>JAODKC010000016.1:7184932-7197059 GCA_026777985.1 Mormyrops attenuatus
CCCCCCCCCCCCCCCCCCCCCCCCCCGCCCCCGCCGCCGGCCCCCCCCCCCCCCCCCCGCCCCCCCCCCCCCCGCGTACTGGGACGTGAGCCAGGGACTGAGAGCTGCCTCTTGTTACCGGGGAAAACAAAGGAATGGCGTGGCATTTCTGGGGAGCGTGCAGACCAGAGAATTAGTGGGGGGGCCCGGCTGGTCTGTAGTTATGCCATGAATATGGACGCCTGCCCTTCGGCTCACGTGGTCGGGTTGCCAAAAAGTGATAATGTGCATCATCAAGAGTGCTAATACTCCTCAATACTCCCCCCACCCACTGCCAGGCACCTCCATTATTGCTCCCAGATCAAGAAAGGATCTATCAGTTGACATATACATTTTTATGTCACGGAGGGACGGTCCGAGGAAGAGGAACAGATTCATTGGTCTGTTTGGAAAAACCAAGGAAAATTCTTAGAAATATAAATAGCTCATATTATACTTTACTATTATGCTACTATTATTCAGACGTTTTTTATGCAATGGTGACGCTTCAAGGTAGGAAGAGCATCTGGGTTGTGAGGTGCTCCTGCCTTGAATGAGACATCTCCACAATATTCCCTCATTGTTGTAACTTTGTGACAAGGTTTTACTGAGCAGAGCCGTAAATTATGCGCAGAATGGATGCATCTGTTATGCTGCCCCCTCTGACCCGGATGAAAGGTGCTAAGAAACAACACCATCTCTGTCTTTTGGTGCCTTGGCGGGTCAAGCTGTCAGTCTTTGTAAGGCACTTATTCAAATGAAAAGCTTCCAAAACAAATGTCAACATAAAGATTTTAGGGAGTGAAAATTAGTTTTTTATTTGAAGGATTTGTCAGTCGCACGCTGGCTAATTAATCAAAATGCTTCTTCGATTCACTGTAGAGGAACACCACAGGAAGATAATTCCCACCGTTCCAGCTCTGTAATTTTAACTCACCTCCATCACCCTGCTCATCCACTCCTATTGGCTCAGGGCATTCTGAGCTTCTTGTTCATTGGACGGTGCCGTTTCCCGGTGATGGATTGGACCCAGGATGAAGGCCCTGACCTTCCCCTCTGCCCTCCATGACTGCCTGGGTCTTTATCATGTCTAAGGTCGCTTTTGTGTCTTACTGCCTTGTGTATAAAGGAGGCGTGACAGCCTCATAAACCATTCTCTGGCCTGAAAAAAAAAGAGAAATTAACGCCGTTTTATTGTTTTTGTTTTGTTTGTAACTAGCTTTATTTAATAATGCATGTCACTGCAATTTGAATCATTTTTCCCTAGACGTTAAAAAAAAAAGTCTTGCAAAGGGATTAGCAAAACACAATGATACATCTATTTATGCACATGAATATAAAATGGGAACCTGCATTACAAAATAGAAAATAATGAGCAAAAACAGTCATGCTTGCACGCGTAGACCTGCACAGGATGGGATGCATGCCACAAAAGGTGTTTCCTTTGCCCTCAGTGCAGAGTATTTCCATAAAGGATTAAATTCTGATAAAAGACTGAAAGCCCGCAGCAGGTAACGCATTTCCCACAGATCTCAGCCGGCAGAGGTATTCGTGAAGCTGAACAAGCAAAAAAAAGACTTTGCTATCTTTTCACGGCACGTGACAGGAAGCCGAGCGTAATGTCTGTTTGCATGCCTTAACGTATGTTTACAAGCCGAAGCGTTTTACTGGGGATTTACTCAGATCGTGTTCTGGCTGTGTACACTCAGGATGTCCTGTCTGGGTCATGCGGCCTGTCAAGTGGCTAACTATGTAATTAGCTCTGGATGGGGAAATAAAACGAGCTTAATTTAGATTACAGGGTCTTTTATCCGAGGGTCCCTATGCGGTCCCACTCTGACAAATAACTGAAAGGGTTCGCTTTAAATTTACCAATAATTCCAATCGTGTATAGGTTGGGCAAGGCAGTACGTATATAACAATTAGCAGGATTCTTGATCGATATCTATTACTAGCTTTGTCTTACTGACTGTGCCATGTATCACATTGGCAATATCATTGCAAGTCAGTGCTAGGGCTAGTTTTATAATGTTTTTTGCGAAGGATCAGTAATTACCTCCGCAAGCACCGTACACTGTCTTTTACGCCGTGATATTATGTCACGTAAATGAAGCTGCTTCTTCTCTCCTTTACCGCCGCAGGTATTTTGACATTTCAAGACGTCCTTAAAGAAGGGGCAGGCTGCCAAAGGCGGGATTTGTCGAACGTGTTTATGACAGCAGGCTACTTCCTATGCACGCCATTGTACGTTGAAGTCAGAAATGCTATGAATCAGCCTCGCAGTTAAACATTGTTGAGCGCAAGTACAAACGTTCACTTTTAAGGGGCTTTCAGTGTCAGGCACTTCTGTGCAGCTGCAAGGGATGGGGGGGGGCGGGTAACAAACTATTTCAATGTAACCATACCCCCCCCCCCCCTTTTACACATACACGGAGGTTTGTAATTATATCTATGTGGGGACTCCATTCATTTCTATGGGGAAATCTCTAATCCCAACATGACGACCCTAACCCCTACACAGCCCTAACCTTAACCATAAGTAACCAGACAAAATATGCTTTTGGCATTTTTGTTTTTTTGGTTGCATTCACGGATCTTTGCAGGGACCTGAAAAATGGTCCCCACATTGTCTAAAAATCAGGTTTTTATTATATTGAGGGGGACATTTGGTCCCCGCAATGTAATATAAACCTAATCCATGCACACACACGCACACATAAATAATATGCCCAACACCCCTGTTGGGACTACCATTATACGCGGAGATAGCAATCGCATAATATTAAAACAGCAATAGAAACAGTTTTGTTGGGGGTGGATAGCTCATTTGCAGCATTTGTTGACCCCCTGACCCCATGAATCTGTTGCTGGCTGCAGTTGTAGCCGCCTTTAGCGCCCCGGCTACGTGTCCAGTGACATCCTGCTAAATATGGACAGCTGTGTCTGTATGGAGAATGTGGCACCACCTGCTTGACGGACTGTGACAGTCAACTAGGTCTTTGCCAGCTTACTCCGCCTTCCGGGATTCCACTGTCGGCTAAGCTACCGTAGTTGGTCATCTTTTCCGATTTTTCCGATCGCTGTTTTGCCAGATTCCAGCGAAGGGCACAGATGTCGAAGTGCCCACATATTAAGATTTTGTTTGCATCAGCGATCAGACTCCCCTTTACGCATTACCGCCACATCGTTCTTTCCGCATTACCTCCACACATTTCTTTTTCCCTTCAGAGTACCGGGAACATTTCTTTTCATAATCTGCCGCCACTGAATATCAAGTGGAATACTGGCACATGTTTTTTCCCCACTTAAGGGATTTTAATATTTGTAGTTTTGCTTTAATGTACAGATTGACGTTTCAAGGCCGATTTACAGTGGTATCGAGGTGTTTCAGGTACAAACGGGAAACTATGCTGCACACATTCCCAGCTAATACCCCATCTTATTAAATATAACCTTTGTGTAAACAGGGCTGTTACCATGGTGAGAAAAGTCACTGGACTCCTACATTAATATTACGTAAAATGTGATCTGACCTTCATCTACTTATTAATAGCAAATAGAATTTGAATAAATATATTGACCCATGTATGTGTATTTTTGCTTTGTTTTTATGAAATGCTTAAATCCAACATTCACTGTCTTTCTTTTGGAAAATGTATATTAATTTTATAACTCCATTAATAGCAGTAGATGTTTCATACGACTGTTGACCACACGTTGAATGGATGTGTTTTGAATCATCCCACTTATTCCACACAATTGAGATATATGGGTTGTCTTCCATGAACTTCTCATGTCTGATGAAACCTCAACATTTAGATTAAGTTTCAGATCTCAGCCAGATCTCTTTCTGCTTCAGCCATTCTCTTCGTTTACATGTGATTTAAGGATTGTTGTTGCGTGGTTTGAGCCACGTTCTGTTAAGCATCAGCTTACAGACAGATACCCCGAGATCCTCACATAGAATCTACTGGCACACTACTGAAGCCATTATTTCCTAAAAGCAAACCGTCCATGTCAGATGGCTGCGAAAAGCACAAAGTTCTTTTTTGGAATATGGAAACATGCCAAAATGTATGACAAATGCTTCACATCTGTCCCCAAGGCTTACTATTGGCTACTGGATAATCCACATAGTCACTGGCAAGCTTGATGTTAGGGGGCTTGACATGTTCTTCATGGAGACCAGTTTCATCACTGGTATCCTTCAGCACACAACACTCTGGGTCAGTATTCTAATTTTGGTAACCAACAAGCAACACAGATCCGCAGTCATCTCCCTGGTTGCTCTGTAACCTCCTGGAATATGTACTTCTGTAATATTTTAAGAAGCCTGAGATTGTACTTACCAGAATTCAGACCATTTGGTTTATTGCTTGATGTTGTATTTCTTTAATCAACATCACCTTGGAGCTGTAATTGAATAGAGCCCAAGGGGTAGAAGCATTATGGTATGTATGTAAATATTTGCCGTGCATGAGTATAAATGAGATTTATTCAATCGCCAATACAGTACATCACGCAATAAATCAGGTCAAATGACTGGTGAAACTGTGTACTGCCCTTTCGGCTATTTTATGATTCGGACCAGAACTCGAAACAGTTCATTTGGGGAGCCTTTCGTGCAGAATTAGAAGCCCCCTTTGTGATGAGCGGAAGCCACGGCGACGTACGCAGGAAGATCCAGCAGCCCCTCGAACGAGCCGGCATGTAATCATGGTTTTTTTTTCCAGTTCACTCTGCAGCAGTTGAAGCATAGCTGATTCATTCAATGCATACTAATTAAGAGCAGCCACCGTCGGCTGAATGGTGTCCCTTCATCTTATGCAACCTGGATTAATCATTGCAAAGTTAATTCCGAACAAAAAGAAAAGAAAAAACAAAAAAGGACAGACGGCCATGCCGTTGTGATTGAATTCAACGCATTGCCACGCTCCTTGCCTCCTGAAGTGACACAGTGCTGACCAGAAAATACATCTTGTCAACTGGGTCCTGTTAATTTTTAATGAATGGGTCCACATTTGCATTTTTTTTTACAGACCAGGTACTGAGAGAAGCACAGTAACCAGTGGCGGTTCTAGTCCATTTCAACTGAGGGGCCAGATGTATTTAACCTTAATGTCCTACAAGCATTACTTACAAAAGATTGCCAGTATTAAGAAGCAAAAGGCAATTTTGAAAACCGATAAGTTATTTATGCAATGCTTTGCAGTTACATTTTACAGTTTTTACAAATATGTAACTCACTCTGATTTCCTGTTTAGACTGTCTTGCTTCCACAAGCTTGATGATTAAAAAAAAATTTTAAATAGTTAATTTTGCTTTCCTTCGACTGAAGCGACTCGACCACCTGGCGCACTCACGCCAAGAGCCCGTCAAGTAAAATATGCTTACGTTTGTATTTTGCCTGTTCCCAGGTGTCTTGCTAACCCTCTCCCCCCTACCCCACCGTTGCCTGTAACTGAAATTAAATCATGTGACTGGGTCAACAAGACAGAGGGGAGGGATTTGGCCTAACATTACTAACACAGACAGCACTAGGGACTAGGGACGCCACGGGGTACAGTAGCTAATATTTACCAGGGGGGTCTCTGGCTGCCTTCCATATTAGATTGATCCTCTCTGTTGAGGGTGAGACCTGTGTTTTTTTCTTTTTAAACCAAAATCATTACATCTGGATCTCTCCCTTTGGTTAAGTATAATCTTAGTTTTTTCTGCTCTAAAAAAGTCACCTTCAGGTCTGAAGGAGGCTCAGTGAGCCAAAACTACTGCGGTTTTCTCTTCTCATGGATTCTCATTGCTTTAACACTATTACCTATGACCAATTTTGCTGTCTATGCCTGGAGCAGAGAGTGAGCTGACATTTAGCTGATGACATGGTTAAACTCCTGCACTAATAATAATCCAGCTCTCTCCATCACCTGTATGAAGAAAATATTTACAAGAACTGTCGTACCAAAGGCCAGCTACCTCAGATATATAGTGATGTAATAACTAATACCTCTTTATTATGCTGCAGCACACAATACTATTGAATTAACGTTGCCTCATTTCTATGCAACAAAAACATGTGTTAGAACTGTAATTCAATCTGCTTTGTCGTTGTCCATTTATTTATTCCTACTGGACTACCCAACTCTACATCAACTCTATACCAGTACTAATTTATTACAGACATTACACATGGATTTGAAGAATGCATTTATGCTATACATTCAGCATAGAGACACAGCAAATCTGGATCCCGTCCAAGGCAGCACAGGGCAAGAGGCAGGGGAACACCCTGGGCGGGATGCCAGTCCATCATAGGGCACACACACACACACACACACACACACACACACACACACACACACATAATATTTTCATTATACTGGTCACAGAAAAAAGTGTTTTTTCTTTTTTTTAATTTAAGCGATAGTTTGACCTCGAATTAATGAAAAATTCTAGCACTCACATTACAAGCTACAACCTCACAAATTCACTAAAATGACCATGTACTCCATGACAATGACTCTCTGTGGGTCACAAGACAAATATGTTTCATATACTCAAAATCCTCTGCAATTACCTGAGCAGACACAAGGTTATTATTGAAATTATTACCTTTCACACAAGCATTTTTTTGATAATTAAAGCAGCCAAGGTCAGATGCTACAAATGACTTTAATGTGTCCCAAAAAGGTGTGGGGGAGTGGCCTGTAGGACACAGTGACTGGTGGGCATTTTGACAGATGGCGGCCTCCTTTGTTTGCTAAGGGCCAGGGACTGAACTACGCGGTGCATTATTGATGACTGAATCCAGCACCGCCCCCCATCACCCTCTTCAACCCCCCCCAATTCGACCTCGCTCCCCCGGGACTGCCTGACAGCTCCGCACATCGATGATGTCGCATCCCTGACAGGTCACAGCGGCGGCCCTTAACGAGTCGCCTCTGAGCTCGCACGTCGCCGCCTCAAGCCCTCTGCGCAATTCATTTCTATGCCGCCGTACAGCGGAACGTTCTGGAAGGCGCCCAGAGTGCGGCTCATTCCGTGGGGTACAATCTGGCCCCTCGCTCAGATGTAAAGCCTCATGCTCAGTGGAGGGTAATGACAGCAGCAGGTGCGCCGAACTCATTTGCAAGCTCTTATCAATGAGGCCTTTCAGCAAAAGTTAAGGCGTCACCTGTTCATTACACTTAACAGAAATACTATTATCTCAATCAGTATTCAAGATGTTACTATATATTTATCCTTTTGCAGTTATCTATATTGATTTAGATTATCATAAATGGCTATATTGCCATGCAGATTAAGTAGAAAATGAAGTTGAAAATCTATGCTTTTAAAGTCTCGATATACAGCATCTGTGCATTACCAATTTGTAGCAAGTGTAACGCTCCCGTGTTCAAAGGATGCGTTCTCTTCCTTTGTGCTGAAATGGTGAATCATATCTTCAAGGGCCTGCCTTGTTCTGTCCTGACAGCCCAACAAAAGAAGCATATCTGTGGCAGGTGTGACTGCCGATTATAATCATGCAAGACCCAAAGAGACCAACACACATGGACACGCGGTGCTGTTATGCATCATCTTTAGCAGGGTTTTTATCAAAAGCTCACAAGGGCTTATGGTACCTTACTGAGAAGCACTGTAGCTTCACATCTTCAGGTTTACGTGACTGGATCGTGCCTCCGGCTACAAGTGTAGGCCTTTGCATGTCCTCCCTGTGGTGTGCGGATTTCCTCCCGGTTTTCCGGTTTCCTGCTGTAGTCCACTGACATGTAGTCAGGCCTGCGATAAATTATTAGGCCCCCCTTTTACATTTTGCAAACTGGGGGGGCTGAAGCAAATTTCTAAGAGGGTTCAAACTGTTATTTTATCATGTGGCTATGTTACATGCAGTGAGCCTAAATTACCCATAATACATGCGTGCATTCCCTGTGATGGTGATAGGTGGGCACCGTGACTGGGACTGCTTATGATAAGCAGTTATGAAATGTAGGTGGATGGAAGTTCAAGCTCTCAGCTTGTCTGGTTGTGAGGGTTAGTGCAGTGTATCACTTTGCATCCTTCAAACACCATAGCATAGCCAAGACAGTACCAGACAGTATCTGAGAAAAGGTGCAAATGAGCTCTGGCGGCTTTTATTTAATTAGCTATTATTCCCACATGTGACTTTTCACACGTCAGTTATATTTTAACTTTGCTGAAATGGTTTGCAATGAGCTAGCAGCAGACACCCTTCCTGAAGGCGCCAGCTTGAGTCACAATTACATACATGTATCACGTTAGCATTACACGCTACAGTCACACGGCATGTCACCGTGCGAGCAGTTCCCGCGGTGGGATCTCAGGCTTTATTGATATATAGGTCACATTCATTAATCCTTTACAAAATGTCCATTTTAACACTTCAAAGAGCAAGTCCTATCAGCGCAGGGCAGAACTGCGACCTGATTGGTAGGCTCTCATTAGACAGCTTTTGTGTTTCACGTTTGCTAAACGTTTGTTCTAAGCTTTGCTAAGTTTCCTTCAGCATTCAAAGCATCTCCTCTTGGAAATGTTCAGTTGCAATGCGAATTATTATATATGGGTCAACCAAAGCAGGCAAGTGGAGAAAGAAAATAAGGAAAAAAATTTTTTTTATACTTTTCTGGAGCCATTCTCCTGACTCAGGCTAAATTGATGCTCCAGGTGGTTATGAAAATAAAGTCCAGGTACAAAAGGACTCCATAAATGTCACTGCTTAGGGCAGAGTGGAGAGACACCCACCCACCTATTGACTGAGTCCTGGTTCTGGGCCTTTCCATTGGCTATTCACGTACCAGAGGATTAGGACAATTCTAAGGGCCCCTGAGTGACGGGGGTTGGGGGCCCAATATTATATGCTTTTATGGGGCCCCAAATCTCTAGCAGTGACATACTAATACAAATGTCCAGCTGAATAATTATTTTAAAATTCTTTTTATATATATTTAACAATACATATTCACATGCATTATTATATGCTAATAATTAATATTCAATTAGTAAATTAGTTCATTATTAATTAAGGTTAAATTGGTAAGACGCTATTTACATTTGTTCCATTACACTCATCCCTGGTCATGCAGAAAGTTATGACGCAAGTACAGGACAAGGATTAATTATTTACTGTTAATTCCATTGCAGTATTGGAATCTCATTTCTCTAAAAGATGAAGAAAGATTAGTAAGCAGACCACAGCATGGCAAGCTGGGAGACGCGGGGATTTTCGTGGTCTAAGCCTGTGTTTCCCAATCCAGTTTTCAGGGACCCAGAGTCGATCTGTGTTTTTGCTCCCACTGAGCTCCCTGCCATATGGTCCAAAACCATGGACTGTCTGTGGATCCCGTCCCTCTCTCTCCACCAGGTGAGCCGGCGTCCAGGAGGAGCAGCAGACTGACCAGCAGACTGTTAGGGCTCAGAAGAGCACTAGTGTGTCATTTCAGAGTAATAATCCTTGTTGCAAGCTGATCCTTCAGCAGCGGAGCCAGACGGAAAATTGTGGAAATTGAGCTTTATGCAGAAAAGCCTGTCTTCCTAAGTGAGGCAGCTTGGCCGGTTGCCGGTGGTTACAGTTGGGTGGGCGTCGCTGTCCCACACAGAAACGGCTCTCACCCCCCTCGGCCTTTCGGCTCCACTTCGGTGTCTGCTGTACTGGGATTTCCACGCGGGCTGGCCCTGCCTCACATGATGATGCTGCTGGCTCTGGGAGAGGTCGTCACATTAGACATCACATGCGAACGCCGGTGTGTGTGCGTGTTGGGTGGGGGGACCACTTGAAAAGTCCTCCTGGTAATTGCCAGTTGCAAAGGCTCCTTATCCATATGTTAAATCTATATTCCCTTCCGTAATTAAGCAGCAGATGGTGTATGTACTGAGGATGGTATATTTAGGTAGTTGGTTTTGCCTCATTATTCCTGCTTATATTATCATATTTTCATCATTCCAGATGATGCACATTAATACTATTTCAGGTGTCAGGAGATTTAAGTAAAAGACGTCAGGTTACAAAGTCTACATTCTTGAACGCTAGGTTACCTGCTGCGAAAAGGTAATAGCTGTCAGCTTAATTAAAATGTTTGGGCTTAGATTTATTTACAGTCCAGCTGAGAATGCAGTGGGTAGTTCAGGCCATAGACCATCATTAGGCGGATGTTTCTGACACGAGGGTGGACACCAGGCTGTTCTGTCTGGCCGCATCTGACATCTTAGCATGGGTGTGTAGCACAGAGGGATTTTTTTTTTGACACGGCCTGAAATATAGAAATCTCACTCCCGCCACAGCAGGAACGGAAGTGTCTTCCGGAGAATGGCACAGATTTTCAGGGTATTGGCTGGATCACGTGGACTGGTTCCGCTTGGGTCCCCATTTTCAGAAATAACTCTGTTTTGAATTTTACAGGACATAATTCCAGCAGCACAAAATTGACTAATATATGAAATAAAAGGTTGCTTTAAGTGTATTGGCACAAGTACATTGCATTCTTCAGTTTTCACCAATGCCATCTTGCCCTCCTTTGAGATACACACACACACACACACACATATATATATATATATATACAACTGAGAGGGAAGCTTGGGGTCTGAGCACAGGGTCTTGAACCCCTGGAGCATTTTGGGGAGTTAAGGGCCTTTCTCAAGGGTTCAATGAACATATGACTATGCTGCTGGACAGGATATGAACCGACAACCTCCTGAGCTTCATTCCTGAGATTAGTAAACATAGAGGACACATAGAGACAGTAGTGTGTCTCAGTCTGGGGTAAGCCAACCCTGATGCTAGAGTGCCGGTATCCAGCAGGTTTTCTATCCTACCTGATGAGTTACTATCTGCCTGAGATCAGGTGTGGTTCATTAGAAACCAGGTAGGATAGAAAACCTGGAGACCGGCACTCCAGGATCAGGATTGCCTACCCCTAGTCTAGGGTCTCTTGCCCTCCCTTAAATAGCCAGGCAGCATG
Organism: Mormyrops attenuatus; assembly: GCA_026777985.1. Classification (NCBI taxonomy): domain Eukaryota; kingdom Metazoa; phylum Chordata; class Actinopteri; order Osteoglossiformes; family Mormyridae; genus Mormyrops; species Mormyrops attenuatus. The sequence goes on from JAODKC010000016.1 coordinate 7,195,921, forward strand.
CTGTTCTACTCGCCCCCATCCCCTGCATGTCTAAGCAGGTAGGTGTGTCTGTCCTGCAACCATGAAGGTGGCTGCTTGATTGACTGCACACCCCCGTGGATGAATAATCCTTATATGCCTTGAGTGATGAAATCAACTCTTGCTTGATAAGGTGTGGAACACTATTACATTAGCCTATATTATGAGATTATGATATTAAGTCAGGATTACCGTCAGATTAATTCTAAGCTATTCAACCAAGTAACTGTAGAATTAAAATACTAATTGAGAGGTTTTCGTCTGTGCCTTCTTGTGGGAAGTTGTACGTAGAAAATTGCTAGAGAATTAACACAGACATGTGGTTATCTGACTGGCATTCAGTTATTAATTAAGAAAGCAGAGTTAAGTCAAACATTTTAACCCTCTCAGTGACACCAGGTCAGAAGGTGTTACTCAAGACTGAAAGGATCTTTGTCAACACATCCATGTGCAAGTGAACAGTGCACTGAAATTCCATTCCCCTTGGGCCCCCTATTGTGCTGCACATAAATACAAACACAATAAATAAATATCGACAATACAATAAATACAATACAAAAATAGTTTATCCAGTGCAGTGCAAATGTGCAGTGTAGTGGAAAAAAGAATGTGTAATTATAATAGAAAATGCAAACAGACAACAAATGGCTAGCTAAAAGATAAAACCGTTGCATTTCCCCTACTGAGATATCTGCTTAGATATCTGTTTTGTGTTTTCCTAGCCTTCCACAGGAAAAAAAGATGGCTGCATGGTTACCAAAGAGAAACTGAATTTTATAATATATTGGTTTAGTGCAATGACAAGAGTTTATTTGCATCTATTACTTTGGTTCTGGAGTATGGAGCAGTATGGTGCTCATTTATATTTTCTTCCCAGAGTAGGGTTAGGGTGAGTAATTACGGTTATAGTAATTTCAATGAATAGATCATTGGTTCAAGGTTAGACCAGCAGAAAAGGGCTTAAAACGCTCTGCTCTCCCTTCTCAGATAATTGATGCCATCGGATCATAGACGATGCAAAACAATCAAAATAATGAAGATGGGGGGGGGGGGGGGGGGTAAACAATAACGATGCACAGGGCGGTTTTTTTTTTAAAAGGATTAAAACAAAAGAAATAAAA
>JAODKC010000016.1:7197159-7208921 GCA_026777985.1 Mormyrops attenuatus
CCCCCCCCCCCCCCCCCCCCCCCCCCCCCCCCCCCCCCCCCCCCCCCCCCCCCCCCCCCCCCCCCCCCCACACTGACGATGCTCATGGCAGGTTTTTTTATTATAGGATGTAAGCCATCAGAATTCAGATCTTCATTATTTCGAATGCTAAAGCATCATTAATCTTTGATTTTAAAGAGGACTTGTCTTTGTAGTGCGCTGACTTATGTTTGCAGATATCAGTACTAATATTCTGCCGTGCTAAAGATCATGGGAGATTCTGTGAGCCACGTTCTGCGTGCAAATGTTGACAATGAAGCAGAGAAGAGAAGTAATGAAGGAAACAGGGTGATATCAGCTCATATCGGCTCTTCCTACCAAGGAGAAACAAAGAATACTATTCACTGCAGGGATCTTTTTTTAACGCACCCAGACAGCATCTCCAGCGATCTGACGTACAACTGATGTTCAAAAAGAAACGTATCTGAGAAACACACAAATGGTGCATAAAACCCATTACCATGTGGGAAAAATCGGCCTGTACGTGTGATCATACCAGATTTTGTCTCCAGACTGAAACCGCAAAACTCACAAGGCACCTGGCATCCAAAAATGTGACCCCTAGAACGATATAAGTGTACGGCAGGGAACTTGTTTTGACAAAGAAAATGCAGGAATACCCCAAGCCAGACTGTGATATCTCACCAGGTAAAACCACAACGCAGTCACCGAGTGTGTCTTATCTTATCTCTTTTTTTTATCACATCTGTAACCATATTCTACCATGATTACTTATGTTATTAACCTTTGTTCTTATCATGAATATGAAAAGTTTATATTAAATGCCAGAAATTACCTTTTCTATTGTGCTTGAGAACACGTCACAAAAAAGTCTTGTAGAAGAATTTCCTTTGTTTATAGTAAACCAAATTTGAACAATGACTCATTCTGCTGCTAATATACACACGGGCAGTAAGTGTGCTGCAGGCAACAACTGCAACACCTATCAATATGATAATGGCTCATATTATTCATAAAATATTTATGGACATCATTATTGTTTTTGTTTTAATCAGCTTTATGCCACTCAACTTTAATTCAGTCACTTTGATGTGAAAGAAGACTGATTCACTATACTGAAATAACGGGAAAAAAATGGAAAACTTACTGGAATTTCTTCATTTAAAGGGAAGTACTTTCAAAATCAGAACTGGTTATTTGGTCAATAACTGCTGGCAGCACTCAACAGAAAATAAAAAGATTTTTGGAAAACTAGATGTTCTGAAACTTTTTTCCAAGTAAATATCCATCCATCTATCTTCCAACCGCTCGCGGGGTACAGTAAATGTGCTTTTAGGGAAAGAAATCTAAAATCTAAGGGTCACTACGATTTAATACCACAGTAGTGATCATTAATTTTGTCTAAGTAGAGGGACTGAATACTTCAAATGATTCTAACCCTTAACCAGATAGAGACACCACGTACCAAACTCCATCCACAGAACATCTGTTTTTTATATACAATTTTCATAATTTATGTACATTTATAGAAACACTATACACGTATATAAACTCTGGAGGAGAATGGATAGCATTGTTATCAACTTTATATCAATCGAGCTGTGTAATAATTTTATTGTATATTATATGCATACATACTCACACACATCAAAGCTCATTTCCCTAAGCTGTGCTACAAAAATCATATGTACGGTGCACACCCTGCACTTACATACACATGTGACCGTTTGTGATTTCTTTTATAGCAGCTAGTCACAGTGTGGTGGGATTCAGAGGGTCGTCGACCCGGTTACCCATCCCGGTAGAATGGGTGGAGCCTAAATCATATGTCGCGACGGCCCTGAACATCGCAAGGCCAGAGAGAAGCCCACAGCAGCTGGGCCCATCAGAACCTCAACGCTGGAGGAATCTCAACAGCCGTATATAGCTCTGCGTAAAACCTCTGGCAGTTAACACCGTTTTAGGGTTTCCAGTAAGCCATAAAACATCTAGATGACCTATTACTTTTACCCTATTTTCTGTTGCCTCTCCATTGCGATTGTCTTCTAAATTCTCCAGAGGGCCTTAGCTTGGCAATAACACAGATTGCCTAATGAACATTAATTTTAATACAATTAAGGTTAATTACACTCAACTTGATGTTCTTGGAATCAGTCATTTTATTCTATGCCTGGTATTATAATTTATAAGTAATAAATGAGTCCGAGAGTTTAGAATGCTCTCATATCAGCCTCACAATGTAAAAGCATTAACCTTCTGGGAGCCGTTATTTCTTACTTTAATGCCACATGAAATCATAAATATGTTCCATTTTATGCATTGTAACTGTATATATATACACATTATATATTTTTTCAGATTGACACAATAGTACATTAAAAGCTCTTATATCCTTGGCGACCTTCATAACAAAAACCTACAGAGAGCAGTGAAAATGTAAACAAAGCTTTCAGCTAACCGCATATAAAATATGAAACAGCTCTTTGCATAATGTCGAGTTATAGATAAGTTATAGATACATAGAGCTCTATGTATTTATATACAGTAGGTGGACCGTAATGGTTGTCCAAGGAGAATCTACCAGTGTGTCTGGAGACCCCAGTCCCATATATTTCTATAGTGAAGGAGTTTTTAGCAGAGCAATAATTTGCAAGCCTGGAAGGGAAATCTATTGAAAATGTACACATTAAAGATGTTAACTTATCTTTAGAGGCAGACACATCAGTCTTCCTGCTCATTAGTAGAAGAAAATGACAAATCTTGAAAGTAATCCTGTGTTTCTAACCCTGCTTTTTACGAAAGGCTACACTCATCACCGGCTCATTACTTCATCCGCACGATATGCAGGCTGCACCGCAAACCCTCGAGAGGGGGCAGCCGGCGTCCCTTTGACTCAAACGGACCGGTTCGCTGCTGCGCCCTGTGGTCGCGCGGAGGGCCGCGCGGAATCCTGCGGAAAGCACGCGCTCAAGCCACATCAGGGGCACCCATAATCGCAGCCACGTTCTGCTAACATGGCCACCCCCGCGTGGAGCCGCGCAGAGCCGCGCAGCTCCGATATCCTGCCACGGATCGCGCAGGAACGCTTTGCCGATGACGTCCGGAAGATGCGATACCTACAGCAACTACTTTATATATATATATATATATATATATAAGGTCAGAACTGACGATTCATCAAAGCGTAGCACACCCCCCGCTCCTTGTACGTGGTCATTTTTTATTAATTTCATAGATTGCTTCTGAATTTCAACACGTCTTCATAACGGCTCATAAAAGCACAGAATTCTGGGGGGAGGAGGGACACGTAGATTTGTTTACAGTTTATAAAGAAAGTTCAGCTTTGCTCTGATTCACAGACACGTCATTCAGTCTCAAGACTTCTGAGGCTGATTGCTCACTGCCTGTCCTGTGAAGTGCTGCTTCTGTGCTCTCAGCAGTCTGGTTTGATTAGGACACAGAGACAGTGATGGCTACAATAGGTCTCACAGTGAAAAAAAATACCATTTCTTTTATTACTAGTCATACAGCTGCTGATAGAAGTGACAGAACAACTACCAATCAAAAAACCGAATCAGACTGATTGGAATCGAAAAAAAGCCGTCATCATCATCTCAAGCCAGCTACCACAATTACCGTATTGACTGACAGCCAGTTATTAAAAAAAAAAAAAACATATTTAACAGCTCGGGGTGGGGGGGGGCAAGAAAACTCTATAGTCAGTTCTTTTACACTTTGAGAAGGTACTTGTTTTGTTCCCATAGTGACCAAATGGTCAAATTACTATGAGCTTTAAACATTGATGGCTGGACTTACATAAAAAGACACATGTCAACTGCAGCCTTCCGGAATAATGGCAGCAATCACACGGCAAACAGGGAGAGAACATGGGACCGACAACGAAGAACGAACGCTATAGTTTTACAGGAGACGTCAAAGGTTTTTTTTTAGATATCTAAGCAAATGAGGCACTGTAAGACATTATCATGTCAGAAGAGGCACCTGATGCCCAGAGAGTGGCTCGTCTATGGACATGCACTGTATTGATTCTTTACAAGAACTCTGGACACTACATGATTGATGCATTGGGATGTTATCCTAACACTCTACATCAGGGGTGATTCTAGGTTTAATTAAGGTGAGGGGAGCTTAAGAGGGGTCAACCATATCATAGGCCAATGATACAATGTGGGCAAAAGTATTGGGACACACCTCTTAGTCATTGACTTTAGGTGTTTCATTCAGAACCATTGCCACAGGTGTATAAAATCAAGCACCTAGCCATGCAGTCAGGTTTACAGATATTTGTGAAAGAATAGGTCATTCTGAAGTGAATTCAAATGTGGTACTGTCATAAGATGCTACCTTTGCAATAAGTCAGTTCATGAAATTTCCTTCCTGTTAGATATTCCACAGTAAATTGTATTATGTATTATGGCAAAGTGGAAGCTTTTCGGAACTACAGAAACCATGAAATTGTAGACCACATAAAGTAACAGAGCAGGGTCGCCGAGTGTTGAGGCGCATAGTGTATAAAAGTCACCAACGCTCTATTGAATCAGTAAGTGCAGAATTCCAAGCTTCCTCTGACATTAACCCCAGCACAACTATGTGCTGGGAGCTTCATGGAATGGGCTTCCATGGCCGAGCAGCTGCATGCTAGCCTCACATCACCAAGGACATTGTCAAGCGTCAGGTAGAGTGGTGTAAAGCACGCCGCTACTGGACTCTGGAACAGTGGAAATGCGCTCTGTGAAGTGACGAATCATGCTTCTCTGTCTGGCAGTCTGATGGACAAGTCTGGGTTTGGCAGATGCCAGGAGAACGTTACCTGCCTGACTGCATTGTGCGATCTGTAAAATATGGTGGAGGACAAGTTCCATTGAAGAGAACTCTTAATGCTTCAGCATACACAGACATTTTGGATGCTTCCACGTTTGTGGGAACAGTTTGGGGAAGGCCCTTATCTCTTTCAGTATGACTGTGAGCCAGGCCTTCATGTCCACCATCAGTGCCTGATCAGTGGTCATTGGTGATCAGTGGTCATTGTTGACACACCACAGCACACAACAACTAAATGTGTCCTCTGCATTTAACCGATATGTGACATTGTGACATAGCAGGTGGCAGCTAATTCAGCACTCAGGAGCAGTGCTTTATTAAGCCACCACTGCCCACAGTGGTAGTTCCTCTGTGGCCCCTATATAAATGGTAAATGGTAAATGGACTGCATTTATATAGAGCTTTTCTACTCCTACGAGCACTCAAAGCGCATTACAAATTCATGCCTCACATTCACCCATTCATACAGACATTCATTCACCAGTGGCGTATATACACCCCTATGGTATATTGTGAGGTCAGGAAAAGAAAAACCTTGCATGTGACTCAGAAGTAACGAAGTGGCCTTTGGAAACCCGGGCTGTTTGTAAGATCTTTCTTTTTTTAAATTTCTTCGCACATGAGCCATAGGGTGGCGAGTCATACCCTGTGTGCCAGCGGAGGAGGCGCGTCAGCACTGGCGTCAGAGACTGCATCAGCTGCCTTGCCAGCGTTGCCTGCTTTTCTGGTATCAATTGGTATCTGTTTAACCCCCCCCCCACTCCGCCCCCACCAGCAGCACCACTGGCCTTGGTCATATCTAAGCTGGCAGAGGTCAGCACGGTAAAGTTATTAAGATTCACAAACGGAACCCGGAAAACAGAGAGCGATCCCGCCGCTCTCCTGCAGACACCTCACGTAATGACGGATGCCCATCGCGGGAAATATTAGCTCGGAAATACGTCAGCGAGAAACGTGAACTCACCCGGATTATGATCTCCCAGCTGTTCCTTCGTCTAGACGGGCAGGTGCACGAAATCAATCTCTGTCACATAAAGCTGAAAAAATATATAGAAAGATTTTTTTTAAACTAGCCCACATGTCATGGATGTCTTTCGGGTGGGTGCTCGTGTCCCCAGCTGTAAATAAACTGTTTGACCTGAAGATGGCAGACTGGGAATTCTGGTAATGGGGCGCCAGAGGACCTTGAGTTTGGAGTCTGGGGCTCTGGCTCCAGTTCTCATGCTTTTGACTGCTGTCTGGCCAATTTCAAAACTGATGCATTTAAACTCCATCTGGAAGATGGGGGCAGATGGTATTTACAGCCAAATAGGATGCTTCACAGTTGCTCTGTCCAGTTATTCTGCATTTTGGAGATGTTTGTCTGTTGGTTTGTTTGTTGCCTGTATGTCTGTATGGGGTTTGAATCCCACACCCATTTGTGTGCATGTGGAATTTGCTTGTTCTGAAAAATTCCACCGAAAGCCCAAAAAAAACAAAGTTACCATTATCAATGCTCACACACTTATGGGTGCCCTTTCTGACCCCGTGTGCTATGCCCAGTGATGGACTGGCATGCCGTCCAGGGTGTCCCCCTGCCTTGTGCCGTTTTATGGACTGGAATCCCATCCAGGGTGTCCCCCTGCCTTATGCCTGGTGATGGACTGGCATCCCATCCAGGTTGTCTCCTTGCCTTGTCCCCTGTGATGGACTGGCATCCCATCAAGGTTATCTCTTTGCCTTGTCCCCTGTTATGCACTGGCACCCCATCCAGGGTCTCCCCCTGCCCTGTCCCCTGTAATGGACTGGCATCCCGTCCAGGGTCTCCGCCTGCCTTATGCCTGCTGATGAACTGGCATCCCATCCAGGGTCTCCCCCTGCCCTGTCCCCTGTAATGAACTGGCATCCCTTCCAGGGTCTCCCCCTGCCTTGTCCCCTGTAATGAACTGGCATCCCGTCCAGGGAGTCCCCCTGCCTTGTCCCCTGTAATGGACTGGCATCAAGCCCAGGGTCTCCCCCTGCCTTGTCCCCTGTAATGGACTGGCATCCCGTCCAGGGAATTCCCCTGCCTTGTCCCCTGTAATGGACTGGCATCCCGTCCAGGGTCTCCCCCTGCCTTGTCCCCTGTAATGGACTGGCATCCCGTCCAGGGAGTCCCCCTGCCTTGTCCCCTGTAATGGACTGGCATCCCGTCCAGGGTCTCCCCCTGCCTTGTCCCCTGTAATGGACTAGCATCAACTCCAGGGTGTCCCCTGCTTTGTGCCCTCTGCTGCCTGGCATTGGCTTCAGTCCTCCATGCATCCCAATTCTGCATAAGCGGTTGGGAGATAGATGCATCTTTTTAAAATAAGATACAAACACTACAGATTAGTAAATAAATTCACCTTGTCCGCTGTCTCTCTGCTTCCTGCCGAGGGAAATCGTTTTGCCTTTGTGCATGGGCAAACTTGATTGATTAAAATTATAATTTAAAATGGCTGACCATCAGTGGAAATATCACAGTTCACAGATTTAGTAATATATTTAGGCACCCAAGTGTAATTTCTCTCATGTCTTTCGTGGTGTGTAGCACAGTGGGAGCGATCTGCGTCTTTGTCTGAAAGGTCAATACTGTGGTCGACAGATTAATCACATCACCATCGGGACCTTGAGATAAGCCCTTAATTCCGCCCTGAAGATGCTGGATAACCCTGGTCTCTGACTCCAAAATTTCCTCACTTGTACGTTACTTTGGTCAAAAGCATCTGCTAAAAAAAATGTATGTATCCACTCTTACTCTTCATGGATAACGGTAGAAATAAAACCCAATCCTCTAGTGATTATGGACCATTAAATAAAAGATACTTCACAATCTTCAGGCTAGGACACGCTAAGCCTTGACCTGACAGTTTTGCTAACGTGCCGACCATTTAATGTTCATCACTTTTATGTTCTCCTTCATTAAAATAAAAAGCCCCGCGTTTCGAGGTTTTCGTTCCGACTGCTTTAGTTGGTCTCCGTTTTCACAACTGTGGCTTTGATTAAGCCTGGTAGAAGATCTCGCTACAGCTGAGCTTGAGTAATTACCTTCACAGAACAGTAAATTGCTTTTATGCAAATATAAACAGCTTTGATGCCGAATACCTCAACTTGAAAGTAATGATCAATTTGTGTGGAGCTGCAAGGCATTTAATAAACTGAGGTTTGGTTGAGCTCATCTGACAGAGATATTACTTATTACTGATCTGTGGTATGAATCATCTCTCACTTAAAGTGCAAAAGAGAAACTTGTTTTTATTAATTAATTTGTTTTTGTAAAAAATCCGACACATTCTGTCCACCGAGTGATGGTGATGCAGAAGCTGATAACACTGTTCTCACAGAAGCTAATATGTCTTTCTAAAGGAAATCTGTGCTTTTTCTAAAGCAAAAGTGAACTGCTGTAAAATGCACATACATTATTTCAACTGCATCCTAGCATCCTGCTTCTGAGGGCCAGAAAAGTGAGTAGGTTTATCTATTGTTCTATTGAAAGATAAAAGAATGAAGAATTAGCAGGAAATATCTGATTCATCATGATATGCATAAAGGAGAACACATCCTTATTCACCGGGTTAGAATATGAAGAAGGCAAATGCTAGAATGAGAATACTATTTTGAAAAACAATCAGAAAGTAGATATATTGAAATAGTAACTCTGAAACAAAAGAAACAGCACTACAGGGTGAAAATTTTCGGTTTCAGCTCATCACTGCACCAGTAGCAAGAGTGCTTTTGACTCTGGGGTAATAGTGACATTGGTACCTTGTTTACCACATTCCAGCTTCTGCACTGGGGGTTTGTCCGACACCTGTAGCTGGTGACTCATGGGTGCAGCAGTACAGTAAGTGGAACAGGGTGGTGATTCAACAAGATCGAACCCCTAAGAGCTTGTGGTTCACCTGGACTGTCAGCTGACCCCCGGGGCAAACTCAGTCAGGAGGGAATAAGATAACAAGCTCGTCGCAAATGGCAGAGTCAGCGGAGTTCAGAAAGTTCCGGAACACGCGCGGCGAGGCCGCGTCCGTTCTCGTTCTGAGGATTCTGATGGAAGGCCATATATTTTCCAGTGACTCCTGGCCAAAGCCCCGTCACATGTGGATACGCAGCGGAGGTTACGAGAAAAGTTCTGCTCCGCTGGACCCCTCCCTTTGAAGCCACTCATTCACAATCTTGGAGCTTGTTTGTTTAAATTCCCGCATGCCTTTGTATGCGGAGTATTAGCTACACTACTGTGTACTTTACACAATCACAAAATAAAAACATGTCTGTCTACAAATCCTTTCCAAAGCCTGACTCACAGTTCACCCACATTTTGATAGACTTACAGAGGTCCTGAGGACATTCCTTACAGCAGGATCATGACCAGCTGTGAGCCAGATCCGCTGTGCACCTGTACATGAATGATTTAGTGATAAAAGTCAACAAGTTTACAATGGGGAAAAAAACGTTGTTTTGATCCTAAGCTGCAGATGTCACCAGAATTGCACCCCTATCCAAAGAAAGACCCTTTCAAAACCAAGGTAAAAAGCATTTAAATCACCAGCCCTCACCTTCGCCTCCACTGTGTGTTCGGCAACCCTTACCTCAACAGAGGAACCATTAACTGCCATTATGATATCACTGAGGAGAGGAAGCGGCAGACCATGGCAGCTGAGGACCTATGAGGTTGGTGCATTCCGCTCCTTTTACTGACGCCGACGCAAACTCTGGCCGCGTGCCATTAGATCTGCTGACATTACAAACGAAGGTACACTGGAAAGCAAAAGACAGTGAGTCAGCTGCTTTGCCTTAAAATAAGGCAGTGCTTCAGAAGCCACTGGTGTGCAAGGGCTAGAGGTTTATCTTGTTAATAGAGGTTTACATATTTACCGATATTTACATTTTATTTATGTCGTGGATGTGTTTATCTTAAGTGATGTATATGTGATAAAGCAGAGCCAGTCAGACCTGGGAGCCATTTTGGGGTCAAGGGCCCTTGCTCAAGGGCCCAGTGGTGACATCACTCTGTTGAACTTAGGATTTGAACCATCAATGTTCCCAACAGAGGCACGGCATCCTAGCTCGCTGAGCCACACACTGCCCCCCTTTGGAGAAATCGATTTCTGCTAGCATGGGACACTGAAGTACCATATTAGGGCTGTTTTTTTTTTTAAAAAAAACAAACAAAAAAAAACAATAAAGAGTGAAAAAAATAAACCTTTTCCAAAAAGAACAGGTTGTGTAACAGAGCCACATTTACTAAGCAGCAGTCAATATGTCTCCTTTTTAGAGTCCCCTTAATTGGTCATAGAAAGACCACATCAGAGAATTATTGCTTAGAAAGTTAAACCACGCAAGCATTGTGAGTTTCCAAAGCTTGTTTTACCCGTCACTAGTTACTGGGAGCAATGACAGGACATTCATGGATGCAGTGGGTAGGGAGATGGACATGGCCAAGGAGCTGATGCATTGTGGGAAGGGAGAAACATGCTCTTAGTGGCAAAGAAAAATGGACGCGTTCCAGGACATGAGCGATATCAAAGACTGGGCAGAGACCCAAACAGTTCAAACGCATCAAGTTTTTGTCGAATGTGATACAATACTGTTGCAAGAGGAGAGACGTTCAAACAAGTCTTTTTGGTCTTAGGTCGCTTGCATGCTGAGTGGTTTTAGAGTCCATAACAGTATAGCTGTTGCATGACTATTTCCACATCCAGAGATTAGAGACACATCAAATCACGAAGCCTGGGCCAAGAGAATTTACCCGTCAAACATAAATTGTTAAGGAAATATAATGATGAAATGGTGAGTAGTATCATTTGAGATGCTTGATCTGATAAGTGAACCGTTCATTCATCTGCATCAATGCTAAGTGCTGTTGCCGTCCCTGGATTTTTGATATGGCCAAAAAAGTATCTGGAATGCAATGAGACAGGGCTGGATATCAGAGTCCGTATCTAGCAGCATATGCTGCCGTATTTCATGGTCATACTGATAAAAAATTGGGGAAGAGCCAGATAAAGTCAAAGCAGCCGTTGTGGGTCTTTCTATACAGAGACTCTCCTGCAAAATGTGTGTTTAATTACAGACAGAATGAGTCTGGACACTGTGTCCCCTTTGACACAATGACCCCTCCCCCACTCTCCCCACCCTACTGGCTACTCCACCCAGTCTGCTTTTTGGGTTTAGCGGAGCAATCAGCTGCCAGAAGCCCAATCTCACTGCCCTCTCATTTTCCATCTGTCATGGCAGGAAGGGCTTTTTTTCCTTTTTGGAAAGTTAGACATCTATTTTACTTCACATCGCTGTGTCAGCGATGCATGCCAAACTCTGTTTATATAATATAAACGGACCTGATTAAAATCCATCAAATTGACACTTTGATAAATTTGCTTCAATGAGCTAATCCTTGTCTGGAGAAAAAAAGAACCTTTTTTTCCCTGTGTGTAACAATAGCATAGCTTTAGCAGACCCTGTGTGTTTGACACCTGAGAGCACACTGTATAATGTGGTGAAGGCGTGTTAGACGGTGTGCCCCAGGGCTCCGTTCCGGGTTCTTTGCTTTCCGACAGTTCTCTCAACAGGGACATTCGTCAAGGGTTCCTGTCACTTTGTGTCCCTGCAGACCAACAGGATGGCTTACATGCAGCACATACAAGCAGATCCTCCCGAACAGCCTTATTAGTTTTATTAGATATCAGAGATATCATGTTCTTTCTTAACAAAGGAGCTGCACACATCTGAAGAGATGTTCAAGTGTGAAATGTCACTTGCAGGGTTTCATGGAGAAAATGAAACCATTGCTGTGTCATGGGGTAATTACTGTATGGAGTCCCGCGCCGCGCCCCCCGGGGGGCGGGCCCCGGCCCGGGGGCGGGGGGGGGGGGGGGGGGGGGGGGGGGGGGGGGGGGGGGGGGGGGGGGGGGGGGGGGGGGGGGGGG
>JAODKC010000016.1:7209021-7239971 GCA_026777985.1 Mormyrops attenuatus
CATCCCTACCTCCAAGTAATTATCTTCTGGGATCATTGTGACTGGGAGGAGTGACTTGCTATTGGACAAGCGGCATCATGCTACATATTCACTGTGCCCCTGTTTGGAGGGTATTATGCAGAAATGCAGCGTGTGTATCTCCAGTCTATACTGCGTTGGGCTGAGATGGATCAGGAAGTCAACAGATGCAGCGACAATATCAATCAGTGGCCCGGGCACAAGGAGAAACAAACCTCATCCAGTTCTTTTGGCCGAATCTCTGTGTCCCTGTGCCTGGACAGCCTGCGATGGCTGACCAAAGAAATAACTGGTCCCAGAGTGTAGATTAGGAGTGTGGACTGGCGGCAAATTAACTTGGCTTGTGGGCAAAGGGCCCGTGGGCTGGAGCTTGGAGGTGCAGAGTAGACAGCGTTTTAATGATGTGGAGCTACTGAAAGTTTCAAGAAGTCAGACAAAGGTCAGACAATACATAGGATGCGAGCCAGACAATACATACAGCAAGTACAAAATTAAATAAAAAAGGTTCAGTCCTCAATTTGGCATGTTGTAGGTAGATCACTGATTGATAACTCATTTCAGCCATCGCAGAAGGAGAATGAGGACAGGAATATTTTCGATAATGTTAGTATGCCCAGGGGGGGTTGGACAGCCAGTTGACCTTGGACCCCTAGAGGTTTTTTTTCTCCCTACATGTGAGGTTTTGGTTCCTCTTCTCCATTGTCTTCTGGCTTTCTTTATTCAATTTCTTTCTTTCCTTTTTTCCCTGTTCTGTATCTCCCTCTACTTCTGTTTCATGTATCACAACACAACCCTGTAAAGCGCTTTGGGACAACTCTGTTGTGAAAGGCGCTATATAAAAATAAATTGAATTGAATTGAATATTTGCTATTTGCAATGTAGTGAAGAGATCATTGGCAAACTTTCAGCAGGACAGAAATCAGTCTTAATGGCCCTTCATAGGGTGAGCAACCTAGAAATGTCAGAACATGAATCTCCTGGTCACTGATTCAGACGCGATCCACACGTCGCTTTGAGGTGTCCTTCAGGCCACAAAGTCTCTTTTCATCAAGTCACTGATGCTGGGCACCAGTTTAAACAATTTCTCCTTCATGGCATGGTTTTTAATGCATGTATGTAATGAATTCCATCATTTATACCTCACATGGACCTTTTGGACCATACTCATTAAAACCATGGGGCGATAAAATATCCAACAGTCAGAAAACTAAAAATCAAGGATGAGGAACGTCACAGGAATTTCGCTCAGACGTTTTTGTCTATTGCACGGCCCGTCGAGGCTGAATGTCGAATATTGTTGCTGTCTGATGAAAAACATGTATCTCCCAAAATCCATTATTTCAAGACCATGAAAAAAAACACATTTTTTTCAGAAACTGCATTACAAAATAAGCTTAAAACAACGTAATGTGACACCCTTAGTATCACACATGGAAACCAAACTTTACACAGTCATCAGTGAACGACTTAATGTTCTAAATGGACTTGGACACATGGATTAGTGTTAGCAAGTCAAATGTGTCAACAAGGTAAGTGTCAACAAACTAATCTCACTTTATATTCACAATTATTGATGTGAGTTAGCTAGCTATTAACGTTAAGTAGTTAAAATTAACGATATAGTGTAATCCATGTGAAAGACCATCATGAATACAAATGCTAATTAGTACAAACATAAATACTAGGTAAATACATAACTTTATAAAACATAATTTCATTGGTCATTTAGACATCAAACGCTATCAGTAGACAGAGGAGAATGGGTGTATTCCATCTATAGTACAAAGTCTGGTATGTAGTATGTAGTTTTCATTGGAAAGTGATGATATGCTAAAAGCCCAGTTTGGATTTGGTGGCTTTCTCCTTATAGCGACTGACAATGGGTGAATACACTGTGCCGTTTCTGAGGGCTAAGACCCAGAGCTGTCTTTAAATTTGCTTGTTGGTTTGCCGGGCACGACAGTGACATCGCACATGCCGGTGCTGCCATGTAGCCAACGGCCTGTCTCCCTCTCTGAAGTTTCGACTCCTCTGTCCTTTGTGTCCATGTCAAATTTCTTCAACTTCTCTGGTTTCCAGTTAGCAGCCGTGACAAATAGGCTTGTCTGCCTTGTCTCTAATTCGTTGTTTTCTTGCCACAATGACATTAATCTCTCCCATTAAATATTTCCTTATTATGTTCCTACGTACCTATTTTCTGAACACCTGCCAGCATTGTAAATATGATTGGAATTAAATGTAATCTACGGAAAACACTGACTTCACCTGACATATTGGTGAAAAACACTCAAATAACATGATTTGAAAAATTGTTACTGCTTGTATTGCTTAATTTTTCATAGATTATATGTTGACACAAGAAAATATATCTACAATGTCTTTATTAATCTTTAAACTATAAAATGATTGCACAATGTTAACAAGTGTACACTGCATAAATTTTACAGTTACAAGTGCCATGGAATTGAAGTGCCATGGGTAGACTAATGAAAATTGTATTTAATATTTAACACGTAATACATTAAACATCATGCTTGAAAAACGTATTTCCTGGTCTCCAACAATTGCATTTGGGTAATAATTTGTGGTGTCTGTCATTATTTTACAGCTGTGATTTAGCTGCTGAGAAAATAGCTTTGGTCAATATTGAAGTTTTTGCGGATCCTAGTGATAAGACGGCACACATGCTCGTGGAATGACCAGATCTGGGGTTGGATGATGCCATATATCTGGGGAGTAGCGCTAATATACAGCAGGCTGTGACTGAGAAAGCAAGTGATTCATCATTTTCATTGGGACATTCCAAGTCGGCCCAGAAACAAGCACGATACAGATTTCATTTGACATGAGCAAGGACAATATGGGCTTCTGGTAAAAATCCTCCATGATTTGCTTAGAAAACTTTTTTAAAGCAGCGATATACGCGCAGTTTAGTGCCTAAGGATATTTTAACCTGAATGTCATCTATCCTTGCTTCCGAATAATATACATTTGTATGAAAAACTGCTTCGAATAAAGCATCACCTTTATAACTTGATGCAAATAAAAACATACTTAATGAAATCTTAATTGCAGCTGCTCACCCAAATGATTATTTCCGGAGGTATAAAGAGGTCCTGATAGTCTCGCTTGATAGGAATATTTCACTTCAGAGTAGTTAAGGTTTATGACACTGAACACTTTGGATTTCCCTGAAGGTTAGCAGAGCACCAGCTAACATGAGGGCCACCAAGCAGTGCTTAAGCAGGCTACACAAACTGTCGGCGTCCCCAACGTCTCATTTACTTCCCAGATACAGCCTTTAAGAAACACATCAGCTTAATGAATATCTTGCTTTCTAAATAGTTTTTTTTGTAACTGTGTGGTTTAGTAAAATCCATTTTGAACACACACACACGCACGCACACACGCGGGTTTGTAATTATATCTTTGTGGGGACTTCCTTTATTTCTATGGGGAAAACTCTAATCCCAACATGATGACCTTAACCCCTACCCAGCCCTAACCTTAACTATAAGTAACCAAACGAACGTGTGTGTGTGTGTGTGTGTATATATCATATTGCACCTTGTATATTGTGATCCAAGTACGTGAACAGAAAATTCATGTGGTAATGGTAAAAGTCCAGAATATGAGAAACACATTGATTCCTGGGTCCTCTGTCCAAAGGATTGCCTGACTAATGTATAATGGCTTGTCAGTGTGTTGTAGGACCTTCGTGGCTACATCTGACCAGCCTATATTTGGGGCTTTTTGGCTTTGGGGAGCGAGTGGACTGGGCTGCAGGATGGCTAACACTGTCCCAGTTCCCTGCCTGAAGCTCCAGGAGACACTGAGACCTCTGCTGGTGATGATCCCAGTCCAAGGTTTCAGCGTGTGTGCAGCAGGGCCGTGTAGCGTCATGTCCATAGCTCCACTGACTTTGTGTTCACAGGATTCCTAAGGGGTTATGTGGCACCCATTGAAAATGCACTACATCCTCCCCAAACCAGCCCCCCACCCCACCCAGGAACCACAGGACTCATGCTATTATTTCACGGTGTGGTGTTCCTCCAAATGCTGCGGTGTGCAGAGTTAAATTACTTTCAAGGGGAATGAAGGCCGCAGCCAAAAGCATTAATGTCCACCCACCGGACGGGAGCACAAAAGCAGCAGCTCGATTTCTGGCTGTTTCTGCAGCTGCTGTCAGGAGCCAGAATGTGTCAAGTTCCAGAACGTGCAGTATGACATCTCCATAGCGCGATGGTGCTCAGCCCTTTATCATCGCAAGTTTAATGTTGCTTTGTTTCCCACAGGTCCTGATACACGCAGCTCCTGCCTTATTAATTCATAGAAGATTGCAATATTTAATGCGCAGTAATGAGAATGATGTCATCTGAGGCATTGTGTTGACATTGACACCCTGTTAGAATTCCTCTGTGGTCAGCAAACTGCTCGCTGTATGGATAGAAACCAAGCAAGGTATAAGCATTCAGCATTAACCCATCATATTTAACACTGATTTCCTGCACAGATTATTAAACATAATATAATGAAATTTCTACAGACTTCTTGTTTAACTCCTCTGGCAGTCATGAGCCGATATTACACACAGAAGTCACATAAATTCCTTTATTCAGGATTCTTTTATTCCTGGAACACAGCGGTAACACAAAAAAATAAAGCGGTAAGAACAGGAAATTTGCGTCTGCAACTACCTTAATGCGTTATCTTAAGATTAAGAGAAATGTATTTCTGGAGATTTTTGAGGTAAATGGTAGCAAACATAGTTTGTGTTAAGTGAAGCATGGCACCTAGATGGAAGCTATTCTACGGAGGTTATTTCTGCATATAGATATAATGGAAGATACCTTTAGACATTTAAGTTGATTTTTTTGCACAATGCACTACACTGACCATTGTTTTGTGACGATAAGACTATCATTTATCAAACTGCACTAAGGGCAGCCCCAAGACCTTTGATAGCGTTTTTTCTGTACTGAGTTCCATACCAACTTGAACAGATGAAATTTGCCCAGAAAAGGTCATTTATTTATCAGAAAGCCAGAACATATTAATGTGTCAATCACTAATTGCAAGTAAGGCGACAATGATGCCTGGGTCATGTCGCTACAGACAAGGTCTACTATAAACAAAGATCGAGACATTAAATATTTTCTTTAGGACGCCTAATGCCCAGGGTCCTGACTGTTATTGATTGCCACTGCTGACTCAAGTTTAGATGCATTGTTCATTTCAGCAAGGTATTTATATTTTAAATATCCAAAACAAACAGCCTGAGGGAAATTTATTTGGAAAAAAAAGAAGCATTTTATTTTTATGTAAACCTGTTAAACTCATTTCGAAGGAATTGTGAACTATTTAAGTGCACTTGAAGGGGGGGTTTCGGAAAATGTGTTTCCTTTCGATAAGAGGGCAATAATCTGCCGGTGGCATTTTTTTTAAAAAAGTGAACTGAGGGCCAGATGCTTGTTTTTGGATAAACATGGTATTACACCGGGGACACCTACTGGTTACAGCTACCCATTGCAGGATACTGTTCTTAAGTTGGCTGAATGAAGGAATTTAGAAAGAACCCTTTCCCCCCCCCTTAACATTTTTGTACATCCAAATAGCTCCACAATTTCAGCATTATTCTAACCATGTGAAGGTTGTGGGTTCGATTAGCAGGGACGCCCGTCCCCCATTAAACAAAAAAAGTATGCCTTTCCTCTACTGTATGCTGCTTTGGATAAAAACATCAGATAAATGTATAATCAGGGGTTTTCTTTAAATGCATCCACTTTCTGACAACAGAGTATGTTTTAACACCATCAGGAGCATTGTCATCATTCTGCAATACATCCAGCAGAACATTCCATCAATGAGTTAAACATCAAT
The DNA here is from genome assembly GCA_026777985.1 of Mormyrops attenuatus. NCBI lineage: Eukaryota > Metazoa > Chordata > Actinopteri > Osteoglossiformes > Mormyridae > Mormyrops > Mormyrops attenuatus. The sequence goes on from JAODKC010000016.1 coordinate 7,214,920, forward strand.
CTTTGAGAAATATATGCTGAAATGGACTGACCACAGAACCAAACACATGGAAAGTTTTTTTTCTTCTACAGTCAGTCTCGTGCCACATTCTATTCCACAGGGTTTTTCCTTTAAAGTGTCCTTTGTGAGCTCAGCTCACAGTCGAGTCTGTCCAGGTACCGCAGTGTTTGTTCAAAGAGACAGTGGGCTGCGTGGAACAGGGGGCCTTTGCCTGCGGATGAAAACGATGTGCTGGGGGAAAACCCCTGTGAAAATTAGAAGGACGGTTTGAGCCCAAAGGCATATTAAACAAATAGAGCAGTGCAATAGAATCACACTCAGTGTCAGAGTTTGGCCGGCCTCACGGCCGTTCCCTGAAAAAGGACTTGGTATTAATTCAGTCCCCTTGTCTCTGCCAACAATAAAGTTTTTGTGATATATTAAAAAATCCAATTAACAGAATGGGCCCTGGGTGAACTCATTTCGAACTGGTGATTCTGGTGTACAATACCTGGCATCAGCCAGAGGTATAGCGACAGGACAGGCAAGGCAGACAGCTGCCTGGGGCCCCTGAGCTGGAAGGGGGCCCCAGAGGGTGGCTGATTACATAGCACATTGCAATGACAAAATCTGTGTTATTTGTGCATTCTATTTTTCGCAAAAGTGAAAATATACCACTCGTTCTTTTTGTTGATAGCAACAGTCTAATTTAGCTTGCATGCTAAAATACTTGCAATGCCAGGGGAGGGTCAGCTGGAGGGTATTTTGCCCCCAGGGGCCCCCAGGGTCCCTAGAATCACCTCTGGCATTAGGACACAGGAAGTGAAACTTTGAGGTCATTTTTGGATTACAGGACCATTTATATCTGTAACACAATGTATATTTATCTTTTTAAAAAGAAAAATCTAGCATTATTCAAGTTTAATTTAGTGTACATTTGCCATATAAATGTCCACACTGTTCTTCCACCCTCACAGTGGAAAACTCATTTTTAATGGGGTGGGAGGCGTCATGAACTGGATGACTGATGACAGCAAGTGCGTTGAAAATGATGGGTTGTTCTGGTTCACATTAGTGTATTAATACACTCTCGCAATCCCTGGTTGATAGACGTGTTTTGATCTTTGGATTTTTATTACTCAACCGTGTTTTACAGTAGGTTCACAGCTTTTACGGGAATGTACTGCATGCTTTTGTGAACGCAACTTCTTCAAAGAACATATTATAAGCCAGTGGTGGGTAATTTCAGAGCTTGGCGGTTTTGCTCAATATTCTGTTGCTTCTGACCTGGTGCGACGTTCATGGTTCATTCATGGTTTTCATTATTTTGAGATTAATGCAAAGAGTGAAATCTGTCATAAGGACTTAATAGAGTCCTAGAAAAAAGTGGGTAGCTACATGTTCTGTTATCCAGATTGATATCTCTGTGAAATAATGTAACTAAAATACTTTGCCAATGATAGGTAGAGTCTGGAACAGACAGCAAGAATTTAGTAATGACATTAATGGGTCTGGTGGGATGAACTCAGAACCCACCATGCTCACACTGTGACAGCATCAGTGACCAGAGTGTTCTCTCTATGCTCAGTATCTGACTTGGACATGGGCACCAATAGAATAAGCTGCTTCATGGTGCCCGCCCCGCCCCTTCACACACGCACGTGTGCACGTGAACACAGGTGAAGTCGTGGTTGTCTGGGAAAGATGTCAACACAATCAGCTATTATGTGGCTACAAATGTGGCTACATATTATACCACAGCGTGTTTACCCTACCATTCTATGGCACCCCAAGTTAATTTAATTTTATTTTATTTTCTATATAGCGCCAGATCACAACAGAAGTCATTTAAGGCTACCTTTCCTATAGAACAGGTCTATATCTTGTCCTGTTATTAAACAAACTGATTCTCGGGCCACTGAAATACAAATCAGTTACAATAAGCTATATGCCATGTCACCCATATCACTGGTAAATAAGGATTTTATAGCAATTACTAATACTGGCAGTGGATGGCAAAACAACTGTATTGTATATATTTTTTCTGTTTTCTGTTAATTACATATTAACACATATGGGTCTAACAGTTGCATAACCCAGCATTTGTTTTATCCAATACCATTTACACTTTTATGATTTGACACACCTTGACTTGGATTTATTGAGTTTGAGGTGCCTTTCTTTAGCCTACAGCACTAAGGCCTCTCCTCAGGCTTGACCCAAAAATCTACAATTCATTCCAGTTACAGCTTTACTATCAACACACGTATTATAAATGTGTAATTTACAAATGTCATTTTTGCCACATTCTCTTTCTTAATGGCAACTGAAACTAACATTTAAAATTTAAACTTCAAATTTGCAAGCGCATAGTGAGGCAAGATATCATTCCCATTCTAATGTGAATTTTTTAAGGAATGTGCATCCATTCAGCCATCCACACCTGCTCCAGCTGCTTATCCTGGGAAGCACCACATGAGTGTTGAAGCGTCCGCAGGAAGCACAGGACAGGGGAGCCCCCTGGGTGTGATGCCCAGTCATTACAGGACATCCACACACTCATACTATGGGCGATTTAGAGATGCCAGGTGACAATCATCAAAAAATAATGATACCAGGAAACAGCCAACCTTATCTTTATTACTCATGTCGTTTGATATTAAACACTGTTTTAAAATCTCTGAAATGTGCTATTTGTATGATACTTCCAACGACCAGTGTGGTAATGCTTTTGAGGAAAGATACACGAAGGAATAATCAAAATCGCGATGTGAGACTGAATTAAATACTTCAGACATTTATATATAACATCATTTACAATATGACTGAATGAATGATGAATGAATGAATGAATGGATGGATGAATGGATGGATGGATGCATACCATGCCCTTAATTAAAGCTGAATAAAATCTGATTTTAATGTCAGCCCTGTGATGAATTGTTCTAACTATATGTCACTACTGGGAAATGTCTTGAGGTGTGTGTGATACAAGAAAATTGAAGTACTGCCCGTGTCCGTTTAATCTGATTTCCGCTACTGTACACCTACATTCAAAGCCCAACAAAAAGACATTTTGTTTCTAAAAAAATAATTATTTCGAACCTGGTTGGCCGATTCGAATTAAATATTCGTTTAATGAAATATTTTCATTCGATGTTTAACATCACAAATTTCTGTCGCATCATATAGCCATTTTGGACTAAATTTATATTAAATTGTGATATTTATTTAACAGTTTACATGCCATGGGCGGCAGGACACGGAGACGAGGTCGGACAGTAACCTGCTTTGATACTGTCCACAGTGTGTGACCACATGAGCCCCAATAACTGCGGCCAACATACCTACGGTATAATTGAATTACTCCCGTCTAGTTATATCCGTGTTGACCTCGATTGCCGCTGAACTGCTGTTGTTTTTAAGGGCTTCTAAATCCTATTATCGACAGCAGCTCATTACAAAGGAGGTTGCATTTATTTGAGCAACGTACAATCTCACTGATAAGCACAAATAAATCTTAAGCAAGAATAAGATTACATATTGGCAGCTTTAAACCCATAAATGTTGTACATTTTATATCATTACAGCATAACTGCGATTGTATGTGGTTGTAATACATAATGTTTAAATCGGGCAATGAAATTTATGGACACTAGATGGCAACACTTAACCATCATAGAATGAAAAACGTCGCATACAAACAATATACAGTTCTAATAGTATCTTCGCCCTCTATTTTGAAAAGAATAATGTAAAATAACATCTATACTCCTAGTCTTAGTACCCGTATCATTTAATTATTAAATTACTATTTTAATTATTGTTTTGCATTTAATTGAATGTAATATGAATTAGGAAAATAATTAACGATGTATATATGTATGTTCATTTTTTTGTCATGAAATCTAGCATTACTTTATATTGCCTATTTTAATCAATTCTAATCTTCTGATTTTGGTATATTTTATTATTAAATTAATTTATTTAATGATGTGCATAAACTTGTTCATTGGGGGTTCGGAACAGTTCCCTTTAACTTTATACAACTGTAATTCAGTTCTTTCGTATAACAATTTATTATTATTATTTTAAGTAGTACTTTTATTTAAAACACTTCCAATACTTCATAATTCAGAAACCGTTTAGAATCAAGCAGGAGTACTCTAGGCGCACGGTAGAAACTGACGCACATTATTAAAGAAGACCTACTTTCCGCTTCTGAGAATAAGGGTTAACGGTCCCGTACTTAAGACATCTACCTGCTACCCACTTACCTTCTTATTAGTCGCATATTAGTTTGATTGACGTTCTCATCAACAACAACCGGACAGAGTTCAGGTTTACGGCACAATAGGAATACAGTAAGGGGCGGGACTTTGCCCAGATAGCCAATAGCGTGCAAGATGGGCGGGACTTCAGCAGGCTGGGGCTTTGTTGTAAGTTACGAAGAAACAGTCTTAATGACTGAAGTTTCTTCAGCGTTATACGGCTAGAGGCTGCGTGGATGCACGATTGGCGCTAATAACCCGAAACCTCGCTTCGCCTTTATCACTTCATTTTGTCTCCAATTTTATTTTAGAGTTTCAGCTAAACTTCGCGAAAAATTAATCCATCCAGAAATTAAGTTCTTCATTTATTTATCTAAACAACATTATTTTGTATTTGCATTTTTGTTTGGGATGGCAGTTTTGTCATAACAAGAAAGTTTCACGCAGAGATGCATTCTGCTGCTCCGGGAAAGTTTGAAGAATCACTCTGACAATCAGGGGGATTGTATTGCAGCGCTCGCAACTTGATGATGCATGGAATTATTCATTTGCTGATTTTTGCAGCGTGAACAATTTAAATCAAGAAGAAGAAAGAAAATACAAGAAATAATTCCCCCCCCCAAACTAAAAAGGATTATTTCTTTTAACCTTTAGAATTATGTCGGGATTCATGCTTAAAGTCGCGGAATCATGAATATTGCTGCAAACGTTTGTTAAAGGAATCAAAGTTTAATGCATAAGAGACAAGAAGATTGTCATAGAAAGCTGGACTGGGATTTTGACCATGGCGCTTTCAGGTAGGGCTTTGAATCGATTTTATTTAATTCTGCTGATGCTGTGGACTTCATGGGAGCGATCTTCATCCAGCCAAGTTCGTCAGGAGTTTCAGGTGCTGGAGGAGCAGCCCGTGGGCACCTACGTGGGCACGATAGAAACAAAGCCGAGCTTCACCTACCGATTCAGCGAAAATCACAAACTTTTTGCGATCAACGGCACTACTGGCTTGATTTATACAACGTCAGTGATTGACAGAGAAGTTTTGCAGAGTAATATAATTAATGTTGTGGTGCTCTCCAGTCAACCGACATATCCAACAGAAGTCAGGATTGTAGTTATGGATATAAATGACAACTCGCCCGTCTTTCCAGACGCATCTATAGTGGTGTCATTTAAGGAGGATGCTAGCAGCGGCAGGCAAGTGATTTTAGATACAGCAACCGATTCCGACATTGGGAGTAACGGAGTTGATCATACTACCTACAAAATTGTGAATGGTAATGATCAGGGGAAGTTTCGTTTGGATATTACAGTCAATCCGAGTGGAGAAGGAGCGTTCCTGCACTTAGTTTCAACGGGCGGTTTAGACAGGGAGCTGACTCCTTTTTATCAGCTCCTAATTGAGGTGGAAGACAAAGGGGACCCCAAAAGGTTTGGCTACCTACAAGTGAATGTGACAATTCAAGATATAAATGACAACCCACCTATATTTGACGAGGACCACTACCAAGCCACTGTTTTTGAAGATGCAGAAGTTGGTTCTAGTGTATTACAAATAGCAGCGAAAGACCAGGATGAGGGAACCAATGCGGATATCAGGTACTTTTTAGATGAGGGAACCCCTTTCCAAATTGACCCTGAAGCAGGTACAATTATTATCAAAGAAACGTTAGATTTTGAGATCAAGAAGGAGTATTCATTAACTATTCATGCTGTGGATGGTGGGGTCCCTTCTCTCTCTGGTAGGTCAGAGGCAACTATAAAGCTTTTGGATGTTAATGACAATGACCCTGTGGTCAAGTTCAGATATTTCCCAACCAGCTCCAAATTTGCCTCTGTTGATGAAAATGCTCCAATTGGGACAGTCGTAGCTTTATTGACAGTCTCAGATTCTGATTCCCCGTTAGCTAATGGCAACATATCTGTATCAATTTTAGGGGGGAATGAGCAAAGACATTTTGAAGTTCATACGTCTCCAGTCCCAAATCTTAGCTTGATTAAAGTGGCTAGTGTTTTAGACAGAGAACGAATTTCTTCCTATAACCTGACTGTTTCCGTGTCTGACAATGGAAAGCCTATGGCAAGGTCTTCTTTTGCTAGTTTGGTCATTTTTGTGAATGATATCAATGACCACCCGCCCATATTCCAGGAGGCTCTGTACAGGGTTGACATCAGTGAGGACGTTCCAAAAGGCAGCTACATTAAAGGGGTCTCAGCAACAGATGGTGACTCTGGGCAGAATGCCAACCTGCGCTACTCTCTAGTGTCTGGAAACAGTCTGGGCTGGTTTGCCATCAGTGAGAACAGCGGTCTGGTCACTAGCGCCGCTCTGCTGGACAGGGAGGTTGTGTCAGAGATTGTGCTGAATATCAGTGCCAAAGACCAAGGAGTACAGCCCAGAATCTCCTATACAACGCTGATTGTGAACATAACAGATGTCAATGATCAAGTCCCCACATTCGCACAGAGCACCTATTACGTTTCTGTGGTGGAGCATTGCCCAGCTGGCACCGACCTCGTGGTACTGTCAGCTACCGACAACGACCTGGGAGCCAATGGGACTGTGAGGTTCTCCTTTGACCCTGAGACCCCGCCCAGTGTGCTGGATTTGTTCCGCCTTGATACCGTTTCTGGCAGGCTGAGTACTGCCGCTGAACTGGACAGAGAAGTACAAGAGACATATCTGCTCCACATCCACGCAACGGATTCTGGCTCGCCGCCACTTCATTCTGTTGGCGAAGTGAACATAACGCTGAAAGACATTAACGACAACCGGCCTGTTTTCTACCCCCTGCAGTACTTTGCCAACATTAAAGAAAACGAACCTCCTGGCTCTTACGTCACTACTGTGTCAGCCACGGATCCTGATTTGGGTAGGAATGGCACCATAAAATTCATGATCACAGCCGGGGACAATTTTAGGTTTCATGTTAGCAGTAGCACAGGTAAGATCACAACGCTGGTTTCGCTAGACAGGGAGGAGAAGACAGCTTACCAGTTGCAGGTGACTGCAGCTGATGGTGGCAACCTTCGCTCTCATACCCCAGCCATTGTCACCATAACAGTGATAGACACCCAGGACAACCCCCCTTCCTTTAGCCAGAGTGTCTACAGTTTTGTGATATTTGAAAATGTAGCTGTAGACACCGTAATCGGCACCGTGTCTGCATCCACAGTTGATCTGAACACCAATATCACCTATTTAATTTCCTCTGGGGATCAGCGGGGCCTGTTTAGTATCAATAGTGTTACGGGTCAGATCACCGCCTCCAGTCTGATAGACAGGGAGGAGCAATCGTTTTACCAACTTAAAGTTATAGCGAAAGGTGGGGAGGTAACAGGCCAGGCTCTTGTTAACATAACAGTTAAGGATTTAAATGACAACGCCCCACATTTTCCCCATGTTGTTGAACATGTCAGCACTGTGGAAAATTGGGGCACTGGGCATCACATATTCCAGGCAAAGGCTGTGGACCCTGATGAGGGCTCCAATGGTATGGTGATGTATAGCCTCAGGCAAAACCCCAAAGGCCTTTTCCACATACACGAGAAGCGTGGTCTCATCACCTTAACGGGGGCTTTGGAAGTATCCACAAGTCCATATCAGGTGGAGGTGTTGGCATCTGACATGGGGGTTCCTCAACGTACCTCTACCCTGATCGTGACAGTCAGTGTGCATGACGTCAATGACAATGCCCCAGTGTTTGATCAGCTGTCCTATGAGGTCACTATTCTTGAATCAGAACCTGTGAATAGTAGATTCTTTAAAGTGGAAGCCACTGACAAAGACTCTGGCCTGAATGGGGAGATCATGTATGACATAATTGGTGGAAACAATGGCGATGTTTTTGGCGTTTTTCCCGATGGGCAGTTGTATATCAAGGATAAGTTAGACAGAGAGGTACAAGACAGGTATGACCTGCTGGTAGTGGCCGCAGACAGGGCAGTGGAGCCACTTAGTGCCAGTGTCAATGTGACGGTCATCTTGGATGATGTGAATGATAACCGGCCACTGTTTAACAGTACAAATTATGTGTTCTATTTTGAGGAGGAGCAGAAAAGGGGGTCCTTAGTGGGGTGGATCTTTGCAGAGGACAAAGATTATGGGCCAAATAGCGAGGTCAGATATGCCTTTGAGACACCGCAGCCAAACTTCGAACTGAACACCATTACCGGGGAGCTGACCAGCACGCTGCAGCTGGACCGAGAATTGCTGATGAGGCAGAGAGGAGCTGCTGTGTTCAGTTTCACTGTCATTTCCTCAGATCAAGGATTGCCCAAGGCATTGAAAGACCAGGCCAAAGTACAAGTTTATGTCGGAGACATCAATGACAACCCACCCAAATTCACTAAAGACATTTACCTTGCGTCTATCTCTGAGTCTGCTCAAAACATGACACAGCTTCTGAGGGTATCTGCCTCAGATGTTGATGAGAATGACAATGGACTAGTCCGCTACTATATTAAGGAAGGAAATGAGGAGAAACAGTTCATGATTGACAGCAACAATGGCCAGATCACTCTAGTGGGAAAACTTGACTATGAAGCTACGTCATCTTATTCCCTCAAAATCATAGCAGTTGATTCGGGACTTGTGCCACTTTCTTCCTCATGCATGTTAAGTATCAGCATTTTGGATGAGAATGACAACTCCCCTTCTTTCCCTAAAGCTGCTCTGAGTGTCGATGTTTTGGAGAATATGAGGGTTGGAGAGCTGGTGGTATCTGTGACTGCCACCGACTCAGACGCGGGGGACAATGCTGAGGTGACTTACAGCATTGCTGCGACAAACAACCATGGCACCTTCAGCATCAGCCCATTCACTGGGAGCATCTTTCTTGTGAAGAAGCTGGATTTTGAAACTCAGTCCCTATATAAATTAAACATTACTGCAAAGGACAATGGGAGACCCCCAAGGTTCTCATCAATTCCCGTGACTATTCATGTCAGAGACTTTAATGATAATCCTCCAAGTTTTGCCTCTGGAGATATTTTTAAGTCTATTCCTGAGAACCTTCCAGTCGCTACCTCGATAATGACTGTAATTGCTCATGACACAGATGCAGACATCAATGGACAACTGGAGTATTCTATCATTAAACAGACACCAAGAGGAAACCACTTCATCATTGACTCTGTCACGGGGGTGATATACACAAATAAGGAGATTGATAGGGAATTCTCCAATCTCTTTGAACTTACAGTGAAAGCAACAGACCAGGCAGTGCCACTGGAATTCAGGCGCTTTGCCCTAAAAAATGTTACAGTTTGGGTAACTGATCAAAATGACAATGTCCCAATTTTTATCTCCCAGAATGCACTGGTGGCTGAGTCCACAATTGTGATTGGCTCAATCCTTACCACTGTGGTGGCCTTTGACCCAGATGAAGGGCCAAATGGAGAGGTTGAGTATGAGTTGGTGACAGGGGACTCAGACACGTTCATAATGGACCGATATAGCGGGGACATCCGGGTTGCCTCCTCTTTGGTACCATCGAGGCTTGTCTACAGCCTAACCGTGTCAGCTACAGACCACGGAACGGAAAGGAAGTCTTCCAGGTCTGAGCTGACCATCATTCTGCAGGGCGCAGATGGCCCTGTCTTCTCGCAGCCCAAGTACATCACCATCCTGAAGGAGGGTCAGCCGCCTGGCACCAATGTCATCTCCCTCGATGCCTCCAGTCCCCGAGGCTCCAGCACCAAGGTGGAATTTTACATCGTGTCTGTGCGCTGCGACGGCAGATCCGTAGGTCGCCTCTTCACCATCGGACGGCACACGGGAGTCATCCAGACTGCTGCTGAGCTGGACCGGGAGCAGGGCTCGGACCTCTACCTGGTGGATGTTTATGCCATCGAGGCCGATTCCAGTCTCCCCAGAACACAGAGAGCTGAGGTGAGCTACGCCTGTTTTTATTTACTGTGCTGCTTTGCTGACTGGAGAGAGATTCTGTTTTCCAGGTTTTTTCTTCCCCCTCAACCGTTTCCTTTGCCTAAAAGTAATTAAGTAAAGGCGATGTAAAGCAAGGCTTTGTTTCAAAGTGCATAAAAGGTTTCAGCTAAAGCATACATATTCACATCAATTAAATTCTCTTTATGTTTTTATAGCGATTATAGCTCATATCGTGGGTTTTATTAAATATAAATGACTTCACGTGTATGAAGGGGGATTTTGGCAGCACAAGTTAATCGTTCCAGTTCCCCGAAACAAAAAAAAAAGAAATGGTGTAACTATATCTTAGGTACCAGTCTGACTTTTCTGGGAAGGAGAAGCAAGTGGAGTGAATCCTGGGATTAAGTGTGGTCCTGCTGTCGCCGGGGTAAAGAAAATTAGAAAGACTGACGAATAAGTAAAAGGACTTTATGTCCAGGCTTTAACCAGGTATGAGCTTGTTTTGGAAGAATGAGAGGACAAAAAACATATTACATGGGATTTGAGCGAGAAGTGGTGCTGAGACGAGGTGGGAGAGAGGGAACTCAGACTCTGCGGGGAATAAATGGCCATAAAATTGGGTGACTTCTTAAGACTTGCTGAATGGAGTTTTTTTCTTTACCTTTGGTACTGAAACTTAAGCTACCCTTTGAGAAGGCATTGTCTGAAGTGTCTCTTCTGATTCCTTTAAAATGTTCCCTGTGGGATGGAATAAATTCCTGGGAGTCGAAGACTGAAATCCTAAACCCAGATTTGGTGGCTAAGCGCTGGACACTCCTTAAATAAAAAACAAATGTGAGAGTATGTTAGTGTTTCCGAAATTTCAGATGGAACCTAAAATTTAACATCATTATTTCCCTGTTGGTATGCATTGTTAATTTTTTTTTCTTTTTCGGAACGTAAAAGAATTCTTTGACCAGCCCTTTTTGTTTTGTTTTTTTATTGTTTTTGCTACTCGCCGAGGTGGTGTTTTTCAGACCTGTGAAAGCGTAGCTTCCATCACATACATTTACAGCCCCAGCTGATAAAATATAGCTGAAATCCAACTATAAAATCAAACACGTGCACAAGTCCTAAATCATTCGGAATTCATGTTCTCCGTTTTACTTCCAGAGGAAACTTTAATCTGCTTAGCACTTAACGACAGTGCGTGACTTGTAATGGAAAAAATAATAGTTTGATATTATTTGATTACATACCACATTTTATGGGCTTGCAGCCCTGCGCAGTTTTAGAGTTAGACTTTAAGTCTTCTGAGAGGTGACTTACCAGTAGACCTATTGCCAGTAGACCATAAGTCATTTTCTTTATAGTTCATCAAATATAGCTGCTTGGAAGTTTCAAGATTGCACCGGACTCCATCTCACCCAGTTAGTACTCTCAATGGACTGTGTAGCAGTTTACTAACCAACCAGTTAACTACCCCTAGTCAGGGTAAAAGCAGACTTTCTGGTTCAGACAAAGTACCCTTTCATATTTGCCTGCTATGGTCTTAAAGGTGGATATGGGAGAGTTTACAAATCATCTTTTACTTTTGAATAACTCTCCTGGGACTGGTCGATGGAAAAGTCCTGAAAATGAAACTGGCTTGTCCTTTGAAGGAATGTCTTTTTCTCCCTCTCTGTTGGAGTGAGGGGGGGGGTGAAAAATGTAACTGCTTGCATTACGTCCAGATTTTTCTCGGTTTAAATGTTTTTGCTTTAGGTGGGTGTCTGTTTATGAGCTAGGAAGGGAGAAGCCTTTTTTTTAAAAAGGCGAGAGGCATTTGTCAAATGACAGTTTGATGGGATAAAACTATACACTTACACGCCGTTGCTCCATCAGAGGGGTTAATCATCATGGGGGCAATTACAGGCCAGCTGCCCGCCCCGATCCTTTTGTTTTAAAAATCTTGCCTACTGTTCGACTTGATTCTTGTAGCTATCACTTAGATATAGCTGTTTTACCTTTTCTGGCTTTGCCCAATGACAGATTTAAGACATTCCGAACTGAACTCCATTTCTGACAGAGGCCAGAGGAAGCGGGAGCGAGGTTGTTTTTCGTGGGTCTGGATCTTGGATTCGGCTGAGGGGAGCTTCCACGCTCCTGCCAGTGATCATGGACGTTACAAAATGGAGTGCAGATGGTCGAGAGAGATAGAGGTATTCTGTTATTGTTTGCTTTGCTCCGTGCTCTCTCCCTCTCCCATGCTGGAGCGTGGATGCGGCCTGGCAGAGGCCTCGGGAAAGCAGGCCATGCTAAGACCTAACGATCAGGGGTTCATAGATACAGCCAACTATCCATCTTCATCGGGGGAGAGGCGGATGTTTGCCAGAAACCCTGCGAGCTAAAGAGGCAAAATGGAATGAGCAACATTGTTCTTGAACTCTCCTCTGGCTGAAAAAGAAGTAAAGGAGGGGAAAAAAGGAACCAGGCTTGCATATTGTGTTTTAAAAACGTGATATGCCTGTTTGAAGAGGCTGGCTTAATGGAGGGGATGGAAGGGCAGCTGTTTCTCAGCCTCGCTCTTTTGAAATTCACACTGAACCGTTTCTGGCGATCCTGTGCGTGAGAGTCACTGTAACGAGGCGCATTAGCCGCATAACTTAGCCCGAAGGGAAACATGAAGGAGCTAAAAGCAAAGCGAAAGGATAGCAGCGTGTGCCACAGAAAGGCGGCGACACGGGAAACCGTGGTAGGCAGAGAGAGTCGGCGGAGGGTAGAGGGACAAGCCGCGCACTACGAGATGTAAGGCCAGGTCGAGGACCCCTCAGACAGTAAATCCAACCAGTAATGTGGCAGGAACGGGCATGCTTATTTGAGGGGTCAGTCTAACGGTGCAGAGTTCAGGTCAGGGGGCTGGAACATCTGTCTACCTCCAAAGTAGGTGGTCTCCCAGAGCAGCCGAAAAATTAACAGGGCACAGGGGTGCGCTCACAACAACCTCAGGGGGATTCTGGTCTGTCTGCCTGTGTGAGTGCAACAACATGTGAGGATAAACTATCACTGGTGGCCCCGTTCCCGCTTCAACAAAGGTCACCGTAAGGAGACCTTGTATTCTTCTACCTGCCGTGCTTAGCAGGGGGTGTCCCAGAAGCCTCAGTTTGTGCGTTTTTACAATCGTCCTTTAGCACGCTCAGGCAGGCAGACGTCACACGGGCAGATTCCAGGGACTGTCTCTGGATCGCTCTCAGGAAGGGTTTTCGGCAGAGATCTGAGCAGGGGAATGTGACGGACCCGAGAACGCGACAGCTGCCCGGGTCACACTGGCGTTTGCCCCTCTTAGGGTGACGTGTGGCGTGATGGTTGCCCGGTAATGCCGATACCCTCGGATGGCAGACTGAAACTGAACACTCATCATTACCCGGGGACACGTGTCGCGAGGCGCCCTCCGGGGTCACGGTGTCGCATTCTGCGGACAGGACGTCCGCCCCGCCCTAATCCATCCAGCCTGCTGTGGCTTTGCGTTACCCAAGAGAACTCCTGATGAACCTTATCATTATATAACCATTTAGAGTTTAAATAGAAAAACAACTGGGGAATCGTCTCGTATTTTAGGCATTTTAGTGCCTTTAATGGAATAAATCCAAACATTGTTCTTGATAGTTTAGCCTGCAAGATCAGTTCATTATTAAATCCTTCAAAGATTCCAGAGATGCAGCAATCAAAGTACTTAATAGAAGGTAATAAAAATGAACCAAGTCTTTGTTTATTTTTTCTTTGGAGTGTGGATGTTTCCACTACGAATGTTATCTTCACAACTCATCTACAGGGTGTCGTGAGTCGACAAAGCACTTTGCTAGAACGTGCCGTCGGAGTATGTCCGCTCCGAGCTCATCTCCGGTCAGAACGTCACCCTCCCTGCTTGTTTCCTGTTTCCACCTGTGCACTTCAGAAGCAATAAATGACTAGGGGATGGACATCTTTTCAGGAAGACATGCGATTTAGCAGCTTGTCTTAGAGGGACTGTAGAAGGAAGAATTTATCAATGGAAGATGAGTTTTTGCTCAAAGAGGAAGAAGATATTTAGGAGTAGTTTAAAAATGAAGGCATCTAAATACCATTTCTTTAGTATAATTTTTCCCTGCAGTTCCATATCCATCTAAATTTCTTTGTAGTGACATTCAGGTCATGGCCGTTCATTGAGAAAAAAACAGCGATTGGTCCTACATACATACGCAGATATGGGAAATGGTGGTATATTGGTTTGTTCAATGTATCTTTCTGTAATGAACGATAACCAGTTTAAAGTTTGCCTTTGTAAGTTCAGTAAGTTTAGTTTGAGAAATGAGACTTTTTGCAGGTTAACAAAAGCACGCTGGTGTATGTACGTATGCGCGCATCCGCTCCTGCTTTGAGAGCTGAATGTACATACACAATGACGGTTCTGTGGTATGCAAAATGAAGATGTATTCATTAAACTAGTGATCTTTGTGAACCATACTTTAATCAATATGCAATCTTGAAATTTGGGCATTCTTGAGGTTTTAAGCATGGCTGTTCTGAATTTCCCTCAAAATGAGCCAAAAACCCTCAGCTGTTTTTGCGAGCTAATTTTTGACACAGATTCTACCCATGGATAAATATGCCAGTGTAATCCTGACAGTCGGTGTGTTTAAAACGGCCGCTACCAGTGCTGGGAAGCGGATGCCGTTAAGCCAGGGGTGTTTGTGGCCCAAGCCACTCACAGACACACAGATGCATAAAGGTGAGGTTTGGGTGTAATGACCTGCAGCTCTGTGACCCACATCACATTTTTTCTTCACATTGCACCTGGCCTGGGACAGTGCAATAAAACGTGAAACAGAAGGATAAAATCCTGTCCAAGTTTATACAGGTTTTTTCCCCTCGATATTTCACACCTCTTTAGGTGTTTCTAAGATATATCACCAGCCATTGTCAAAAATGCCTGGTTGTAAGGCTCCCCAGTATCCCCCTGACTTAGTTGGCAGGTATAAGGCTCCCCCAGCATCCCTCTGACTTAGTTAGCAGGTATAAGGCTCCCCCAGCATCCCCCTGACTTAGTTAGCAGTTATAAGGCTCCCCCAGTATCCCCCTGACTTAGTTAGCAGTTATAAGGCTCCCCCAGCATCCCCCTGACTTAGTTAGCAGGTATAAGGCTCCCCAGCATCCCCTTCCCAGTTCCCTTGGCGGCCCTGTGACTTATTTAGCTCTGTGACTCCCTCTTATTCAAGCATCTATTTCAAGCCCAGTGAACCATCCTCAGCAGCTTGGAAGAAAAGCAGAAGGAGCTCCTGTTTTTTTTTTGAGTGGGAGGGGGTGGGGGTAGCGGGGGTTTGGAAGGGTGTGCTCCACTGGGTCAAGCTGGCTGTGCTCACACGTGCTAGGAAGCCCCATCCTGGAGAGCGAGCCACCCCCTCCTTTCCCCCTCCCCCCTAAGAGATGGATAATTTAGGAGCAGTGGGAGAAGGGGGATTGGAGCAGGGCCAGGGGGGAGTTCAGGAGCAAACTTTACCGTCGGTTCTGCAGACGGGGAGAGATAGACTGGCACCAGTCGAAAAGTGCATGTTATTGTTATCTTCCTGTATTTTATGGCTTTTCCATTAGGGGAGCAATGGAGCACGAGAGACACCTCTGAGGTATCTATGCTCCCCGAATGTTGCTGCCCCCTTTAGGCGGGGATCTGTAATCGCTCAGTGTACTTGGCGAGCGTACATTTTCGAGGAGGCACGAGAGGGCCCCGAGTAAGCTGGCATGGATGGGGGGCATCGTGTGGTATGCTTTGAAGTAAACAACAAGTGTCGTAGAAACCGCTTCCTTCATGTTAGCGCCAATTAAAGTTGTGGAGATAGCCAAACAGGTGGCTTACAGACTGGGAGGACCCGAAGGCTCGGGAACAGAGCAGGGGAACATGGCCCAGTGCCATACGATTCCGTTGCCGTAGCACTGCGGTGACCCTCGTGACCTAGCATATGACAGTGTGAAGGATGCTCTGCCATCGCAATAGCCGCAATGGGAAAACTTGACCGGGGCGACCAGAATTTTGCAGTTCAGCAGCAGAATGGAGTCGAGAAAAGGTCTGAACCAAATGTCCTTGCGCAAAAGTTTTATCTTTAAGATCCTCATTTAATCCAATCAAATGTAAGTGAAATAACATGATTCCTGACAGATGCACAAAAGAAACTGACAGATGCACAAGTCTGGTATACGATATTGTACAGAAAGACCGCACAAGTTTCGGAGTTGCATTAATCTTCATTAGACTGATACAGAGGACAAAGGAACCAGAACATGTAGCAGTTTTGGTGCTAAATGATTAAATGTCAAAATTACAGTGACTGAGTTTATAAAAGAATATATCAGCTTGCACACTGAATCAGTGTTGCTTTGATGACACCGTTAAAGCTGAAACAACACTCTGTGTTATCACCTTTTGTAAAGAACGCAATTTCTTTTTTACCAAGGGAAAAAGGAGTTGCTTTCAAGCAAGCGGCCATTTTGGTGAGCATAGCATGTTTCCCCTCCGTTTTACTGTCTAATTGAGAACATCTGGAGGGCAGATTATGTGGCGATGTGCAACCCCAACGTGACTGCAGCCCTGCCTTCTGATTGGGTTACCTGAGGCCTTCGCCTGGCCTTTGTTGTCAGGGCAAAGTTGTGTTTTATTGAACAGGGCCGCGCCATATCTCACTTACAGACTTCTACCGTTCTGTTAATAATGGCAAAGTAAAATGAAGCAGCTCTGGCTTTGATTATCTGCGTGGATGTGGCCCGTTACAAAAAATAAAAAATTCCAAAGCAAATTGGACTGGTTCGCTAATTTAATCAGTCGTGCAGTTAAAATAAAATTTCTTTCTTTAGTTAACAGTCATGCTTTCGAGCGAGCATTTTTTTTCTCCCTTAAAAAAACGATCCAGACCTCAAAAGTTTAAATAAAAGGATAATGAATGGATTGCACCGAGAATTCAGCTGGTGTTGCGGTGACTTGTGACATTGATTAATTAGGACTTAGAGAATGTCTTTTTTCTGTATTATGACCTATATAACTGATTTCTCTCTGCATGTGAATAGGCTGGGAACTAAACCAGTATGTAGTACAGCCGGCTTAAACAGTTTAAACTGCTACTTTGGAGATTAAACAAACACATGACCAAAAATGCTACTATAGTAAATAGTTATATGAAAATATATTAGATTTCAAGTGTGATAACCCTTGCCTTCCTTCTTTCATGCACAAAGATGTAAAATTAAAACAACTTCCTGTCTGACAGGCTGTTTCAAGAATGACCCCTGGGGTTAAATCACTAATTTGAAGTCTTGTTTAGATTTCGGGCTGGTTTTTGGTCATCCAAAAGCCTGTTTGCTTTTCCCTGAAATTGAATCTTTTCTCCTTACTTTCTTTCTAACTCACGCGCACACATTGAGTTGAGCGTCTCGGACGAATCGGCCAGCAGCCCACTCTGCTGAGAGAGAGCAGATGACAACGGGGTTTTCGCTCTGCTATGTGAGCTGAATCCAGAAGGGCCTCCCGTATGAATTAAGTTAAGCCCAGAATGGTGTCCACTGCAAGTCTGCCGTCTGAGTGGGCTCCGGTTTCCGTCTCAGTTAACGTACTAACGCTAATGAAGCTCAAGGCTTCTTGAGAGCTGTTACCATGGCCAATATGTCATAACATGGCCGCTTCCTTCTGTAACAGACCCGGGTCCCACCTTCCTCTTCGAGATTACGCTTTGACAGCAGTGAAGTGGATGAACTATTCGAGTGAGACTTCAAGGAGGAATTCTGTCATCCGGAGCCAAGTTCATGCCACGATTATGGTGTACTTTTCCTTTTTTTGTATTTGGCTCTTCGGTATTCTTAAGGTGAGGCCATAAAATTGACAAATATGTTATTGATAAACGGACGGAGTAAAAATGAATGGGTGCAGGGAGAGACATAGAAGAGCGCTGTGAGAAATGAGGCCCGGGGTGCCTCGTTATTTGTACGATCCCATATGTGAGCCCTGTTTTTCGTGACTGCTGGCTGGCCCCATCAGGGCGAACAAGGCGCACGGCTTTGGCGCCGAGGAGCCCTACGGCATGGCCTGAATACCATACCAGCAGCGATCCGCAGCACCAGCTCTATAGCAGCCAAGCCACCAGGCCAGCTGTGTATGCGTGTGTGTGTGCGCGCGCGTGTGTGTGTGTGTGAAGCTGGCTCCAGCAGCGTGTGGAAGCAGCCAAGCGTGATCTCCGCATGCCTCCTTTGTGGGTCTGACGTCCAACAACTGTGACAGTGATCTGGGTAGTACATCCCCCCGGTGCCCCTGCTGCAGGCTGGGACGTGGCACAGCAGTTCACCCCCCCATTTCTGGAGGGGCAGAGGGTGGTCCTGTCCACATGGCGCATCTCTTCACCCCTCCTGGCTTCGACCTCTGTTGCCTCCTACTGGCCGGAGGCCGGCGTTTCCTATCATTCAGATGAGGTCGTATGAAAATGTCTTCCCCTTTGTTTTATCACTTTTCCATTTTCCATTAAGGCTGTTGGATGGGAGGTGACGGTATTTCCATTTGTTTTGTATTTTTTGTTGCAGACTAGATGCGTTTAGGCATTAGCGAGCGTTTGATATTGGCTTGGGGGGGTGGGGGTGACAGAACTAATTTAACCTCAAAGGTCTATATTTTTGGGATGAATGAAGGTGGAGTACCCCAGCTCCTATAACCATGCTTGTGGGTACTCCACCGTCTGCCAATCAAGCCCCCCCCCCGGGTCGATCCCGGGTCCGTGCACCGTTAGCGTTCCCCCCTGCTGCTTGTATGGACTCAATCACGCAGCTGCAGTTTGATCCCTCCGCCTGATGAGTGACCCAGCCGACCACCGCGTTACATTTCAGTGCACTATGGGAGACAGCCTGCTGTTTAGAGTTAGGCGTGTTGTAACTCACAGCTGCCCTGAATCCCTACACATAGAGATATACTCAAGAAAAAATTGTCAGACCTAATTAAAGCTAATGACTGAAAGTAATGCAATCTGAAACAGGGTTTAGAACCTAGGTATTTCATAAATATTAATGCAATATTAAAATTTGCAATAAATTTGCCATATATAATTAAGTAAGGTCATGTTTTTGGTGCTAAAATGAACATAAATGCATAGAAAATGACACTAGATAACATCTTTATGCACATTCAAACCCACCCCCACCCCCCCCATCCCATCCCATCCCATCCCATCCCATCCCAAGCATGAGGTTCCCATGTGGAACCAGGAGCCTTAGCACCAGGCCCCTCCCAGCTCTGAAGCACCAGCTCACTTGTGGGGTCATAGCTCTCTGGGTTTGGCTACAAAGCCTCCCAAAGTAGGGCTTATCTGGGCCAATTATGTCCTGACTCCATCTTTAATCAGCTGATGTCTGCCAGACCTTGACTCGCTGACCTCGCCAAAATGTCCACAATCCATACTTTACGATCTGAGGAGGGAAACACCACATGCAAACACAATTAGGCCACAGCACAAATAGCGCTCGAATAAAAACAAACTTTCACGAACATCTGTGTTCTATGACGGCCCGAAAAGCTGGGAATCAAGCGCTGGCTTCGGTCCTGCTTGATTTCAAAACTCTTCGTTTTCAAACAGAATTCGCTTCCTTCATTAGATGTGTTAATGATTGCAGGGGCCGCGCATATCATTATGGCTCTCGCTCGCACAAATAGCACATCTCGGATCATTATCTGTTGCTGTTTGTGTTGTTGTTTTGCCAAGCCACATATATTAACTCTGTTTCCTTCCCAATTAATGTTAATCAAATCAAGGGGAAATCCCAGGACAACGTAGTAAGCTTACGATAGGGACATGTTCCTTGATCGGTGTGTTTTTAATTTACGGTCATGGCACAAACCCCTTTCCTCACACAGAAATGTGCACACACACACACACAGACACACACGCGCACACATTTCAGGATCATGTCACTCTTTTCCAAATCATGCTTGTGGTTACCTGGGAAATGACCTATTGGTTGCTATCATGTTAAACATCACCACCGTGGTCACTTTCAGCCTTTAGTAGAGAACTTTAAGACCATAATACATTTTCCCCCCCACGATGACGATTTTTCTCATGATGAAATTATCGGCGTGTTATTTTCATGCAGCTCGTTTGATCTGCTTCCCCTGCTCAAGGTAAACGCAATCAAGGATCCGGCAAGTAGATTTTACATAAGAAAAAAAAAAAAATTTTATATGGAAAAAGTTGTGCTATGTAGTTCCACTCTTGCCAGTAGAAGACGTCATATTTGTTTGGCTGTAGCCTGCGTCTGAGGTCACCACATCAAGAATGGCAAAATCGCTGCCGCTGATGAAGGGCGAAGTCCTGGATGTTAACAGGGATGTGTAAAACGCGAAATCCCTTCCCATACCACCGCATTGGCTCTCAGTCAAATTCTTGCAATTTTCAGGGTATTAATCTTTTTGAGGTGTGCAAGGAAGCTTTTTTTTTTTTTTTTAACTTGCCATCAACAAGGCTTTTCAAAGTAATGCTCTTAGCCGGTCATTAAGCTTTCGGAGAGTTTTTCAGCAAGTTAGCCCAAACACTAAGACCTTGTGTCTTTCGCTTCTGATTAGTGACACTTTAATAAAGTCATTTGAAGTTCAGTGGACTGAATTTTCCACCTTTTCTAATGTTTCTATGGTCACAGGGAAACGACCTGTATTCAAGCCTGTATACAATCTTTTAAATGCAAATCCTTTAAAAGTAACTGTGTAATTCTGTGTCTCGCTCTCTCAAGCTGGCTGGGGAAAAGATCTCCTTATATACATCTACAGCAGTGTTTTTCTTTCTGCCGTCTTGATCTGACAGCAATTGACTAAACCGACCCTTAAAGCATGACAAAAGGTTGGCAAAATCTTAACCCTTTTTTTTTTTTTTTGCGCTGCCGAGACACATTTTGATGGGCCAAGGCAGACAAAGGCCACGTCTCTTCCACTTGATCGGGCCGCAAGGCGAGGGTAAACGTTCGATTGAAAAATTTCTCAACATTCCCTGCATTTTTTTTCCCCGTCAACCTCTCCCGGGCCGGCCAGAAATACTATGTCGAATTGGCCACAATCGAATCGCTCACGGCGGGCTCCCACGGAAGGAATTAATGCATTTTGTATTGGCCGCCGGAGGGAAAAGGGGACCACCTCCCCCTCCCTCCCAAAAACACGTGAGAAACCCCTGTCGAAAATTACGGCTGTCACCCACTTCACAGGGGAGCCGGGAAGAGGCTCATTGACTTGATTTTCATGGGAAGGCCGCTTTCCGACGAGGCCGCCTTTCAGCGCCTGATAGGCCGGGTATTGACAGTGCCGGGAAGGGGAGGGCAGTGTGCAGAAGCTTTGTACCACGGTTTGTTGGGGAAAAACAAGAGAAGCAGGAGACAAAGCCTTGAATGGGAACAGTAGCCCCTGTGTCCCGCTTCTGACCGCCCCCCGGTCCTTGTGACTCTGTTTGGTGAAGTGCTACCCCCCCGAATCCCGAACCATTGCCACCCCTTCTTCGAGTCCCCGTCAAGTGGATGAACTGTAGCCCGTTCTCCTAACGAAGTGTGCGTCTCGTCGCTTGCTGGTTCATGTAGAGGCTGTCGATGCTAACTCAGCAGCCATGATCTCTGATCGCGCTGGAGTACCAGCCTGGCTGATGGCCGAGCTGGCCCTTATCTGTGGTCAGGTGACCGGTTGGGTCAGATGTGCGTCTCACTGGGGCAGCCAGGATGCTAGCTTATCGTACCATCCCCTTCACCTGCGCTCTGGCCCTCTTCTGTCAGATAACCAGGCTGTGCTCCGTAACTGTCTGCTAATTCTTACTTCGCCCCACCAAGAAAGTCCTGGTCGGCAGCCTCTGCCTCTTGAGAAGCCCGGTGCCGCCTCTTGACCTGACATTTGACCACTTTGTCCTCCATCGGGGGTCATGGAGGTGGACCCACGCCCCCACCCCCACCCCCACCCCAACCTCGCTGCAAACCTGTCCGTCACATCTGTAGGCCATCTAAGGTCAACTTCAAGCATAAATAGTCATTTTACAAGATCCCACAGACAGAATTTCTCTGGTCTTCTCCACTGAACGTTTAACCTCTTTACATTCCATGAGTTATTTTGTTGGGGGGGGGGCTTTTATCCTGCTTTCCTTCTCTTTGAGCCCTTTGAAGTGTTCTCTTCTCAGAGTATTTTCCCTCCCTTACCTTCCATCATTGTCCGGGGACTTTGTTCTGAGTTATACCCAGAGCTGCGTGGTCTTTATCGTCACAGGCGGTGCTGGGAACCGTTTCCTCCAGTGATGTCAGGACTCAGTAGAACGGTCATGTGCACGGCTGATTTAGGTGCTCGTGTTAACCAGGGGTTAAATCCTTGGGTGTTTTTTTTTTTTTTTTGGAGGGATAAAAAAATACACAGAGTGAACCCGAGATCAGTGTAAGAGGTAAACAGTGGTGAGGAATGTGCAGTGAAGTCATTAAACCCCACAGTATGGGTGTCACAGAACAAAAATTTAGACAGAAGTGAGGATGCACCCCGCAGATTAAAGGTTAGGGTTAGGATTAGGATTAGGCTTAGGTTTAGGCTCACTTGGTTTAGAATGTTTTGATGATGAGCCGATGCATGGAAGTTAAGTGGACTCTATGATGACTTGTACTCCAGGAATGAAGCGTTCATTTATGATTCTTAGCTTTTTGTGTTTTTAGACCTGTCAGCCATCTCGTCAACTTTTCACATCACCCTCACGTTCTTGTAGTCAAATAGAGTCAGGTCAAATCAAGTTGGGCTTTACTGTCACACCATTCATATACAGTAACCAGGGCTGGTCTGGCCACCTGGCATACCGGATATGTTCCCAGTTAGCCAATGGATATGTTGGCTTGCATTATGTAAGCCCCCCCCCCTCCCACGGCAACAGTTATCATGGGGAACCCCAAAGCTAATTTTTAATTCCAGTCTAGCCCTGACAGTAACATAGCAGTGGCTTGTAATGATGCTCCCCAGGAGCACAGTGCTATATATGTACATAAAGTGCAGAGACAGACTAGACAAGTGCGAAAACAAAAAAATAAATCGACATACAACAACATGAACACATAATGTAAATATAAACATTGTTGGAATGTTTAGAATTTAGCAGGAAAGTACCAATCAAAAAAAAACACACACACACACACACACACACACATTTCTCATGCAAATCCTCTAGGTATCGAGCGCCGCGTTTATCCTTTGATCGGCGTTTGAGTGACCAGGCAGCCTTGAAACAGTCCCGAGATTGACGCTGGGGTCCGCGGGGCCTCGGGTAGCGGCATGGATTGGGACGCGGGAGATTATGTATTTCCAGCCCGAGATAGAGCACACGGTGGTCTTTGCCAGCATCAAAGGGGTCTTACCATTCTTTTCCACCAGTCATTATCTTGTTCTGGCCAGAAGCAGGGATAAGGAAAACAAAGCAGTATCGCCATGTGTGAGGGACTACCGTTTATTTTCAGATTAAATTGGATTCTTCACTCATTTGTGCCCCCCCCTCCCCCCGCGCCCCCGCCCCCGCCCCATTGACAAAGGTTTTTTGAAACTTGGAGCTCCTCATTTCAGGGGTTCTGGTAAATTTTGATGTGGGTTGATGAGGCCTTGGCAGTTCTGTCAAAGCAGTGAGATTAAGCATTGCCGACGCCATTAAGCTTACCAAAAGACTGCATAGGCCGGCGTCTAATGGCACAAGTCATTCAATATGGAAACATCATTGAGTTGTCCGAGGAATAAAATTTTTTTTTACAATTACTCATTTCACCATTGAGTAAACAAGGTTTGTCTGTGAGCCTTGAGAAATGAGCTCATTTGACTGTTAATTTGGAATTGGTTATACTTATTGATCCCTTGATGCTCCATGGTAGCATCCCATTATTCACTATGATCCAGGACTTAGATGCTCGATCTCTGAGCATAGATAGCATTGGCGTCCTCCTGGTATCACAGCACGAGTGAGGTCAGGTGGCCGGCGGGGCCGTTAGCCGTGGTTTCCCGTTGGCTTGACAGGTAACTTGGCGGCGGTCCCCCTTGTTTGGCTCGGCCACAGCCCTGGCGCGGCCGGCTCACCGCATGTTTTACCCATCAGCGGCCCCCGCGGTCACCGCCCGACAGCCCAGGCCTAATTGTCATTACTTCATTCAGAAAGGATGTTTCCATTCTGGGAAATGTTTAAAACAAAGTACAAACTGATGTTTCGACTTTTACTCACACCGCCGAAGATGCGGGGTGAAGAGCATTCGATAAATGTATTAAAATCGCGGAGGCGCCAGCAAAATATTATATGTTGATGACAAACATTTTGGCTGTGTATGTGAAAAGTTTACTCCTTAAATAAAGTTTATTTTCCGCCCTTGAGAGAGCAGTGAAATGCATTAGCTTGATAAAAGAATGCATTGCTTTTATGTGAGCGGACCTGACATCCTCGCTTAAGTGGACTTTGACTGAAATTATCAGTGCTGGCCTTTTAAAGCGCTCTGGTTTATTTTTACCCATCAGCACTTGGGGCTTTTAGGGAAAGCGCCGGGACGGCTAACACCCCATGTCAGCGTCATGGAAAACCGACTGCCTGTGGATCACGGCGCTCTCCCTCCCTGTCTCCCGGCGCCGTCTGCGACTTGGCCCTTTGGACGGGCAGCGCATGAGGCCCCACCGTGGGTCTGGTGGGTGTCCCATGGGACGATAAAGGGGCCAGTGACATGGGGGGGGAGAAGCGGGGGGTTGACAGAGAGGATTTCCAAGGCCTGAAAGGCAGCCGTGATAATGCAGACCCCCCAGGCTTGTCATGGTGGTCATGCACGTTTAACACACCTTAATAAGCATTTTATTAAGTGATTAAAGATGGGGGATACAGGGGGGGGGGGGGGGGGGGGGGGGGGGGGGGGGGGGGGGGGGGGGGGGGGGGGGGGGGGGGGGG
>JAODKC010000016.1:7245361-7257427 GCA_026777985.1 Mormyrops attenuatus
TGTTGTTTGTTCCACCTATATAAAACACAATCGGGGGGGGGTGCTGCCCGGTGGGGACCCCCCCGGCGGTGCGCGGCCCCCGGTGGGGTGGTGGTGGGGGGGGGGGGGGGGGGGTGTCTGGCAATTTGATTATATGACCCAAAATTCTGCTTGAAGCACATATGACCAGGGAGTCAACATATAACATTTTAGGGAAAAAAAGCCAAGAATACAATTCATCCAACAGAAAACAGCATAATATTTTTTCATTGCCAGTCCAAATGTTTGGCCAACAATAACAACCAGAGGAGTCTGTAGTTAAAGAAAGTTTACTCCTTTTTGGAACTGAAATGTTATGGCCTTTGTTGAACCCGGCCGAAAAATTACTGTTGTCACGCTCAGAAATGCTCTGCCGTGCAAATGTTCATGGGATACTTTCGCATATCTTATCCCTTGAAGTACGCCTCGCTGCCTATGCACTTACCTACTGAAAGATTTAGAGTAAACTATCAAATTTTTGTATACACCAACCCCTTAAGTTTGCCTTCCAAGAGATTAATAGCTTTTGCATCCAATGAAAGGAGATTTACATCAAAAAGAGGCCCCCATTAAGGCTGAACGTCTCTTTGAGCAGGGGGACACTTTTTCTTTACAGGGTGCTATTTTAGTGCACATTGATTATCAAATGGGTGCCAACGAGATGCTTAGATGCTGCACCTTCTTACACCCAGATGGTCTTTAATAACGAGCGAAAACACAGAGCTGGAAAGGTAATGTATGTATAAGATAAGGAGGACTGTGAACTGTGATTCTGAGATGCCGAAGTCTGACATAAGCGGCTCCCAACGATCATAAAACGAGAGCAAAAGCATAGTAAAAGACTTAATTTATGTCTGATTTGAATGTATTTTTTTCAGGCCTAAACTGCAGATTTCCCTGGCTGTTATTACATTTATGGGCATTTTTCTCTGAAGTGACTCACAGGTCAGCGGAGAGAGTATGAGCGTTAAGCTGCAGACAAAGAGCGACGATGCGAATGCTGTAATCCGTAAGAGAAAAAAGCACGATCACTGTCCGTGTGAGATTTTAACGTGCGACTGTCATGCAGAGATACACAACACCTTATGAAGCATTACAGCAACACTGTGCCAATTGAAGAACAAGTTTCCAAAGCTCATTCAGTCCATGGCAAACGTTTGAGGACATTTCTGTGGAGTCTTAACTAAAGTTCTTCATTGGATTATATGAGGACTGAGTGACTTTCGTTCCCAGTCCTCTAATATATGATCAGGAAGCCTGACTTTAGGTCATCGCTGGTCTTATCTCAACAAAAAATATTGACTGAGCTGTGGAAATTTGCTCTTCAATTTGAGTGCTCATATTTCACACCTGTTTGTACAATTAATAAAAGAAATCAGCAACAGATAGTAGTTTACAGCACAGATAGAAGTGTTGTTGCGTCAGGGTGATGAAATCGAGTGGATTAAAGTGGAGTAGCGGTGAACTGGATCCCTAAGCAAGACACTGGAGTGACTAAATCGGACCAAATGGGTTGCTAGAGGAAGCCCCAGGAAAGCGGGCGTGTGAGTGACACACAGGGCACGCGGCGAGGAAGGGCCCGGGGACCTGTACTTGCTGTCAGCACGCGCCAGCTGGAGCAAGCCTCAGGCACGGACCTGCGTGGGCCGACGCGAGCCTACATTCTCTGGGCTGGGCCAGGCGAGACGTCTGGATGCCAGAGCGGCGTATGCCACGTCAGAAGTGAGCTCCACAATTGGGTCCTTACGATCACGAAGGCTGCTACTATAAATCAATGCTAAGGCACGCACACACGCCCTACATGCTCACCCGCGCACTTCTGTCCGTACATCTAGGAATACTGGTGCATTGCACGCCCCCCCCCCCCGGCAGATGAACCTCTGCAAGCAAGAATTGCTGAGGGATAAGGTAATCTGCACTAATTATGCAGAAATCTGTGAAGCCAACAAAGTACGTTGACATGGTTAGTCCGTGTAAGAGTGGAATTAGATAAGGGTGGTTCGGAAGACTGATGTGATGCAGGGGGCCCCAGTGGGAGATTAATGTCCGTGTTATTGTAACACTCCGTTTAGAGGGCTGTGTCTGTCCTCCCGGCCCCGCGGTTAACGACACGAGCCCTTAAGCAAGGCAGCTTGCACTGATTAAAATCAACGACTCTTCTGTTTTTGCGCAGAAAAAAATAAATCTGAAGGTCTTTTTCTGGAAGGGGCTGTGCTCTCAATCATATTGCATCACCTAATCCGGTGCCTCGTCACCTGGGGCTTATTTTGGAGCCATGCATCTCCGCGCCAGAGTGTCTGTCACTGCTGAGGTGGTACGACTCGCGTCGATGGACAGCAACGTTTGACAAATCAACGTCGAAATCTCCTACATGGCAGAGCATACCACATAAATAACAGCGAGATGATAGACCATTGTTTGCTCAACCAGAGCCGAGTATGTGCAATATCTACATTTGTTATTTTTGGTGTCACAATAGTCAGTGACAGTCATGGCCAAAGTCCTATTTTAAAAATCCTTCAGCAGTCAGTTTGTGAACAGTCTGCATCGTTCTGGGGGGAAACGTCCTGCATTTTCGGTTTGCTGATTTCTCATTGCTAAGGACTATCTGGGAAACTCCTCGCATGACACATAGCAGGCCATTCGTCAGGACAGAACGAGTATTATTTTATGGTGATGGTGTATATTAATGTCCCGGCTGCTAATAATAAACGATAACCCAGACGTTTGAGTTTCAACACAGCGTGGCCGTTATTAACGGCGAGAAAAGGAATGAATCCAGGCTCAGGCTTTATGAGATTAGCAGCCGCTAACACATTAATTGCTGGAACCGCTGTGCTCACTATTGGCCGCGGCCAGGGCAGTGGATGCAGACACCAAGCACTGATGAAACTCTCCTCTCTAGAATCGATGTATGAAAGAGAGTCATATGTTACTCTGTGTTTAAAAAAATCCTTCTCCAAACATAGCCGTCTTGCCAAATTTAGGCTCGTCGTTCGAAACTCTCACATAAAATTGCGCATCGGAGCTGAGACACGAGGGAGGAAATGGGAGAAACATCGCTGCCCTTCACCTGCGCTGCTCGTCATGACCCTCTTAATCGGAATTACAGAGCGCTAGTTTACTGCCAGACGCGAAGGGCTCTGATTTAACCTGTCAGCTAGGCGAGACATCCGCCTGACGCGCTTCACGCCGCTTGGTGACGAGTGTATTTCTGTCCCGCGTTTTAATCCCTCGGCCCTCGTGAGTGAGACGCTCGGAAACACCGCTTTTCATGACACGTGGGGTGGAAAGGCCAGCGACAGAAGCCTCTGGTTGGATTTGGGACGTCAGCCAGGGACGGGAACTCCGTCAGCAGGGGGCGCCGGGGCAGACAGACGGGCCTGCTCTCCCGGCTGGGAGGGGTCAGGGCAAGGCGGGGGGGCTGTCGTCTGCTCACCAGCCGTGTCCCTTCCGCACTCCACCCCCACCCTCACCCCAGCTCACGCTCGCCCAGCGGGAGAACGTGCCAATTCAACCATCAAGTCCGATATTTCCATCCCAGGGCCAGTTTTTATGGCCCCAAACGATATGCAAATACCAGCTGAATCAGATTCACTTGCTTATGGGGTGTATTAAATGCACCCAGAGAATCAGCCCCTAATATAGATCTGGGAGTAGGTCTGCTACTTAACAGCATAAAATAAAATTTAACACCTTTATTTATCTACCAACATCAGGTCATATAAGAATAAAGACTGCCATTGTCAAATTCTTAGGTGTTTTTTACTCTGTTCTGAGTGATATGTATAAATGTAAGGCACTTGTGTATGTTAGTATATTATTTCCCTCATTATTTATAACTTTAATCTGAAAGGGTAGTGGGTAATTTCTGTTATGACGTACCTATTTCTGCCTGTAAAGTCTGAATGTCTGGTTGGGCAGCCAGTTGGTCTCGCATCCCTAAGGGTTTTGTTTCCTTTAACTACTGTAGGATCTTATGTTTCCTCTGACTTCACCGTCTTCTGGCTTCTATCTGGTTTTCGGCGTTCAATACGTGACATCAGCTGCTCCTATGTGTACCTATAACAGGGGTCTTGTTTTTGGACTTTGGGCAGCCGTGCGGGGTAGGGGCTCGCGGTAAAAATAAAGTGAACCCTGCAGAAAGGAAAATGAGAAGAAGCACCAGTGATATTTTCAGAGGCTGCTTTTCCCACCCGAGCTGCAGCCGGCAGAGTGTGACGCGGCTGTTTCTCTGGACGGCCCTGAAGAATTCCTCTGTGAAGCCCGAGTCCGGTGCAGAAGGCTGGCCCGCGCGTGTTTCCTGTGGAGAGGCGTGGCTTGGGCACTCCCCGTGCCAACTGTGAGCTTCAGCTGTGCGGCCCGGCGTGTGGGGGGGGAGGTGCTGACTGCCGCTGTCACCGAGAGATCGTATGTGACACTCTTAAGCCCTTCACCCTGTCTGTGGCCTCTTCTGAAATACTTCCCCGTCCGTTGACTGACAACAGCCACACTTTGCATTACCCCTGTGCATGGTGCCACCTGACGGTGGGATGTTATCGTCTCCGTGTGGTGTCCGCAAATAAGCCTTTGAATTGTTACCTCAATGCGACTGTCAGTTGCAACATCCGGCAACAGATCATGCCACAAATTAAACAATATTTCCCCGTTACTCCTCACATTTCGCTCTTTGTCTGTTAAGTCAAATTTTCTCCTCAGACTAAACATATTTGGTTTATAGTGAGTCTGTGTAAACAGCAACTGACGATTTCATGTCTGTTCTCCATTTCTTACTATCTATGAAAATACTCAATTGATGAATTATTATTATCATTTTAATGAAATGCCAAACTGCTCTGATTGTGTTTATATTTTGATCCAGGGGATCGTGGCGTGAGTCAGCCTGGATATTAAAAACCAGAATTTTTTCTTATTAAGCACACATTGACTTGTTTTCAGTGATTGCATTTTGACTGGGAAATCAAGCTCCGATTATTTCATCTACAATATTTGTTTTCATCGCGCTCACTAAGCCGTGCATACGGCTGGGTCCAAGGGCAGGTTGCTGCACAAACAGAACCATGACCCTGGGACGTATCCCAGAATTCACAGAGGCTAAGCAGTTTTGCCTGAGCGATCTTGCGCGACCCAGCAGTATGTGTCATTTTTGACCTCACTGACGAGACAGGATGACTTGGGAGAAAAAGTGCTTTCAAAGGAAATTGCCTTCTGCAAGATGGCCAGTCAAACACGCCCCTCAATGAGCTCGAGCACAGCCCCCATCCCCCACGGCCTCTCAGCACTGACAGAAAGGGGAGGAGCAGTGGCTTCAGGGAGACACAAAGTTGATGTCAGGACAAAATTAGGAGGAAGGTAACAAATGACATAGCTTGGCCATATGAGGGGCCTGACCCAGAAGCAGCCAGCTAGTCGATGTCGGGCACCAGGATTAGCAATGACCTACTAGCCCACTAGCCTGCAGACCGACTATCTGCCCATCGCGCAGTTTTAGTCCGCTAAAAATTATATCACAGCCGCTGTTTTTGTCACTTTGGCCTTATTAATGGGTTTATGAGCGGGGAAAGAATCGGCACTAAGTTCCTGTGTGAGAATTGAGATGGATTGTGTTATAAACTATTCAGCTGCACTCAAGCGTGCTCCGAACAAAACACATTAGCCGTGAAATGGAATTACCATAAGGCTTTCTAAATGTTTCTTTTTGTTCTACTGAAAGGCCCGTAGAAAATGAAAAAAGTCCTGCAGCTGTAGTTACCGGTTAATGCCAAGGATGTGCAAGACTTATTTAGCTAGTTGCTAAAAAAGAAAGAAAGAAAGAAAGAAACCCTCATTGCTTTCAAAGTGTCTTTCTATTAATGATCTGTGTGAAAGTGTCGGCCGCAATTCGCAGCGACATCCATCACGATGATGCTTCTGAATAGCAGGACTTCTGAAGTATCGCCTCGCCCCCGAGTTCTGGATGTATGCGGGTCCTAATAAGATAAGACGGAGTAGTAATTGCAGCTATTTTTCTTATGCGGCCACTAGAAGGTAAGGATCTCTGTCGAGCTTTGCGTGTAGTAAATCACGCAGGGGGTGCCTATAACTGACGAGGATGGTGCGGCTGGAGCGAATCGCGCAGTAATCCACCAACCGCATGCGTCAATATCTGCAACACGACCATAGGACGGTAAATCCCTTTAATCTTAGTTCAGATGCAGGCAACTAAGCTTTATAGACCATCTGACTCTACTGGACACATGGTTTTTGGTATTTTTCATCTAATCCTATGTTATTTCTATGACATGATGCATCATTACATTCAGAGGGTTGGTTATAAATTGGCGTTAATTAAGAAGGACAGCCTTACGAAGGGGTTTATCCCTGTGCTAAATAGCAAGAATAAATATGTGACCCCCCCCAGAATACCCTCTTGTGAGCCGTTCCTTTAGAGGCCCTGTCTGCCCGGAGACATCCTGGGCCTGAGCTCTGTTTCCATGAATGGTTCGGCCCCGGGGCCGCTGAGAACGGGCGCTTTTCCGTTGACTCCTTTGGCAGGAGTCTCTCAGGCCCGCTGCATGCTAAACGCATCAGCATTTCCCTCTCTCTCACCCTCTCCCTCTACACCCCCCCCCCTCGCATCCTTCCCCCCCAAACCCTCAAAATGTCTTCGAATCAAATTGCCTTGCCAAACGTTTCCTGTCAGGTCCTAAATGAATGACACAGGCATATGGTACGTGAAATGAGTAACAGCAAAAGCTACTTTTGAAAGAAAAAAGAGAGAGTGAGGGACAGAGAGAGAGAGAGGGAGAGAGAGAGTGCCTTTTTTAATATTAAGCGACTGGAATTTTATGATTGAAGTTTCACTTGCGCCAGACGAAATCGGTTCCATCCCCTCCTCACCGTCCCAGACTTCCAAATGACTATGGTTTGCTCCCCACCCCCTTCATTTTTCACTGCCCGCCTGCGTGATCCCAGAATCATAAAACCTTTCACGTTTCAAAATTCTGCAATTATCCCAAATCCTCGCAGCTCGGCTTATCCCATGCTTTCATCTTGCGCGCCCCCCCCCCCCCCCCCCCGGCCCCCCGCAACCCACCACCCGCGCCCCCCCCCCCCCACCCCCCACCGGGGGGGGGGGGGGGCACATCATCTCAACCCCATCTTGGAGGGAAAGGTTCTAGCACCAGCCAGGCCAGTGATAATCGCATGCTTGGGAATATGCTGTAATTTTGTTAGATATATTAGCGAAGTGAGGTTAGACAGCTGATGGGTGTGTGCAGTATCCGAAAATGTCTGTTGGGTTAAGTGACCGACACACCCTCTCAAAGAGTTAATACTGTTCATATTGCAGTAGTGCAATATGTAGCACTAAGCAGATCCAATAAGGAGATTAAACGATGCTGTGATTAATCTTTCTTACCATTATTCGTCCTTTTTGTCTGTCGTTTTGTAGACTAGTTCTGAAACAAGTCATTGTTTTCCTGTGAAATGTCGTTTGGCTCGCCCAACAACGGCAGTTTTCCATCGCTGAAAAAAATAACTAGTGTCGTGCCAACTACATACCAGCCGTGGCCACTTCCTGTTTATCTGCCCTGCAGTGTCCGTCCAGGAGAGCATGGAGAGGAAGTTTGGAAAGCAAGGCGGACCCATACCCATTGTGCCCACAGCTGACTTCCAAGCCAGAGTTGCGGTGAGTAACTGGCAATTGCTGTGTGCTGAACATAAAAGGCGCCCTATTCAGAGGCATGCTTTGTGCTGTTCACACTGGGGACCTGCAGCCGTTAGTGTTCCCACAAATCAGTCCTAGAACAGCAGATCATTATTTTGCACCAAATTTTGCATCTTTGCCAGTTGGCCACTTCATTGTAGTCACTGCAAAGTCAGTGGAGTTGCCCGGGTCTTGAGCGCAGCCTTTGCACTGACAAGTTTGATCTCTGTCTGCCACCAGGGCGCCTCCGAGAAGGACATTGTGCACTCTGGCCTTGCCTACACCATGGAGAGGTCTGCCAGGGTAAGCGGCTGATCCGTACATCCACACGCTTCTAGGGCTTCCTTACATAAACGGGTGATGCATCGTGCCATAACTATCTGCTGTCACTTTTTTTAAATGATATAATGCATAAAGTTATAGTGTTATTTGGCAGTTAAATGAGAATCTGACAAGTTTGCGGAGTATTTTGCTGCTTGGGGACAGGGCGTCGCTCCGATAAAAACTTGGTGCGTTCACCCTGGCCTCTGGTTCCAGTGACTCACTGGGCCTGGTATGTTGGGAGTTTCCTCTGTCTGCCTGATGGGTATGGCTAGGGGTGGGGGTGGCTTCTGACACTATAAATAACAACAAAACAACCCACTGTACTGCTAGGCCAGTGTGTTCAAGGAGGTTTTAAAAGCATAGAGGCTCAAACAAACAAAATTGCAACATGCGCCGAAGGCGCGTGACTGAGACCGTGCTAATTCCGTTACTCTTCCCCATGCTAGCAAATCATGCGCACAGCCAGCAAGTACAACCTGGGGCTGGACCTGAGGACAGCTGCGTACGTCAATGCCATCGAGAAGGTCTTCAAGGTGTACAACGAGGCTGGCCTGACCTTCACATAGGCTGTCCCCTCCCGCCACTCCTGCTGTAAACCCCCACCCCCCAAAACCCAAGTCTCCATCTCAGTCTCTGCTCTTCTGTCGGCTTGATAAACCTCCATCCACATCTTGATCGCTTCTCCACTGAAAAACGTGCTTTATGTAAAGATGTTGGGCAGATGCCATGCAGCTAACAAACCACTGCCTCTGAGGTCTGCCTGTCTTCATTTGACTTCCTCTGAGGTTAGACTCTGTGGGGGATTGCTGTCCTACTTTCACAGACCCAGACACACTACATCTGCACGGCATAACTGCATCTTACCTCTTTGCTCTCGGCTCCAGGCAACCATGTCGTATTTTAGTGCCCACTTTTATTTTAGTGCCAAAAGGTTTAGGGTTTTTAAGGCTCTGCCAAAGTAGTCCAAATGTCTAAATGAGTTGAGTTGCTGTATTATGCACCTGTACATTTATAAATCAGCTATTTCTGTTATTTGATATTTTTATGAAGTCAATTCCAAACAGGACATTTAAACAGTAGGGTATTTGTGAACAGTTTGTCTCTTCTTTACTAAGGTCCTGTCCTGTCTTACGTCATGATTTTATTGTTTTGTTTTATACTGCATTTTGTTTTGTCCCTCAAAGCCCCTTTAGAATTCCAGCTTGCCTTCTCAGGTTTAAAGGCACGGCTTTTAGTCCTCCTGTAACTTAGCTCTTAAAAGTTGGAGGTTCAACCCTTCAGCCTAAACTAGCACATTTGTGTTTGTATTGGAATGTCAGTTGATGAGGCAGCTACAGATGTAAATACCAGAGACTTTGTTCAAACGTCAGGCATTTTGGCATCTTAAGCTCCACGGGGGCCATTTTTTTCCCACCCTGTTTTGGTTAAATTTAATTTATTTTCATGGAAGAGAGATGAGATAAGATTCTAAAAGGAATACATTTGGGAACAATGACTCATCCCCGCATCCCCTACTTGGTCATGTGAGACTTGGACTCCTTGGGGAAATTTGTATCGTTGCCTCTTTTCTTGAAAATAAATAAAATTACAACAAAAATTCAGCTGTTATCATCTTTGCCAGTTGTGTCACCCATAAGTTGTGTTGTGGAAGACAAGTGTCTCCCCTCTTCCAGTGAAGTGAAAAGAATTTTAGAAAAAAAGAATGAAAACATAAAAACGCATGAAATTGGACCACAAGGACCAAGGGGGAGACGGCAGAACAGCCTTCAGCTGGCATGTATGCAGTCAGAAATGGTTGAAACTACATGAAAATAACCATGTAAAAGTGCCTTTTATTTTAATTTTACATTGAAATTGCAACAAATACCCAGCCTACCTGACGGGAACTGTGGCTTGACGGTAAATGGTTGTTTAAGAAGCCAGTATACAGTCACGCTAGGACCCGGATTTGGGTATTTCACGTTTAGTATTAAAATCCCGCGATCAGCCGAGCAGTTTCTTGCCGAAGGCTATGGCCGAGTCCGCCGCCTTGTCTTTGGCTGCGTCGGAGATGGCTTTTTCTGCGGCGTTGGTTAGTATGTCACACAAGCCAGTGGGTTCTGCAATTTACAGACCGTTCGTAATTACGTTAATTACATATTAAAGCATGTGGCGCAAAGCACTTAAATAATACGCAGGGTTGGTGCGTCACCCACCCGTCTTCGGCGGCTCCGGTGGCGGCGCCGGCTGCTTCTGCTGCTGCTTCTGCTGCTGCTTCCCCCCGGTTCCAATCAGTTGCCCAACCTTCTCCTTTGCTACACCGGCTGAAACATTTTAAAAATCGCAGAGATTATACAGTTCTAAGATGGGGAAACTTTACAAAACCGTAAGGAGAGCAGTACCACTTGCTTTCATTACTCAACGCAGGACAATATTTACCAACTTGTTACGGTGATTATAGCGGTCCGGCTTAGAAACATAGACCAGTTAATTGCAATATAAAAACCCAAGATCCAGTTTTGTAACTGGAAAAAAACACAAGGTTTAATCTGAGTGTAAAGACTGAAATGATACCCTGCATATTTGTGCGCTCTTTGAAGCGATAGGGTTTTATATGACAGAGTATAAAGTAAGACTCAGACATTTAATACGGGCACACGAAACCCCCGAGAGCGAGAGAGCGGTCGGGGATTTTTCTTTGCCACTAAAATGAATATTTAAAAACGTGTCTTTATCCCGCAGCACTCCACCGATAGCGGTTTGAAGATAGTAGTATTTTAGAATAGATTTGAATAACTGGGAAATTGTCCATGTTACATGTATTACTAGGTTACTATAGCTTTCTGCACTTTGATTACTTGATGAAAACACATCCATCTTCCAACTGCTTAGTCAGGCTCGTGGGGTGCCATACAGAAAGGGAAAATATATAGTGAATTAATTGGAGTGTTGACGTATGTTTAATGGGTGTAACTGGGTAGAACAACCTGTGGGACAGTCTGCACGCAGTTGAAAGGTGCGCCGCAAACGCGCCCCCTCTGGTAGCCAAAACTCAGTCGAATATCCACGAAAAAGATGCAGGGGACACGCATCACAACAGACGAACATTCACGCTGAAGTTTTAAAAACTTAACTAACTAGGAGCACAAGTCAATGCGATAGTTAATATGTAAGAAACTTTCTATGTTTTTTTAGTAAATGTCGAAGCAATTTTTATACAAATAGTTTTACTACTAAAAACTACATAGCTTAAGTATATGCAAGACAGAAGTATATGACAGAACATTCACTGAATCGTTCCCCCTTCTGTCTCTCGCATGCCCATCTCGGAACTCACCGGCTTGGTCGATGGCCTTGTTGACCTGCTCCTCCCCGACGGCGCCCTTGATTAAGTCCATGTCTGAGTGTAAGTCCTGTGGTCTTGGTGGTTTCTCCTGGGGGATGATGTGAGTGGCTGCGTCGTCTGGCAAATCCAGGCAGGGGGAGAGTCTTATACAGTCGTACTCCGCTGAGGACCAGCCCATAGACCGGGCTGTCATGGGGGTGTGACCCTTAGATGTTACAAAGCTTATACACACACACACCGCAAAAACCAATGCGTACTGTCACACAAACACAGATGCACACAGTCCCACAACTGACACTTGAACATAATTAGCTTTGTTCAAACTACTTTAATTTAAAACAGGTTTGGCAAAAAAAGACCAGTTATGCCAAGTAAGGATCCAGATTAATGAATCATTGTTTTAAAAGCTCTGAGGCTAGCTGCCCCTCCGCTCACCAAAGACACGACTCCACCCAGCAGGACAAACCAGCACAAACTGACTGTGCTCCCAGGAACAGAGCAGAGATTTACGAACAGGACCTCGAAGGTCTGCAGTTTGTGTCAGAAGCCAGACTCCTAACTGCCATTGTCAAAAAATTACATGTAAACAAACATAAGAACATAAGAAATTTACAAACGAGAGGAGGCCATCAAGGTCATTTGGGGAGAACCTAACTAATAGCTCAGAGTTGTTAAAATCTTATCTAGCTCTGATTTAAAGGAACCCAGGGTT
>JAODKC010000016.1:7263370-7277774 GCA_026777985.1 Mormyrops attenuatus
CCCCCCCCCCCCCCCCCCCCCCCCCCCCCCCCCCCCCCCCCCCCCCCCCCCCCCCCCCCCCCCCCCCGCGGCGGGGGGGGGCGCTGGATACTTGCTCCTTATAACCGCCTTAGTTCCGAGCTGGTTTTCACACCACATTTACATATCAATGGAATGCAAATGTTGAATAAATATTCACTGTTTGTTGACGGTACTGTTCCCACTGCACTTTTCGACCCCGGCCGTCTCAGCTTCTTAGATTATACACGGACTGTGAGGAGCGGCCAGCGCAAAGCCAATCCACTGTCAAGCGCAATTCTGTGTGCGAAAGATCACGCATTTGCAGCTGGAGGCTGGACAATGGCAGACTTCTTCCAAACGTAACCTTTGAATTACATTCATTTGTAGGCATAGGGAAACACTTCTGATTGTCTTTAATATTTTTATACTTCACGTTTGAGCATTCACAATGGTTATTCATCAAGGAAATGGGCAATTTTTTTTCAATGTGCATAAAGGAAATTGTTTAAATATGCATCAGCGATTGCTTCATTTATGTTGGACTGTCTGAGAAATACATTACGCAAGCCTTGTGTTTGAGTTGTATTTAGAAACTTTATCATCTACAGAGAGGGTCAATTCCTCTATTAGAAAACTCCTCTATTAGAACCTTGCTGAGAAGACTCACAGAGTATGTGAAGCCTGTTTTTTTGTCACTAGTAAAATAAATACCTCTCCTCTCTCTACCTCCTTCTCTTTCCTTGGTGGTTTTGTGGTCTTGGATCCTGTTGACAATGCTGTATGAACTCGGCAGGAAATCTCGATTTGAACATTGTCTTTTTGGACAGCTTACACTTTATTGTGAGAAAGAGTAGACACTCAGTCCAGGCCTTCACAGGGCAGGACTGCGTGTAATACCGTCAACATTAATAGGCTTTGTTGTCCCGCAACAAACATTACGATTTCATATTTATAGGATCCCCAAACCACGAGTTCCAGATGAATGTTTGTTTATCATTCAAGCCCAGTATTGTTTACTAGCCTCCAAGTCCGTATTTACATCAGCAGTCGTTATGGGACTGAATTGGAATCGCAGGATTAAATTGCAAATATTGCGATCCAGGGCCCAGTGACAGACATGTAAACACACGACAAACACGTTTTGCACCATCTCATATTTCTGTCCAACACTGTTTATGGTGAGAGTGGCCGCCTGTGGCGGCCTTCAGAGAAGCAGGAAGCTCTACTCTGAGAAATGGAGATCTCCTGCGATCTCCTAGGATCCTCTAACATCCACCACCTGCTTCTGCAATGAAATATCGTTTATATTCTGGCATCTCGTTACAAATGTGGGTGAATAATTGAAGTTTTCATTTAAAAAACAGATCTAATATAAAATATATTTCCTGCTGTCATATCTCCTGTCACCTATTTAACATTAACCAAAATGTGTGAAATCTTATACCAGTTTATTGTGTTTTTTTCTAGACAGCCTGAAATCTGCGGAGTACATTGTGGTATACTCCAGGGCTGCAGTGTACTTGATTGATAACGCCTTCAAAACTCATTTTGCTTTGCCCGCCAGGTGGAGATAACCCTGCAGGACATCAACGACAACCCACCGATTTTCCCCAGCGACATACTGGACGTGACCATCGAGGAGAACATCGGTGACGGGTCAAAGATCGTGCAGCTAACTGCCACGGATGCTGATGAGGTAAATCATCCCGCTTTGACTAAAGATGGTGCAATGCCGTATGTGCGAGTACCGCAAGCTGCCTACTCAGATGGGTATATGACAATTCTAAGGTAAACCAGACTGAAACATGACTGATTCATGTATCAGATGGGGTGAATGCTGGAGTTATCAAGTCAAGAGGGCTTTATTGTCCAGTCATCCATATTGGTATGCAGTGGCACAAAATAACATTCCCCCAGGACCAGGGTGTGAAACACAACCAGCAAGTGACAATTATACAGGATTAAACTGGTGCTGACTAATGAAAAATTGTTACCAAAATATTGAGTTCTACTCAGGGAAACCGTCTTGCGTCTTGATAGCATTAATTACAATAACGGTTCTTCCTGCATAAGAAGCACACTGATAGAGTCTTGAATAACTCCTTAGTGTGATGAGATTTGACATCCCAGAATCTGGTATAATGTGATGAGAAAACAGAAAAAAAATGTGAAATTAAGCAAGGAAGTTGGTTTCTGTTACCCTGTTCTAAATTCGCCCACAAATTACCTAGCCGCAAAAATGAATGTTCTTGGCCTGAAAGGCACAGTTGCCGTCTCAGGCACAGAATGTCCCCAGACATCACACACAGTTGTTACCTGAGACGTCCTGAGAGCGTAGCTTTGAGGAATCTCAGGGTAATGTGCAACGATTGATTCTTCACGTTATGCAGATGGTCCCTGTACGGCTTCTGTAGTTCACATTACATCATTGACTTCACTCTTGATTATGGAAGGACTTCATCTTCCACGCCTCAAACAGGATGTGGACTTGAAACCCACCACTGACTGCAATCCGCTGGTGCTGAGCATCTCTGAGGACCATGGCTCTGAGCGCGGCCAATGAAATTCTAAAGCTTTCAGCAGAGGTGAAGTGTTAAGGCCATTGTAGAAAGGGCTTTTTGAAGGACCTGTGAGAACGTGGAAATGAATACTTTACAGCCCTTACAAAGCAGACAGATTTGTTAACGGGCCGTAACCTCGCCACTATGTGAAACTAACATCTGAGAAATTCACAACTTAACATGATCTCCAGTCCTCAATTTTAACAGAATGTCTCTTTTCCTCAGACTGGAGACTGACACGTGTTGTACCTCTCAATATATGACCGAAAAGCTTCTTAAGGAGGTGAAATCAAACATTTATTTGAGAATCAATATACATAGTGAGGTTCCTACCCCATAGCTAAGTAGGGGTTGCTGGTGTAGCAACTGCTAATGTCCCAGCCGGGATGGATATCTCCACCTCGGGGATTAGGGCGCTTCAAAAGCAGACGTCTTCAAATTGGCCCCAGATCTGCTGGATGACTTTTGTGTGTGTTTTTTTGGGACCCAGTTCCTAAGACACCTTGGTCCCTCTCTGCATTTGT
The DNA here is from genome assembly GCA_026777985.1 of Mormyrops attenuatus. Lineage (NCBI taxonomy): Eukaryota > Metazoa > Chordata > Actinopteri > Osteoglossiformes > Mormyridae > Mormyrops > Mormyrops attenuatus. The sequence continues at coordinate 7,266,456 of JAODKC010000016.1, forward strand.
TGCTGATGATTTTGAAGTGGTAGAAAGCCCCTGATTTACCACAATAAATCGATTCGAGTGCGTTAAATGAATTTTACTAGTGCTTTTCCATCCCTTTTAATTAAAGAAAAGACATATGGCCATAGCACGCAGGCTTATTTGGGAAGGCATGCTGTAAAACTCTTATGTTATACAAGAGTATCTGTAGGAAGATTCAGACGATGCCCACAGCCCAATAAAGGAATCCCACAATCTATGGATTTGGAGTACCATACATGTTCAAGCATGTCCGGACAGCCACACACGACACGACCACACGTGACGAAAGCTCACGAGCGGCAGGCGAAACTCATTTGAGCAAAATAAAACGTGGAGGAGCTCTCAAGATTTATTAGCTGTAGTAATCCTGAACGAATACCTCACATCAGGCAAAAATCCGATGATTTAAGGCGCCGTGAAGCGCGGTATGTCAATATGGCGGACGATAAGTGTTCGCTACACTGAAGCGTTTGCTTTTCGGGAAAACTTGGATGTAACTTCCTCAGGAGGGAGCGTGTGCTTTGGCCTGGTGTCTGTTGTGTTAATATTTCGTTACGTGCACATGGAATAACGGCCTGAGGAAATGACAGCTGAGGACCTGCGGATCAAAAGGCCCTTTGTAGCCCTAACCTCGCCTCACCAGATTTGCAGATCATTTTAGGTCAGAGTTCAACTGCAAAAAACAAAGAAAACAAAAACAAGGACCTGGCGGCAGTCGAGCTCGTGACAGTTCGCAGTCATTTAGCTGACGTAGCATCCCTGCGCTGGTGTAGCAACTGCTAATGTCCCAGCCGGGATGGATATCTCCACCTCGGGGATTAGGGCGCTTCAAAAGCAGACGTGTTCAAATTGGCCCCAGATCTGCTGGATGACTTTTGTGTGTGTGTGTGTTTTTTTGGGGCCCAGTTCCTATATTTCTATCTTTAAATCTGATTCCTCCTCTTCTACCGGGCCAGCGGAGGGTCATAAAAAAGCACAAGGTGTAAGTGAAGGTCAGGGACTGTGTTCCAGGACTGAAGCTCCACTTCCTCTTCCTCCTGCTGAGCCCCACCAAATAATTCACCGGCTGGCCGAGGGTGTCGGGGATCTGGAGCTGGCGGCCGCGGTGGTGGCAGGCCAGGTGGCTGATGGATTTCCCAGAGCCTGGTCCTGATTGATGATAGTCCGGCCGGCCCAGCGAAAACGCCTCGCTTTTCCAGCAAAGACAAACACCAGCCTGAGTTTCTTTTGCTTCAGGGGGAAAACAGAACTCAGTCCAAGAAATTACGAACAGACAGTGGGGTTTAACTGCTTATGGCTTAATACCATAGCAAGAGACCATCTGAGGCTCACACGTTCCGGATAGTTTGGGTTGATTTCATCTGGTTGCTGGATTATAGCATGAGACATGTGGGAATACACTAATCATTTTTACTCACTTATGTAATTCTACTCCAAAAACACGAAAGCTGCATCTTTACATTTAACCATTTAAAAATGTGTACAAAGAGTACCATGAAAATCATTGTTTTATACTTAAAGCAATTAGCACTTGCAGCATTAGAAATACCAGTGTTATTTTCTACCATTACTTCTATTTATTATTTGTTTGTTTGTTATATCCAGAGGTGTAGCTAGAAATTCTGCCCCCCCTGATAAAATGTCACTTTGGGCCCCCCCTGCCCATTTTTATGTATAATTTTATGTATTCAAGTCCCCCCTGAATCTGCTAGGGTATTCATGCCCCTCTGAAATATCCTGTGTTGTGGCTTCCATACTGTGTTACAGTTCTTATATAAAAACAAAGGTTTTTTCCTCCTAGGGACCAAACGCTTTGGTCACATACACGATAATCAGCGGCACTGATGACAGTTTCCGCATCGACCCCGAGTCCGGGGACCTGATTGCCACCAAGAGGCTGGACCGGGAGCGGCGGTCCAAGTACTCGTTGCTGGTGCGGGCGGACGACGGCAAGCAGTCGTCGGACATGCGAGTCAACATCACCGTCAGTGACATCAATGACCACACACCCAAATTCTCGCGAGCCGTGTACTCTTTCGACCTCCCGGAAGACATGGCGCCAGGTAGGCCGTTGACAGGCCCGGAGAGTCCTCCTCCACTTTCTGTTTCATTCTCCCAAGTGTTTGTGGCCTTTTCTGACCAGCGCATTTGCCACTGATGGTTGCCAGACCTTCGAAGCCAACACATATTACTTCTTGCTTGTTAGTGCTTAGCCTGTGTCTAGGCCAGAACCCACAAGAACACCATAATAACTGCTGTTGTTTTTAACATTTGAAACTGTGCTTTAAGCAGTTTTAGAAAGAAGAAAACACTTGGTATCAATGTGTTTGGCCAGTGGGCTTTACTACACGCACTGGAAAAAGATATGTAGTTTGCCGCTCATAAACGGTCCACTCCCATACATTGCAGGATCTATTGTGGCGGCCATATTAGCCAGTGACGCAGATTCGGGGACCAACGGAGAGATCACATACTCCCTGGAAGAGGAGGATGAGGACAGGGTGTTCCTCCTGAACCCGGTGACTGGTGTCTTCAACGTGACTCAGCAGTTGGACCACGAGGCCGAGCAGTACTACATCATCACGGTGCGTGCGGAAGACGGCGGCGGCCAAGCCAGCTTCGTCCGGGTCTACTTCAACATCCTGGATATCAACGACAACGCGCCAACCTTCAACAGCAGCACCTTCGGTGCCTCAGTCATGGAAAACATCTCACCAGGCTCTAGCATTGTCACTGTGAGAGCCAGCGACGCGGATGAAGGTATGCCTCGAGTAGACCGCCAGCCATTGCATAGCTAGCATGGTTATGTCGCTTTGCGCGTCTGAAAGCTGAACGAATTATGCTTCTGACAGGGTGTACAAATAACTCCAGTGAATGAGAAGAACATAATAGGATAATGTGCACATTAAGCTATTTTTTAATTTTATATTTACTCATGAGAATGTGATGGATGACTCTTTAAGCGATGCATGCTAACCGTTAGCCAAAAGCTATTTGTCTGGTTTTATGTCTACCTTTTCAGCTCACGGGGAAATTGCTTTCAAAGCTGCACTGCAGCTATTAACTAAAGGCTTCAGTATGTGTAATTTACACACATGGATTTCAGGGACAGGTGCAGGTACTTAAGGAAGCATGCAAAGTCGAACACGGGATGAAGCATAGCTGGGACATCTGTATTGCCTCCGTTACACAATCCAGATGATTGAGCATTATTAACACGTTTGACTCATGAGAATTAGATAATACCGCATGCATAATTATGGTAAGGAATTCACATTATATCTAATTCAACACGTGTGTAGCGTATAAATGAACATATTTTCCCACAGATGTTTGCACAACGTTTAACAATAATGCAAACGTGAAAGATGAGATGGTAAATATATGGAGCAAATGTTTTAAGCCTACAACGTATTTGCTTCAAGCTGACCAACTCATAGTGAACATTTTACAGCATAAAGACTTCCTCAATAAGGGAAGCTAGCTAGCTAGCCCTTGTTTCTGAGTTCCGTCTCCTGCCTCCCCCCCCCCCCCAACCCTATTCACTTCAATCTTAGCAAGCTTCTAAGTGGCTCTTCACTGGGAAAACGTTGTTTTTTGGAGCTTGCATCGCTCTGACCTTTGACAGGCAGGCCGGCAGTTGTTGCCGTAGACAGAGAGGAGGGACAAATGTGTGTGTCCTTTGATGGGGCGACATATGTGCACAGGATATTAAGCAGCATAAGGAAAGGCGGCGTTCATTCCCATCGAGCGCCCCGCGACTGGAACCAAGCCCTCACCCCCTCCACCCCCCGCTCCATTGGAGCGTCAAGGATCCAGCAACATTCAAAAACAGTCCTTCTTGCTCTAAGGATTACACAATGCGACTTTCTCTCTGTGGTTTTGCTCTGTGTGACTGATGCTAGACGTGCAGGACAGACAGACATGAAAGTCGCTCTCTTTTCCTGAGCCTGAGGACTGTGTTTTCTTATTTTATTTTATAATAAAAAAATGCAAAATGTTTAAATTAGGAAATATTCAGCAATTGATCAATCTATTCGGCAATTTAAATCTATTTATAGGCTGCGTGCCTTGGCAGGTAAGTGGATAAACTTGGCATCCCATACAGGGTGCCCCTGCCTTGTGCCCTCTGATTTTGAGTCACACCCAGTACTGGATAAGAGGTTTGCAAAATGGAAGCATAGGTATCGATAGTCCAATTTTGGGCTCACCCTGTACTAGATAAGCAGTTTGGAAAATGGAAACATAGATGTTTATACCCCTATGTACAGACTGTAACATCTTTAAGAAATTTTACAGTAGCTGTCAGGAAAGGAGTGTTTTAAATCCTGGGGAAGCACCTACTGTAGTAGATTAAATAGGAGATCTGATGTGTTTGTCACTTCTGCTGTTTTCCTGTTAGGCCCCAATGCTGAGATGGCCTACAGCATTGCATCTGGAGACTCCCTGGGCCAGTTCATGATCAGCAGTGACGGAGTTCTGAAGACTAAGCAGGTCTTGGACAGGGAAATTCAGTCCTTCTACAACCTAGTGCTCAAAGTGCACGACCTGGCAACTCCCCCTGCGACACGGTTCACCAGCACGGCCCAGGTGTCCATCATTCTGCTGGACGTGAATGACTGCCCGCCCACCTTCGTCTCGCAGAAGATGACCTACATCCAGGAGAACACTCCCATGGACACGGTCGTCTTCACGGCCCAGGCCACCGACTCCGACAGTGGGCCCAACAGCTACGTGGAGTACTCACTGCTCAGCCCCTTTGGGAACAAGTTCGGCATTGGGACAGTGGACGGGGATGTTCGACTCGTCGGGGAGCTTGACAGGGAGGAGCTGTCGAACTACACGCTGACCATTGTGGCGACAGATAAAGGGGAACCTCCTCTGTCAGCCATGATGGACGTCACTGTCATCGTCCTGGATGTTAACGATAACACCCCAAGCTTCTCCCAGAACATCTATGACATCGAGATCGAGGAGAATACCCTGACCGGCACCGACGTGCTCCAGGTGTCCGCCACGGATGCGGACGAGGGCACGAACGGTCAGATCCGCTTCTCCATCAGCGGCGGGAATGCGAACGCCGACTTCCGCATCGACTCGGTCACGGGGATGATCTCGGTGGTCAAACAGCTGGACCGGGAGAAGAAGGCCTCCTATTCGCTGGTGGTGCAGGCATCTGACCGGGGCAGCAGCCAGCGGACGGACCGCGCCATGGTCAACATCATGCTCTTGGACGTCAACGACTGCACTCCCGTCTTCGAGCTCTCGCCCTATGCTGTGACGGTGAAGGAGAACCTCCGCAGACTCCCCAACACCGTGCTGCAGGTCAGTACATCTTGCTTTCAAAAAAAAAAAGCAGACATCTCACAAAGAAAAGTCACTCTCTTCCATAAAGATGCCCTAAATTAAACCAACAGTATGGTTGGAACAGAACCCGTACAACATAACATAACAAAACTTAGATAATAGATGACAGAAAGAGAAATTGTAAGCCTTAAAAAAAAAAAAAACAAATTTAATAAGAATATATATCCATCTACATCTGGATGCATTATTCTACTATAAATCTTAAGAAACCTTATTATGTTTCATCTTATGGGATGTTAAACATTAGATGTTAATGTTTCATCCTTTATTAATGTTTGAAAAGGCAGGTGGTTATAGGAACACTTTTCATCTCAATCCCACACACTCCATTTATAAAGAAAATAGCTAAATTAATATTGTCACAATTTTCGGACCACGTACATGCGGCAGATGGATACCAGCTGTCAGGGGCGACAGCCCGTCACCGGAAACGGAGAATCCGGACTTGCAAAACCGTCTTAATAAGCTATTAAAGCACACGTCTCCTGTGACAAAAGGTAAAATGAGTGTACTTCCTGTACCCATATGTGGAGGGAACAAGCCCCAGCTGTCGATCTGGGAAGCAGGCCAGCTGTCATCCGTGCACCACTAGAGATCGCGTCCACGTGCCAGAGCGATGGACGAGCCGTGGGGGCACGGGGGTCCGGAAAGGCCGGGCCCGCTGCACATGGAGGGTCTCTAAAGAGCTCAGCATTTTCGTTTATGTTCAGATCTCTTCTGCCTGGGAATGCGACGGAAAAGGCGGACCGGACTTGCATTTTAATCTTCCTCTCTGACGAGAAAGCTTTTCTGCCGCAGGTGATCGCAAGAGACGACGACCACGCCGCTAACGGGCAGCTGAGCTACGCTCTGAGCGGTGGCAACGAGGATGGGGCCTTCGTTCTGTCCGCCGGTGGGCAGCTCAGTGTCATTAAGAGTCTGGACCGCGAGGCCCAAGAGAAATACACCCTGATCATCACAGCCACCGATTCAGGTAGAACCAGAGGCACACGGTCACATTGTCCCGAACGACAAAGTAATATAAACAAAACCATGACATATGAGCATGCATATATGGTAAAATTACAAAAGTACTATACTGTAATACTATATTTAGTCGCATATTATGTTTGACTTATGTCTGTCATTTCCCTTAATTATTTAAAACATCTTGAAATCATTACAACCAGCAAATGAACTCCATTACTTGTAGGATGTGTCTGGAGTATGTCAGAATCATAGTCGACCCTAAGTATCTACAGGGACGAGTCGTGTCTATAAAATTGAATTATATCGCTGGAACAGAAAACGAACGAGAGCGGTGCCAAATGAGTCCTGCCCGTTTCTGCCTTTTGGCATCCCCCCTAAAACAGTGCATAGATTCCACTGCCAGCGGTTCCAAGTTCACTATGTCAAACCAGCTCCCGCCAATCAAGGCGAAGGTCAGGTGATGTGAGAAATATACTGTCAGTGATTGGCTGCCACGGGACAAACAAGGCAGCGCTCCAGCGTAGCGGTGCAGAGTACTTTTACATCTCTCACAGTGAAGTCACCACAATGTTTTTTCTTTTTTGGGAAACGGTAAAGGGGTGATTTACAAAAAGCGTAACGCCTTTAATGTCTAACTTAATTCTGAGCTACTAATGTGTTAGCGCTACACTTCATTTTCATGGCCGTCAAGAGTCCTTAATGTGCATTTCAGAACGCAAACAGAAGAGGCACCTCCGTAAATTTAGGAAGGAAAGTGATTCTGCTCCTTAGTAACCACACGACATTCAGCTCTTCCTGACCAGCAGACTCAGGACCCCTTAGAAACCTTCAGGCAGACAGAGGTCACAGATGCCTGATACTAAACTGGACCTCAGTATGACTCTGCTGGACTTACTGATGAAACAGTTGAATATAAACGTAGGTCCGTAGTCAAGATGAATAACACTCCCTTCAATTTAAAAGGACGTTCTCTTGGCAAGTGTGACTAGGGCTGCCCCAACAAAGGTCAGTCATCTGTTTGGGCCAAACAAATGCTTTGCTAAACACTTCCAAAGGAAATTAAATTAAATGTGTATCACAGTGCAGTCTTTGTACAACATCCTTTGATTAAAGACCCAACAAAATAAGGAAGGTGGTGAAATAAATTTCCAAATTTTTCTGGTGAGAACGGTATGGACCAGATACACCACTTGTCAGAAAACAGGAAACCTTCGTTTTGGAGAACAGATCTGAATATTGTGATACGTTCCAAAGATGCGAGATCATACGTAGTAGCACAGTACACACTGTCTTCTAAAACTTCACTGGCAGTTTTAAAGGCACAGACTGGAGGTAAATTATGTGATATCTGCGAAAACATCTACTAGGTGGACAGCAGAATTTGGTGTCTGGTTTACTTTATTTACAAAATCATGGAAATTTGATACTGATCTACTCCCAGACCAGATGAAAGAAAGCAAAACAGATTAGTGTATAGGCTTTGTTTCACACTGAACAAGCCCAGTAAAGTTTGACCTTCAATAAATAGCAGCCAATCCTTAGCAAAACACACCTTCCTACTGACAGAATAACATCTTCCATTTAAAAATGAACATAATGGATGTCTTTAATGCAGATAGTTGGATATGGAGCAGGATAATAGCACAAGCAGAGTAAACAAATATTTATAATTTATTTTAGCTGGATTGTGCTGTAGATTCCTCTGGGCTTAGCAAGGCTCTGAGCAGGACACCCTCCTATGCGGTGTTTTACCGGTCCGGTAATGCAAGTCCTATTTCTTGTGGCGTTAGCGGGATTTCAAGTCCGGGCCACTGAGTGAAATCTCCTGAAACGGATGGAAATAAAAAAAAAAAAGAGTTCTCCGGAGCTGGTTCTCATAACGGTTTCTGGCCGGAGACGAGGAATTTGGCAAGCCTCCGCTGTTATTTAGAAATCTGCGCTCTGGACTGAACGCGGCACAAACTCAGCAGACGTAAAGGTGTTGTTCAGGCAGTGGTTTTGTTTGGGGGGGGCGAGGGGGACACGGACTCTCGCTGTGGAAAGTTGCTGGAAGCCTTTGTAAGTGAAAAAACAAGGGAGATAACAGCAACACGGTCTCGGGTAAAACCCATAACATCTGGATCCAGCTGTAGACAAATGAGCTTTTTAATCACAGCTCACGATCATTTAGAGTAGGCTTTCCTGCAACGCTAGCATAAAGAAGAGGAAGGATCATCAGTTCATGCATCGCATTCTCCGTTGGCAAGTTCTTCATGCACAATGGACAGCCTGTTTAGATGTTTAATGAGACGGGTGGTTTCTAGCAGTTACCTCCATTCTGGTAAATGTTTATGTACTAATATTTACTAACATTCCCCCACGAGAGAGATTCCATGTCTACTTGTATGTCCGTACACGTGATTTGGCGAGCAGTAAGTACAATAAGTAGCTTAAAGTGATTAAGGATGTGAGGCTGTAACCAGAAAGTTAACTGTTTCCAAGTCGCAGGAAGGGGGGGGGGCATGCAGTTCTGCTCTTAAGGCATCCGCGTAGCCTGAGTAGTCGCAGTAAATACCCAGCTGAATAAATGCACTGCGTGTAAAACTGATAGCGAATATACTTTCGATCATTTTAACTTTTAAGAAGGGTTCTTCTGGTACTGACTTTTCCCTACGTCGCTCAGGACACTTATACATCTTTGTTTTGGGTTTCAGATGGTTCCGTTCACGACAGTTTGTCTCCTCCACGTTGTTGTTTGCATGCCAGATCTTCCCAGAGGATTGCAGGCTTCCAAAAAAGTGCTCATTAGTCTTTTCAAACTCTTTTTCACATCACCTGACAAGGGAGACCTTAAAGGCTGTAACGTCTTGTTTGCTAGAGCCAGCGCGGTTTGTTTCAATCAAATGTGATCTTTTGTCTTGGATAACATTCCCCCTTTTTCCCATAAACCATTGTGCGTCTCTTGACATCGTTAAAGTAAGGACCATCCCAAAATTTTATTTTTATTTTTGGGCAGCATGTTTGGGAAACTTGGCCATCTGGAATACTATGTCACTGGGGGTATTGAGTCCAAGAAGCCACTCAAAAGCTGTATATTTTATTAAAAACGTCTCCCTTACAGCTTCTGGAGAAACTATTGGGGTCCCCACCGTCATCATTGCTGGTGTTTTATTTATTGGTTGCATGGACACACAGCTGTGCCTCGTGTGCACCGACGATGCCGGCATCGTGGAATGGAAGTCATCTGTGCCGGCCGTGTAACGAGACGACAGGATGTGTTTGAAATACGTGAGGCAGGGCCCTGTCTCCTTAACGCGCTCTGTCGTAGCCGGCCGGCCCCGTTCGAAAGAGGAGCCTAGACATGGTTGCAATTTGCGCGATGCGTGTTTGGTGGATCCACTCCCTTATTTAAAGCAGTTGTTTTGAGCCGATTTTTTGGAAAAAGGTGGGGAAGTGTTTTGGACTGTCTGTCTGCCAGCACCGCATAAATCAGCGGCCGTCGACCTGGCTCGCCGTCGAGCAGCTGCGTGAAAAAGTGCTTTGTTTACACCGTTCGGTAAATTTCCTACCAGGCTGAGTTGTGATGCGAGAGCGATTAAAAATGTGGCTGCGATGACTAATGCACCTTAGAAATGTTGAAGCGATTAGCTAATTGCTCTTGTGGCCATGTAGCGGACCTCCGATACTGGATGTTTTCCCTCGCTGCTGATGTCACAGCCTTTGTCGACCTCAGCCAGATTGTTTCTGCATACTCTGTTTATTCCCATTACTTTAGCTAGCTTTCAGTTGCGCCCTGTCAGCATATAAGGAGAATTAATGATATTGATAAGCGTCTTGAAGTCCTTGATAAGCATCTTGATGTCTTGATGATAATGATTCTTGATTGGCATGGCAATCTGTGATTTGCCTTATTTGCTGTGGATAAACGACAGTAAAAGAGAACCCTCCCCCCGTCTAACTGGTCAGCGTGTTTAATTGCAGGTGCAAAAGATCTAGATTGTTGAGCAATTGTGATTTATGTTAGTCTGGTTTAGTCGGCGCTGTTAATGCACACAGTCACCATGTACGTGTCACCTTGATTTTATTGTAAAAAGCTTTGATGATGAGGATGATAGCAATAATTGTACTTATTATAATAATAGCCTGTCTATAATAATAGCCTGGGATAGGCTCCAGGCCTGCCATGACCCTCTACTAGATGAGCAGTTGGAAGGTGCATGGGTGAACGGTTAATAATAACCTCAACAGGAATAGCTGTTAAAGTAATGAGTGGACTTTGATGTAAATGCCAGGAATTCACAGCATACTTTACTGATCTATTGCTAAGGAGTGGGGGGGATCCTGCTACTGGCCATAGAGAAGAACACCCCTTTCAAATTTCTGCTTCAGCCACAGTATCTGCACTTCTACTCAATGGCAGCTTAGCCCACAGAGAAATTTGGTGGCTTTACATGCAAAGTGGATCTTCAAATCGATGCAGTGAGGCTTGTAGAGATGCTCCCCGACACTTAGCTCTGACTCCCAGACTTTCAGCTTTGACTCAGTGACACTTAGTTCTGTCTCCTTGACTCTCAGGTCTGATTCAGTGACACTCAGCTGTCTCCTTGACTCTCAGCTCTGATTCAGTGACACTCAGCTCTGTCTCCTTGACTCTCAGGTCTGATTCAGTGACACTCAGCTCTGTCTCCCTGACCATCAGCTCTGATTCAGTGAAACTCTTATTTCCAGATTCTCAGCGCTGACTCCATGACCCTTATCTCTGACTCCTTGACTCTCAGCTCTGAAAGTCATTTATGACCCCTCACACCACACCCGCTGAACTCTGCCTTTGAATGGCTCACCTCCAAAGGCCGGCTCCGATGTCCCGGTTGCAGGACACAGAGGAGGAGGGTCACCTTTGTTCCTAAAACTGTCCTCCTTTTGAACTCCTGACATCCCCCCAAACCCACCATTATCACCTCTCACATTCCCACCTTCCCCTCCCCC
>JAODKC010000016.1:7281637-7304413 GCA_026777985.1 Mormyrops attenuatus
CCCCCCCCCCCCCCCCCCCCCCCCCCCCCCCCCCCCCCCCCCCCCCCCCCCCCCCCCCCCCCCCCCCCCCCCATACTGAACAAGGGAGAGACTGAGAAGGAAAGCCCCCCTGGTTTACTTCTCACTGATACATTGCACTATGCACCCAGATGTGCTGGGGTAGTAGGAGCATGGCATTCTGGGAGTGCAGCCTACCTATGGAAACAGCATTTCCACCGCGGCAGCAGCAGCTGGGACTCTAGGCAAGCTGTACAGATTTCCACCCGCGGTCTTTCCATGGCAAAATGATGTCACCTGTCAGCAGCAGAGAGCACTGTGTGGACATGATGGAAAACCTCTGCACCATTGATCACAATCATCAGAAGATACCTTTTGTTTCATGTCCAAAATGCTCAATAATGCCGTCTTCATTTTGTCTGAATATTCTGCTAGGATAATAAATTTTAAAAGTAGAGGTATCAGAAGCGTCAGACACAGCATCCAGTTTCACTTTTCATTTGCTCAGATCGGGACCGATGTCTTGAATGTGTCATACATGACTGCTGCATAGAGTGTTGTGTAAACTTATAAAGAACAAATTTCCAAAACTTGCTCAAGCCATGGGATACGTTTTAAAGAAAATTTCTGAGGACTTGGAGTTCTGAAAATTCAGTGAAGGTTCTGCATTGGATTATGTGAGGAGTGAGTGAGTTTTGGGTGCCAATCCTGTAACACATGATGAGGAAGCCTCACTTTAGGTCATTGGGGGTCTCATCTCAAAAACATCAAAAGAATGGACTGAGTGAGCTTCGCTCTCCAAATGACTAATAATGATAGGTATGTCCACGTTACAAGACAATACAATGGTTTTAAACCACATTTACAGAATGAGAGAGGTTTCCTTTAATCTCCTGGTTCCATCAAAACTGGGAAAGTGAAGTAGTATGGTAAGAGTATGGTAAGATTTTGAAGCACACACATAAGCAGGACTGGGACAGGAGAGAGAGGGGAATTCCTCCAAATCACTGGCATAATCCTTGAGGTCACAGAACTGGGCTGGTCAGTCGCTGGGGAAAAGCAAGTGGACAGAGCAGGGGGGCGGGGTCACCTGGGGGCTCTCGATGTCATTGGCCGCAGCTGCCATGGCGTGGCCATCACCTGTTCTGTGTTAGTAAACAGGTCATCACGGCCATCTGATATGTATTGTCTGGATTGAGGCCAGAAATTTCTATGCATAACGTTGCTTCAAACTATGGGATGTTTCTGATAACAGGAACGGATGTAACTGAAGAAGCTAAAGGGACGCGATATTATAAGCTGGGCATAGAAGAACTAGCTGTGAGCTAAATATGCACGCAGGCCTTTTCTACGTGCACAGAACAGTTACTGTAACTGCATCAGATATGAGCACCTGAAGGGGACCGATTTGAAATTAAGAGGAATTAAGAGGATTGCCGGTCCTCCTGCAGTCTGTGGACTGCTGGACCCAGGCAGCTCCTGGCATGAAACACGACCACAGCGATGACGAACAGACACGTTTACGCTGTCGAATTCTACCTGCTTGCAATGTACCCCTTACTACACCTCTTTCCTATCCTTTCTGGGGATATGGACAATGTGCGAAATACCCGTCAATATTCGGGGGGGTCCCCATCTTGCTATTCTTAGACCCCCTTAAAATTTTGCTTTGGAGGCTTTCGGGGTGTCTCATTCGGGTGTCGGACCCCCCCCCCCGAATTTCGCACACTGGATATGGATATTAAGAGTGGTCACATGACTAAGCAGTCTACATGTGCTTTCCACATAGACGTTAGCCCCAGTCTTCCACAGTCCATTTTGCTCATATTACTTTCATGTATTTTTTTCTTTCTGGAAACGAGAAAAGCTTGAATGAAATGCCGTGAAAGGGCTACTGTCAGGGACCGCCCCTTTTCAATTCCGTCAGTAGGACCAAATATTTGCTTAATTACTTTGCCAGCTACCAGGGTAAGTCAGCTGACTGCCTTTGAACCATATTCACCTCAATGTCCCCCCCCCCCCAATTTAGTCATAAGAGCAGAGCATCACAGAAAAATGACAAGCCTTGCAAGGAATATGACTGTGAGCAGATCATGATTCATCCCCACTCCGCAGAAGGGAATTTTGAGGACAGCGGTTTTAGGAATCAGTATTTTTGGACATGATTTGGATCTCTCTTTTTTCTTTTTTTAATGTTTGTGTGTTTGAATGTTTACGTTCTGTTGTGCAGGAATGCATTTCAGAAGATTAGTTTATGCACTTAGAATGAATTTCATTAACTTTACATGCTTTCAATCCAACCTTGGACGTATGTGCAAATGTAGTAGAATAAAGGTTTCCGTCCCCCCCGACCAGGGATGTTGAGCTTGGGGTTGTACCGAATTCGCCTAATCATACTGCCTAAACAGGGAAAATCTCAAAAACAAGGTCATAGCCCCATTGCTAATGATTTTTCAATTGTAATTAAGAAATGAACGCGGCCACCAAGGTGAGTGCGGCACAGGAAAGCCCACACTGTGGAGCCGCTCGGACTTATTCCTCGGTCCGGACCTGAAACAGAAACGTTCCCTCCTGAATCTCTTTTTTCCTTACGGATCTTCCAGGGCTGAAGTTCGGGGTGGGTGGGGGGGGGGGGGGGGGTAGGCAAAGCAACTGGCCAACTTTTAGCCGTTATTATTTTAGCGTGTTATGTTAATGCTCCACCGTTTGTGGTCCGAAGCGTTTGATGCTATCGCCGTGCGACAACATGAAGTGCAAATGAATTTTAACCGTGTTCTGAAGTAACACACGGAGCAGATGTTTGAGTTTTTTTGTTATTATGCTAAGCTGTTATTTCTCATCTGCTCCTGATTTAAAACCAGCCCCACTGAGCGCGTGAGAGTTTTCTTTCGTTCTTTCTCTCTTTTTTCCGTGTCACATGGAGTGGAGAAACAGTTTGATTTTTACTCAAAATGGCTTTCTCTGCGCACTCGAATCGCAGCGTGTAACTCAAACAGCGCCACTCTCCTTCCCTGCTCCACGGGTAGATATCCACAAAACACTGAATAAAGAACATCAGAACTTATTTAAAGGGGACAAACAGCTTAGATGTGCCAATAATATATGCTAATACTCGATAATGGATAATTTTGGTAATTGCCAGTAGTCATCCATCCATCCATTTTCTGTAACTGCTTGTCCTATTCAGGCTTGCCAGGGGGGTCTGGAACCTATGGGCACAAGGCAGGGAACAACCCAGGATGGGGCGCCAGCCCATGGCAGGGCACATTTACACACCATTCACTCACACGTACAGGCAATTTGGCAACTCTGGTTGGAAACCAAAGTACCTTGAGGAAACCCCAAGACAACATGGGGAGAACCTGCAAATTCCACAAGCAGGAAACCCTAACAGAGATTTGAACCGAGGTCCCAGCGGTGTGAGGCAATAATGCTAACCATTGCACAGTAATTGTAATTGAGGTAAACAATAGTTCATCGTTTCTCAGTTTCTTCACCTTTGAAATCCACAGGTTCTCCGGCGCTAAGTGGCACCGGCACGGTCATAGTCCAGGTGGATGACGATAACGACAATGTGCCCCTGTTCGCGGCCACCTCCTTCCACACCTCAGTGCCCGAGGACGCACCCACTGGCACCGACGTCCTGCTGGTCAACGGCTCCGACGCCGATGCCGGCCTCAATGGCGTGATCAGGTTAGTGTGCACCATGCACACAAAGTGGAGGTCCCTGGTCAGAAATGGTCAGAAATGGCCCAACCACACCAAGCCACAGCAAACAAAAGTAATAGCATGGCAACTGTAGTAATGAGGATACTAATCAGTAGTGACAGAATTAGACATGCCAGACATGTGCTGACTAGGCCTTAAACAAGTAAAAGGGATATCAGTTATTAAGTACTATTGTCAGTGGGTTTAAAAAATGCTTGTTTGCTTTTTTGAGTGATTTAGTAGTAAAACCTGCTTGTATGTAGGATCTTGTTGCATTTAATTTAATACCTATAATTACTGACGCAGTGTGGGGGAAATAGCTTTGTCAAAAGGGCATGCGCACTATTAGTATATGGACCTGTGTCAGTCAGAAGAAGTTTACTTCTGCGTTTTGGTAGAAAATTCTGCAAAAACAGCTTGAAACCTGATGCTCTTTTGTAACCCGAAAGTATGACTTTTCGGTCATAAAGAATTCTGGGATTGGTCCAGCACTTAACTACAGTAGAGGAACATTTGTGTTTAAATGCCTCTGTGCGCTGGAACAAAAACAAACCGCTGAGATGCAAACTCAGTGATATGCTAAAATAAAACTTCAAAGGCTTTTTTATGGATTGCTTAAAAAAGCTACATCCATGTAAAAATGCATTAAGAGCAATGTGTCTTGTTTTGCTGCAAATAAGCCTCCAAATCATAATGGCTTCCAACAGTGCCCTCCGCAGGATATAATTGGCATTACCGGGTGATCAAAAGCCTAAATCTCCATCTGTCCATCTCTCGACCCTTTTTCCTGCTCAGGGTCAGGGAGAAAAGCCTAAATGTATTTTTAATTGAATGCTTTAAAGAGACATTTAAATAAGCATTAATTTGTTTGCTAAATACAATTCAGTAAATCAGCTAATGGGTATGATATTGTGTGTCCATTAGTTACAGTCTCACAGGTGGAGATGGGCAGTTTTCCATCAACCCCGCTACAGGGCAGATCATCACCAGCTCTCTCCTGGACCGGGAGACCAGAGCTAGCTACGAGCTGCTGGTGGTGGCGTCCGACGGCGGGCAGCCACTGGGCCTGTCCAGTTCGGCCACGGTGTCGGTGCTGGTGTTGGACGTCAATGACAACCCTCCCCGCTTCCACCACCACCCCTACGTCACCCATGTCCCAGCCTCCACCTCAGCAGGTAGTCTTTACTCTGGTAGCTTTCTACTGACGGTCATGAGGGTTACGGAGGTCATTCTTGGCCGATGTCCTGCATTCCAAAGGTTATCTTGCATGTTGAATTGCATCTGGACATTGTGTAGTCCAATTCAGATAAAACGGAAATGACTGAAAAGGATCACAGTCAACATTATATATGTATAGATATTTGTCTATAGGCGTACTTGCATATGTTTGTACTGGCAGACAGAATGAGTTACTTTGAAGAAGAATTCTATGCATGCTACGTTTCATTCTGTCTATCTGAAGATGGTTCAGGTGCAGGGAGAAGTTAGGTGCTCCATGCTGACAATCCACAATGTTTTTATCATGCACAGGATCCCTGGTCTTTGCAGTGACGGTGACAGATGAGGATGCCGGACACAACGCTCAGCTTCACTACTCATTAACGGGCAGAAATTCAGAAAAGTTCAAGATCGACCCCGTGAGGGGGGCCATCACAGCCAACGAGAAGCTAACAGGCAGCTCAGAAGTGACCCTCACCGTCCGCGTGAAGGACGGCGGAGCCACCCCCAAGGCCGACACTGCGACAGTGACTGTCAGATTTGTGACCGGGGCGGACTTCCCGATCATCATGATGGAGCAGACTAGCTTCACCTTCCCTGAAAGTCAAGCAACGGACACTCTGGTTACCACTGTTTCCGGCTCCTCTCCCAGAGGGGGAGCGTTATCGTTCTACATCGCCAGTGGAAACCTAGATGGCGCATTTCACATGGACCAGCAAACAGGAGAGCTTTCCATCAGGAAGGGTCTCGATTATGAAAATATACAGAAGTATGTGCTTTGGATTGAAGCCAGAGACCAAGGCTTTCCTCCCTATTCGTCCTACAAAAATGTGGAAATAAATGTACTAGATGTCAATGACAACCATCCTGCATTCGGACGGGAACCATTCCAGGCCGAGATCTTAGAAAACCTCTCTCCGCAGAGGGTGCTTGTGGTGTCAGCCATCGATCGGGACAGTGGTCCCAATGGACAGCTGGAGTACACCATCATCGACGGGAACAAGGACAATAGCTTTAGTATTAACCGGGCAACTGGCGAGATTCGAACCACGAGGCCCCTTGACCGAGAGAAAGTTGCGCAGTACGAACTTAGAATCAAAGCGACAGACCGCGGCATCCCACCAAAAAGCACGTCTGTGAGAGTTGAGATTGGTGTCCTGGATGTGAATGACAATGCCCCCAGATTTTCCCAGATTTTCAGCACCATGGTGTCTGAGAATGCCCCCATTGGCTTTACCGTGACCCGGGTCACGACTTCTGATGAGGATGCTGGTGTTAACGCCATAAGTCACTATTCCATCACGGACACAAGTCTTCCCTTTGTAATAAATCCTGACACGGGTGATATAACGATCAGCAGACCCCTGAACAGAGAAGACACAGACCGCTACATTGTCTGGGTCTCTGCCCATGATTCGGGCTGGACTGTTAGCACAGGGGTGACGATATTTGTAACAGACGTGAATGACAATGCTCCCCGCTTCAGTCGCCCATCTTACTATCTTGACTATCCTGAGCTCACTGAAGTCGGGTCTGTCGTCACTCGTGTCTCAGCGACAGACCCAGATGAGGGCTTCAACGGCCAGATATTTTACTTCATAAGGTCACAGTCAGAATTCTTCCGAATCAACTCTACCTCAGGAGAGATCTTTATCAAGCAGCAGTTAAGGTATCAGAACTCCAGTGGGCACAGTAATGTCAACATCAACCGTCACAGTTTCATCGTCACTGCATCAGACCGAGGGACTAAACCCCTCATGAGTGAAACCACTGTCATCGTAAACGTAGTGGACAGCAATGATAATCCACCACAATTCGAATCGTCTAGCTACTTCACCCCTGTCACAAAAAGTGTCAAAGTGGGCACAAAGCTTATTAGGCTTGTGGCTGACGACAAGAAAGATTTTGGACTAAACTCTGAAGTTGAGTATTTAATATCAGGCGGGAACAGCTCAAGTAGGTTTCGTCTGGATAAACATACAGGCTGGTTGACTGTGGCCACCTCGCTTACCCCGGACTTAAATAAAGTTTTCCTCATTGAAGTTACAGCTAAAGACAAAGGGAATCCTCCGCTGTCGTCAAAAACCACAGTGCGGGTTGCGGTGACAGAGGAGAACCACCACACACCGGAATTCTCGCAGAACCACATCACTGCCACGGTACCAGAGAGCCTAAGTATAGGCTCAGCCATTAGAACGCTTTCAGCAAGGGATAAGGACAGGGAGATGAATGGGTTCATTACCTATAACATTACCTCAGGCAATGAGGCAGGCCTCTTTGCTCTCAACAGTAAGACAGGGGCCTTGACCCTGGCACAGTCATTAGACTACGAAGAAAAACAAACTCATGAAATCAGAGCAACAGGCACGGATGGAGGCTGGATTGCCAAGACCGGTTACATCACCGTCACAATCCACGTAACCGACATAAACGATAACCCTCCCATTTTCAAGCCAGATGAGTACTTTCCAACCGTACAGGAGAACGTCCCCAGTGGCACTGTTGTGGTGCAGATGAATGCAACAGACAGAGACTCAGGGCCAAATGCCGTCATAGCGTACGTGATCCAGTCCTCGGACAGCGACCTATTCGGCATCAATCCCAACACGGGCATCATTACCACACAGGGCTTTCTGGATTATGAGGCCAAGCAGACTTACCACCTAACAGTCAAGGCCTTTAATGTCCCAGATGAGGATCGCTGCAGTTTTGCCAATGTCAACATTCAGCTGGTCGGGGCCAACGAATACGTGCCTCGATTCGTCTCCAAGCAATACTACTTTGAGGTCTCCGAGGCTGCTCCCAAAGGCACAGTGGTGGGTGAGGTGTTTGCAAGTGACCGTGACCTTGGTGTGGATGGGGAGGTCCACTATCTCATTTTTGGGAGAAGCAGAAGGAAGGGCTTTGGCATTAATAAGAAGACAGGACAGGTATACGTCACGGGTCCTCTGGACCGTGAGAAAGAAGAAAAGATCTCCCTAAGGGTGTTAGCAAAGAACGCTGGGAGCATCAGAGGGGCGGATATTGATGAGGTCTTTGTGAACATTACTATTCTGGATGCCAACGACCCTCCTGTCTTTTCATTGGAGCTGTATGACGTTCAGGTGAGCGAGGGCCTTTCGCCTGGCAGTCTGGTTACTTTTGTCAGTGCTGAAGATTCGGACTCTGTCCCCAGCTGGAGCAGGTTCTCTTATTCCATAGCCACCGATAATGAAAACAATGCCTTTACAATTAATCCTCAGACGGGTCAGGTTTCAGTGGCTGCTGAGCTAGACAGGGAGTCCACACCTGTTTACAATCTGACCCTGCTGGCAATTGATACGGGGTCACCATCTGCCACTGGAAGTGCCACCCTGATCGTGACCTTAGAAGACATCAATGACAACGGCCCCACCCTGGTGACAACCAGGGGCCAGGTGATGGAAAACCAGCGTGCAGGGACACCCGTCATGACCTTGAGCTCCATTGACCCTGATCTGCCCCCCAACCAGGGCCCCTTCACATACAGCTTGCTCAGCAGCAGCTCAGCCACCAGCTACTTTAGTCTCAGTTCTTCTGGAGTACTGACAACCGGTAGGGAAATCGACAGGGAGCAGATTAGTGACTTCTACCTTAATGTGTTAATACGAGACTCGGGTGTTCCCCAGATGTCCTCAACAGGAACGGTCCACATTCAGATCAACGACCAAAATGATAATCCCTCTGAGCCCCGAATGGTGGAGATCTACGTCCATTACTTTGGTAACTTGTTCCCTGGTGGGCCCCTAGGCAGTGTGAGACCCCAGGACCCAGATGTGCAGGACACATTCCGCTGCTCCCTCACCTCCACCGTGCCAAGCCTCTTCAGCATCACTCCAGGAACCTGTGATCTCAACTCCCATGCCCGTTCCACCGACGGTACGTTCGACTTTTCCGTGCGCAGCAATGACGGGGTCCACGGTGCTGTCGACAGCAAAATCCGAGTTTTCTTCACGGGCTTCACCAATGCCACAATCGACAACAGCATCCTGATCCGCCTCCACGTCCAGAGGGTGAAGGACTTCCTTACCAATCACTACCTGAGCTTCCTTAGAATCGCTAACTCACAGCTGGCTGGACTTGGCACCGGCATTCAGCTCTATGGGGCCTTTGAGCTGAACAACCAAACCTTTCTAATGGCCGCCGTCAGACGGGGCTACGGGCAGTACGTGAATCCCAGTGGGGTCGCCACTTTCTTTGAGAGCATCAAGGACATTCTCCATCGGCAGAGCGGTGCACGGATTGACGTAGTGGACCACGAACCCTGTACCCGGAATCCTTGCCAGAACGGGGGTAACTGCAGAAGACGTCTCGGCGTGGGGTCTGAGGTGAAAACCGAGGAAAGCATGCCTGCCATCCTGGTGTCAAACCAGCCTCTGCAGCCATATGCCTGTAGCTGCCTGCCGGGTTACACCGGAGCTCTGTGTGAGGCAGACATCGATGAGTGTCTACCGGCTCCCTGCCACAACGGCGGCACCTGCCACAACCTGGTGGGCGGCTTCTCCTGCACCTGTCCAGAGGGCTTCACCGGGATGGCCTGCGAACGGGATGTCAACGAGTGCCTGTCCAACCCCTGCAAGAATGGGGCGCTCTGCCAGAACTTCCCCGGGGGCTTCAACTGTCTCTGCAAGTCTGGATTCACAGGTATGACTCCCTAGCATGAAGCTACAGTGGGCTTTGCAAGAAATGCAGGCACAGCTGTTAGGAACCCCAGTATTCGCACACGACTCCTGCTTTAGTCCAACGAAAATATTTGCTTCCAGATGATTACAGTTTCAACCACAGAAAACCAGTTAGATTGCCAAAAAAGGGTTTATGCTCAGGTTGACGCACTGGGAGGTATCAGCTTGTTGTATCTTTTAATTTATTGTAGATTATGCAAAAAAAACAACCCAAATAAGGGCTTATTAATAGTTCAGCAGTCTCGGATTTCATAAATGAAATACTCCCTCCCATGTCCTAACTTGGTGTAATACATTCTTGTTTATTAAACACAGTTATTAATTGACAAAGAGATAATGAGTATAAAAATAGTTCACTAATTCGTCCTGGATTCATTTTTGAACTGTGTATGTCTATATATTGCACTGAGTTGATTAACGCCAGTGTTATTTTATAGTGAGACAGGAAAGATGGATTTGAAAGAATTATATTTGAGTAATCTTGTTTAGTCAGGTGCTGGTTGTATTTTATTGAGATGAAGCCTCCTCCACATACTGCTCACTCCAGCATGAAACCTTCAGGTCATCATAGCCCTTCAGTATCACGACCATTATAGATGACCACAAGACGTTACTCTCTCCCTAAAGACGAATGGCCCTGCTTTCAAAATATACCTTTCGACTTACAGTAGTTTGTGCACTCTTTTACTGAATCCCTCATTCCCCATTTTGCCAATCTGCTTCCAAGAGGAATGTCTCGCCATTAGGTTATTTGTTTTATGCAGCAAAAATCAGAGCCTAAACGCTATACAAATAAAGCATCGAGCGTGTTGATCTCACAATCCCATCTGGACATGCCATGCATCACCTTTCCCATATTTTATCAAAGGGAGCTGTCTATTATTCTTTGAAACCCGCTTGTGTTTTCATTACGCAGGTTGGCTTTGTGGGTCTCCTACATCCTGTCTTAGACATCATTTATCTGATCTGCAGTCATGTGTTTAATGCTTATATATATATGTGTTAGGTTAGCTATGAATCTGCTCCATTTCACAAGGTGAAAGATTTAGAATCCTATGACTTTAAAATTGTGCTGGACCCATGAATGGCAGCAGGAACGAATGCCCTGATGAATTTTGGACGCCTACCGTGTGCAGCATGGTTACCTCTTCTCTGATTCATCCATCTTTGCACGTGTTGTCTTGTGAACCCAGGCAAATCGTGTGAGTCTGCCATCAATTACTGTGAGTGTAACCCTTGTTTTAATGGCGGCTCCTGTCAGAACGGCCTCGACGGATATTACTGTCATTGCCCGTTTGGTAAGTGAATATTCAGCTAACATGCTGGCCTTTCCGGAAGGCCCCTCTTGTCTCATTAGTGTCAACAGCGATCTCTCCGAGTAACCCTGGGGTATATAGACATGTACCTTCATGTAACAAAAGGATAGATTCAGTTACTGACCCAAAACGTATGTAAAAAGGCAGCAGGATGCTGTTTGAATGTCTCTTGTATCGTAGCCCAGTAGGGGGTTTGAGAAATAGATATGGATACCGGGTACATGTCCACCACTTAGAGTGTATGTGAGGTCATATCATATTTAGATTCTCTCATTACCTGTGCCCATATTTTATTTATTTATTCCCATTTTATGTGAATCATGATGTATGATAATCAAATCATAATAATAGAAATGCCATCCAGTATATGCTGAGGTCAATACATCATGAAATCATGTAGTACACTGGTGTGATGTAAAAGCTCTTCTCATATTTTTCAAAATAATCATCTCCAGTTAAATTTATATTGTTATATAAATGTTTTATATAAGAGTATATACTTTTTTCTAGGTGTCTTTGGAAAACACTGTGAACTGAACAGCTACGGGTTTGAGGAGCTGTCATATATGGAATTTCCCAGTTTGGATCCCAGTAATAACTACATCTACATCAAGTTTGCCACCATAAAGAGCGATGCCCTTCTCCTTTACAACCATGACAACCAGACTGGAGAAAAAGCAGAGTTTCTGGCTCTTGAAATTCTTGAAGGACAGATGCAGTTCTCCTTTAACTTGGGAAGCGGGACCTATAAACTGAGGACCACAAAAAGCGTTTCAGATGGACAGTTCCATACAGTCATCGCAAGAAGAGCTGGAATGGTGAGCAATGTCTCTTTTTCTCTGCAGTTTTAACATTCAAGACAACGCTGAGAGAGACATCCTTGTTAAATGGTAGACTAGTAACATTTGTCATATTCCTCTGCAAGTGTCAAGGCTTTGAGATGTTAAGTGGGATAGTTCATGCAGTAATGGGATTTCAAGTTGCGCATACCTACATGCACGGAATGTCCCTTTAGATTTCAGTTCGCAGTAGGAATCCCACTGGCTTCTTTGAAATGCTTAGGATTTTTTGGTTTTCTGGAAGCGGGGTGCAGAATCAGATACACTACTTCATTTGAAAAGGAGCTTGAAGCCCAAAACTTGTAATTAAACTGCCCACACTGGTAGTTTTGCTTGTGGCTTTCATACTTTATAATTACGCTTGAAAACTCGGCCTGTTAGGATTTGCGTTAGAGGCTTGAAATGCTCCTGGTTCTTCCTTCAACCAGATTCCTCGTTCTTTGCTCAGACTTTGTTCTTCCCTTCCGTCGTTTTCTGAGCCGGGAAAAAAAAAAAAAAATGTAAAAAAGCTTGTGAAGGGTTTTATAGTGCAAGTCCCCAGTAGGACTCCAAATCTGTCATTCCTTACAGTGTAGGGGGATTTCGTAGGAAACTGGTAAAATCGTTAAATTGTCAGGGTGCAGAACCTACAGAGAGGGCAGGGATTGTGCCCCCCACCACACCACAGCCAACTCAATGAAATTACCCCCCAAAGCTGGAAAGGTGAAATGAAAAGATAATAAGCATGCGGCACCTTTCTGTACGGTCTACCCGCTCCCCCCTCCACCGACTCTTGAAAGCCAGCCCAGTGACCATGTTTGTCCCAGAAGGTCTCGTGGTGCATATGGCAAATGTCAAATCTGTTGGTTCTGTGTTTTCATTTGGTCAAGCATGAAAACAATGTAAGCCACAGGGAGGTTTATTTGCAAAAAATCCCCCCCGCCCCCTAGTCTTAGTAGAGACCGTCAGCATCATTTAGCTACTGGAGTCAGATCGTACCACCTGTGGCGGGGGGACACGTTTCATAGCAAAAAGCTGTCCTGGTATCGCTATCGGCGTCAGTGTTTATACTGCTGCCTGGCTGGGGGCCAAACAAAGACACACTTCCCCTGTTCAATGGATGTAAAGACCATTTGGTATCAGCAAAAACGGGAAGTGTGACACCGGCTGCTCCCTTAAACTCCTTTGTCAAACCGTCGATCCAGAGACACAGGAATTGCTTGTTAGCCTTGGCCCCTTCAGTGGTTTGTCACTAAGTTCTCAACGTTGCTTTTTCTCCCCATTGCATTCTTTATTTCTGTGCAAAACTTGTGTGCTTTGATGTTGCTCAGTTTTCATGATGTCCCACAGCGAAAGTGGAGTTGGCATTTTCCCCGGGTACTTAGCCTGAGTTCACAGCATACTTGATGGTGGTGCCACGTTTAGTGCTTCGTTTTTGCTGTGTATCTGCATGCTTGGCTCGGATTTCAGGTCTCTGTAGCTGAGCTCGTGTGTACTTGGCACTATGTACTGGGACTGAATCGCGCGTGCTTGTGCGTTTATCAGTTTTTTGCTGCTTGGGATTGTACAGGAGCAAGAGGTGGTGAACTCTTACAGATGCTAAGGATGGAGGTGTGTTTTGACATTTTGAACACGTTTCTGCTATCGACTGCCTCTTTTAGCCCGTGGAGAATAATGGTACAGTCAAAGGGTCATTAACGTACTGCTAACTGCAAATTTAATCATCACAGACTTCAAGTTACTATTAGATTACTAAACACTTGATAAATATATAGATGTTTGATGTAACTGAAAATCTCTTTAGTTCCGTCTTTTCTCGTGACATTTTGTACTCAGAACTTTTTTAGAATTTGAGGTGGGACATTTTTATTTTTGCCACAGTGACGCACATTTATTTAAAATCAATCATTGATAATGATACAAAAAAAAATGTTGTCAATGGAGTCGCCTTTTTACCGATATTCCGGATATTTCTGGTCATCACATCATGCCTGTTTGTTTTCGCTCCAGGGTTTCACTTTAAAATGATCCATTATGTGTCAAGTAAATCCTAGAAACATGTTTTTCGCAAGGCTTTCAAGGAGCAGCTTGAGTTTGCATCTGAAATACGGTGATTGAGCAGGTGAGGCCTTGGAAATAGGAGAGCTTTGGAACTGATGGTATACGCTATCGTTTCTACTGGGAAATTACTTACAGCTGCTATTTGAAACATTTTCGTAGACCCTGAACTCAAACTCACCGCTGCTCACAGTCTTTGTTAATCTTTTGTATCCATGTCCCTCGATTTCCGACAATGATTACATAATAGCAGTGTGCTTAATTTAAATGAACTTCATTGACTCCTGGCTCTGATGTCACAGTACTATAGGTGTACATTGTCTCACTGTGCCTGTGATGTCATCTACGCCATTCAGGCAGCGTCCCTGACTGTGGACCTCTGTGGCGAGAACCAGGAGCCCGGCTACTGCGCCGTCAGCAACGTTGCCGTCCACACGGACTGGTGAGTGAAAGGAGCACCAGGAGAGACCGCGATCCATCTCACACGGGTCTGTGAAATCATCACATTGTAAGAGGCAGCTGTGCCAGGCTAGGCGCGTGAAGGTTGGGTTGAGGTCCCGGAGCGATGTAGCAGACGAAGTGGGCCCACCGGAGTTTATTTGCGGAGGGGTGGTGGTCAGTGGGCCGTGTTGTTATAAGAGGCATTGACCCCCGGCAACCCTCCCGTGCCTTGGCAGGATCTTGGACGTGCAGCCGAATCGCCTCTCAGTGGGCGGAGTCCGGTCGATCGAGCCCATCCTTCAGCGCCTGGGTCAGGTCGCCACCCACGACTTTGTTGGCTGCATCATGGAGTTTGCCGTCAACGGGCGGCCCCTGGAACCCAGCCAGGCCCTGGTGTCTCATGGGATCCTGGACAGGTCTGGGGCCCCCTGGTGCATCGGGATGGTCATTTTGTTCTGTATTTTACTTAAGACCTAGAATGACCATGGCTTCCTCCTTTAAATTCCAGCAAATTATCATAGTAGTCAAAGAAAAAAAATTAAGACTTATGGAATGTACATTTATAGTCAACGTCAATATTTCCATCCATCCATATCTAAATGTAGGCAGCCCTCATTCGTGGGAATAGCCTGAAATGGTGTGGTCTGTATCCCTGTAGATGTCCCAGGCTGGAAGGAGCCTGCTCTGCCAGTCCCTGCCGACATGGAGGCACTTGCGTGGACCACTGGTCCTGGCAGCAGTGCCGTTGCACAGAGGGATTCGGCGGAAAACTCTGTGAGAAATGTAAGCCCCGGTCTTCCAGCTATCTACCGAGCTTCTGACAGCATGGGGCTTTTTGGGATGATTATCTAGGGTCACCATATTTTGATTTTCAAAAAGAGGACATTAGGGGCAGGAGAGAGGTGTCAATGCAATGCAAATATGTGCATAGAAAATATACTGACTGTACGAATTAAATGTCAGCATGAGAGTCCAGGACAGTTCAGGCAATTTTTAGGTCCCAAAAAGGAGGACAAGTATGGAAGACATATGGTAACTGTAGATTCATCAGAGTAAGCACAGCTGTAGTGTGAAACCAGACCGTGCTAAATCGCCACACCCCAGGCCGTGTGAGAGCCTGCCTACGCTGACCCCCGTGCCTCTTCCACACCAGACATGACGGCAGACACAGCGCTGTCCCTGGATGGAACCGGCCGCCTGGACTACACCATGAGCCAGAGCCACAAACGTGACCTGCTGCTGGGCCACCGGCCTCAGGGAACGGCGCGTGACCCCACCGCTCCGAGCAGCCTGGAAGTACGCTTCCGCACCCGCAGCAGGAGCGGCACGCTGTTCCACGTCCAGGCCAGCAGCAACTACACCACAGTGAAGGTGAAGCCCGGAGGCGGTGGGCCATTCGTGATTGGCCGCTGCCTCGACCCGGTCTGCCGCTCCATCACCCTCCCTCAGCACTCTCGTTTCGCAGCACCCAGGGCCCTGACGGATCCTGGGCCTCCATCCAGGGCCTGAAAACTCATTCATCTCCTTAACTGTTCCCCCGGTCACTTTCCCTGGGACACAAAGGCTCTCTCCGGTTTTGTTTTCCGGATTTGACCCTTCTCCAGAAACACCACTACTGTTCCGACGTGACCAGCCATATCCGATGTCTTACTTAATAAACATCACAACAAGATGCCGAACAGGAATTTGTTTTCCAGATTCCCTTCCAAACTTTGGGTTAGGCTTTTTCCATTGCCAGGTTTTCTGGAATGGTTTAAGAAACTTCTTGCTCCAGCTGTTCCTACAATTATTTCGCTGTACTTTTGTGCTTATATTTATTTCAGTATCTATTTTGGGGTAAATAAAAAATGAATAAAAAATATACTCTTCTTATAAGAAGCTCATGAAATATATGCTTTTCAAAAAAAACACTGTTTGACACCCTCGGCATATGACGTAACAAGTAAATTAAGTTGTACAAAGTGCTTCTGTGAATTTGAGGAGCAGCAGGGATCCTTGAGTGACACACTGACCTCTCTGTCTCCCTCCCAGCTGAAGAACGGAAATCTGCACTACATCTCTGACGCTGGCGTGGGGGGAAAGGTGGAGAGGACCCTGGGGGATCTGTCGGTCGCCGACGGCCAGTGGCACACATTCCTTCTCCAGAAGAATGGGACGGCCACCTCCCTGCGGGCCGACGATTCACAGCCGAAGGAGATCCTCCATCACACGCAGGATTTTGGGGGCATGGATGTCCTGACGCTGTCACTGGGAGGGGTACCTCCTGGGCACACCCATCAGAAGTCGACTACTGGTAGGTAGACTGTTTCCAATTAATGACATCATACAAGTTTATTAACAATGGTTTAGAGGTGTTCTCCTAGATAAGCAAAGGCATAACCCACTAGTGATCATCAACTGAATTACAGCCTGCCTAATACATATTAGTTACCAGTTACCCTTTAGTTACTAGTTGGCAGTTGCACAATTAAGAAATATAGAGAAATATAAGCAACATCTGACCACACACAATCCTTCCCTCTATCCTTAATTGTTTATCTTTAGTATCCCTGGCAGGTCAGGTAATGGCCAATTTTCCTTTGACATTTGAGTCAGCTAATGTTTGGATCTTGATTTCATTTCAGGTTTTGATGGTTGTTTGGCCTACATCAAATACAATGGGGACTACCTACCCTTCAGCGGCGAGCACCACGCCGTCATCATCTCCAAGAGCCACCCGTCGGTCAAGATCGGGTGCAGGGGGCCCAACGTGTGCGCCAGCAACCCCTGCTGGGAAGGCCTGCTGTGCGTCAACCAGTGGTATGACTACCAGTGCTTGCCCCCAGGCGACTGCTCCTCAAGCCCCTGCCGTAACGGGGGCAGCTGCGAGCCGGGCCCCCGCTCCGGATTCACCTGCACCTGCACCGAGCCCTATACTGGGAAAACTTGCGAGACCTTGGTGGCCTGCCTAGAGGTGCGCTGTCCCCAGGGATCCACCTGCAGAATGACCAGCAATGGGGGCTCTGTGTGCAGCCCTGTACCCGCAGAAGGCCTCACCCTCCCCATTTGGGCCGTCCCGGCCATTGTGGGCAGCTGCGCCACGGCACTGGCTCTGGTCGTACTTAGTCTCATCCTCTGCAACCACTGCAAAGGCCGCAAGACGAAAGTGCCGAAGGAGGAGAAGAAGCCCAAGGAGAAGAAGAAGAAGGGCAGTGAGAACGTGGCCTTCGACGACCCCGACAACATCCCGCCGTACGGGGACGACATGGCAGTGCGCAAGCAGCCGGAGGGGAACCCCAAGCCCGACATCATCGAGAGGGAGAACCCATACCTGATCTATGATGAGACAGACCTCCCGCACAGCAGCGAGACAGTGCCCAGCGCCCCCTGTGCCCCCTGCGTCGGCCCCGAGGCAGATATCGAGCACTACGATATCGATAACGCCAGCAGTATTGCACCATCCGACGCGGACATCATCCAGCACTACAAGCAATTCCGAAGCCACACGCCCAAGTTCTCCATCCAGCGGCACAGCCCACTGGGGTTTGCCAGGCAGTCTCCCCTGCCCTTGGGGGCTAGCAGCTACACCTATCAACCCAGCTATGCCCAGGCACTGCGCTCTACCCCTCTGAGTCACTCCACTTGCCCCACACCCAATCCACTCTCCCGCCACAGCCCGGCCCCCTTCACCAAGCCATCGTCCTTCTATCGCAATAGCCCCGCCCGGGATTTGAGCCTCGCCCGGAGGGAAGGCAGCCCCCTAGATCTGCACAACGAGGCATGCCAACCCGGCATGTTCAACTATGCCACCCGCTTGGGCCGTAGGAGCAAAAGTCCCCAGACAATGGCGGGTCACGGCTCCCGGCCAGGTAGCCGCCTCAAGCAGCCCATCGAGCAGATCCCCCTGGAGACGGGACCTCCGGTCGGGCTCTCCATCGAGGAGGTTGAGCGGCTCAATACTCCCCGGCCTCGCAACCCAAGCATCTGCAGCGCCGATCATGGTCGTTCCTCATCCGAGGAAGACTGTCGGAGGCCCCTCTCACGGGTGCGGAACCCTGCCGATGGCATCCCTGCCCCGGAGTCATCCTCGGAGAGTGACTCGCACGACTCCTTTACCTGCTCCGAGATGGAGTACGACCGGGAGAAGCCGGTGGCCTATGGTTCCCGCATGCCCAAGCTCTCCCAGGTCAACGAGTCGGACGCAGATGACGAGGAATATTGCGGCCGGCTCAAGCAACGGCGGTACTCCAGCCGCCGTGCCGAGGGGGGGCCCAGCAGCCCTCAGATGCCTCTGACTGACCATTACACCTTGCCACATAAACTGGGCCAATCAACCGGAGCCTTCAACTGGGACAATCTGTTGAACTGGGGTCCCGGTTTCGGTCACTATGTCGACGTTTTCAAGGATCTGGCGTCGCTTCCGGAAAATGGCGCTGATAAAGACATTGAAATGAACAGCGGCGACGGCTCGGTGACCATTCTGAACGAAGGAGAGGCCGAGCAGTACGTCTGAGACTGTATTTATATTAACTGACCATTTTGTACTGTTTTATTAAAACAAGATATAAATAATGAGCAAGGGACTTTGGATATGCAGTACATATTCCCCATTCCTCTCGGGTCTGACGATCTTAAATGCAGTAAGGCAGAGGTTAAATCTGAACTTGCCAGGGGCTCGGATGTTGGAAACACTCGACTTGACGCACAATGAACGCAGCATACATAAAACCGCTAGCAAAAAACAAAGAGACACGGCACCTTGGCTTGGGAGCTGAATTAATGAGTCCATTTGAGTTTACTTGAGTCTATCAAATTCCACTCTTTAACAGTAACAATCACATTTTTAAGTTTAGACAAGATTCTTGACATATTTCTGCTCACATCGATGCTGCATTTTCAAGAGGAGGGCGGGAATTTCGGCCACACCTGAAACGCTGCATGCAGGTGATGCCATGAAAACAAGCACTCCTATTGGCTGGCACTGTGACCCAGTCCCTCCCAAAGCTGTGCAGCGTGTTTCCACTCGGAGGGCCGGCCAAGAGGTCAGATTAACTAACCGCTGCCTTACGGACATTTGAGTATTTGCTTGAAAGTGAGAAACCGCTTGACTTTTTCCCACCCTCTCCCCTCTCCTTTCTCCCCCACCCTCGTCATTTACTTTGAGTAGAGCACTTGGCACACATTTTCGCCACTGTCAGGCGGTTGGCGTTTCTTGACGACCAGCTAAAAAGGGAAGCCAGAGGCTCGCTCGTCAAGAACCCCGACGCGCCGTCCAACTCCTCAGAGACTATGAAGTCATGTACAGGTCCACTTAAGTGAACGTCCTGAAGGAATGTGTTTTCTGTGTTTTTGCTTTTGGGATTTCGGAAAGTGTACGGTTTATACATTTGTACTGTTGAATAACTTAAAACGACTTAAGCTGTGTTTTTATGGATATTTTCATATGCTGAAAATAATGTTCTTACTTTCAGGGAAAGTAAGATGAATTACTTATTTTTACATTTGTTACTTATGTAACGCCAGTATTTTCCACTTTTGATAACTGTAACATACCGTATGCTTTATACATGTAAAAGCCAATAACAGAATAAAAAAATATTTATTTTAAATCTGTAGTTTTCAATATATGTACACTAATGCAGTGTAGCTGTGTCATTAGATGTTGTTTGACCTTTGTGGGATTCCGTAGCAAGCTTTCTGAGACAGTCCTTTACATGGCTGTAATAATTTTCTCTATAATGTGGGTGGTAAGGTATTGTGTACCCAGAGGATCCTGCTTGTTTCAGATTGGAGATTAAGTAGAATCCATGCTGAGGTGAAAAAAGCCATTTTAAACAGTATATGAAACTGAGCTACTCTAAACACGGCCAAGCACAACACGGGCAATACCACCCCATCATGCTGGGTCTGTATTGCTTTAAGAGATTGTTTGCATCTGGCTTATTCAGCGAGACGCTCGCTGGGGGCCCTGAAGATCAGGGGCCCGACCCGCTTATCTTCTCCCTCATCGAGAGGCAGGGCTCAGACAAGTGGGGGCGCTTCATCCGGACGACCGGGCCGTGACAGAACCCAGGCGGAGATGGGAGTCTTATCACAGGCCGGGCAGAATGTCCTATCCTCCCAGAGTTAAAATAATAGGCCCTAATGGCGAGTTTGGAAAGAAGTGAACTTTGCACAAATTCCAACCCAGGGCCTATGACTGACAGGCTGAAACGCAACGGAGAGGCAATCAGAATGTAGGCTTTAAAAACCACTAATACCCTGGATAGGAACACTGCAGCTAAAAAGCTATAAGTTACAGAAAACCATATATACTAAGAAACACTGCATGCATCAAAATTACTTACACTTTTTATGTGGTGGTTATAATGTCAAGATAGATATCTTTTAAATATATGTGCATATATATAAGCTATAGATGAATAATCTTTGAATATATAAATAAAGCTACAGTTGTCTGTCTTTTTAAGAAGATCGGTGACGGCACTGGTGTGATTAAAGCCACTCTCTCGGACTTTCCTGCTTTTTTTAGATGCCAAATATATTTTAAAGCATTTCCCATGACTCTTTATGCTGAGTCATGTACTTTCAAATTACAGGCAATATGACGTGACTCGGCCCCTAAAATAGGTCTTGTGTCTCCTACTGCTGAGTAAGCTATATGCATGTCTTGTGTGGAGACCCTCATGGTGTTGAATTCTGCTGACCTTTGTCAAGACAATCCCTGTTTACTTTCAAAAATCCTTAACTGTGCATATAAGCAGTAGGATGAGGAAATATGTTTACTGGAACTGGCTTCTAATTAACAAAGTTCTGTTTTATAACTGCCAACCCCAATGGGGTTTACCCATTTAAATAAGCTTCGAAGTGGTTTCTTTCAAGACGCCAAGACAAGAGTTTTTGGACTCGTTTCAAATATTTTATCTTTCTCCAACTATTTCTGCTGAGGACCTTTGTTGGTAATCTAAATATTGGAATGCAGTGTTTTATCCCTAGCAGTGACCATGTGTGTGTAGTATTATGGGTAATATTATTATTGAAGATATGTATATGAATAACATAGGTTACTGGAGATGTTAGTTTATTTAAACAAGGACTGCATGTTGGATTGGAAATCGTGTAAGCATGAAGTTTGCATTTGCTCTGTGTGGTCATGACGGCTTTTGCGACGCATCGCACACGACTCAAGCAAATCCTTAAGAGGTCGATCAGAAAACGGACTTTGCATATTTCAAAGGGAGCTGCTACCGGGAACGATGTGGTTGGAATTCCTGGCCCCTCTAATAGGAGACAAATGTCGAAGAGGGACATTGTGCGTCTGTTAAGCACTTACATCTGAAACAACTGCAGATCTACAAATTATCACCCGATCTTAAGGGGTCTTTATGCTCACATCTGTATAGAAGCTGTGTGCTCAGTTTAGATAGCTTTGCTTAATATTGACTGTACTCAGCCAACTGATGCCTTTCATGACACTTGAAAGCGTCAGGGGAATTACCGTGGGAAATTAAAAACAAACATGCAGCCGCACGTACCACTGCCAACCGGTCCCCGCTGTTTATTCTCTAAACAGTGTCGCGAGGCTCCGGGCTCCCAGACGCCGTCCAGACGTTTCTACACAGTAATGCTCTGAGTGATTAAATGTCACTCAGGTGATGCGCCACCACACTGCAACATTCGAAGCCTCCTGTCACTGCCATGTCACAATTGGATCCAAGGTCATATATCATCTTTGGCTTAGCCATGTAGGATGTTGCGTCAGAGGGGACAGGAGTTACTATAGTTACCGTACCATCTGCATTATCTATGACGCTACTATTCGGTCAAAAAACTTTATTCCCTCTGTGCTTGTTTGATCAGTCACGGAACCGCACTCGGAGGTTACAAGTAGACTCCATGTTTCCTATTAAAACCCCATACACTGATTTAATGATTCAAACAGAAAATATCATTGCCCTGCAGTGTTTTTTTTTTTGCAAAAAATCGTTTAAAATCATTTTTTAATTGACAATTATATTGTTATTAAATTCTGCAAAATGGTATCATTTTTAGTCTGCATGGCAAACTGTGTTACAAACTTTATGAACACTATATGGGAATCTTTACGAAATATAAAATCTGGATGGCTTGTCAATCCATGGTTCACTAAAAGTCTTTTAAGTGCAGTTTGACTGTAACCTCATCATTGTCCGGCCCACGTTTTCACAAGGTAAACTAAAAGGCAAAAAACACAAATAACTAAAGAGTAAGATTATACCTAGTAAACCCTCTTGAAGTGTACAAGGTACCCACCTACCAATCTAACCCTACTGCCTTCCAACCAAAGGAGTGTAAAGAGTGTGGAGATGCTGAGAACACCCTGGAGATGCCATCAGGAAGTGCTGACCAAGGTTGAACTGCCACTGGCCAGATCTCTTCGGGGGGGGGGGGGGGGGGGGACCCTACAAAACCCCCCAAAGGGGGTTGCCGGGAAGGGGGCACAGCGCCAAGTTAAGCCCCCCCCCCCCCCCCGGGGGGCGGGCCCCGCCCCGGGCGCGGGGC
>JAODKC010000016.1:7304418-7317983 GCA_026777985.1 Mormyrops attenuatus
TGATACATTGATCCTGTTTGTACCTCCGGGATGTTCCTTAGAGTCCATTTCTGTACCTTAAAAGGTACAATTACCCAAATATAGCTAAGAGTACCATTGGCAGACCCTTGAGGTACAGCCCCAGTGACAAGCAAATGTACAAATTTGTACCCTTTTTTCTGAGAGTGTATAAGCTGCTGAAAATGAATAAAAGTAGCGGCTTGGTTTGGCCCAGTCACGTGCAAGACCATCGCATGTCGCCATTTTCCCCCCCACTAAAATCATTGGCACGAGAACAGGATGTGGGACACAATCCCAGCACCCCCCACAGCGAAACGCATGTTTTCCATCTTGCACAGAACATGGCAATTCTGCTTAAACTCACTCATCAGTTTTACCCATTCGCTATAAAGTATGCTGAGGGTTGCAGATGCAAAATGGTTACCGTGTGTCACCGAAGAAGGAGCCTCACAAGACTCGGTGCCTTCAAAAAAACCCAGTAAGAACGTTTCTCCATACATGCCTGTGTAAAAGTACAACCATTAATCTTCACAGGGCAGCATATGGTTGGCATGATGCATAATCAGTAAGTACAAAAGTTCTTTCAGAACCTACAGACTCAGCTTTGAACATACATTTTCTAACCAATCATCCTGGTCGGGTTCACTGAGGGGCCTAGGATCACGGGGCACAAGGCTGGGGTACACCCTGAACGGGATGCCAGTCTATTGTAAGGGACAGACAAACGTGCAAACACAGTACAGTACCGACAATTTAGAGATTCCAATTAGCCCAACTGGATGTTTTTGAACTGCAAGAGGAAACTGAGGAAGCACATGGAGAACATGCAAGCTCCACAAGTAGGGTGTTGGTGGGATTCCAACCGTCATCCCTGGAAGTGTGAGGTGACCACGCCATCCTCAGCTTGGGGCAGCAAATGCATCCATATCCATCTGAAAATGCTCGGTCCAACAGCTGCTTTCCACAATTAACTGTCCGTCCTCTAACTGGCTGATCTCTCACCTGAGCTCTTTGATTAGGCAAACAATAGGACAGTGTTTTTAAAGGATATATTTAATATTTTCATTTGCATTGCTTTGTCTTATTGTGACCCTGATCACGACAAGCAGTTAAAAGATGGATGTAGGAATCTTTTGTCGGATTCCCAGCTGGCACTGTTTCCAGTGCATAATTGAATTTTGGCGACTTATTTGCAAATACATGATTCTCCCAATTACTTGTTACTCTGCGAGTATATTATGAAACTATATCACCATATAAAAGCCCAATGCAAATATTTATTAGAATAGAATTGCATTGATGCACAGTGTATGGCAAATAAGGGAGTTAAAAAAAGAGGCAAACTGCTTAAAATGAAAATTACTACGTGAGAAAAAAAAAGCTCTTGTAAGAAATCAGTTCAATGCGCATACAGTGTCTTAAAGCTGTTTCTTTAGTTGAGGGCTGGAGTGGGATCCCACAAGACTGAAACGTCCACTATATGTTTATTTATTTATTTTCAGTCTGTGAATAGAGATTTTTTTCCCCTTGCCACTTTAAAAGGTGATTCCCCAGGCTAGCTTTAATTAGCATACGTGTATGGCTATTTAGAAGCGGATAAATCACATACAAATAAATGCCTTTTCGTTCGGCTGGAGGAATTCGCGGCAGTTTGGCAGCTGTTTAAAGCAAATTAATTTCACAATAACGTTCATTGACTAATCGTCCTCCTACTCGCTGGGCGCTTCAATCAGTCGTGTAATTCCCCTGTTGGGCTTTCCCATGCCCCGCTATGTTTTCTGCAGTTGCGCTCCTTTCATTCGCTCAGACTGCTTCTCCTGCCGCCTCAATGCAATTTCCAAGGTCTGGTCTTCATGCTAATTGTTTCTCAATGCTGCCGTTTCCTCCCACCTACACAATGCACCTCGTTTCCTCAGCTCAATCACGGCGAGCTCATTCAAGCCCGTTTAACGTGCAGCGAAACAAAACGCAAAGCTCCCGTCTTGATGAAATCAAAGGGCCCCGATGATCGCTTTTCAAAATGTCCAGGTTTTTCGCGGTAATTTAATGCCCCAGGACTGAGTGCTGCAGACGTTATTCATTTTTGCTTTATTTACACAGAGCTGCAATTTAAACGTTAGTGATTTCAGCGAAGGTCAGATATAAATAACTCATGTTAGGGCACGCGGGCAGCACCGAATATAACTATATATAGGTTCAATTTCCTCAAGTCTAATTGTTTAAATTATCTATAACGTTTCATTAATGGATGCTTGCAATACTGAAGTGGAGATCTGGATCTGATTTGGATGTAATTCCATAATAATACGCATGGATTATAAGTAGCCTAGTAACTAATATTACTTTTCATTGCATCAACTAAATATTTAATTTAAAAAATGTATGTTGTTTTTCTACATTCAGTCAAAATGACTTATACAACGAAAGAAAGATTAGTGACTTCAAACAGCAATTCCGTAAAAAATAAGCTAACTGCACTATAAAGTCATTAAGTGTCATCCTTGTCATTTTCACAGAGCTGTAAAACTAACACTAAACTTAATATCGTGACAAAAGTCGTATATCTGACTATATTTGGGGTTAATAAACTGTTCATATTCTGAGTAACTAAAATGTTCGTTTTGCACTTGGATTTAATGTTATGGACACTAAAAGTTGTTTTACAACATACTGAAGATATACTGTTTCTGTCAACTGTATTTCATTTTACGTACGCTACAGTACGGGCACGGTTCACACACCTCATACACAAAGCGAATATAAACACTTTAAATGCAAAACAACTGTATGTCCCTGTATTCTGTATAAATAACATCGTAAATATTAATGTGCAATTGGAGCAGGTCTGGGTTGCGACTACGTGCTGCACCCCCCCCTTAAGCGTGTCTTCCTCATTTAAAATCTGTGACCGTAACAGAAACTTAGGACCGACTGGCTGGTTTTTCTCCCAGTTTGGGACGGTTCGGTCCCAGGCCAAACGCATGCACCATTAACATTTAACTACAGACTCTTTGATGTTCTCGGGGAATTGGAGCAACACATATGAAAGAAATATCTGAAAAACATCATCAACAATTCAAATGCGTCCAATTATTAGACCATAAATAAAAAGTCTAATTAACACAAATTGCTTCCATATATTCTCTATTTTTAAGACGCGTTATTTTTGTACGTACCCTTTAAAGAATTCAGTCAAGTCCGTGTTTGCTCGAGTTATGATGTAAATGCTTAACTTCAGACCAGAATTTGGCAATAATTAAATGTATAGGTAAATATTTAGTTTCTGCTGAAATGGTAACATCTGTTTTTGTTTATGTGGAATGTACAGTACGATACAGGATTAATTATGAAGTCCATGTGAATTTTAAGATACTGATCAATCCTCCGTCCTGTTGTAAGTATCGACTTGTCCATCTTCCAACTGTGTAAAAAAGATTCACAATGACCGTGATATATTTGCTGTGTTATCGATTTTTTGCTTACGAATTAAAATCCGTTCATCCATTTTCTGTACTCACTTATCTTATTCTGGGTTGGGGTGGGGTGCGGGGGGGCACAGGGTGAGGGGGGATTGGGAGTCTATTGGTACTGTCACACCCACACGGGTGGGGCAGAGCACCTGCCGCCGATCACCACCTGATCGACCTGCTACTTAACCGCGCTCCACCAGGCAGGCGGTGAGAAGTATTGTTGCCATTCTAGTAATGAGCCATACCAAGCAATCTCTCTGTGTCTTGTCTTCCCGGTTCGTCTTGCCTGTTGTGTCCTGCCTGATCGTCTGCCTGCCTTCCCTGCTCGCCTCACCCATCGTGCCTGCCTCGTCTCCCCATCGGACCCGTGTGTGTACCCTGCCATCCCTCCCTGCCATTCCCTGCTCCCTCGTCGGCTCTCCTCCTCCCTTCCCGGATCCCCGTCTCGTCCACCTGTACCGGACTGATCATCGCGGTTTCCGACTCTCGCCTGCCTCACGACCACGATTCAGCATGTCCCCCTTGGTTTCTGTAATACCCTGTTACGGTAATAAAATAATCAACCTCCGCATTTCGGGGTCTGCCTCCTCCCTGCTTGGCTACCGTAACAGGTACAAAGCAAGGAACCACCCATTTCAGGACACACAGTCACACCGACGGGCAATCTGGCAACTCCAATGAACCTCAGCATGTTTTTGGAACATGGGGGGGGCTGGACCTGAAGGCCACACCAAAATTACACAGGGAACATGCAAATTCCACATGGCAGACACTCGAACCCGGGTACCAGAGGTGTGAGGCAGCAGTGCTAACCACCACAGCTGCCATACATTAAAATACATGGCAAAAATGTATCTTAATACAAAGGGGTATTCTTGCTTTTAAAAATACTCTTTTTGAAGTGTTTATGAATCATAATAATGATAGTAATATTCTCTAGAAAAATATGTAGCGCCTCAGAGCCGGTGACTTCAGGTAGGGCTGACACAAAAAAATCTTACACCAAGATATGTGCATATAAAAAGATATTAATTTAGGCATTTCATTTAATCACGTTTCTTGTTTTCAACAGAAAGCTGTAAGCATGGTCACATGTGTGTGAACTTCAGGCGACGGTTCACCACACTTGCCGGAGTGTGCACGTCCTCGTGTCCTATGCTTTCAAGATGTGCTTATTGAGAATGGATGGATATGCGCAGCTTGCAGGTTTCATTGTCTTGTGTCATGTTTGTACATCTGTGCAAGATTAAGTAAACGCATTCCATCTATCAAAAATTGCAGGTCATTCCCAAGGTCTTTCTTGCATTTACAGAGAAATGCGCATCTACTGTATGGTAACTGCCTTCACGAAAATCAGATTCTGAAAATCTGTAAAGATTCCGTGGTAAGTATAGAATCTTTTAGGACGTCTAGTCTAAATAATTAGTTGTTTTCTTGGAAAAAGAAAAAAAATAAATACAATTATGTTATGAATAAACAGTAGGGTCTTTTATCTAGAGCCATCTGGTTGAAAAATAACATTTAAAACACACATCCTTGACAGACTCTAGTCACTGATGTATTGCGAAACAGCCGCACTGCATCATAGGCCCAGTTGGCCATGTTTAAACCAGTCTCCTTTGTCTTAACTGGCTGCCATTACTCACGGAGAGTATCTGCAGACCAGCGTCGATCCTTTTATGTGACCCTTATGGGAAATACAAATGATGGAGCTTTTAGAACCTGCTCTTCACACTGCTGGCACCGCTCAGCATCTGCAGCTCTGTGATTCAACACGTTAACAAAAAATAAATAAACGCCTTCGTCGTGGGCTTCTGTGACACATAAGAGTGACCTCAAGCCTTCTTTTAACGTCAAGGCACAGGTCTTTGAACTTCTTTGCACTTTGATTACTATTCGCTGAAACTCTTATTCAAGGTGTTCTTAATAATCCTGATACTATAGTGTGGATTGCATTTAACGACATGCCGCATGTAACGGGAGCCATCGTTGCGTGATGTGTTTTCTGCAGCATT
Source organism: Mormyrops attenuatus (assembly GCA_026777985.1). NCBI lineage: Eukaryota > Metazoa > Chordata > Actinopteri > Osteoglossiformes > Mormyridae > Mormyrops > Mormyrops attenuatus. The sequence continues at coordinate 7,309,904 of JAODKC010000016.1, forward strand.
CTGTACTTCCCGTTTTCAGTTCATCTTCATGCCCGATTTCACCCTGTATGAGAGCAGCCACGCTTTTATTTGCATAATGGAAAAATAAACATATAAGAGACAGATGCTGAATTTTTAAAATAGCTAATTCATTTCAAAGAAGGAAATAAGCCCCAGCACTGTGACCCATGCCATGACTCGAACCCGGATTCAAAAAAATCTGTTTCATAAGGTGTCAGAAACATAAAGCAGTATCTGATTGCATTTCAAGGAAATATGAAAGGGCTGAAAATGGTTGTGTAAATGAAGGAGGATCTGATCTCCTCTAACAGGATTGCTGATGACAAGCGTAGTTTTGCTGTGTTTGGGAGGCACCCAGAGGAGATGTTTTTAATATTGTTACAGAGAAACCCTCAGAAGGTTGACTCACATTGAAAGTCATCCTCAAAAACAGTCTCACAGCTGTGGTTGTGGCAGAGGCTGGCCTGTGTGTGTACAGAGAACTTCTTACTCTGACCAGCTTCACAATGAGCTTCATGAACATCTGAACCTTTTCATCAGTTACTAATGAGAAAGATGCATTAAGTAGTTAATAACTTGAAAATAATTAATGGTTCATCGCAGTTGCTTGTGTATTCCTGCCAAAGGTCATGCCATGAAACCCACTATTCACTTTCTTTCCATTACATCATTTAATAAAATTGTAAGGATGTCTTTCTGAAAAATAAAAACAAGTAAACACGGGAGGATACCACATACTTTGGTGAAATTTAAAGGTTTAGATAAAAACATTTAAAATATAATGTATATTATTTCAAAATCCCAAGCATGTCACCTGCATGATTTAATTCACCATTGTTTACAGTTAAACCATTAACAATTGGATACTTGTTCTGGGAGTTAAACCATACTTTAAAATTTAGATTCTTTGTCCAATTTATAACAATGTTTATATTGGCACCATGTTCTAGAATAATGATAGGAGAAATCTGTGAAGAATTTATTACAATCCTTTCAGTTTCGGATGGGGCTACGGCTCAGACTAAAATATGGTCTTTGTTCCGTTTTCTGGGTTTAGTTTTTAGTGCATTTTCATATAGCTCATAAGATTCCAATATATAATCACCTATTTTAGCATGAAGGTTACAATAATACACTTTGATACTTTTTGTAACATTGTAATGTTTCCCTTGGTCACCATTGATGTCATTATGCTATTAGAATGCCAAAAATGACTCACTTGCAATTTCCATCCTTTTCGAAGGGAAAACCTTCTTGGGGGTGGCCAGGAATGCTCTTCTCTGCTGATATTTCAGATGGTTTGTGTGGTGTAGGTTCTCCTGGGTCAAAATGGTGATATGCCTTGGCTACTACCTTCAAGCGAAATTTTGTCTTCCATGAAATACGGAACTGAGGTAACGAAGCTTAAGAATGCATGTAATCTGAAAAGAACCCATCCAGATGAAACAGTGCATGTATATATAGTTACACTTCTCCTCAGAACTTGCAGTCCACAGTTTGAGAAAGAGGAACATTCAACGGGTAGTAGATCATCACTAAGCGACCCCCACATCGGGTGTCAGTCAGGGCGAAGAAAAGATTAGCAGAGTTTTCCCTCCTTTACTGTGTGGTTTCATACTTTCAAAAGCATTTTTTCCCAACCCATGAAGTGCATTTGGATCAAAGTATTCATTGCTGTGTCCGCTTAAAGCTCAACTGCAGCTGAACTTTCCATTCCACAGCGATTGAAGCCTTTCGGGCACTCATAGTTTTTAGAAAGGCATTTAACCGTCCACTATAATCTTATAAGTTGTCATGATTTGTGTGAAAGGAGAAGCAGCCCAACTTCTTACGGATACGTAAAATTATGCATGGAGGCAGTGTGCATCCTGGGGTCTCTCAAGAGCATGCTAACCACTTTCATTGTCTGCATCGTCTGGAGAGGAAGACTGGGTAATACACCCTGTCATAAACACATCAATCTGCATGCATTCCAGAGCTGGAAGGAGTTGGGCAGGTTGGCCACTGAGGGACTTTCACAGCTATCCAAAAAAAACCTCAAAAATAAAAAAAGTAAAATGATGTGTACAGTAAGGAATCTGCATCTGTGGCATGGTGAAAATACTGGTAATGATCAGTTCACATAATTAGTTTCAGTAATTGTCCAAATTATGTATTAACTGTTTATAAACCAACCGGAAGGGCTGTTGTGAAGACGGTTTTCTAAAGACAACTGAAAGTACCACGGGAGTGGATCTGTGGTCATCCAAGGCCGGAAAATAGGAGGGGTACAAAAAAGTGATAATAAAAATCTTGGCCCGAGGTGTGAAATAGTTTGTCTTAAACTACACACTGCATCAAATAAAGGCTAAAATGTGCAAGCCTGAAATAGCTCCTTGGAGTGATCTATTGGCTGGTGGCGCAGAGCTTCTTCCCTGCCGAGCGCCCGTCCCAAACCGCTGCAGTCCTGAACTGGAAATATGGCAGCAGAAATAATTCAGGTTCCAGGAATCTGATCTGGGTCAGAACTACGAGTCTCAAAGACAAGTGCAGTACAGTCATTTGGAATTCTGGACTTCTGTCAGGGGAATTTTTTCTTCACGGAGAAAGAAAAAGAACATTTTTGGCATACATATTGCCTTGTTTGCATAACCCTCATTCTGCATTTACAGCTGCTAACATTCTGCGGCTGGAAACGACTCCTTATTTGCTACCGAAGGGAGAGTTTCTGCGGAATGAGTCGAGGGACCAACCTGTGTGGGTTCCAAGGTATGTTTTAACTCTCCAACACATCGGTTGTCCTCTGACAGTGGGACCCTGGGGAATGATGGCTTCACCCAGTGAAACTACATGAATGAAGGCCAAATTCACACAGGTACACAGGTGCCGTGTCGCCATGACACTTATTGCCGTTTGACAGTGACTGACATCTTTGCAGTTGTGCCTATCGTAAGATCCAAATAATTTGGGTAATACATCACATTAAGAGCTCCTCATACTGAGGTATTTGCTACTTTAATGAGGCAGACAAAGTAATGGAAATGCGAAACAGAATTAGGAACCTAAAATGGGGATGTGCCTAATAAACCTCCAAATGCTTGAGGGAAGAAGAAAGTGCAAGTCTGCTTTGCCCGTTGCTCTCCAAAACATGTGTTTCAGTCAGATAACCGGGGAGGACATGGAAGACTCTTGGCTTCATCTTGGAGTTCATGCAACCGCTCTTGAATTTGTTTAGCTGTGTGAATGAGGGAATTCTTAGAAATCACAAGGGAACAGTGTTTGAGCCCTAGGGTCCATCTGGTCTGAGAAAATGGCCTGTCTCCTTCTCCACTGTAAGACCACGCAGACCAAACATCAGACCTAATGATTCCCATGAGATGGTTGTCCACACCAACAGAGATTGTAGGCTGAAGCCATCCTTTGGCTTACTCCAAATGAAACCCATCTGGATGTCGGAATGAGGCTGAAAGATGACTCCGACCATATTACTTTTCCCCATTGCTCAGGGGTCCAGGGTTTGTGTTCCTCACACCAGGTTAGGCTTCTTTGTACATTGGTTTCGGATTCAAGCGGTTCCCAAATAGCGACCCAGCTTCGTGACGCACATGGCACACAGTTTATAAGATACATTTTATTTTTATATAGCACCATTCACAACACAGTCACCCCGAGTCACTTGACAAGCGTGTGTGGCAATCCATTATTGTGTCATTTATACAAAATGGTGGCATGAAACAGGGAAAAAGAGGAGAGGGAAAGAAAGAATGCCAGAAGACAATGGAGGAGAGCAACCAAAAACTCCAAGGTCAACTGGCTGCCCAACTGCCTGCCCACCCAATCAGATTGTAGAGGAGTTATTAATGTGTATTGGTCCCACCTCCTCTAGTTGCTTGGACCTACCTCCTCTACAATCTGATTGTAGAAATGAAAAATTACTTGTTCAGAAAGGAACAATCTTCCACTGCTCCACCTGCACCTGACTCAACAGAGGCTGCCACCGTTCCACTAGCATCCGACCTGGATCAGCTCCCCACTGCTTTGCTAGCACCTGACCCTGAAAAGGCTGCTTTGCCTGCTTCACCTGCGTCCAGCCCAAGAAAAATGGACCCGCTCCTGTTCTCCGTCGCTGGTGCAGGCGAGGTTCCCTGCCTCCTCAACCCTGCCCAAGGAAAGTTGCTGTTGCCCCCAGCTTGAGGGTCCTGGCTTTGCTTAGCCGGCATCTGGGTGTCCCTGCTGTGCCTGACCCGCTGTCCGAGGTGTCCCAGCTGTGCCCAGCTCTCTACCAGAGGTCTCTGCTGTGCCCTACCTGCACCCAGAGGGGCCTGCTGTGTCGTTCCTCCCCTGTGTGACATGACAATTAAAATGGAATAGAACTATTCACAGTTTCAAAATCTCCCAGACTTCTAAAACTGAATTTGGAGAATAAACCATAATTTTAGGACTCTGGAAAAGAAAATCTGACAGATGTTGGAGGGAAACTGCGCAAACTAAAACTGTTTTGCCGGACACTTCATTGTAAATATTCACTGCCACATTCCACCAGATGAAAACATCTTTAAATGACCTTAAGAGCAGCAATGGATGGAAACCATTTCGTGATGACATCATGCACAATTCACTGAATCTGTAAGCGTCATGCATGCCACACAGTAGCTGTGTGTTACATTGTAGCTGTATACATGCACGTCAGACGCAGTAGCTATAAACATCATGCACGCCACACTGTAGCTATAAACATCATGCACACCTCAGAGTAGTTGCAAATCCATGCATTGTCTAATCAGATTGTTTAAGGGAAGAGTGGAATTTGCACGGTGCTGATGGATATGCTGCAGAACCAACATGCGACCAGCTGCGAATTCACACTGGTCCACACTGCCTGTGTGCGTGGGAGGCTTAGGGCTGAAGCAGTTCAGGGATGAAACCAGCTCCCAGATCCCATAACATGGACCCTTTTGACTGGGAAAAGCATCAGCAATTTGTGGGAGACTGTACAGCACCAGTATATGAAAACTCAAGCTTTTGACACTAGCCATGGCTGACGCTAAATGTAACAGACCGCAAACATATTAATGTCCGTTTTTAAACTTTATGGAAAAAACATGCTCTGTGTAGCCATGTTAAAGATTTGAAGATCATGTGATCGCTTTTAATTGGGCCAAGTGGTAAGTCTGAATGTCCAAGCGGAAGGAAAACTGTAAAATTTCTTCCGCTCCACTACGACTGCTACTTGCATTACTGACAGTCATAACCACAGAGACATACTTGAACGCAGCTTACCAGGAAAATACCAGCGTGTGTTTGACAGGTATATGGGGTCAACGAAGAGATACTGGGCTGTACGGAGACGAGCGGCAGGTCAATCGTCTCCCTTTGTATGCATCTGTGGGCTGGGCTTCAACCCCTCATTCCGTCCGCAAAAAGAAGTTGTGTGTGAGTGCGTTCAGAGGAAAGGGCAGCTGTGGTTTCTACACCATGGCTTATAAACAGATGCAGACATTGCTCAGCTGAAAGCAAGTCTTAGGTAAGAATCATACTTGGCAAAGAGGCAGCTTTCTTGTATGATATATTATATAGCACGTATTACATAGCTGTGCACTCATTTTGCTAAAGTACCATTTTAAACCAGCTCTAAACTGTGAGGTGATGTGATAATTTCCTTTCAGCATTTTCCTGGAATGATCTTTGTCTACATGGTGAGTGTCAGCTGTCGGGTTTGGCTGTAAATATTCAGGCCCAGCGACTAGAGCATCTCTCTTAGGGTTGTCAGTTTACCTCCGATTTGCCTGTGAAGACCCTCCAACTCAGCACCTGGTTCATATTTGACAGCTGCCTTCCCCTGACACCCAGTTTCCCACATTCTATTCATGAAATGTATGAGAATTTTATTTAAGAGAATAAATTTTTCAAGGAAGACATTTTGAATGACAAAAAAAACGGCACGAATCAACCAGAAACGGGGGGCTATTTGTGGATCTCACTGGATTTGGGGTAGATATATCAGATACGCACTGTATTCCAAGTCCGGTTTAGTCTTAAGGGGAGCCATAGAAAATTCAACACCTGCTGACACACTCATACACGTCTCCTTTACCTGCTCTGAGCCACAAATCAAATGCATTGAAAAGCACTGCCTCACTTTTATTCTCACGTATCCAGAGAAACCTTTGCATTATCAAACAGACTTCAGCATCCATCCATCCTCCACCATATATCTGGGTCCGAGTCGCAGGGGTAGCAGTCTAAGCAGAGATGTCCACACCTCCATCTCACCAGCCACCTCCACCAGGGGACTACCAAGGCCCTTTCAGGCTAACGGAGAGATATAACCTTTCCAGATTGTCCTGCGTCTGCTCCAGAGCCTTCTCCCTGTTGGACATGCCCAGAGCACCTCCAGAGCATCTCTGATGGTGCTTTTCCACTGGCATACAGGTACCAAGCTGTACCCAGCTCATAATCCTAAGAGAGACTAGTTACAGTGCGGTTCCAGCTCGCTTCGGTTTTCCACTGCAGAAGGGTCAGCTTGGACATGCATTGTTGGGTTCGAAGAGCGACAGTGATGTAAAACTTACTTACTGTTCACATGGTGTACAGTACATCATGATTTACTATGTGCTAATTTCTGCTAGCAAGTCGGTGAGATATTACGTCTTTGTTAGCATCAAACGCTAACGGAATTACCATTCGCTTGCACGAATTTGCATTATGAATGAATCCCATTTAGCTGTTCTATAGTACTTTTTTTAAACACGGCATTGGAAATTCGGAGTTATCGGGAACACATCAATACATTGCAATGTGCGATACTACTAATAAATAATATATAGAATATGCCCTCTTTTTTCCTTCAGTTAATCCATGCGCAGATGGTGGTGACGGCTCGGTTTGGTCACACTTTCAGCCCTGCTAGTAGGTAGAGTTATGTCAGCGCGGTACGGCTTGGGTACGGCTCGGTTCTTGGTGGGAGTGGAAAAGCACCATAAGGCTGAGCCCAGACACCCTGTGAAGGAAGCTCATTTTAGCCACTTGGGTCTGCGATGATAGCACCAAAACGTGGAAGCAAAAAACGAAACGACTCAGATGCTTCCAGGTCAAAGTGCTCCTCTGCCACATTGGAAGGTGACGGCAACAATATGTGCGGCGCCAGAACTGGTAGATAATGGGAGACAGACGTATCAGGAGGTGGTGTGCACTGGCAGTGGTGAACTGCTATGAATGAATTAAAAATATTCATCCATCCATCTTCCAAATGCTTATCTAGTGGAGGTACTGAGGGGGGCCTGGAGCCTATCCCAGTGGCCTGGGGCAAACGCCAGTGGAACAAAGGATGCCATTCCATCACAGGGCAACCTCAGAGAGTATGTGCAATTGTGTGGGCGATATTAAAGGGGGAGCAGTGTGTAGCTTCCGAAAAGGAAGTTTCCTTGGAGTCCTGACATCATTCCGAAGGCTCTTTGCACCTGTGGTGCTCCGAATGGTAGCAGCCCAAGGTCATACATCCTGATAACGCTCAGATTGTGCCGACGGCTGACAGGAAAGAAATTCGCTCATCTTGGATTTACCGTCACAGCGGGTCTGGGCGAACTGAACGAACGTGATCACGGCCGAAGGAGAAAAATGCATGAGGAGCACATGAGAACAGGCTTACATAATCATCGGATTCGTAAATGCCAAGGGGGTGACGGTGTAGTTTCTCTCTTCTTCAGCATGTGAGAGAGCAAATCACAAATTTGAACTCCCACTGCAGAAATTCATCTTTGAAGGTAAGTGTTTAAAACTGGAGATGACTGAGGTAAGTCACATTAAAATGCTAAATTAAACCAAATCAGTAGTTCAACCACTGAATGCAGTGTCATTAAAGGCACTGGGGACATCGCCTCACTACTTGGGGGGTGGAGGAGGACACTGACTGATGGCAGGTAAGTGACCATGCATATAAAACTTCATGGCCTGAAGTTTGAGGGTTTTGTTCTGTACGTCTAGACCATAGGTGTCAAACTCCAGTCCTGGGGGGCCGGAGCCCAGCACATTTTTGGGTTTCCCCTCATTTAACACACCTGATTCAACTCCTTGTGCTAATTACCACGTTGCTCTTGAGCTG
>JAODKC010000016.1:7318083-7403904 GCA_026777985.1 Mormyrops attenuatus
TTTAACACACCTGATTCAACTCCTTGTGCTAATTACCACGTCGCTCTTGAGCTGAATCATTTGTGGTGGAACAGGGAGAGAACTAAGCTACACAGGGCTCCGGCCCCCCAGGACTGGAGTTTGACACCCCTGGTCTAGACAGTCATCTAACAGTAGTTTAGCCTTTTTAACCAGGGCTGGCTCTACATTTTCAAGGGCCCTAGGCAAAGATTAACTTGGGGGGGGGGGGGGCACTCTACCAAGAAAACCGATGATTATTTCACTTTCTCTACAAGGCAAGTAATTTGAGGGCCCTGGGCAACTATCTATCCTGCCTATAGCTAGATGTATTTCACCGTACGCGATCTGGAGGGACACCCATTACTGCAGAATCAGCAATTAACCCAGTGTTCCAGTTACATACATCACAAACCCTGATACATTTATGTACAAAATTCAAATCTTGCTGCAAATGCAGTACTTTTAAGCATAATTCTTTTGCGCCAATACACGCGATTTAACGCTGGCCTTCAACATTTAAAATTGTTTTGCTATCTTGTTTATATTATGTGCATTTTAACAAACAGTTTAGTCTACAGAGATCAGCGGCAATTACACAGAAGCCATAAAACAGCAGATTTTGTGAAATGTGCCATCAACTGTGGGGGTCTGAAGCATTATATTGTGTTTTTAAAGCTGTTTTTCGGCTGATGACAAATATGGAACGTATCCAGACGCAGCTTTCGGCTTACATCTGCAAAATTAGCGGGACGTGCAAACTGGAGAGGTTGGACCACATGTTCTGGCAATCAGAAGCTCACCTTTAATTAGAAAAGCTGATTTCACTAGGAGACACACTGGTTACAATTCCAGCTCTGGGGGCGCAGTCAGAGCAACCCCCCCTCCACCAAAATTGGCAAGTTGCCTTTTGCTTGATTGTCAGAGCCTGAATGTTAGTTGGAAACAGGCGTGTGTATTTGTTTGTTTGTTTGTTTATTTTGGGGGGGGGGGGTTGCAAGTGTGTGGCTGAGCTCCTTGACTGATCAGGGGGTTGTTCCACAAAGAAGGATTTCCTAGTTAGCAGGATATCTTAAGCCAAATCGAGAATACTCTCCAAGAGGAAGACAGGTAAGTGACATTCCTATTGGACGATCCTTACAATTGGCTTAGATTACCTGGCTAAAGAAGAAATCCTGCTTTCTTTAATACCCACCAGGTGTGTGGCTTGTTTGTTTATGTTCATATATATATATATATATATATACATACATACATACATACACACACACACACACACACACACACACAGCTCAGCCAGTCAGAGTAAGACCTTGTTGTTAATTTCACCAGTTATATGGTGAAATTGTTCAGATTCAAACGGTTCATGAGATATCAATTTAACAAATAAGTATTTGTTATTGTTATGTATAGGGTCTGGACCCTATCAACCCCGCATCAGACTAGCGGCTATAGAAACTGGACAGATGGATGGATGGATGGGGTTCCCTGTACTGTCCTTGGTGATATATAATTACACAAGATAAGTGAAGGCCGATTTGTTAAATCCTTATAGGGTCGTGTTTTTGAATAGAAGGCAATAGAGCGTACTGTCATGACTGATAGATATTTGACCACTTTATGTGGCAATTTTTCCACCGAATACCAAAAATGATGTCAGTCATTCAACACCCACTTCAGTAAGTGATTATCTGCTACACATGTTATTGGACACTAAACACAGACAGAGTGCTATATCTTTTGATTATAGCTTGGGTCCCTCCTTGCATTGAGGCGAGTGTATCTACACCTCCCCAGAGCAGTCTGGTCTGCACAGCTGAGAGATACTCTTTCTGTTTAGGCTCTGGGGTTTTTCCAGGTACCGTTGTCACACTGCTGTACAGGATGTTGCATCTGTTTTACAGGTCAGAGCCTGAGACTTCTGCAGAACCCATCACGCCGATGGCAGTGGAAGGCATCCAAACTCGATACTCCCTCGACTCATTCCAGGGGTTTATGTTAAACGCCATTATCTTGTCAGATTTTAAGGACAGCCTGCGAATATAAAGCAGCCCAGGCAGATGGGGAAGAATCCACTGTTACCTGATCTAACATCACGACACTGAAAAAGACATTAGCTGCTGATCAGTTAAGATCCATTCTTCAGACAAAAAAAAAATAAAAAGATTTCTACATGGTTGTTTGATCACCCCTAATGGAAACATAGTAGTTTTGTGTTTCTGTGAGTGTGTTACATACTAGAGCATTTCAAGATGGTACCAGCATTACAGTGTAAGAAAAGACTTCCTGAATTAGCATCCAAATGACTGTAATGCTTACTTTTACTTCCAGTTTTGTGCCAATATAAGTGATCACATATCTGACAAACCATTTTGTAAATCTTTCTGTGAATTACTTCCCTCATCGCACATAGATAAAGCTCAAGATAATTGCCATGAACCTCCAGTTGTGCCCACAATAATATACAGTAACGGTGCTGTGCTGTTAATTTGGAAGCAAAGTTTTTAGTTTTTCTATTCAACCAAAAACTTTATAAAGCTGATAAACTCAGTGGCCTCATTATAAATCAAGGTTAGAGTTGTTACAAGGGTTTCTTGTGTAAAAGTAAAACTAATCCAATATATTTTAAACACAAGGACAGCTAAATACTTTTATCAGCAAGGACTCCTGGACTGTAACTAAATTGTCTTTTCTTGGCTGAGCCGTGCTCAAGACTCAGCAGCTTGGAAAGAGACATGGGACTTAAATAGACTAAGTCCAGGTGGGGCTAATCATTGCTTAATTGATTGACGACGTCGCCTTCCCTGTTCCACAGTAGCAGGTCAGCAAATAACCACGCTTCAAGGTTGTGACAAACTAGGGTCATTCTGAAAGCATAAATTAACCACAGCTCCTTTTAATGTCACACTGGCACTGAAAAGGTTCCAGACACCCCCCCCACCCCGCATAAGGCCATTTTCCAAGCAATATTTGCATGACATATGCCCATGTGAATCCACTCACACAGCAATGACCTAAACTCAAAAACAGGGAACCTTTGAACTATGGGCAGTTCACTGCAATTTACTGCCAATTTAATTTCCACCACAATATGGGCTTTGTTATGGGCCTGTAGGTACTGCATATACTTTTTTAAACCCTATGAAGACACAAGCTCATTATCGCTTACAGCGAAAAAGCTCAGCATGTTGGATGGTACATATTGGGCGGGGGGTGCAGCTGTGAGCAGGAGGTTGCTGGTTCAAGCCTAGCCTTGGGTGTGCAGCTGTGGGCAGGAGGTTTCTGGTTCAAGCCTAGCCTTGGGTGTGCAGCTGTGGGCAGGAGGTTGCTGGTTCAAGCCTAGTCTTGGGTGTGCAGCTACAGGCAGGAGGTTGCTGGTTCAGGCCTAGCCTTGGGTGTGCAGCTGTGGGCAGGAGGTTGCTGGTTCAAGCCTAGCCTTAGCAGAACAGTCACATGTCCATGGGCCTTTGAGCTCTTTGGGTGTTGCAAGGTGACTGATCATTTACTGTGACCATCAAGCTTGCTTTCAAGAAGAGGCAAAGAGAATTTCTCCACAGGGATTAATGAACTGTCATTATCTGATTATATATCCGAGGGTTAGTCAGCTGACCTAGCCAAGTTTCCTTTGGAACTTAAACAGTATTACATTCATCATAATACTGATTAAATAGATCTTCCAGAAAGTTACGCTGCATTAAAAGCAAAAGGAACTGCATTCTGTAGCACAGAATACAATCGTGTCTTCGCTGACTTACAAAACAAATTTGTGAGTCTTTAATTCCAAGGTCTACGATGGCGGTCCATACAGCTGTGGGGTATGTTTATATGTGTATACAAATTCTTTTGGGGTAGTTGATCACAACCTCATCGGACCAATTTGGCTCAAGAGCAGAGCCTTCTTTTGTTCAGACTCAAAGCTAATCTAATTATATGTGTACTGCTGCTGACCTCATGTCACATTTAGGGCACGTATTTTCTTCCCATTAAATACCCATATTTTGTTCTCGTTTCCTAATGGAAGGCCTTCAATAACCATCTCGTTAATTCTTCACCTTACTGAAAACGGTTAATCGGTATGTCAGTCTCTGGTCCAAGCCTTTGACATAATTGCATCAACAGTTTTATAGGCCGCCGCAGTTGCTGCCAATTACAGATTTTCACAAACCGATACTTCAAGGGCACCCTGTCAGGGATGTTGGGATAGATGGTGCTCCAGGATGCAGCACCTATAGCTTCCACCATGTGATTTCACCACAGTTGATGCCTGGCAAATGGTTCAGGGGTGACCCACATCTCTTTCTGTAGCACATCCCCCCTACAGCACCACAATGTGGGAACTGTAGCCACCAATCCACAAAGCTACTGGCAACTGAGGAACCTGCACAGCAAGAAGGGAACAAATTGAATCCAGTAACCAACACCTCATTGTCATCCATGCAAAGTGAAGAACAAAAGAAGAGCCAAAATAGAGTATCAAAATCAGATACTGTGTAAAAAATATTCATTGCCACAGTTCATATAACTATACACCGACAACAGTGTTGCTTGGCGTAACTTGATAAGCCCCTGACTCGGTCACAGCTGGAGACGATTGGATGGAGATGTCAGCAAGACCGATAAGGTGAAAAGCTAAACAAAGGCTAATGTGTCATTTATGTATTTACTATGACCTTCCAATGGTGGGGGCGACTTCATTGTGAAGGCCTCTGATTGGGAGGCCTGCTTAACCCATGCTCCTATCTCCGGATGAGGGCTGAGTTCCACCCCTTTCAAACAGAAGTGCTTTTTAAACCTGATAGTGGCATACGTAAATCTGCTCTTTTTGGAGTGACATCAACTCCTAGTATGTGTGGGTTTTTTATTTGGTCAGTGACTCATATTGCCAAGAAGGTTGTTGCTCTGTTGTGAGATGTCTAATGATACTGAAACCTCTTCAACTAACATTCCTATGCCTGTATTTCCACTTGCCCCTCCCTCTTACTTGCCGTAGCCTTATCAGCCGGAGCTTACATACTGCACTCACCTAACTGTTTGCACTGCCCTACCTTGACAAATTGCACATTTTATTTTCCCTACTCCTCCTGGGGTGTGCTGCCTGGAGACCCCAAAATATAAAGATATCCTGGCTACCCTGCTCTCTGAGACGCCCCCACTACCTTTGGCATATTTCCGACCTGCTCGCCCTTCTGCCTGTGACGTCTCTCCTGCGTGCCCTGCTGCTGGACCATTGTTTGTCCTGCCCTCTGAAGCAGCACCAGCACCTGCCTGCCCCCTCTTCGAGACTCAAATCTTAAAATTTGGGCAGTGTGAATTGGGACTTTTCCATCTTGCCCATTTGACTTTCTCTTGTAGAATGAGCTTCCCCTTTGAGTCTGATTCCTCCCAAGGTTTCTTTCTTCTAGCGAGTTTTTCCTTGCCACTGTCACTTCTGGCTTGCTTACCGGGGGCTTTGGGCAGGGATAATGTAAAGCGATTTGAGACAATGTAATGTTGCGAAAATGCGCTATATAGATAAAACTGAATTGAACAGAATTGAATTCCCCACCATAAAATACATATTGTTTCGTTTATGAACACCTAGTTTTAACAGGGTCCCCTTAACCTTGTGATGCTGAACATAAAAGGAGAAAAAAGCTTCGAAATTGAAGATGTCACGAACAAACAGCAGATGGTGGCCGTACACCTCCGGAGATCGACATTCCTTTACATCATCTGCTAAATGCATCTAACGTTTCCCTTTTTAAACAAGGCATATTGTGTTTCAGACACGGCAAGTAGAAATCTCTATTCTGATCAGCAATTTCCTTTTCACTGGCAGCCCTTACTTAACGTCATCTCCATATTGGCAGGAACTGTAGCTGTAGTACTGGAGGGCGTTACAGTGCATGGTCGGGGTAAAGGAAAGTTTAAGGATCTGTCCCGGATTTCCAGGCAAATCAGCCTGACAGTTCAGCAACAGATTTATAATACGGAATTTAAATTGTGAGGCAGCACGGTAATACAGTGGTTAGCATTGTTGTCTCACACCTCTAGGACCAGGGTTTGAGTGTCCTCCCTTGTTCTGTGTGTGGAGTTTGCGTGTTCTTACGGCGAGGAATGTTAGTTCAATATCATTTGATATCTCAAAACAACAAAACAATGTTCTTGGCAGAATACAATTCACAATTCACTGTTGTGGGGTTTCCCAAAAACATGCTATTGTCCATATGTGTACATGTGTTTGCCGTGTGATCATTAATTGTTCCAAAGACGTGCCCTGTGATGGACTGGCATCCCATCCAGTGTGTCCCCTGCTTTGTATGCTGTGTTTCCTCCACAGCATACAACCAAGGTCACTGTGCACAAACAAAAAAATAATGTTTACATATTTTTTATGAATATGTAAAAAATAAAAAATAGCCAAAATCCTGCTATTGGGCAATGATGACATTTTAGCAAAATGCTAACAAATGACAGTTTTAAGTTAAATATCCTTCCCATTCAGACAAATGTCGACTCTGATCAAGAAAATCTGTTCCCCTCTCTCTTTCATTTGTTTAACCAATAATATATGACATAATTCAATAAAAGTGATTTTTTTTAAAAGGAGCAATTGAGAAGTAGATTACAGAGATGCATTCTTTCATATTAATCCTGTATTAAAAGCTCAGACTATTCCTGTTGATACCAAGGGAAATAAATAATTCATCAGATACAAGTCCAAGAGGAATGTAGTAAGTCTAAGAACAGTGCTTTGAGGTACACCTAAGATTTATCCATCCATCTATTTTCTATGCCCGCTTGTCCTATATGGGGTCGTGGGGGTCTGGAGCCTGTCTATAATTCAAGAATTGGAGAGCAGAAAAGGGATGCCTTAGTCAATTTGGAGATATGTAGGCCATTGGCAGGGGGCTCTCTGTGAAGAGTCTGACTCATGTCGGAATGATACCACAAAGAAGCATATTAGTATTCTGGCCACATTCTTTGGATCTTTCGAATCTGCATCTTCAACAAATAGCTAAAGGTGTATGTCAATGTGTGTGTGCGCATTCTTTTCAGTGCGCATTCATGCAATGATAGCACAAAGTCTATGAACTCCTTATATCCATGACAATGCAATTCAACGCATTTGTGGAGCATTAGAGGAAAGGAAAGCTTTTGTATCTATTTTAATTTCTAATACAATTTGCAACATGGCTGTCAAATTCCAAGTGTGCAGACTCAAGTATGTATTCTTGGTTGACATTTTGAGCTTGTCTGCAATTCATTTCACAGCAAAAGACATGATTCACCTAATTGGTGCAAGGCTTTGTTGCTCAGTACGGATTACACACATATTGGCTATTCAACAAATGCAAATCCTTTCCATTTACTAAAAGACGAAAATGAAAGGCATGAGCCCAGTAGGACACAAAGTTCTTCCCCAAAATCAGACTGTTGGATCAGCCACTTAAAAACGACACTGATCAGGGTGACTGACAAGGCAACTGAATCCTGCAGTTCAAGGCTGACCCTAAGAAAAGTGAAATCAAATTTAAAATCGTTTCGGTGCCGAGGATGTCTCTTTCTGTCTCGTAAACCGGACCACACAGGGTCTGGGTCATGGCAGTGAAGCACCATTAGCTTTTCATGCGCCACGTTTGGATTTAATTATCGGCTACAGAATGGGTGGTGTTATCTATTCACATTGCTGTGTTCAGTAGTTTTCATGTGTTAAGTGGGATACGTGGCTTTCGATTTCCCATCATCCCTAAATTGTAACAGTCACTGACAGCTGGCTTCCTCAAAGGCATTTACCAAAACTGAGGTCTTGGGTCCCTTTAACAAACTGGGAACAGTCAAATGAAATGGTGAATCCTTAAAAAAAATAGATTTTTGCAAAAACCTGCATCCTAATTATGCTAATTATGCTAATATAATCTCCAGTGTTGATAATGCACTGTAGCTACCAAAGGCTCTGCAGACTACAAAGTGGCACTTTAGGAAAGCCAAATTAACAACAGATGCCAGCTCTTGCTATAATTCTATAATCATATTTTATAAAACAGTGCTTTCAAAATCGTCCAAACAATAAGTTTAAAGAAACTTAAGAAATCTGGTCAATTTGTAATTCTTATTAGATTAATATACTTTTTTCTGATTCTCACAACTATTACCACACACCGATCAACTAACCACATTGTAACATATTAACATAAATGTGTAGTTGACTGTTGCTTTGCTCAAAGTACACAATGGTCTTGATGACAACTTAGGGAAAAAAATTTTTAGTCATTGATGTTTTCTTTGGCGATGGAAAGCAACTTACTAACTGTCCTACCCATCTAGTCTTAGATACTGGCATGAAGTTATTGCCTACGAAAATTGTTAACCTCACCTTGATAATGATGTTGCTGATGTAGGCAAAGTCTTTAGGTGTGATCTGAAGCTTCTTCTTGGCTCTGATAAGCGTGGACCAGCAGGTGTTGTAGCCTAAAGCTCTGCATTCAATCCCCCCATTAGAGTAACATACGTTTATATGGTTTTTTCATTTGCAGTATTGTAGCAGTCGTGCTTACCTCACTAATGATCTAGCCCCACTTAGCAGTAGGGAACTCCAGCTGCCTTGCCAGTTTCCAGAAATTCCCGTGGACCCTAAGGCACACTGGAAATTGGCTCTTTTTTTTTGTTCTGAGTGGGAAACATTCCACATGGCAGGGTTTTACTTCCCTAATAAATGACAAAAAAACATCTATTTTTATTAGATTGTAATGGTTTCAGTCATCCTAATGGCCTTCACCAGTATGTTGCTGCCTGTTGTACACTCGCATTTTTACTGGGGAATTTGGGATTTGCCATCCCTGCTAAAAGCTGTAATGGCGGAATTCATTCCAAGTATTCCAGTAGGGCTCTAGTAGTTCTCCTATGCAGCATCAGTAGTATTTATTGTAATTCCTGCAAGGTAACAAACCAGCATTGCGACACGTAGCTTCTCACACAAATCTATCTCACAGAACAAGGGGAAACAGGGACTTGGATTTCTGGAGCGCAACATGAAAGGGAAACCGAACGTGAACATGAGATACTGCAACTGTCCATTGGATTGGCTTGTTACAACTCATGCCATATTAATAAGCCAGGATAACAATGACATGATCTCCCAACCTGTCAGACCATGATACATCTTCCAGGTGCAGTGTCAGTCTGCTTAATCTGCATGGAGCGGGGCCCTGCCTAAAGTTCTTTTATACCAGTGACATCTGGGATTAGATATCTGTTTTTCGGAATCACTCCCGATGTACCAAAGTGACCCATTATTACTGTTATTTTTAATACTTTAAATGAAACCTTTTGGATACAGCTTCTTGGAAAGGGTGGGGAATGATGATTAGCAGGCTTGAATGCTTTCCTTGAATGTGTATAAACTTAAACGAGATGTTTAAAGCCGGCTGCACCTGCTTGCATGCCACAGACAAATTAATAACCCATTCATGCAATAAAAAGTTAGGCGAAAAAAAGATTTGATAAGTAAGTTGGACCAGATGGCTGAAAAGGCAAAGCATCTGTTAACTGAGGTCAAATCTGCAAACGCTCTCTCTCTGTTACGCTGGGCTAAGTGCATGTGAACTCAAGCATCTCTACCAACATTTGGCACCACTGAAAGTCTTCTTCAGCAAAGGGTGTGAAAAACATGCCTCTTTATACTGCAACCGAGAACCGTTAGTCATAGTTTTAGAAGATGAAGAAGTGAGCTAAAGTTCCTGTAAGAACTCAATATATTTCTTACCTGCAAAACTTACATTAGTCTTTTTTAACAACATGCACTTTACATTGGAAATTATATATAATAAAGCATTCTGTTTTCTGTTCTTTTTAAAGAGCCTTGAATCTATAATAATGTGAAAAACAGCAGTACACGCACCATTAAGTTCCATATAGCACGGACCAGCATGCTTGTGGCTGAGTAAAGTATAGTACATTCATAGAAAATTTTATTCACACATATTACATTGGAAGTGGTTATTTTCTAGGGTTCAAACACTCATGTTCAGTCCATCTGCCTTACCAGGCGGAGGTGGGGGGGGGGGGGTTGAGAGAATGATTCTTCCACAAAATGACTGTGTGAGATGAATTTGATGGAGCTGAGGACTGGGCAGGCAGCATTGAGGTGGCGGGGCTGGCCGCGGCCCGGACTCTGCATTTAGGCACTTTACACGAGTGCCAGTCGGGGGATTAGGCGCATTGTCGCACTAAAACAAACTCATTATTTCAATTTTCCATTGAGTGCCGTTCCCTCACAAAGACAGCCCAGTGGGACCCATTATTAGAATATGTCCCTGCTTAATAACGGGTGGCTACGTGTTAATTACCAGGGGGGACAGTACACTGTCACTTATTTTCACACATGAGCGAACACGTCATGGCGACGCTTTTCGGGCCATTCCGGCTCCGGAGTGTAATCAGACAGAATACAATAGTTGCCCCTTTTGCTATTGCTTTGAACTGCTTTCAGAAACAAGCTGGAGGCTCAGTTTCTCACATACACTCACTCCAAGAGGTGAGATTTATGAATTGAAGCTCAGCACTAAAGTCTGTCTGAATGGATTCTATCGGTTGTCGCGTCCCAAAAACATAATAATTTTCTGCTGAAAATGAGGGACTGCTTTTTGTAATATTTTTAAAACTGAACAGGTGGAAATCAGACATTTTTGACATACTACTCATATTATGTGAAACGGTGGAGGTCTATGGTGTAATGTATTTATTTTGAACTATGTACTATTATTCATAAAGCTGGATATGATATGGCTTTTAGGTAAATTACTTTCCCCGTTTAGCAGCAGAAAATAGCTACCTATGACGAGCTTGGTTTTTTAACGTTTTTTTCTTAATGGTTACCATGGATGCAGATGTGAAACACCTCATCTTGACATTGACAGCATACGTTCTGCTTTTCGATTATTCTCAAACTTTGCATGCCAGCAGAAATAATAGTTCGTAAAAACATCCTACAGGCACGCAATGCCTTACGCTGCCAAGTGCGTACTAATGCGCGAAGGCAGATCTGGCAGTGTAAGAAGCCAGCGGCTCGCTGGTGCCCCAGAAGGGACAGCTGGACGTGATGAATGGGTCACCAGCATCTGAGCTCCAGAGCCTGATGTCAGAATCTGGCTTCAGTTGCTGCCAAACGTACTGCTCTGCAGCCCCTTTGAAAACGGCGGGACCGACATGCGGGTCAAAGGTAGAGACCCTGCGTTCAAGACCAACAGATTAAAAATGGTGGGCTATAGTGCTACATCATACCCATGACGGTGTTAGGTTGTGTGGCGCGTAAAGGCCGGAGTCTGAGAAAGAGCCCCATACGATGTTGATGAGTTACCATCGCCGTGGGGATGAAAAGGTTGATCGTTGAGTCCAGAGTGAAAGAAAAGGAAGTAGAACCACAATGGGCTTACTGGGAAGGCGGTCGTGAGAAAGTACGGGGCGGCCAGCGGAACCACATGACGCGGGAATCAAGCAGTGAACAGCACGGGGCCCGGAGCAATGTATGTAAAACATAAACATTTAAGGACGAGGACACTGGGTTCATTCCGGCAGAAGTGTGTGAGGCGGATTTCCGAAGAAATCTCAGCGGGCTCTTTGCTGCTGTAGTTTGCTACAAAGAAACTGACCAATTAAAAACCAAGGGTGTGATGGGCCGTCATTTCCCTCAGTGCCGTCTGGCTAGCTGCCTTGGATAAGTGACACCTTACGCATAAAAATATATGTGATGTCATGGTAGACAGCGCCTGTCCATCCGTTTGTACACCTGTTGATAACATAAGTACCGTTTTTGTCAATGTTAAAGCATTGCTGTAAATCCCACGGTAAAGTTCAGCGCCTCAAGAAAACGTAAGGCTCTGACGTTAAGTCCTACGAGGGAATTAACGAAGTCTGTGCCGAAACATACAAACCTCTATCAAAAGAAAGCAAAAATAACACAAGTGGATAGCATCAGCTCGAAACACTTCATACTAATGATTTTCTTATGCAGATTATCACGTTCAGTAATTAACATTGTGTAAATATCTTTTAAAAAATACATGCAAATCAACATGTGTATAATAATCACTGAGAAATAAAAAAGTATAAAAACTCGGTGTCTCTCTCTATCAGAACTAATCAATGCAGTATTATATTTCACACAGTTGGTAATCCGTTAGGAGCAAACTTAGCATTTATTAATTAATCTAATACAATTATATTCACCCCAAACCTAAACCTAATTATAGAGTACCTTTGAAGTTTAACATCAAAACTGAGGTGCCAATTAAAAGGGGGAAACATGCCCTTTTCTTAATTTGCCTATTCCTTTGGATGATAAGTGATATGCCGTTAATGTGTTAGACTGTCCTCGTGATTAATTACGTGGAAGACATGGGGATGGATTTTCCAAAGACTCCGTGGATTTTGGTGAAACCTGCCAGGTCTGGTTAGCTTTTCCACCTGTTAATCTAATAAGAAAAACAGCTCCCTCTTTTCTTGAAGTCTTGTTTACATCCGCTTGCAGACTCGCTTTCATGACTTATTTTTCTGGGATCCGCAGGGGATTTGAATGCATATGAAATGAGCACCTCAGCTTTTAACCACAATAACATATACAAATGAATGTTAGTTAGCAAACGGCCTTGTTAGAAAACAGATTTCCTTCATGAAGAAAATGTTCAGCCTTTGGGTTCGTATGGACTCTGGTAAGTTCCGGAATGGGTTGGACATTTCCAGCAGTACTGATTTGATCAAAGTTGAGCTTAGACTGGACAATTTTATTTTGTATCCAGTCTGAAATACCACCCCCATCTTTATCACTTCTCAGAAATACAGTTTAACTAATGTGACTTTACAAGTTACTTACGACAACTTGCTCAGATTCTGCAGAATTTCTGTTGAGGTTTTAGCTTGATGGGAACATTTTTAAAAACTGGGTATCAGCAGAACATGGAGGGTGGGAGGGGGGAAAGGGTCTGAATTGAGCCAGTAGTTGTCAGTACAATTTGAACCTTACAAACCCTGAATTTTTTTTAGGACCTTTGCAGATGAAATGAAAAAAAAACAGTGAAACAGCTAGTTATATCCTTGACATTTGCCTGAACGCTTAGGAAAGGGAAAGACTTCAGTAATAAATGTGCCGCAGCAACGCGTCTGGCAACGAACGCCGTGCGCGTTCTGTTTACTGCTCGCAAGCGGTCACACTTTCACAGAACCAGGCGCTTGGCTGGCGTTCCCCGGTGCCAGAGCAGATGGGAAATGGGCTAGACCGCGGTACTTCAAACCCGGCCCGCGGCTGCCAGAACGCAGTCTGTCGCGCGTAACCTCGGTGGAACGTCAGGTTTTAAAGCACCTCCTCGCCTCTGGAACAAATAATCTGCGGGGATCCGACCTGTAATTGCTCATGTGGCATACGTGGGTTTGGCGTGCAGCTAGCATTTTCAGTGAGCCTCCCGTTTAAATAATAATGATGTAACCTTGATGAAAGGGCATCCATCTTTGAATGTGACAGAGGGATTAAACAAAAGAGCACTGCCAACACAACTCCACTTCCTTCCCCCATGCCATCTCGACCGTTACAAATCCGTTCCAAGGCTCAGATCTGTTTTTGACCTGGGGGGGGCGCCCAGCTGGGCACACTCTGAACTTCGCTCGGATGTCTAACCGAAGTCGACGCGTGCACTCAGGGAGAAGTAAAATTCACAAATACCAGGACCTTGATTTAATATATTTTTTTAGCTCCTCCCTGGCATGGCGCAGTTAGGGAGGTCAGCAGGGACGCTCGGTTTATCGCTTACGTAGAAGCACATTTCACTTGCGCGATCTGTCACCGTAAATTGTAAATACGGTAAATGTTTGTAGCTTTTAAACTGAATCTCCGTAATCCCCATCAATGCGCTCCAGCTATCGAAACACCTCCGCCTTTTACACAAACCTCCTTATCTGTAAACAAAGAACGAGTTAACATGTAGTTGGCTGCTAGTTAAAATGACCTCATAGTCTACATTAACTTGTAACTTAAGTAAAGCCTGAAGAGTAGATGGTGCTAAATTATAGATGATTGAATTCTGAAGTACAAAGATAATATAAAATTATAAAATATAAAAATGATGTAAAAATATAAAAGATAGAAAATTCGATAATTTTATTTTGATATTAACAGCTAACAGTCCATCTGTAATTGTGAGTGTAGTTTGTAAGTCTGACTACACGCTGGTGACAAGACACGG
This sequence comes from Mormyrops attenuatus, assembly GCA_026777985.1. Lineage (NCBI taxonomy): Eukaryota > Metazoa > Chordata > Actinopteri > Osteoglossiformes > Mormyridae > Mormyrops > Mormyrops attenuatus. The sequence goes on from JAODKC010000016.1 coordinate 7,332,294, forward strand.
CAGTCTAAGAACCGCAAAGGTCAGGAAGAACTAAACATGTGATGCTCATCCGATGTCATTTCCATGTAAATGCATATCTGGATGATTAAGCCACATCTCTATAAAACAATGTAATGGAAAACATTAAAGATGCCCAATTCAGTTTGTACCAGGTAATTAAAGCCCCTCAGGACAATCTGTATATGAAATTGGGGTTTCAGTCACAGCTTTTGCAAATGCATGAACAATGCAGATGAACCAAGGTGCTAAATATGGGAACTAGCAAGGATATTTAGCCACCTGCATTCTAAAGCGGACACGGTTCATTTGGCTGTGTTTCCTTCTCTTTTGTGGAGCCTGGGAATACATTTGGAAGGCCATTCACTTGAGGAAACATTGTATGGATTATTTCTAACCACATTTATAACTGCATACACATTTAATCCATATGATTATTTGCTATTTACTTTTCAGTCAAATAATTTATTTGTTATGGCTCAAGTGTTATAAATTTATTGTTATGAACAAAGCTTGGCAGATACAACAATACTAAAATGCTGAGTTCATCATTGGCACAGTGGTGTATTATTGTTTAATGAATAGATTGTAAGTACACATCTGTTATATTACACAATAGCTATTTAGCATGCCTAAATGAAGACTGCTGGCACTCTGTATTGTGCCAGTTCAGAATGAAATAATATTTTAAAACCAGTTACTCAATTTTCTGGAAGTACTTCTTTTCTATTCTAGCACAATTAACATAACAGTAACTACTTACACTTTTTGATTACTTCAATGTTGCAGTGTATTTATTTGACATCATAACAAACGAAAAACGATGAAAAAATTCCTCTAGTATTATAAAATGTACACATCAATTTTATATTTCACTCGTAATTTAAAGCCAAACAAATCTGATGCACATGTCAATAGGCACATAATGGCATCTGTAAATCATAGACAAAATACATATGAAACAAAAAAATGCGGCACTCCCTTTACCTGAGATAATATTACACGGTTTGATCAAAGGTCTAGAAAACAAATGAGGATTTAAGTTGGGAGGCTTGGCAAGACTGATAAGGATGATGAATTTGGTTTGAACTCTGAAGTTATGTCAGTGCCCCCTTCCCCCACCCAAAAAAAAGGCATTTAAAAATCTGATTTACAGCTGACTTTTACTTAACTTTGAAGAATTGTTTTACACTCCTTTTGTCCTTCCTATAATTTGTGGCCAATTTAGACTCAACATTTATTACAGAGAAAAGTCACGCACATGATTTGCATTACATATGCGTTCTGGGATTAACCGTTTTTCTGGATTAAATCGGCACCCCGATGTAATAATCACTACCATATTGTGGTGAAAAGTTTACTCGTGTGTCATATTTGAAACCGAAGAACTTGTTGGGGGGGGGGGGGCGGATTTATTTCTCAGCCTAAATCAGGAAAGCCTGCAAATTCAGAACGCACTTAACTGGCATGGCTCTCAGGTTGTCTGGTATAATGGTTAGCGGGAGTGAATAATGATGTTACATATTCCAGTGCTTTGTCACTGCCCTCATTCAAATATGCTGTAAACATCCCCAGCGATACCTAGTGCCGGTTTGCGTTTTTTCACCATCACTGGGGCATCATCTATTCCACATGTAGGGCCATTGCTATGCGTTTGGGCCGGACCCGTTCGCCACGTGCAATAAAATTACAAGCCGCCGTCGTCGCGCGGCCAAAGCAGATGCGGACTCAACAGGGGGAGCCCAGAGGAACGGCGTTAAGTCTTTCTCAGATTTTCCATGCATATATATTTTTTTTTTCGCAATGCGTGTATGTGGATGTCTTGAATGCATTTAACAAAGGGTGCGAGCCGGCGATAACCTGAACGATGGGGCCCATATTTTATGACGCTCGACTTTCCATCCAGGATTTCATTCAGCAGTCGAGGTGACATCATAATCTTGATTTGCAGAGCATTTAAGGGTGCTGCTTGTAAGCGGCTACTGCGGCGAATCTGGGCAAAGGCTCGCGTCGTATAAATTTTTACTGTCTTTGCTACGTAAGAAAAAATTAAGAATGAGCCTGATGTGCCGTCGGAGCTCCAGCAAAGTGAGATCGCACACCAAATCGCTAACGGGAGGAATCCGTTCTCCTCGCTGGATCTCCTCTTCCCACGCAAATGGATCTTCAGCCCATGAGAGTTTTTACTCCTGATGAATTTGTTCCTTGGGAAATTATATTAAGCCCCAGTGGCTGCCAAATGTCTTCTGCCTGCATTCATCTGTATTAGGTCAACTTGGAAAGCTTTGCATGTCTGTACTGCTGCCCTATAATGTGCCTGTATGGATCTATGCTTCATTTACGCCTCCCCTTTCCACCTCCGAAGGTCTCAGCTTGCATCCATCTTGGCCTCTGGTTAACTAGTTCATGAGCATTTTTTTGTTAATGGCTAGTCCTGTTTTCCAGCATTTTTCTCTGGCGAAACATATTCAAGGCAAAAATTAGATGACTCATTTTTGTATATTCCAGTGTCCCACTGAGATTTGTGGCAGGCAGACACCTTTGCTTTTTAATTTTACAAGCGCTTGAAACTACAAGCACATTCTACACAATTCACATTCTTCAGAGGCCTGAATGGTGAAATTTCACCATTATTTTAATTAACATTTAAGGGACAGATTTTAATTAACATTTAAAAATCAGAATGCTCGGATTTCATGCGATACTGTATGCTTGGGTAGTACGTATATAAAGTAATATGCATTTATTTTAAGGTATTTACAACTTTGTGGATTCCTAGAACTGACGTAAGAGAAGGATATGTTATACCCATTTTACACAGATTACTCTGCAGATTATCCTTCTCATGGACTCCAAAGACCCCAAAGACAACAGTCAAGCTCTATACAGACAGGGCCATACAACCATTAAAGCCACTCAACCTTCAAAAGTCTCGCCGTGAACAGTTAGCTTAGCATGAAGTGCTCAATGGTCAGACATGTTCAGGTAGTGTTGCTGCTCACCGCACTCCAGAAGTGAAAAAGTAAATACTTCCAAGCCCGCAGAATGTGGGGAGAACTTGCAAACTCCACACACCAAGGAAAACATGGGATTCAAACCCTGAGCCCTGGAGATGTGAGGTAATGCTGTCCACTGAGCTCCTGTGCCATATTGTAATAATGATTTTATTCATTTATACATCCATTTATTGATTTCGTTTATTTATACAGATTTTGTACTATAACCATATAGGCCCATGTGGCTTCTGTTGACATTGAGCTGCTACTGTTCTTATTCTTCTGGCTCAGTGCCATGATAACATTTTCACCCAGAAACATATTTTTAAGGACAAAGAAACTGTGCATGTATCCTCAGTGACTGTAAATGTGAGAAGTTTGAACTAAGGGGACAAGTCCCAGACTGTGTTAAAAGTACACTCCTTCAAGGTGTAAAACGTAAAATTAGTTATAGTCGCAAGTATCATGTATATCTTTCTCTTGGACTGATTTTTCAGATTATTGCCCGATCCGTATTAGATTTTAGTGTCTTCAAAGTTCATTAACCTTGTTACAATTTGCCATCTCTGAGCAGAAACAAGGCAGTGATGCAGAACACAGAGTCTAATGTGAAGGCCCACAGATTCCAGGGTTCATGCCTCATTTAGAATGCAGAAGGAAAAGTGAAGTCCTGCCCTAAGAAATTATGCCATGTCTTGGTGTGATGGAGCACAGTGGCCTACAGACTAAGTTAAGCTCAACTGAGAGACACCAAACATTAATATTTCAACTGGTTTCTTGCTAATTACTCAACCAGGAAAGTAAAATGGTGTTTTAAGAACGAGGTGTTAACATGGTACCATTTTCTCAGTTCGAAAATCAGATATTACACGAGTCTTTGCCCTTGCCTTCCTTGAAATGTAGCGTGATTTCCCCATTTTCCGTACTAGTTACAATTTTTCTGCTTTTCAGCCAAACCATAGGCCCAAAACCAGTGTATATCTTCTGTTTAGTTAATTTGTCATATCGACCTAGCCACATAGTACACATATATCTGCCCGACGTACACAAGTTATGTCAAACCAATCTAACACTCAGCTTGTTTGCTAATTGGCAAGACTTCTGTATAAGAGCAGTTTTTGATCTGCAGCTGACCCTAATCTGAGATAATTACGACCTGTTTCTGATCTTCCTCCGATGTATTTACACTGCCTGAGAAGTTACATGAACTTGTTTACATTGGGCAGGCACTGACCAGACGTATGTGTGCTATGAAGCTACACATCCTCTATGTCTGGCGCTTTGCACAGATTAACAGTTCCCTAATTTTCCATCAGGAGATCATATTCCTGCTCTTAGGAGTTTTACTTACACAAAAATGTTCTGAGGGCAGAATGAAAAATAATTGGTTCAGAGAGATAACCAGTCAGATTGTAGAGGAGGTGGGTCCAAGCAACTAGAGAAGGCAGGACCAACCAATCAAATGTCTTGGTTCTGCCTCCTCTAGTTGCTTCAGGCCACCTCCTCTACAATCTGATTGGTTATCTCTCTGAACCAATCGTTTTTTGTTCTGCCCTTAGGACATTTTTATCTAAGTAAAACTCCTATGAGCTATTTTCCTGGATTAATTCAGTTTCAGGCCCTTCGCAAAATACCTCTTGTAGTAGTTACAACTGTAATCTAACACAGGTCTCTGATACTATTGGGCACTATAATTGGGAGTAGCTACAGGGCAACCCACAGCTACAGGCCTCTATAAACAGTTGGCTGTTCTTAGATGCTTTCTTTTCCAGCAGGAACCTGTGGCACCACAAAAATCCGCAGTTAGTGTATGCAAGCATTCAGCAAACGGCAGGCATTTCATTCAGAGATTGCTGCATGCTGGCAGAGGCTAATGGGAAGAGTTTGATCTTAGTTTGATCTTATAAAGTCCACATATGAAGGCCATGGTACATTCTCCTGCTAATTTATTTGAGCCTCAAAGAGCAACTGAGAAAGTCTTGATTCAGAACCAAAGACCGAGATGCACAGTAATGGGTAGCATGTGCTTTAGTAGCGAAACGAGCCCCTATGGTTGTGCTGGTGTTTGAGGACTGGAAAGTTATGCCCACAGGACCTAGATTTCCTTTCACATAACAAGTCCGCGATAATCCAGAGCCGTGGCTTTAGGCTTTCCGACAGGGAGGCTGCCAGGGCGCCAGCTGTCTCCCATCATTTCAGAGTGGGCCGTTTGTTCCTTCCAGCACGTGTCATCAGCGGGTGAAAAGCGACGGCTCGGTGTGGCCCGAGTGCCGTTCTCCAATTTAACTCTGCCCAGCCAGAAAATCCGATTGTGCAGGAAATGCATGGCAGCAGGCGACATTCTAAGTGACTGCAGAATGTGTGTGTAGAATTATTCCATCCGGGCCCTGACCACTGGTGTAGACGTTACAACGATCCTTCATCAGCTTCCAGCTTACTTTAATAAACAACAGGAAACGCCTAGAGATGTATGGAAGAATGTATTGTGTGTGTTCCAGATGGAGAAAAGCCAAGGAAGTGACAGACAGGGGGGTGACTTCCCTTTGCCTTTTCTGACGGGGGACCAATGAATTAGTATTAAACACAGAAGAAGTGACACAACCATGCTTTAATCCTGACCGCATGGAAGGATCCTAGGCGATAAAATCCACCGCCAAAACACTTATATAACACGCAAAGGCTCAGACTAAAAGACATATTAGTTGGCACCATGCAACAGTCTTCCAAATACTAGGATTGTTGTCATGTCAAGGATGGGCAATCTTATCCATAAAGGGCCGGTGTGTATGCAGGTTTTTGTGATAACCTTTAGATCAGTTGTTCAAACCCCAGTGTGAGGACTCTTCAGCCAATCAGTTCTCTAATTAGTAATCTAATTAGGGAGTTGCAGTGAAAACCCACATACCCAAAGGACATTTCTGGATAAGATTGCCCACCTTCCTTTTAGGGGGACAAAATTTAACAGGTGATAATGGGTGGATATATTTTATTTAGTTAGCATGTTTAGCTAATGTTCTTGAAGACAATACTGCTATCACTAATTCTGGTTTGTCCCCATCCATGCTTAAACCCCCCCCCCATGTCAGTGTGGTAAAAACAAAAAGGCACATGTATTCCTAGATGACACCAGTTGACCTGGAACAGTAGGCGGCGATCATACGCATCATTTCAGGAATCTGCTGTAAAAGGGGCTCTTTGCTACTCAGTTCTGTCATTAAGAGTTTTCTTTCCCTCCCATTCAACCATTTCTACTATGGAAGATTCCGTTTTCTTTCCAGTGCTTCACTTTGATAGCATGTGTTTTAGATTCTTTGTCCTTGTTTAGATTTCCTTCTAGCCTTGTTTCTTATGGAAAATGTCTTACTCCAACTTAAGTAAATGAGAAATGATAATTTCGTCAGGTTACTGAGCATACTCACGAAGGCCTGTTTCTGCATGCTAACATAGCTGACAAAGAATCAAACAGACAGTTTTATATAAATTAGCTAAATTTATGTTGTCTCGAGTATCATGCCTCTTGCCAGAGTGCAATTTTGTAAGAACTGTAAACACAACCAGTAGGATACTGTTAATAGGAAAAATGTGCAATTGTTCCTTTTGCATAGAACTCAAGCATCTTTTTCTGGTCATACTCATGCTGAAAATAACCAGCGCCTTGCTTCAACAAGGGAGAAAGGATAACGTTATTGAAAATGGCCCAAGGGATCAAGCTATACATTCCACAACTATGTGCAAAATATAGCATGACCTCTAGCATGTTATTGTTTCAATACAACAGTCACTACATTTGATATTGACAAAAAGTGATGTTAAGGATAAAGCCAGCCATATTCCATAAGCATGTGTCTAGTACAGAGCTGCAGTGAGCCAGGGGCTCATCCCTGGAAGTACATTGCAGGGTGCATACATATACACCGTTGGCAGTTTAGAAACACCAGCTGACTTGTTGTTTGTTTTTGAACTCATAGAATACCTATCAGAGGACAAGATGAACATTCTCCATACACACAGAACCAAGGACAGGATTTGAACCCCTCACCTTAAATGTTGGAAGGTACTATGCTAACCACTAAGCCACATGCCATTGATTAAGGATGCACTTTAAATGAAACTCGAATACACAAAAATATGTACATAGTCCTTGGGTAGCATAATTAAACGATTTCTAGACAGCAACAGATGAGCCAAAACCAGACTGCCTGTAGCTGCAAACACTATAACCTGATTAGCGTGCTAACATGTACACCATTCTTCAATGTCTTTTTGACATTTTCTAGTATCCAGTTGCATTGTTGTATTGGAAGCTCATGGTGATGTTTGGACAATATTCTTGTTGTTAGTATGTCATCTCATTCAGGAGATTGCTTCAGAGACTTGAAGGTCCTCCATCTTGAAGACTGTTTGATTTAAAGAGCCCATTGTTGCTGGTTCATCTTAAATGCTACATTAGTTATACTGTTTGAGGATATTACAGTGCATGTGAAGTGTGAGATCTCCCTAGGCCAGGATACTGTGGTCATCGAAAACAGAGTATCTACTATCTCCAGGCCTGACAAGGCTTCTGGGAGACGCCGCAAACTTCGGACCCTCCTTTACAGCAAATCCAGTTTACCCTCACTCACTTACACCATGTCCCTTACAGATCGCGCTTGCTGTCAAAGGCGGTTATTTGTAAGTGCGCTGGAGCCTCAGCCAGGTGAATCCTCATCACGAGGTTTCTTTCCGTCTGTTATTAATCGCTGACTTGTGCATTTTTTTTCTTTGCCATTTATGTTACTATGGTATACAAACATGCAGTCTGGAGATTACATATGGTTTATGTACAAGCGTAAAGTGTGGCTGATAATACATCTTAATAAATGTTTTAACACAGTTTAAAGTGAAAAAAAATTGGCTCCAGAGAATGCCTTTCTTGCGACACAATTTAATTTCATTGGATGTGAGCTTTGGAGTTACATGTGACATTATTATTTAAATGTGGCTTGACATAAGTGTGACAGTCACCGAAAAAATTTCTGTGGCGGTCAGTCATGTCCAAACAGTAGCTGTTTTTGAGTGCTGCCTTGAAAAAACAGTGAATGATCTAAGCAAGTCACCGTACAGATGTCTGGAATGTGTGCATATAGATCTAGCTATGGACAAATAAATAAAAAATAATCAGATAAAATGACAGAAATATGCATCATGCACGCAGATTCAAAATACATCATGGCCGGGTTCTGCTCCTTTCGTTTAAACGCAATAAATTTCTTGTAGTTTTTCCAAGGCGCCCGTGTAGCACATTTTAGAGATAAATGTGCAGAACAGCTGTCAGATAAAGCTTTTCAAAACTGTTAATGGCTCCTCTACATACAGACACTGTTGATGTGACACAGAGGGGTGCACGATCAGTGTGCGGCATCATTCGGCTCGAAGGGGCTGACGCTGGCGGCTCACACTGCTGGCTAAACAAACTTAGCTTCTTTAGGACTTTATTACTTATCACACATCACTGCGGCAGCGTTAATGCAGGATACAGACGTGGACAAATTTGTTGATACCCTTCCACAAAAAACAATCTCTGAAATAACTTGAAACTGACAAAAGTTTGATGCCATGCCTTATTGTTTATTCCATATTTAACACAAATCAGAATTTGCTTTTGATTACTGATTCATTTGAATATTTGACATAATTAAACAAATGAAAGTGAGACGGACAAAAAAGATGGTACCTTAATTTAATATCTTGTGGCACCACCTTTTGCAGCAATCACCGCCCACAAGCGATCTCTGCACTTCACAATGAGACGTCTGCATTTGCCAGCGGGTAGTTTGGCCGACTCTTCCTGAGCAAACTGCTCAAGCCTTCTCACGTTTGAAGGGTGGCGTCTCCACAATGCAATTTTCAGATCGTTCCTTAGATGTTCAATAGGATTAAGATCTGAGCTCATGGAGGGTCAGAATAGTCCAATGTTTTTTTCTCAGCCATTGAGTGCTTTTAGCTGTAAGTTTCGGGTCACTATCCTGTTGCAGGACCCATGACCTGCGACTGAGGCTGAGCTTTCTGATACTGGGCAGTATGTTTTGCTCCAGGATGCCTTGGTAGCCTTGAGACTTCATTGTGTCCTGCACAAATTCAAGGTTCCCCGTGCCAGATGCAGCAAAGCAGCCCCCAAAACAAACCCGAGCCCCCTCCATGTTTCACAGTAGGTATGGTGCTCTTTTCTTTTAAAGCTTCATTTTGCCTTCTGTAAACATAGAGCTGATGTGGCCAAAAGGCTTCAGTTTTGTCTCATCAGTCCAAAGGACATTCTCCCTGAAACTTTGGGGTGTGTCAACATGCATTATGGCGAATTCCACTCTGGCTTTTTTATGTTTTTCTGTCAATAATAGAGCCCTCCTGGATCTTCTTCCATGGAGCCCATTATTCTACATCCTTCTTTTCTGTATCAACCCCTTCCTTCACAAGCACACTGAATCAAATGGGCAAGCATAAGCAACATTTTTTCACTGTTTAACTCAAGGGTGTCAACCTCCAGTCCTGGAGGGCCCGAGCCCTGCACATTTTTGGGTTTCCCCTCACTTAACCCACCTGATTCAACTCCTTGTGCTAATTACCACACAGCTGTTGAGCTGAATCATTTGTGGTGGAACAGGGAAAGAACTAAGCTACACAGGGCTCCTGAGTTTGACACCCCTGGCATAACAAGACAGAATACAAATGTGAAACCAAACAATAAGATTGAATATTCTGGAGTTTATAAAACAGTTTAGATAAGTTTAGGAGGGTGTTTCAAACTGGTAGTCCTTCGTATGGCTCAGTACCCGTGAAGTAGCTCTCGGTTTCAAAAAGGTTGGTGACCCCTGGTCTAGAATATATCCCAACTATTCATGTGAGCAGTCAGATAATGGTAAGTTAATCGAATGAAAAAGTAATAATGTGGTGTTTTTAATTTAATTGACAAAACTGCCTCCGTTTTTGCACCAAGGATGCAAATTATTCAAAACAACAAAATTTTAAATGATTAATAACAAACACAATTTAAGTGCTTCACTCAGCAGCATCCTAAAAACTTCAAAGTCTTTTGGTTCAATACAAGAGTTCAACTATTGGCTCTAATGACAATTCAATAAAATGTCTAAAAAAAACAAACTTTCCTCTTTATGTATGCAGAAACGTGGTTCACACATGATGTCACCGCAGCTGCATCATAGGAAAGCATTTCTAAATACTGACCATTAAAGTATTTTGATACAAATTACATACTCATTTTCATGAATTAATGCAAATACAAATTACAAAATACACTACCAATACTGCCCATTCCAGTATAAGATCGTGCATAAAACAGAATGAATTCCATGGAATGTCCCACGTGTTTAAGCAGGTGTACAAGGTTAATAAAAGTCCAGTTTATTACAGCGGATAAGGAATTTGGCAGATGCAAGAATAGATATAAAAGTATAGATTAATATAAAATATTGCAGTGTTGGCTCATGTTTGAAAGATTCCTGCTGCATGACTTCATTGCAAAGTGACAAATGTGCTGGACAGGCAATTTTGGTCAAATACTAAAAATAGGAAGCGAACGAGTAAAAGTTAAAGGATGAAGACAAATATGAGTCAGGTCCTGTTTCTGAGAAGCAGCACAAATCGCCAGGCATGGCGGCATTGATTGCAAGAACGGGTGCTGTTTGGCATCAGAAGCTCAAGTGATGGAGGCCAGGAGTGAACTTTAATATCTAGCAGCTGTTTTGTCCAGGGGACGACGTTTATCTGGCTGCCGGATTGAGACGGGGGTCCCTGGCGGCCGGGGAGGACACGTGGATGGTGATGGGTTGGCTCTGCGAGTTCAGCCAGACATAGAGATTAAGGGCGCTTCAGCCCAGAGCCAGGCGAGAGAGTCACACTCAGGAGACTGAACGGCAGATTATAAACAACAGATACGGCTTCGGTCGCCTTGGTGCTCAGGTATCAGTCTTTGGCTCAGACTGCAGTTGTTTTCCCATGAAGGATCTTGGAGTCTCATAAATGCACCAATCAGCAGATATCACATCCAAGCAAACATTAAAAACATACTCTGTTTAATATTGTGGTGATTGCTGTCTTTCATCTTCAAACTGCAAAAGGGGAAAGTTTGAAAAACATGTACACTTGCTCATTTGATTTGATTTTTTTCCCCACGATTCTGAACTTGGCTTTTCCAACATCTACGCCTATAAATGTCTTGAGTGAAATCAGAAACTAATGTGGTCCTCTTTTGGTGGCTTGGTGTAGGTCACAGAACATTGTTCCTTAATTATTGCCATCTTATATCTCCAAAAAGAGATTGGAAACTAAGATGATTATCGACCTCCTTTGCACTTGTGATTTCAGGTTACAGGCAGCTTATACCAAGCAACTCAAGAACGTCGTCATTAGTATTATTCTACATTTCATTTCGAAAGGCAAGTCAACATATGGCAAGATATCCATAGTAAATATCCAGTCTTCCAAGTTCTTAAGGCTGACAAGTAGGGTATTATTTAAAGGCAAAATTTTTGTTCTGTGTGTTCTATTAGTATCTAAACACTGTATCAGTGCTAAGATATGAAACATGCATACTGTATTACAGCCTAAAGCATGTGTAAAGAACAAATTAATCTATGCATGGACATGCTTGGAGAACCATGTACTTCGTGATGCACTCCAGACAGCATGACATCCCCCATCCATTTTCAACAATATGTCTTTTGATCTTCCACTACGAGAATGGTTAGAAATGTGACAAGGCGAGCCCCTGAATCTTGCTTAATGTTGGCAAGACATGCATGATTGGATGGGCAGTGCACGGCCGGTGTTGAAATGCAGTAATCGCAGAGTAAAGCAAACCTTATGCATGTGTCTTGCGGGCTGAGTGAACGGCTCGCACACAGATGTGCATGCGTGCAGACGTGCATGCACATGCACGGCCAACCTGCCCCGCCCACTGCAGTCTTGCAGGATGTGCAGCAGAATCCAATGCACAGTGGATGAAAGTGCCTTCGATGTTCAGAGGCGACATATGAATGTGCCACAAATAAAAACCATAAAAGGTCACTTTAAAGCCAAAGCAGAGGTATGTCTCGTGCATCAAGCATCACATCGGAGAAGAAATGTTGAGATTGCTCATCCCTATATAGAACATCTGCTTCACAACACATGGAATTGACTATAATGTCTTTATCTCACAGGTCTAAAGGTTTGAGGGGCACCAAGATGGCATCTGGTTGAACAGGAATAAAGTGGGATCCAGGATATGGGAACCAAAATATACAGACAGCTGGGGAAATGTCCTGGATCGAGATCCATGCCCCAAACTGATACGTCTTCAATTAATATTTTCAAAGCGAAGCCGCACATCATCAAACAGAGACGTCACAGACATCTCAACACGAGAGGCTCAAATCTGGAGGTCGTCTGTTTTTCATCACCGTTCAACTGAACTCAGTGGGACTTTTCTTTTTGGCGAGATGCTAATCGTGGTGTCTGCAATTATTCTGCAAAGTGATACTTGAAAGCCATGCGTGATAAAAAGTGAATTGGGGCTGGATAGCGTCTTCAGCTGGGACCAGATTTGGGTCCTTTGCTGTGTTTTGAAAATTAGATTTGTTTGTTTGATTTTTTTTATGTTCCTTTTCACACATACAGCTTTAAAATGTTCAGTTTGTTTATAGGTGTTGAAAGATGTTACATAGATAAATAAAGTAAAAATAAAATGATTCAATCTGTATGGACTCGCTCGCTTTGAGTCTTGCTGTACCCCTCGCCTAATTAAAAATCTACAGACAGAAACATCCACAAATATCAACTCATTCTGCTGTCAAATTTCATGCATTTAGCTCTAATTATTTTTTGGGGATGTCTTGAGTAGGAAGAAAACCTGGAAAAAAAAAAAGAATTCAGTCCCTTAAATCCTGAAAAAAGCGCCTTTGTTCATCAGATTGACAAAGGCTTAAAATGCACACAAGCATATGCAATATTGGTGGTTTAGTTTTCAGTTTTATAATATGGCTTAAAGCAATTCAAGATTTTCAAATGATTTAGTAATTTCCAAGGGCAGTTTTTACTCCTGAAGTACGGAGGGCTTGCAGTTTTGTTGCTATCCACAGAAGCTCTTTTGAGCCTTACCACTCATAACCCAAGCTAATATAAGCCATAATGCCCCTGGCTAAGTGTTCTGGGGCTGCGGTTCACCTCTTCCTGCCGCAATGCACCCTCACTCTGACCAGTCCAAGTGAGATGGGTACAGCTTGGAGAGGCGGGATTTGACATTCATGCTCCGGTGTGACAATGAATCAACTTGCAATACCATGCACTGAAATGCACCCTGAAGGTGTGTTCAGCCATGCGTGCTTTACACAGTGGAAAAACGTGAGCCACACTGGTAAAGGATTGATCAGTGGGTTACATACTTAAAAACTCATTATTATATCCATGTGAAGCAATACTTACATTCACTTTACAGTCACCTGTTTTCTTTCAACCAAAGTGTAGCTCATCTGTGCTGAGCGGGAACGTGCCGACAGAACTCAGGTACCTCACGTGCCCCCCGCATCTTCCCATTTCAGTAATCACCCTTTCAGTCCCCCCCCCCCCGGCAAGTTTTTGGGAGACTGTCGTGAGGATCTGGACCTCGGTGCCGTGCAAATCTGCTCCTGACTAGGAAACTCTTTTGGGAACAAAGAGAAGGTGCCAGAACTCAGGAGTTCTGTCAGAACATATCGCTTGCCAGTGCTTTATCAAATGTGCCCCAAAAATTGGTTATTTAGTGAGAAAAAAAATAATTCTTACAGCTACCACATGCTGTGGAGAAAATCCAAGCCAAACACTCCCACCAGTGTATGCTAAGGCTAAGTATAGGCTACAGGCTGGGCCAACACAATGTGGTCCTATTCACAATTTATTTTCATAGTTCAAAGTCCTGGCAGGCCCCCATTTGATGTCTGCAGTTGAGACCTATGCACTTCTGATTGCTACAGTGCGATTTTATAGCCCACAAAGGCCCAGTCTCTGCTTCGCGCCAGCTACCAACACAGCATCTGCAAAAAAATTAAAAGTAAATGGGTTGGGGGCGTGGACTTGTGACCACACTTTGGCTAAGTCAACGGCAGATAGCATATCATCCGTACCTTGTTCTAAATCACAGAAGCCACATCAGATTGAGAAGTTCTAATGCACAAGCCGTGATAAAGGATGACTCACCAAAATGACACACCATCTGTCAGCTGTTGGTTCATTTCTCCCTTTGTAGCACAAGAGCAGAGCTGCCTTCGTGTACGATAAACGAGGCAGGGCCGTTGGCTAATGTGTCACATGCAGAGAGAGGTCAAGTAGACTTAAATGGAACTTGCAAGGTACAGTACTGTGCAAAAGTCATAGAGAATTTTTTTTATCAATTTATCTGGGTAGTAAGTGCACTTTTGCTCAGAACAAAAAAAACACAATTTCGGCATCAGACCACATGCATATTAAGAGTAACGCAATAAAAACTCATGAGAATCTCTTCAACGTTCTCCAAAAAATTACTGATATCCTGTTGGAGGTTTAGATGAACACAACTTCAGTTCTCAAACCTCTCCTCAGGGGCACCTCAGCCAGTTAAAAAAAGTCAATGAGATATTGATTAGCTGTGTGTGTTAGTGGTTCAGTCAAAAAATAAATGGGTGTATTGGTTGGTTGCTGCAAATACCGGGGTGACTTAAGCAGAAGTTTCGAAATGGCTAAGCTAACATACCTTGACAGGCAAAATAGCATAGTTTTATGAACATAAAGATAATTTAAACATATTTTTTTTTGCTGGCTAAAACTTTTGCACAGTACCATACTTCATCTCATATCCAAGAATATCCAATTGACTGACTTCTCTCAATAAAAATTTGACAGTCTAGGGTTGTCTTGGATCCATCCTGTAATTTCATTCGTATTGGATTAGTGGGTAAGTTCAGAGGAAAATTTTATATATTCAACTAATATCGAAATGGAAGAGGGCTATATGATACAGAAATTATATGCTTTGCGGTTTGATTACACAAATGTAGACTTCACTGTTTCTGGGCCTTTATAAAATAATGATTTTTTTAGTAATGCAGAATAATAATTCTGGAAACGCTACCTAGCTCAGCAGATGTCACACAGTATGGAACCTTCCCTGTCAGTGTGTTTTTATTGGAAAGATTTTTTGTTTTTTTTGCAATAACACTATTACTGAACGTTGTTCAAAATCTCACAAAGCTAATGTTTCACGCAAGTGTAAACGAACACCACCGTTATCCATACTGAATGCACGATAAATGTTGGGACTTGCTCTGTCTTCGAAGCAGACCTGTAAAAGAAAATGGCATTGCTTCAGAAACGTGCTTCATTTGTGTACCTAGACCTTACAGCCATACCAGGAAAAACTAGATCTTGAGGGAAGATTCAACCAAGTCAGCGATTCCTTCAAAAGACCAGAGAACTTGCCTTTTACAATAGCATGTAGCCATTTGACACGAATGCGTTTACTGCATCACCCCCAGAACTCAGGACACCCACGGTTTTCAAAAAGGCCACGTGGCATTCAAACGAATCGACTCAGCTCACACCACAATGCGCCACTGGCCGTACGCGTCGACTCAGCTCACACCACAATGCGCCACTGGCCGTACGTGTCAAGGTTTTATGCTGAGGTCCTTAGCCGTGGGCCCTAGACAGGGTTGTTAGATTTCTTGCATATCTCACGTTAGGGGAGCATTCGTTTTTATGTCAGGTCGTAATTTCCAAGTGCGATAAATGTTTTATATCTAATGTGCAGTTAGAAGTGCAGGCAGTCTTTAAGAAGGGTTTCACTGGTACTGCCACTATTGCCTGCAATTACATATGGTGTGACGGTTTGTTCGCAATGCTCAGATTTCCTCCTCCTGACTCACATGTTCTCTTCCTCTCACTTGCTCAAGGACAACATGCTACTCCCATGACAGTGACATTAAAATGTTTATATGATATGGGTTTTTAACAAAAAGGTCCTTAAACGTAGCATAAACATCAGTCAAGTCATATTCACAGAAAGAATGTTCTTGTGAAGACAGCATTTCAATGAACAAATGGTTTCTACTGCACGGCAGTCCAAAATCTAGAAGGAGTTTAGTCTAATGGACCTTTTCTATTATTGCCAGGTAGCTCAATGTGTTCCACTATCTTACACGCAGTAGTTCTTATTTAAAGTCATCTAGGAAAAAGAAAAATTGAAATAATTTTCGTTTCATGTTCGGTTGATGGATGTTATATGGATTATTTGTGTTACATGAGCTATGTTATTCATCCGTTCAGCCATTTTCCATAAGCTTTTATGTGACGCAGTGCGTGGGGAGCCTGGCACTTAGCCCATGGAGCCCAAGGCACGAGGGCAGGAACACCCTGGTTTGGATACTAGTGCATGACATGGTCACACACCAAAGACACCAATCCACGTACAGTACGAGTCAAAGGTTCGTCACTGACCAAAATAGTATTAAACAAAACGAGCTTGGGGAGGCTCTGAGGGATGGGATTCGGAAGATTGTTGGTTCAAATCCCTGGGTCAGCAGAGTGATCCCACCACTGAACCCCTGACCAAGGCCCTCAACCCCAATCACTCCAGCGACTGGCTGATCCTACTGTCTCCTCTACTCCAGTTCCATGAGGTGGCCTCCTGGGATGCTTTTCCAGCTGTCCTGAAGGAGGTCCCACATATATGCTGAGCTCTCATTGGCTGCTCTTCCTTCACTTTCTGGTCAAACCCCTCCAAAACCATCTTTACTGGGTTTAGGTCAGGTTTCCAAATCATGGGATGTGACACTATCACTCTCGTTTGTAAGCGACCATGGAGGACAAGCACACTATTACCTCTAAACACTCCATACACACACTGCAATTCATATTTCAGTTTTTATACCTTTAATAAGATGAGTCAAGTTGAAGTCATCTCCTGGTGATCTCAGAGACAGCATACCTCTTTGTGTTATATGTGTTTGTCTGGGTCTTCAGTATTTATACCACGCTACACGTAAATTAATGTAATTGTTTGAGTTCTAAACACGCTCTCACAGATTCTCAAAGAGGAATTTGGTCTCAGTGATTTGTATGTCCACACTCTCCATGAGGACAGAATGGCTAATAGCTGGATATGAACGCTTCTCCTCCAAGCAATGGATTACATCGTTGTTCCCCGAAGCAGCACATCTGTAACACGTGGTACTTGTACTTTTTGCACAAAACTCTGGAAGTCCTCAGATATTTGCAACTGGGCTGTTGTTAGTCAATAGGAGGGTGATTAATATCAAATAGGAAGCTGCTCCAAGCTTTTCAGGCTTCTTAGAGTCCTATCAGATTTTTTTGTGCAATGTCACTTTCCGAACAGAAAAGGGAGTAGCCCCGAAGAGGAGCAAGTGGCCGGTGAATAAGTCCACCATATGCTGTCGGAGAATCCTCTTTAATATGAAGAATATGTCCAATGAATATTTTCCCTACCCTCCACGGAGGATGATGTTTCCATTGAGAGTATCCAAACAGCTTAGCCTGCTACTAATTCCAAACAGCTATTGCACATCCCAACAACTTGCTACAGGCTTTAAATCATTAAAAAGCCATTTTGGCATATGACATCAACAATGATGGCTAAGATTAAAAGACTCTGCAATGCAATCTGCAATGTCCGCTTCTTTTCTGCTTGCTTTTTCAGGAACAAGGAGAACGCCAAAGCGAATAACCAGATAATCTGTAAGGATAAAACGGTAATAAATGCAAGACTGAGCGTATGCATTCTCACGGAGGAAATTACTGAAGTGAAACTTCCCGTCGGCTGGACAAACAGAAAGACAGAAGGTCACAAAGAAGTTACATAAGCTTCCATGGAGGGAGCGTCATGTAACTCCGCATGCAGTGCTGTGGGCCGTAACATTTTTCAGACGAGTGGATGAAAGCTCATTCCTGCTGCTTCATTACTCAAACACTTGGAACAAAACAAGGAAAATGGAATGGGCTAACTGAAATATCAAGGATTTACGGTAACTTCTAACCAAAACCTCAGCTATCAGTTTTAAATACATATGTCTTCATTAAGTATATAGTCATGGATTATTAAAAATATGTCTCACATTCTTGTTTGGTAAATGTAGAATGTTTGTGAACCAATTCAGTTTGGCAGTAGAATGGTTGGGTGAAGGATAGTTGGTTTTGCAGTTGATTCATTATAACCTTTCACCTTTGAACCTTAGAAGTACCTGTTTTGTAGGGTGAGCGGATAATCCATGTTAGGGAGGAAACTTTGAGCTACTTCAGGTTTTATAAATTACTTCAAAACTGAAGGGCTCCTGTGCTCGGCTAAATAGTTCAGTTCTTCTTGCGCTTTGACTGGTTTGTTTCCTTTATTGAAAGACTCATCCAGCTGTTTCTCATTAACATTAGTGACACATGCATGATTAGAGGAGACTGACCAATCAGCACACAGCAAGAACTCAGTGCTTAAGTGAAATCCAGGCCCTTTTAATTGAAATGGTAGTTTACAAATCCTATCCTAGCTCAGAGTGTCCTCCCTGACATGGAGGTCACCCTACTGGTTTGATTTCACATTTCAAAATATTGTAATACGTTACTAAGGCCATGTTTTTTGTAATTTATAAATTTATAAATTCATTCATAACAAATAATAATACATTCATAAAGCATTATAAACATGGCTATAAATATTTATCAAAATGCGTAACACATTATAGCCATGTGTATTTTGCATTATTAATGCTTTATGAAACACTCATTTTTGATGCACTATAGATACCTTTACAATATAATAAACATGGCTATAATGTGTTATGTCTTTTTATAAATATTGATAGCCAAATTTATAATGCTTTATGAATGCATTACAATGCATTATGAATGTGTTTAGAAATTAATAAAAACATGGCCTTAAGTGTGTTACCAATTCTGTTTTAATGAATTTGGTGGCATTGCTGTTACTCATTTTGGATTGATACCAAACCGCTTCTTTTGGGTTGATCATTTTGAAACTGAGTATTATAGATTTTATAGTAGATTTTTATAGTAATCCCAGCATCATTCTCATCGATGTAAGTGTCCATGTCTCTTTCCTCTCAGAATACTATACAGGCCTGCATTTTTCCCTTACATTTTTCATTGCTCAGATATGACATCTTTGTGGATACAGTTTTGAAAAGCCTTGATTATAGTCATAAAATTGATGTATGTCTTGGTTACAGAGCTGGGGGCCGAAGGATTCCTGAGCATCGACTTAATTGTGGGTCGCAGCTGAAGTGTAATGTTGAGGGAGCGGCGTCCTCCTCACAAGGTGCAACCCTCATCAGGAAGTGCTTTGGTCGGGTGATTACAGTGTGGCCCACATGCCAAGAGACCTCATTTAATCCTCCTGCCCAGCTACAAGATAAACTCAGGCAGACTTCGTGAGAGAACAGGAAGTGGTGAGATCCTAAGCAGCACGAACAGACTTCAGGTCTGACGTCAGTCAGTCCCTATCCATGAAATGATTCAACTGATTTTGACCCGGAAACTTCTAGATGAAGTGTTTTTTGACACCAGATTTTTTTTCTTTTAAGTCTTTCACATACCATACTGTCTGTAAATGGCAAGAAGAGAAGCCCAGAGTAGATCTCTAATCATTATTACACTTGGCAAGTCAGTCAAATGAACCAAGTACAGCAAACTCAAACTACCCAAACAGGAACTTTTAGGAAAAATGGAAAATAAGTGAAACAGACAGTTCCACCATAAATTTATTAGCATAGAGGCACCAACACACCAAAGAAAAACAACATCCATTTTAAAAACAATATATTAATTAATGGTTTACACAGATAAATAAATCAATACCCCTTGATTTAGAAAATATGTAAGGCAAGTCTCATATGGGAAAGCTTAAGATCAAAGTGGCTCATAATTGGTTGCAAACAACTTGGCCTGCATTTTAGACAACAGAATAGTGGTTATGAACTGCCTGCACTTCCATAATTCCTGCATGACGTCAACAATTATAAAACTGGCCCCTTACATTCTTACACATGTAGCACATTCTAGGTTGCATCATAGTGTTGTTTATTTAAACCCAAGTGGAACGTGCCAGAAGCAGTGCTGTCTCCAACCTGCAGTGGTAGGAAGGCCTTGTTTTAAACTCCGTAGTGTGTTCATATTTCTTCCTGAAGCAATGAAATCAGAAACAATTTTGCGGTAAAGTAAGTAGGGAAAACCAACAATCATCATGCTATTATGTGGAAACAGTTGGTAAAATTTATTTACATTTAGATCCCCAGTTTACTGACAAAAACATATACATCTTACGGGAAAGGTTTCGCAGCTGAAATCTCTCTCTCCCTCAGTTAATCTGTTCTTGAATCATTCCCAGTGATGACCTAACAGCCTCACCCTTTCATATGAAGGTGTACATTACTAGCAATGCCCACACCTCTCTTGACTATACAGCACTTACACGTCACTCCTGTACCCAAGCAATCAATCTCCAAGCTATTCCATGACAAGCTATTTCAATAAAAGTAACTGAGGAATCATAGAATCCAAAGGATTATTTAACTCTTTCTGGGAGACAGGGGTTTGGATGTAATTTTAAAACCTTAAATCAAGTCATGGGTGGACATGCAGTAAAAAAAAAATGCAGAGGGAGTGAGCTTGGGTAAGCATTACTTTTCTGCTTGAATTGGGAAAAGCGTGTCGAGAAAATTCCAAAGCCCACTCCCCAGGTGTATCGTTGCATGTGTAGCCTGGCAGCTGGTAAATTTTGTTGTAATACAAACAGAAGATTATACACATGGATCGCTTTAGTAACGTAAGCAGCAGTGTCATTTTTCAACCACCAAGGATTTCTCTCAACTCAGCAACGGTGTAATTTCAACACTGATAGCGTGAATCATGCTACCCTAGTGAAGCTACTTTATTTCATTTATCATTGACGATAATTAAATTTTCGGATCATCTGGCAATACTTGAATATTTTTGCACATGCTCGTGCACACGTGGGCCAATAAAATTGCTGTAACTGATGATTTCTGCTTCTAGTGAAATCTGCTTTGGGGCTGGTGGACATGTCGTTGGCAAAAATGACCATCATACCCACCGTGAAAATTATAAGAGGCCATTAGCTAACCATCACGGAAAACAGGCTAGAGACACAGTCACCTTGAAGTTCTCCTTGAGTCAAGCTAAAGTGGTTTGTAGCTATAGACTTCAAATTTAAAAGTGCAATTTGTGGGCACCATATATGTCCTCTGAACTAACAGTCGCAGCAGTTGGTTCCCATCAAGGTCCTCCCACTATGGAGCGAAATGCAATATGGCCGACAGTATTACAACCATCAGTGGAAACTGGTTGATTGCCTTCACCTAGGCTCCATTTTCTCTCCCTCGGTGATCACTGCGGCTTTTTTAGTGGGCCACTGGGCAGGGGAATGCGTCTCAATTTAATGGTCTTCATTTTTTTTTTATTTCAGGCCTCACACGTGGTGCAAACCTCGCCCCCACACACACTCCCCATGCCTGTCTGGAAGTTCCTCTACGTCCGGTTTTTTTTTTGTGGGTACATCTGGACGTCCCATGCAATTAGAAGCACTCACTGGCACGGGAGTAAGGAACCATAAAGATTAAAGAGTTCCTTGAATGTGACAAAGTTATTTCAGCTGAAATGAAAAGCATCATTATTAACAGCGGGACTATTAGCAGTGGTGCTAGATACACGCTATTTTGCTCAACGTTGACCTAAATAAAAGATCAACACATTGTAAAGCAGATGACTTAAACATCATCTGTTTAAGAAATGCATTTTTTAGATTGGAAAACCTACTTAAATCATTTCCACAAGCTTGTACTCAATGTTTTATGTGTGAAGTATTATGTGGTGTACAGCTGTGTATTATGACAGTCATTAAACTGTATTTGGGCCTCTGAAAGATCATTCTAAAGTTTGAAAAGAGCACTCAGCTTTCTGCTTGAGTAGGATGCTTCCAGATGCTGTTTGACATTTTAGACCACTTTATGGTTGACTTTAATTTACGCTTAATAATGCAAGTATTTGCAAGAATTCAGTCTTGTCAAGTTGACGGCGTGTGCCACTTTTAATATCAAGTTCCACTATCTCCCATATGTTTAACGTTGTGTGCTACATTCCAAGTGGGTCTTAAGAATTCCTACCTTACTTTCATCTATGTACTCCGGAGACAACTGTTTAAAGAGGTCCATACCAAGGTAGGGCTTTTACATGTGCATTTCAAGATAAGTAATTCATAGATTTTGATACTCATTAATGTCTACTTACTAATCAGAGTGTCTTTGGCCCAGCCTACAAAAGGTATATCTTGTTTGAAATCGTTCTACATGCATAGAATTTCAGAGGTCTTCAACCTTTGTCCTTTGTGAACTACCTCAAGCTGTTCCAGGCACAAAGGGTTCATTGATTCAGCTCAGTCACCACACCAGCAGCCAAGCTTCTCCGAAGGTGCTCCAATTTTGGGATCTTTTATTATTCTCCTTCATTAAGAGTGGATGACTAAGTTGGAGAGTAACCTTTTTCTGCTGAAGGAAACTCCATCCATAAACGTTTAATCACCAGCCACAGGCCTAGATGCCTCCAGTTGGAAAAGAAAGGCTAAACACAAAAATTCTACTAAAGTCTGGTTTCAGTAAAACTGTCTTCTGTATAGTTGGCCTACTTTCATTTCACCATTTACTTCCGTAGTTTGCTGGGATTCTAACAAGCAAGCACACAAATAATTCATAATAATACATAGTCATACTGTGTTCTCAAGTGCAACACTTGTAACGCTTTATATTTGTATATCAGGTGTTAGTGTCAGATTAGACTATGAATTCTTCATAATTAGCAATACTTGGTATACAAACAAAATCATTGCTTACCTACAACTGTATTTAATCTCACATAATCTTTATCCACATTTATTGTTCTCTATGAATTTCATATGATTGGGCATCAAGCACAGCCTGTGGGGAAGCATAGTTAAAAAATATGTAAATTTAATCAGAGACAATTGAGATAAGCAATTTTACTCAAAATATTCCAAACAAAATAATTCTAAGTGTGCTGGAATGTAAACCCAAGGTTGTGTGGTGGATTTATGAACATCATACGAACCACTGTTTGACTGAGTGTGTAATCTGAAGCCTCTCTGATGCCATGGAGTCCTCAAGAGAAGAGAACAAGAGACCAACTGGGATGGTCTGTGGCAGGTTACCTCTGCTCCAGCAGGACTCAAAGGCTTTGTGAAGATGTCTTAATACAGTCCTTCCATTCTGTCATAGCTCACAGGCAGATTGTTAAGATGCTATTTCTCATGGGTAATGACGATGAATTAAATACACACTTGAGTGACCATGAAGGGGGGGGGGGGTTGCCCAAGATTACACCACGGCATGATGTGGAAGGAGAACGGCGCATACTCTCGCATTCCGGCATCTCCCGCAGCCCGACGCATTACCGCCACGTCCAGGGGCCACGCCAGTCCGCCAACTTTGTTTGTTTCCGCAGAATCAGGGAGGTTTTCCAGCGGATAAATGCTCTGCTGTGACAGGGACCTCCTCGGATTCTGGCCTCGCTCCCGAGCGTCCAGATGTTCTCAGGCAGGGCTGAATCCCGAGGACCGTTTTGCACCATTTAAGATGGCGTGTTGTGGGTGCTGTAAGGAACACAGCAGATGCTCTCGTGCTGTCATTTGAGTCCCTTCTCTTGCGGTACTGAAATGTTTTCAGGCAGGACTGTATCCTATTTGTGTGACTTTCTTTTGGAATGAAAGGATTGTATTTAGTGCTTAAAAGAAGCATTCCGAAGAATGTAAAATAGCAGATACAACTGAAAACGTACTAAAAAGAAATTCTGTCTGTTTTCATTCTAACAATATATTACTACAGTATAAAGTTTCTTATGCACATACATTTATTGATTGATTTTCAGCCCATTAAAAGGATATCCACAGACTAATTTCAAACGTATTTCATGTTAACTGCCACAGTGAATGGGGTAGCTGTATGTTTTATCTAGCTTTGCTGGGAACAGAATAGGAACAGAGATTTATATATATTCAATATGTTCATATTTCCTGGATGCACTGTTTCTGTGCAGTGCTGTGACCTGTCGCATTACACTGGATCTCAATGCGCTCTTGTTCTCAGAGAAGAACGAGAAACGTGAAACGGACATCTTACTTTTACTGAAGATATCACTGTAAAGCTTTACTTTTCAAAATACATTGTACATGTACGAAAAATCAATAACATTGCTATAATGGACGTTGCCACTTCGAACATTGTGACAAGTTCTTGGTAATCTTGTCACCAGTCACATGTGGATGACACCAATCAGAACGTCAGCTTTTTTCTCAACTGGATTTTTCAACCACAATTAACATAATGGATTTTTTCAGGGATTAATATTATTATCTATGATCCAACCCCATTCGGTCTACAGGCAGATGTTTCCGGTCTTGCTCTCTTTGTTTGTAAATTTTGTTCTGTACTCATGGGTTTGATAAATCCTTAACAAATCCTTGATAAATCATTTTGCTTTTGTTGTAGGCTCAGTTCATCTTCCATGGCTTCTAATGCAGTATTTCTCCAACCGGTCCCCAGAGACCCCCAGACTGTCCACGTTTTTGCTCCCTCCCTGCTCCCAGGGAATTGGGAGAGAGAAAAAAAACTGGACCATCTGAGGGTCCCCGAGGACTGGTTTGAGAAACACTGATCTAATGCAACACAGGCCTTGAACAAGCTGCAAAGTCAGTGAGCCTGTCATTGATCTGCTCTACTGTAGGTGAAAGACAATGTAAGCATTGCACAACCTTGCATACCAGTGTTCCATTCTGCGTCGTGTTTAAGTGATACCTCTGCATGCATTTTTCAGTCTCTATTGTAAACCAAAGGTCTTAGTCATAGGAGACCATGTGCATTAGGCTTTAAGACCTCTGGTGGAATGAAAGCCTCTATGAAAGTCCTTCAAAGACCACAAAATAATATAATGTTTCTCAATAAACAATGTTAATTATTTATCAACATTAATATATGTTTCCTGGTTCACAGATCATGGAAATATTTATTGAGAAGCATGTTATTTGATCAGTAGAGCCTTATGGAGAACATCTGATGTTGGATTATGTTGAAGGATTTGGAAGCTGGCTGAGAATTAAAAGGATTAATTTATGTCAGAGCTAATGGTTTCATCAAAGATTAATTGATGTTGCCTCTAAATGTTTGAATATAACAGGGCCAATGTTTATATTTACGCATCCACTCTATAATTTGAATTGTTTATTGTTTATAGTGCATTAGCCTGTGTTTCAGAGTTCACACATTTGTGTAAATGTACTGTCTCATGTGGTCTTTGCCATAAAAGAAAGCACTGGGGCAGAAAGGAGAGGAGTATCACCGGGTCTCCATATGGCCGATCAGATTACGAGATCCCCAATTACTGCCAGCTCATCCTAAGCAAGCTGGTACCGCTAAATCGTCCTATTAACGCGAATGGGTCTGTGAGGAGTGACTGAACTCAGTAACCCTTAAACCGAATCCCCTTTGGGATATTAAAAATGGAATAGTGAGCCCCAGTTCTAGAAATGGTTGTGTGTGTGCGTGTGTATGCGTGTGTGTGGGTGTGTGTGTGTAACGTATTTTCTAGATACGTTGTGACAATACTAGGTTTCCAATTAAATTCCAAATGAATATCCTGTTTGTTTGTGGGGAAAAAAACCTTTCATCCCCCTTCCACTTGTGAATCCACCTCATCGACCAAAACAGCTTCAATAAAATTTTTTACATTGTCAAATGTAACAATGTACATTGTTACATTTATTTGCAAACACCGATGAGTGCTAATGATTATCACGCATAAACCAATGCAACAATCCTCACATTTATAAAAAGCCTAATGATTCTTTCACATGATCTTTCTGCTACCATGCTGTGAGTTGAATGTTAGGACCCAGACCACGTGGTTCCCTTTGGCAGTTCACCCCGATTCACTGGTGCCCCCACCTGCCCTGTGGCCTATGCTGCCTGAGACAGGCTGCAAGTCTCCCTGCGACCCTAACCGCGATAAGCACTTGGAAGATGGATGGAAGCATAGACTTTTTGCCAGTGACATATGACTTCAGTCACTTGGGCAATATGAGCCCCTATAAAAATACCTGAACCCACAAATGCTATTTGTTACCTCTAGTATGAAAGGGCCAGCTGTTTGTGGAAGAATGAGGGACGAGAAAGAAATGAAATAGCTACAGTCTTAGTGTTACTGAATCCACCACTGGGCCCAAACTACGGGTGAGCCTACAGCTGTGTACATTGTTGCAGCTGTTTTTCTGTAATAGATTTTCATCATTTTGTTTATAATTGTTCGCCCTAAAGAGGTTAGTTCGGTAATAAATAAATATTCACTGTAGCAGCTGTGAATCCTTTTTATCTTTATGTTATGACCTCACCCCAGAGCAGAAAAGCTGTGCACCATATCAGGAGGCTATTAAACGCCAGTCGCTATTTGTTTGGAAATATGTGCCGGGTGAGTGAAAGTTATGGTGTGGGCTGTGTGGAGTCACCGTGGCACAACACTCGGGGACGTCTGAAAGATCTGGGAGCTGTTTAAAAAGGTGACATTTAATATGGTCACATGGCAAGACAGAGGGAGAAATGAAAAATGCAGTCTTTTATTTTAAGTGTGGAATGAAGAAGGTATATATTTAAAGGAAAAACACTGAGGGCTTTAAGGAGCATGTTTAGCTGTTTGTTTGTATTTACAGGCCAGTAATTTATCCACATTGTGTTTCTCACAGAAATAAACAAAATTCAGATGTTTGTGGATTTCGACAAACACATTGTCAAAACTGCATCCATATTGTTTTTCTGACAGAGGAATTCTTGCTTAGACAAATATCTTACAGGCACTTGGGCACAAACATGTTTTGAACATTATCAGGTGGAATCTTTCAGTAGAGAATCACTTGCTTCTCGTCATTTTTGATGGTACTGCCAGTTCACATTCTGTTTGAAAGCTCATTAAATTTTTTTCTTGCTTCTATGCCATTGTGGCACATCTGAGGCTGATCTATAAACCACCTGCTGCATTATAGCGTCACACAGAGTAGTGTGCCTGAGGGCTTAAGAAAATGTTTTAATTATAAATAAGTAAAGAAAAAAAGTGTTTTAACTTTATTTAACTGGCACCAGTAAAATGCCTATAGTGTGTGATTGTGTGTGTGCACGTGTGTGCCCTGCCAGGAATCCAGTCCGGGGTGTCCCTCTGGTTCTTGGCATTAGGGACCATGCTCCCCATGCTTGTACTGGATCATTGTTTGGAAGATGGATGGATGGATGGATGGATGGATGGATGGATCCTCTTTCTCCATCCATATACTACACAATGCAAGCCAGTCAAAATGCCAGCATGAGGACTGTGAATGCGTTACAATTATTCAACTAATCAAACAACTTACTGTCCCGTATCGTGATTGTGCACAGGGCACGATATGGGATATGCACGGGACTTCTAATCAACCTGAGGACCACAATGTGGTTGGAGAGTCCTCATATCACCCAGGGGTGTCCGCATACACAATGTGCGAGAACATTTGTCAGTGTCTTTGATGCAACATTGATGTGACGCCCCTTGTAGCCACTGTCCAAGGTTCTGGACCACCTCCAAGGTTCTGGAGCACCTCCAACTGGCCCCCGCAGAGATAATTTCACAGAATGATTTTCTGCTTAACAGCTGTAATTGTTATACCCCTCTTTTTCCTGAGTGATGTACTCTAATATCGCTGCTGAAATTTTTACAGTCAAAGGCTTCAATTTAGCAGACACTGCTAAATGTAACCGGCGCTAATGCGTTTCCTCATGGACAATTTACTGCCGTCGTATGTGTCAGTACAGTTTTGTTATAGTTAGCAGCTAATTATTTTAACTAGGTTGGTTATGAGGCCAAATGAAAGTGTCTCTTTAGTTAAAGCTCAGGATTATGAGTCGTGCTATTCAAACCTGCATCGCAGATGAGCAGACACGTTTGACTCGCGGTGAGTGGCCGCGGCGGGATGAAAATGGCAAAGCAGCAGCTTTGCGTAAAGATTAAGTTTGCTGATGACGTTAAGGAAATGCCTTAGCGTGACAGAGATATTAGCTGATAAGATTAATTATGCTACCATTAAGGTAAGGTTTGAATGGTATTTGTACTTTTTACTTTATGACATATGTGACTCATAAAAGCAGTACAATACTGTTTTTCCACAAAGATCACAACTTGAATCAATAATTTTAAGAATAAATAAACAAAAATAGCCTAAAGAGTAAATGTGTGTTTGTTTTTTTTTTTATTTATTTAGAGGTATTACTTGCTTCATCAGGGTTTAAGGTCACACATCTAACGTTAATCCACATATGCAGCCAATTACGAGACTCAGCATTTCAGCTTAGTTTTCCATTTGCTCATCTAAGACAGAATGGCCGTTTAAAATAAATAAGGTGGAATCACAAGATTGTCCTGATCCTGCCATTATTAAAGTTTATTTACATAGATGCATCATGTTTTCTTTAAAAGTGATTTTTTTGTTATTGTTTATTTATGAGTTGCATTTTTCTCTGAGCATTCCATCCAGGGTGCACCCCGATTCCTGCGCCCTGTGCTGCCGGGATAGGCTCCAGAACCTTCAGTAACCCTGACCAGGATATGTGGATAGAGGCTAGATGGATGGATGGATGGATGGATTGATGGATGGATGCATAGATTCCAAACCTCCTCTGGCATTAACCCCATCACAAAAACCGTGTGCCAGGAACTTCATGGAATGGGCTTCCATGGCCGAGCAGCTGCATGTAAGCCTCACCTCACTAAGCGCAACGCCAAGCACTGGATGGAGTAGAGTAAAGCACGCTGTCACTGAACTCTGGAGCAGTGGAAACGTGGTCTGTGGAGTGACAAATCATGCTTCTCTGACTGGCAGTCTGATGGAAGAGTGTGGGTTCGCCAGGAGAACATTGCCTGCCTGACTGCATTGTGCCAACTGTAAAGTTTGGTGGAGGAGAAATAATGGTATGTGGTTGTTTATCAGGGGTTGAGCTAGACCCCTTAGTTCCAGTGAAAGGAACTCATTATGCTTCAGCCAAGACATTTTGCACAATTATATGCTTCCAACTTTGGGGGAACAGTTTGGGGAAGGCCCTCTTCTGTTCCAGCATGACTGTGCCCCAGTGCACAAACCAAGGTCCCTAAAGACATGTTTGACTGCGTTTGGAGTGGAGGAACTTGACTGGCCCACACAGATCCCTGACCTCAACCCCATCGAACACCTTTCCTGTAGGTGCAATGGCCAGGTGTCCCAATACTTATGTCCATATAGCATACCCTGGCTGTTAATGCTGCCACACAAACACAATCAAAATTGAGCTATGACCAAAATCAGTTTTCTTAGACAAAAAGTCATCTTAGACATCTCGTGACAAAAAAAATTTGGATGGGTGGATTCCAAGAATCTACCATTTACCTACCCACTACACATACAGATAGACAGTCAAAAAAATTAGATCTTTTCTCAGTTTCAGTTCCAGTGCCACTGTTTTGCCTTTGTGTGCCAGAATGAGCAGGAAGACAATGGCTGAGGGAGTCTGTTAGTATAGTTTGGCAAGATAAAGGCAAAGCAGAATCATGTTTCTTCCAGTAGCCCAATTTTTGTCACAGGGAACATCAGAAGAGGATCACTTCTAGAACCTGGTTCTCTGAAAGTCTCAGGTTCTGCTTGTCCAACTTGCAAATGAGTCTGACACAGAGGCCTGGCCCGCATTCCTGACGTGAAGATCCCAAAAGCAACCCTGAAGGTCACATTGACTGGATTCTTTGAATGTTGTGAAATCTTTTTTTCCTCTCCCGTATCCTGACAACGTGAGCTATGTATACGAAAAGCAATGTCACATTTCTCTATTAAATCATTCTGCATTTGCAACATCACAAGACGAGAAAGTACAAAACGCTAAATGACACACGGCCAAGAAAACAGAGTTTCGCTATTTCATTTTCTTATCGCTTTGTTGAGGACACATGGTCTAGTCATTGTGAATTACACACTAAAACTTCTATAAACAAGATCTGGGGTTCTGATGGAGATACCACATCCCCCATGAAATTCCTGTGGGGTCAGCAGAGGGACATTTCAACTGCTGTGTGGTTTAATTTATGCAAAGCGATTAAAAACTAGATATATATGAGCAAGGACTGCATCATGGATATATATGTGTAAAAATTTAACTTAAGAAAGGTTAAGAAAAGGGGCTGTAATTATTATGTAGAAAATATATTTAGATATCAGGTTCATAGGGTGCACGTTGAAATTTTATTTAATAAGGTAACCTGTTTTAGCCTACACTCCTTGGCAAAAAATGGGCCAACATTTAACACGCAACTTCAGTTTTGCAATTTTTTTTGCCCAGTTGTGTATTATATATCCTTACAGGCAGTAAGCAGTTTACTAGGTACATCTGCTTATTAATACAAACAGCCTGCTCTTCCAAACAATCATGCAGTTGAAACTGAATATATACAGCATGCAGACAGGGTCAAGAGGGTCACTTACTGTTCATCTAAGCATCAGAACAGCTAAGACATGTGATCTAAGTGATTTTGAATGCGGTGTGATCGTTGGTGCCATACGCAGTTGTTCCAGCATGTGAGAAAGAGCCACTACGGTGCCTGGAGTTTACATAGAACATCCAGTCAATGGCGTTTCTATGGCTGAAAACACCTTGTGTTCCAGGGAGAATTGCCAGACTCCAGGAAGGTCACGGGTGCAGAAGTAACAGCTCAGTGTAACAGTGGTGTGCAGAAAGGCTTCTCTGAAAGCTCGTCCCATCAACCATTGAAGCGGTTCTGTAGCGGTTTTAAAAGTGAGTCCTACCTGGTACTAGCTAGGTTCACCAAATATAGTGGCCATTGAGTGTATATTAAAATGCTGTCATCAGGTTAAATAATCAAATTATAAACGTTTTACAGTATTTCTCTTTGTAGTTGCTTTAACAGTTGATGATTAAAGCAGATGCGTATCACACTTTTATGATGGCATTATGGCGGAAGAGCAGAGTAACATTTTACATTGCATTGCTTACAAAAGTATGTCAGTCTAGGTCAGTGTTCCCCAACCCAGTCCTCGGAGACCCACAGACAGTCCATGTTTTTGCTCCCTCCCAGCTCCTAACAAAATGTGGACTGTCTGGCAGGGAGCTTGGAGGGAGCAAAAACCCGGACCGGCTGTGGGTCCCCGAGGACTGGACTGGGAAACACTGGTCTAGGTGCCTGGTGATAACTATGTCCTTCAGCCCTTCCCTCTAGAATTGCAGCAATCACACAAACTAGCCTGGAAACCTAACCTCTAACCCCTGACCACCGTCATAGTTAAGATTCCCATAAAAGGCCCCAGGAGTGACTCATTCTCCCATGGCACTTTGATCAAGCGGCTGAGACTCGCAGCAGTCACAGTGCACAGATGGTACAGGCCTAAAACAAGAGTGCTACTAACTGATGGATTAATTCTGGAGTTACGGTCATGCCGTGAGGCAGGACTCCATAGCTGGGGGCGATGGGTACGTTCCAATGTACCAGATATGGTTACATGGTTTCCTATTGACACAAGGGAAGGCATTCAGAGCCGAAAGGTCAGGAGGGCAGCAAGAGATTAATGTAAAGTATTTCACAGTAGCAGATTATGCAGAAGTCGGCTAGGCTGCTCATAAGTGCTAAATGTCATTTCAAGTCAATAACATACAAGCTACACACCCACTCAAAGTTCTGCTTGAAATGTTCTTGAAAATACATTCAGATTGTGTGTAAAAATATCTTCTGTTAGATGCAAAACATTACTAAAACCAAGGCAGAGGAACTTAGTAAAGGAAAATATGTCTGTGAGGTATTATGCAATTCCTTCATTACCAGTTTTAATAAATATTGATTTGCCTGTTTAGGAACCCATTTACGTCTGGTTGAATTGATGAAAAGCAAATCAGTTCGAAATCCAGGCGCGGACTGGCCATCAGAAAGTTCTGGTATTTTCCCAGTGGGCCAATAGTCTTGTGAGCACCGCCCTTTGGTCCCTGGTATTATATAGTCTGTATGCCAGGGGTGGCCAACATGTCAGTCGATCTCAGGTTGTTTCCAGATCAATCGCAGCAGATGATTCATGGATAATGCTTTGTCCCATCGGTGGTCAATTGATTGTCTGCAATATAGCCAATATAGGCATAATATACCAAGAGAGACCCCCCCCCCCCTCCAGTAAGCAGCAAATCCCCAGGCTGCTTTTTGTTACCAGCCAAACTTTGCTGTTTTCCAGCAAAAACGTCAAATGGCATTAAAATATACCAGACGCACAACCTTGGGGTTTAAAGGGCAGGAGCCCTGCAGGTTTTTAACACGTCTTCTAATTAGCACAAAATTTACACCTCTGACGCCCTGTCAGGAGCATTACTATGCAAATAACTGCTTTAATAAAGCAATTAAGAATCTGGATGAAAACCAGGAACACCCAGGAGCCTGAGGAGCAAAGTTCTACTCCTTTGTGAAAGTAAAAAAAAAAAGAACACAAACAGAAACTATTTAAAATATACCTGAGTCAATAAGTTTTCATTAAACCCAAACTGTGTGGTTTATCCAGATCTATCTCTGGGTAACTACTGGGCTGATTAAGGACAGTGGACTTCACTTTTCTGCGCGTCTTATACAGAGCCCAGTTCAAAGGCATTCGCACACAATCGGAACGGCGCTTTGGACAGAAGCTGCCACAGCCTCTGCATATCAAAGGGCGCCTCCGCGTTCCACTATAACTTAACCTCGGGTTGGTAACACTTTATCTTGTGGCTACCAGCAGCCATGCAAACTCATTTTGAGAAGCTTTAAGAAATTCTTTTCACTATGACCAAGGAAGAGTTTTAGCAAACTGATGAAATTTAAGAAAACTGCCTTGCAAAACCAGGTCAGATGTCTGTCTTCCTGATGAAATAAATGTGCATTGTGCTCATATACTATGAAGAGGTTACACATCTCTTACTTTAGGGAAGATAAGAAGTTATTTTAGGTGAATGCTAGTAAATCAGATGATCTAATTCGAATTTCTCATGAAACATTCATTCAGTGTGGAACAGGTTTTTTTAGGGTAATAACACGTCTAAAATCATAGTATTTTTCAAGTAATGTATAGCATAAAATGTTTGCACAAAATGCGGTTGCTTGTGCACTCCACTCCTCATGCCCGCGACGAGTTTATAATTTTGGGTTATCATCTAGCAGAGAGTTTTGCCAGAGATGTGTCACTGCAGACATTTTATTTGAGGAAATGCACACATGACCGCAAGCATTCTTTTGGGGGGGGGTTTCAGAAGTGGGTCCGGGTTTGGCAAAGACCTTTTAAATATGTAGGTCTTTCATGTGACACGAGAGTTCCTGCTTATACTTGAAATGGTGATCGATTTTGTATGACATCCAACATTTTGTTCCCGTGTTTGTCCAGTACCTGATGATATCAGTTTGGGTATGTCCGAAGACGCCTCACTTCATCTGGCAATCGTTCCCTGATGTCAGCATGCCCCCTGTAGACGTTAGAAGCTGCAGCACCTTACGCAATCTCCCATCACCTCCTACCAGCTCAAGGACAACATCATTTTTGAATGTGTGCAGTTCAGTTCAACAAATGAGGTGAAAATGAATATCCTTCACTGATGACTGGGCACCCCAAACATTGGATAGACATGGAGCCAAACCATCCAATTTTACTCCTCGAAGATGGAACCTGACCAGAAGCAAGTCTTTTCAGAAGTATGATTTCTTCCGTATAAAGGTCCTCTTATTAATTTTTTGGGCTCTCTGTCTGCCCAAAGCCAACATTATCCAGGAGTGTGTCATACACTGTATTTTAATGACAATGCAATTATGGCTCCACACCCAATCAATAGTTCCCTACTGAAGGATAAAGACATTTCACAAGGATGACTTACATTTCTCACTGGGCTCTCAAATAGGTTTGGATATGTGCTTTGAGTCTAAATCATTGGCATTCGCAACAATATGAAAATGGGCCAGTAAGCACGGGGATTGCACACGTAAAACCTCTTCAAGAGAGTAATTTCACATTTTCATTTAAGGTACTGAAATTTCCTCTAAGGTAGGTGTTACTTCCGATAGTCATCTCTCTAACCTGGTAACCCAATAATAATATGAACACTTGCGTTATGCACAAAATGATTTGTAGCCATTA
The DNA here is from genome assembly GCA_026777985.1 of Mormyrops attenuatus. Classification (NCBI taxonomy): domain Eukaryota; kingdom Metazoa; phylum Chordata; class Actinopteri; order Osteoglossiformes; family Mormyridae; genus Mormyrops; species Mormyrops attenuatus. Next base: position 7,366,560 of record JAODKC010000016.1, read on the forward strand.
TGCAAGTGACCAAATTAGTTTCAGTAGTTATTTATGGCATTTGTAGCTGTGCCCTTTGTTCGTGTTCATTTTGGCCAGAAATCCAGTAGCTGTACCTAAAATCCATTACGGCCCTTATGGCATTTTAACGTGATGCAGAAACATCTTGTTATATCCGTAATGGGCTGATAGTTCCAAACTGCACAGTATAATTTAAAGAAATTGATTCCTAGGGAGGAGGTGAATAGAGCCCAGCATCAGGGAGCGCGAAGACTCACATCTGGTCGCTGACCCTCAGGTGACGATGAAGCAGCCTGACCTTTCAAACTTTCTGACACGCCAGATGAACGGCCTGCGTGTATAGATTCCACAAGTGTGTCTCATGAAGACTGCAGCCGGGTGTATTACATTATGAAACCTCATTAAACCGAAAAAGAAATGGATGCCAGCGATTCAGGGAATTGATGAAACCCATGAAGAATTATTTTTAAAACGGTATATAAAACGTAGAAAGAGGCACGGCCTGCTGCATGTGAATACGCTTCCCTGGGTTCCCTATGACCTCATAACACCTAGACACTGAGGTCATAATTAATCAGGCTTTAATTTCCTTAAATAGGATCTATAGTTGAAAAAAATGACATAGGGGGTTCCACTGTGTTTACATGAACATTTAAGACATGAAATAAGAAGTTAACGTGTAATGTGGAATTAATTATATTAAAAAGCTAATATTTCATACTGACGAAATATTTTTGGCTGTCCTCGATCCATGCACTTCGACCTCTCTCTACTACAGTGTTTCTACAATATATTCCCCATTTACTGTTTTACTTGAGTCATATCTTTTTTTTTTTCATAATTCTCTGCATATTATGTATCCAGAGAAATAGTAATGTGGGGGCAGCCCTTCAGGATTTCGCAGGCGGTAGAAAATTGCTTTTGGCTGCAGGACGATGTTTAAAAAAAGGGAGAGAGAAGAACAGAAAAACATATTTCATTCATACACCAATTATTAGCTTATTCTACTGCCAAGGAATAATGTTAAACTTAAAGCAGGATAATAAAAATAATTGCAGCCCTCATAGCTGTGGAGACTATAAAAGCTGCAGGTGCACAGGCAAAGATGGACGATCAGCGACAACTCCATCCGCGGTTCAAAGCCGCAGGTTCTGTGTGAAAATCCGGCCCCGAGTTTATCCCATTACAGCTAATCGTTTAATATGGCCTGTGCATATGCGGACGCATTAATGAAAACTTGCCCTTTTTTCAGGTTGTGCTGTGTGGGTGGATTTATGGCGTTGGAAAAGAAAAGACAAAAAAAAATAGAGATTTGACGTTGCCGGAGACCGCCCGCCAGTGTTTATGTACGGCCCGGACCCAGGACGGAGCTGACCCATTACTGACCCGCAGAAAATGCCCCGCCGCCCACACTGAACCCCCCCCCCCACCCCACACCAAATCTGACCCAGCTCTCACACACGCCAGAGTGGTTCTGCCCCCGTGAAAAGGCAACACTACCACACAGGTTGAAAGCCATAATCATCCCATCCAGCGAAACAGGATCTCAAGGCATCAGAAATCCATTCGTAAAGCCTTCACACACATTGACAGGGGTAGCTATCAAATAAGCACATGACCCAGTTTGTAGAAAAATGACCTGTTCATAAAAAGGCATTTTAAAATGCCTATTACGCATTAATAGAACATTCAGTGAACATTCATAATGCATTTATGGAACACTCATATTCAGCATGTATCTATACCTTAACATCCTAAAATACCTTAACATTAATAACAAACATTATGAGATTAAATTTAATTTAATTTAATTATTAGATTAAATCATATAATGTTTGTTTTTAGCGTATATTAAAGCTGTTAAGGTATGTTAGGATGTTAAGGAATACTTACATGCTTTTCATGAATGCTCAATAAATGCATTATGTAGAGGCACTGAATGTTCTATGAATGTATTATAAAGGCATCGTGAAGGTGCAGTTAATGTAAAGCAGGTCCCATTATTCTTTAATGCAATATACAATCAGTACTAAATGTCTACTAAGTATCTGATTTGCGGTGCTAAGAATTGTCCAATCGGAGCATTTTATGGATTTTTAAGACTCACTGCAGGCCTGATGATGTTTATCACTTCCCCTGTTTACTGTTCAAACTGCACCTGAAATGAAAGAAAACCCTGACAGTGTTGGTGATACTGGGTGCTTCTCATACCTACGAATGATAAAATTGCGTCTTGTGTTACATCGAAGACAATACGAGCTGACATGAATTTTAAACAAGGATGAGACATCTTTGTATAAACAAGCAGACACGTTGGTTTACACATGCGTAATTCCCGTATTCCCTTACAAGAGTAAGGCCATTGTAAGGCCAAATCTCCCTGACTGTGACCTTGCATATCGGCATGCATTGGCTGTCCTACTGTAAATTACATCCATTTGCCAAAATATCTCAAGGGAATTGGCCGTAGCATTTCAGTAAAAGCACCACATGTGCACCTTCGATGTATCATTGTATTCATCTAAGACTGTTTATCGGATTTTGAGCCAGTAAACGTTTCAGAATCACTAATGGGAAATAATTACTAAAGAGGCCATAAAGGTGAACAATGGGTGCATTTAAGATGTTTTACTGTTGTTCTAAATTATCGCATAAGTTAGAAAGACTGCTATTGGTGTTTCGTCCCCTTTTGACCTAGAGTGCAATTGAAACCAAGAATGCATTCATCCATCTTCCAACCATTACAAGGTTGTGGGGCGGGCTGGATCCTATTCCAGGTAGCACAGGGTACAAAGCAAGGGGAACAGCCTAACAAGTCAATTGCAGGGTACGTGTATACCCAGAGGGAAGCCAAAGCACCGGGAGGACATGCAAACTGCACGCACACGGAACGCCGACAGGATTCAGACCCTCGTCCCTGGCGATGTGAGACAACAGTGCAAGCCAGTGAGCCACCAAACCACCCGAAATGCAACATATATATAAGTGTTACTGCAATCCTGCAGAAAAGAATGAGCGTACTGCCACAGAATTATGTTTAAGTCATCAATATGTATAAACAACATTCTGTTTCCTGAGATCGCTGCTCATCCCTAGGGACACGAGCTAAGGAGTTAAAATTACTTTGAAAATAAACTTGGTTTGTGTCGTCAGTGCTCATTTAGGTGTCATTCACCTTGACAAGCCGTCACCAGATCTCATTCACGGGCTCCTGTGAAAACATCTATGTCTTGGACTATTCTTCTAAGAAATTTAGCCTATGCTGCCCCCTCCTCCCAGTCCTCCCAAAACTGTGGGAGGCTTTGATTTATATGGTCTGTACTGGACAGAAAAAAAAGATTAGTGGCTGGGGTTGCCCCTGGAATTCTGCATTTTTTTTCTGTCACTATGAGAAAGTTTATCGTTCGCCAGCTTCGGCCAGACCCAAAGATAAAACAGATAGCCCCTTGTGAGTTGATAATGTAGCACCCCACTGGCAGGGGGCGAGACTGTTTATGCAACATATGGCGAAAAACAGAGAACTTTCATCTTTTCAAGCAGAAATTTAGATGTGCATAATTCTGAGGAAACCGTTTGGGGAGCTCTTGATGGCAGCACTTAAACAAAGCCATTCGCGTCTTCAAAGCATGCAAATGAGAAAGTGCTACACTCGCTAAGTACCATAACATTCGACGGAGGGGCCCTGATAAATTATGAATCGGTGGGCAGAATCAGGTTACTGCCCTATTTCCTGTGTATCATGTTTACTGACTGCATAAATGTAATAATTGAAATGTAAAGCGGGAATCCTGAGATACAATATTTACACAACACACCTCACATATGGTCCAAATTTCGCTGCAGCTGCTTTCGATCACGGGCACAGAGCAAAAAAACATACTTTGAAATGAAATTCAAAATGAAGAGGGAGGGGCGTAGATCAGCAAGCGTTTCTGCTACCTTACAGGTCCGATTCCTGAAAGTATTATATCGGATGAAATCCGAGCGGTGTCAGAAGTCGTGTTACTATGCTCACATGCTTGTACACATGCAACACGATGTCTCCATCTTGGGGGGGATTTGACGGTTAATGTAGGCAAGCCGTCTGTGGAACAATGTATACCTTTCACTGCCTTTTCATAGCCCTCGTGTAGCTCACTACAGTCGCCACTGAGGAGGCACTTTGGGGTAAGAGCAGCAAGTGAAAGACAGGGGATACCGAGCTGAATGGTTCGGTTTAGTTATTCAAATAGAAGCTCTTAGAAGCCACTACCTGCTGCGCACTGTTGTGCTACGAAGGTATCTATCAAGAAGGCACCATGGGACATTTGTTTCCACAGTAACAGTTAGCACCCCAAGCTAAGCCGTCACGGGACATGCGAAGTTTCTCAGTGCGATATCATCCTGCCAAGTCATTCTGGTAGATGCTTGGGTTTTCAAGAGCTGTTACCTTTTGTATCACCCTGTGAGAATCTTTGCTGGATGGAAATTAGCTTACTATACAGGGAATGTATAAGGGGAACACATGTAGCCTCTGTTGCACACTGACGATAAATTTAGTCCAAGCTAATTACTACTGATAAGGGCCACTGATGCGAAATTCGGCAGACTGTATCTGCAAGTAAAAATACAACTGCGGAAATAGTGCGTATCATTACTCTGTTATAAATACAGTAATGAGTAGTTGGCTAATGCACACAGCCGTTTGTGTTTTTTTTTGCTTTTTTTAATAATAAGGAATTCTGGGGCACTCTAGTATTTCATTCTCCAAACAAAAGCTCATAAATGCCCTGTAACTGGACACTAGTATCTGTCTTGCAGTTATTTGAATTTAAATTGTGGAATTTTCCAGAAATACTGCCTCACATCACAAACAGTTTATGAGCAGCATCATTCATTCTGCTATGGTCAGTCCTGAAGCTGGGTCGTCTGCACAAAGCATGTCCAGTAATAGTTACTGGTTACTTGGGCATGATCAGTTTGCCATAACTGAAGTCCCATCTGCCAACCTTATCAAGGACTGATAAGTCGCAGTGTCTGGCTGTGAGGGTCATGGACTTCCTGATAGTACAGGGCTTTTCAAGCAGTATACTAGAACACATTTATTGCAATACTCTTTCTTTTCACCCATAAGGCATTGCAGAAACTCTAAATGTTTATTGCTTATTCAAACAGTCAACTCCTGCGACTGGGACTGAGAGTGAACCGGCGCAGCTGAATTCTTATGTTTACCGTGGGACAGCATGATTTCTGTCTTAACCTCGGGTCACCGGTGCGCAAAAAAAAAAAAAAAAAAAAAGATAGGAGATTATTCCAGTTTATCTTTTCACTGCACTTCACAAGTTTTGGTCACTTTCCAATACAGGAATAAGTCAAATTTTTAGCCCTTTTCTGAGTTACTGAAGGAGTTTCTTTAACTGTGTTCGACTTTCAGTATTTTCAAACTGTCTCTATGCAAAAAGTCTAAATTTGACACTCTGAACTGAAGGTGAGTATTAACCTAATCTTCAGGCACCAGAAGAATTTTAGCCCCTCAGCAAACTAATAGGATGACTGACAGCTTTCATCTATTACAGTACTTAAGCTTTTGATTAAAGGCGCGGGTAATCCGTCATCCAGGTGAACTGCTGGAAATTAGGTGTGGCAAAGAGCGAGAAGATATTGAAATTGAGCTGGAAGGACTGTTGCAAAATTTTTAATGTCCTTGACTTTTCTAAAATAAATACCAAGTTAAAAGCAAGGCGGCAAGCAGATGGAACAGACAGTTTAAAGACCTCTGGAGTCAGTCAGGGCGAGATCGTTTTAAAACCAGGTTCTGATGAAGCCTGGAATCACACAAGTAAGGAATACTTCCCATAAACTATGAATAAATGCAAATGAATCAAAAATCTGCCAAAGGAATGGAGTTACACAGAAATGCTTAAATAAATACTGCATTGAGCAAGTCTGGAAAACTTTGTGGAGAAAGCATAGGTCATGGGGAAGCAGGTAAAGTAGCGGTTAACTTCCCCTAATGAATGTGCGTAATGTGGGAACCTTCGCACAATGTTCGTGTTTGGTTGTATTAACATTTCGCTAACCATTGCAATACAAAAAAACATTGTAAAATCTTATGACGATGTTCCACTTAGGTTCTCTAAACATTATAGGGACGTTCTGATGCAAAATAACCTGGAGTGAACATTCTCTAAACATTACAAGAATGTTTTTGTAAAACATTCCGTGTTTGCTGGGCCGGTTCCAGAAGAATGTGTACTGTAGAACCACTGATCTAGGTACTCCATCGTAATTGCTTCAGTAAAGTAACCACCTGTATTATTGGGTAAATTTTTAAGCCTCTTAGTATAAAAGCATTAGTTAAGATAATTAGCCAAATCAATTAAGTTCAGCACTAAGAAGGAGATGGAAAAGGTTTACAGTAGGCTTAAAAATTAGAGATATCTTTCTTGAATCTATCGCCAACCGTATTGTTTTGAGTAGCTGAGAATGCAATAATTGTATACTGCGCATTGAATGGTCAACTGGGAGATGGATTAATACAACAATGTGGTTTTGTGGCTGTAGTTGTGTTCTCAGAGCCAGAAGCTCTTTTCTGTTTCAAGGAAAAAGTGCTGCACCCACAGTTCAGTATTTACAACCACCTGTCACGACCACCTGTTCAGCCTAAAAATTCATTTAGTTCAGAAGTGTTGTGGCAGCAGCCTGTAAAAGTGCCTTTTTGGAAAATAGGATTACATCTGTCTCTAAGGTAATCAATCATGGAAGTGGTTTGATGTGGATTTTGACAAGAGTGTCTCATAACATAATTAGATTAGACTAATCCAGGGCAGGAATCTAGGCTTTCTTTGTAAGTACTATAAGGAACAACATTTGGAAGCAAATAGTCTTATAAATTTACATTTTATGACCAAGTGGGCGAAGACTTTTGGTGGAGCGCAAACTACGGCTTTTATATTAGCATGTCTAAAAAAAGCCCTCGACATGGAATCTTTAGATTGATTTCAGACCAGCACATTTTTCTTTTAGGGCCATAACTGCTTTCTAACCCATGCTGAAAGTGACTATGTCCAACAAATGGGCTCATATGGAGAAAGCTATCCACACTTGGAAAGACACAAATTACAGCTATGGCCTTGGATTCGGAAGTCCTGGGCCCAATACACTTTCGAGACAAGAGTGATGTATGTTACTATAGTTTCAGCACGAGTTACCGAGGCCATACATGAAGTTCCACAATTACACACTACAGGAATTTGAGAGCTCTGTCTAAGACAAGAGCTAAGACTTCCTCTGTTGTATTTCATATTATTTACTTTGGTCAGTCAAAGTCAATGGGACTATTCATGCATATTTTAAATCGCCATGAATAATGATCATTTCCCCTGACTTTGGCTTACCAACACCTATCAAATATGCTATTTTACAGGTATTGGGCCTAGTTTTGTAATCAACCCAGATATACACAATTATGTCATTAAGACTGAATGCCAAATTTGCCTGGCCTCTCTCTCTGATACAAATGCACACTTTATACTGTAATATATATACCAGGCAAATTACAACAACGATACGATGTTTGGCTTAGATGCATACAAATTGTGGTTTTTCCTAAAACGTTAAACTAAAATAAAGTAATAAATTAGAAGGAGCCAATCAATCAGTGAAATGTATGTGAAAAATACCATTAAATATACCTGGATTAAATCAGTCTTATTGTAATTTATGTTCTTATTCCTTCATTGAGATTCATAAAAATTGAAGAAAAAAAAATGCATTCAAATTGCATGATATGTGATTCAGCTTGCCCAGTTAAAATACAGGCTTCTGGAAAATTGTTTGCACAGCTGTTATCGTCCACGCACCTCAAATCACAGATATACTGGCCACACAGGAGGAACATTGCATGTTGCAGGCCTAAAATCAATCACGACCTTTTCTTGGAACCCTTCCCCATAAATATCCTACTCCGTTATTCTCTGTCTTCACTGCTGCCTGGAAAGCTACACCCACTGACCCCAAAGTTTTGGCCCCAGTACTCGATTGTTCCATATGCATTGGACAAGGAAGAGCTATTAAATGATCAGATTTAGCCAGTTGCAACCATACATGGGAAGAACAGAACTAATATTCAAGGAATTCACTTCCTTAGAGCAACAGTTGTTGAGAACTGATAACAGAACTTTATCTCAATTCTGAACTGATGCTAAGAGTCTTAAAAGTTGGCTTGGAACATGAATGGTACTATGAAACACACAAAAAGTAACTGTGAAACACAAGGAAGCTGCATTCGTCTTACTTTTCAAAATATTATCTGTATGTTTATGTTAGTGACATCCTGAAACAGTGACGGCCAATCGGACAGCCTAAGGGAGCTGTATTAGATGTCTGTCATAAATTAGATGAACTTTATTAATCCCATGAAGAGAAATTTCAGTGTTACAGGAGCAGTTTAAAAAAAACAGGATAAGAAAATACATTCAACATAAGGGCACAAGACAAAGAATTATTCACAAGCTGGGCTCTAGTCCTGATAAGTACGGCATATTGCCAGTGGTGCAATCCCTCTCGGGCAGGAAACAGAGAGGCTCATTCCCAACAAAAAACGTTTTAAGGGTGGCCTGCAGCTGGAAGAGAGCATCACCCGTCTTCTCCCATACTTAACCAACCTGCTTTTTTGACTTTACCTTCAAGAGCAAGGCTAACTTTGCTACAACAATTAACAACATCTGTTTCACGGGGCTTTGGTTTATTAGAAACTGTAGCATGCTTGGCTGGCAGAAAATTGGTTTTGCATGGTATAATGCCCTTTTTCCCCATCAGTGATGCCTTTTTATTTACTCATTTTTCATATGAGATGGTATCAGGCCATTTTCCTCTCTCGTTATCGATATCCGAAGTAAGGCAGGGGTACTGACCAGTTTCAACATGTCTGTTGTGTTTCAAATATAGAATGTAACTACTGCTTGAAGTGGGCCAGTACTCACTGGTACGCAGTACGAGCACCTTGTTGCTTTCCTCTTCAGAATATTGGCGCCTCTCAATATCTGCTGGTACTGAATAACGGGAGTACTGGTACCTGGAATTGAATAACAAGAGGGGTACCAGAACCAGGTACTTAATAACAAGGAAAGTGCCGGCACCTGGTGCTGAATAAAATGAGGGGTGCCGGCACCCGGTATTGAATCACAAGGGGAGTACCGGCACCTGGTACTGAATAACAAGGGGAGTACTGGCACCTGGTACTGAATAACAAGGGGAGTACCGGCCCCTGGTACTAAATAATAAGAAGAGTACTGGCACCTCGACTTGAATAACAAAGGGAGTACCGGCACCTGGTACTGAATAACAAGAGGAGTACTGGCAATTGGACTTGAATAACAAGAGGAGTACCGGCACCTGGTACTGAATAACAAGAGGAGTACTGGCAATTGGACTTGAATAACAAGGGGAGTACCGGCACCTGGCACTGAATAACAAGAGGAGTACCGGCATCTCGATTTGAATAACAAAGGGAGTACCGGCACCGGGTACTGAATAACAAGAGGAGTACTGGCAATTGGACTTGAATAACAAGGGGAGTACCAGCACCTGGTACTAAATAAAAAGAGGAGTACTGGCACCTGGACTTCAATAATAAGGGGAGTACTGGTACTTGTTTTTCCCCACTTCATGCACTGAATGTAACACTTACATAAAAATCAAAGAATATATTCAGCATTATTACTCTGCTTTCTATGTTGATTGTTAGTTCCTAAAAACTCTTCCTGCTCTGTCAGGCACAATCGCAATATGCAAATAAGGACGACGCCCATGAGCTCCCTGCCACCAATCTATGCTTTTACATTCAGAATGCCTCAAGAGTCTGCTACTGATAATGTTCATTTATTTAGATTACAGTGTTGAACATGAACTGTGGATGTTCTTAGAATGAATCTGAAGGGAGTACAGGTTAAATGTGATTTTCTATGCAGATTAAGGTTCCCCAGGTAGAGAGAATTCCCTTCCCGAACAGAGTGAGCCTGGTGCCTTTTTAACATTCAAACTTACTGCTCTCGCCATTACTTTGGACATTTGCCCATAATATAAATAAAAAGGAGTGTAATCCCATGCTGAAACTGGGCAAATCAAAACTGTATTTTGATAGTATACCTGTTTAGAAGACGGCTGGATATACAGCTCTGGAAAAAACACAGCAAAATTTTCAGTTTCACTCGTTTCCCAATTTATGGGTATGCTTCTGTAAAACACATTTTTTTTGTAAACTCCAGCTTGGTTCCTCTCTGTTTCTCATTAGTGAAGGGCCTCTTCCTTGCTTTACTGGACATCAGTCGTGCTTCTAGGAACCTGTTATGAACTATCCTAGCAGTGCACTTCACACCATTTAATGTTTCCCATTCTTTTTGAAGGTCACTTGAGGTCATCTTCCAATTTATGAGGCACTGCCAGATAAGTTGACCGTCATCTCTGGCATTAGGAAGTTGCTTCTGCCCTTTACCTGGCTGTTTTCTGGTCGTTCCCAGTGTCTCCTGCTTCACCTTTTTCTTGTGTGCTGCTGTCTTATAAAGTTTGAGCCAGGAGACAACCTGCTGCTCAGTGTAGCCTTCTACCAGCAGAATCAGAATTAAACCAGCCACCTCACCATAAAAAAATATGAAGTGTTCTCCTAATGTTTTCCCCAAACTGTATACAAATAGCAATTTGAATCTTTATATATAATTATATATATGTATACATATTTGAAATGGAGAAGGCTGAAGCAGAAATCGAGAGTAAACATTAAAATGCAACTAGCTGTGTTCCACATGGCAAAAAAGGCACACAACTGTGCTCCCAGCTAAGGAGTTGAACTTGTCTGAGATTGATGCGCATAATAACAGATTCATTTTAGGCCGCTGCAGAGTTCCTAAAATTTGCTAAAATTTTACAAGTGTTGCCAAAAAAGGTTGGGAGGAGACTACATTTTCAGTGACATTTACTTTGTTTTCATCCTATAAGAGAAGGAAACAGTTGACGGTATGCTATCAGCCCTTTTCATTATGGGAGGTGACTCACCTGGCCCTTTCCTCCCATAATGCACTCTGAAAACATTTACAGAAATGAAAGCTAATCAAGACTGAAATTTTTGCTTTAGTCTCCCCATCTTGGGGACCTCATCCCAGTGGCTGTAAAGCATCAGTTTTCAATTAGCCTCTTACAGAAAAAAAGAGAGAAAATGGACAACTGAAAATAGTTACGAAAAGGACATTTTGGTGATTTGCAGCTGTTTTCAGTGATATACTAAATAGTTATTATAAAGTTGGGTCGCATTACCCTAAGGAACGCTAATTACCTTTTAAAAAAAATAATTATTACCTTCAGTAGGACATCTGGCATCCACTAGATGTTTGCTCTTCCAAAAGCTGGTTTAAAGGGTTACTTTGGGCCTAACGCTATTGTATGGCAACAATAGTGGTTGTTACTGGGACTGACAGTATCTCCTGCTCTCAATAAAGAAAATAAAGACTATGGGAGCGGAACCAACTGATGGACTAGTGTTGATTAACAAAGAGGATGGTGAAGTGAAATCACTAAATGGGTTATTTGTGATGCCGTAAACTGCTAGAATAGGGCAAGTGTTAGTAGATATGTTTCTGATCTTTTATCTCACAAATAATGGCTCGTTAGGTGACCGATAATAGTTTGTACTATAAGCTATCCTCTTTGCTAAATTAGCATCTAAAAAAAAATCGGTACTTTACCGGTTTTGCTTGCTGTGTTAAGTGGTCTAACAAGGAATCAAATAAATCAGAAAACACAAAGAATTCTTCCAGTTTTGTGATGAGGTCATGATGTATCAGCATGGAGATGCTTCGCATGCACCTTAAAAGGGATTTTTTCTTTTTCAAAATGTTGTGAAAATGTTTTGTGCTGTTAACAGAAGACTTCCTGGACAAACCCAAATCACAGCGACTTTCTGTCTCTATGCATTTTTTTTAATAGCAAACCAATAAAATAAACAGCTTGTTTGGGGTTGTTGCTAAGCCTGACTGCTTATGGAACTTCCCAAACCTTAACTTCCTGTGTTACCCAGTTTACCTCCCGTATACTGTACATAAGTTACCCTGCAGGAAAACCACTATAGTGTAGAGGATTCAAGCCATTTCAGTCAACTGGTAATCAGAGGAGATCATATTTGTGCAGTAGATAAAAATCCCAGATTTCAGAAAGTTTAACGATAACACTTTACTTGACGGGGAAAAAATACTTCGTAATAACTCAGGTACTACTGAAGTACAAATTATGAACAAACATAGTTGGTACTTGAGATAAAACATGCATCACGATTCATTAATGACGAACAAACATGAGATCAGTATTTCACTTGTTATTCATTATTTGTTCCTTCGGTAATTCACAAATGTTTTCAGAATTAACAGATATAGTAACAAATATAGTAATTGTCTGACAAAAAATGCATCACAATTCATTAATGATGAGTTAACATGAGATCAGTATGTAACTAAGACTTAGTTCATGGTTAATTAATGCATAAGTAATACCATAATACATTGTTTGTGCCCCTTCAAGTAAAGCATTACCAGTTTAACAGAGCTACTGAATAGAATGTGGAGAGTGAGAGCCGCTCATGCATACTGATCCATCAGCGTAGGTTCAGAGGTCACCTTTGAACATCCACAGCACCTTTACTGCCCTGTTTAAGCCAATGGGATAGAGGTTAAATCAGCATGGGACCAAGGGTGGAAGGTAATCCCACCCACCGTGGGCCTCACAGCCTTATTTTTCCAATTACTGTTTTATGGTGTGTAATGTGCCCTCAGTTTTAAATCCTGCTAGGATATTTGATACCAAATGACCAAAACCTGTGTGTTCTGGATATATCTTCTCAGCATACTGCTCCCTAATAAGTCTACAGACAAACATGTCCAAAGAACAAAAGATAATATACATTATATATCATGGGCACTATCACCACAGATAATCTTTTTTGCCTGGTTTCAAAAACATTTTGTTCTATACAGTGAGCTCACAATACAGGAGTGCATATCGTTAACTGTCACCCAGGATAAGTGGGTGCATGATGGCTGGATGGATGGATGGGAGGAAGAACAGACACTAAGCTAGACACCTTAATTGTACAAATTGTAGACACTTCGCCATGACCAGCCAAGCAGTTAGCGATGACAAAATCAATCCCATTTACATAAGGTTTACAAAACACATACACTAAAGAATAAACAAGGAAAAACAAACGTATTTTTGTACTTACGGTAAACGAAACCAGCTGTTTAGAATAATGTTACCATGTTGCCAGGGAACACATAGATGTTCTTTGCTGGCCATTTAGTCCCTTAGAACTGAAGCGTATTTTTGAAAGTGAACGTTTTGAGAAGCATGATGTTGAATCGATTGTTCTGGATTTGCACATGGAAAGAACGTGCACTGCTGATGCCGTTTGAGCAGCAGTCTAAAGATAATATTTTGATGGATGAGTAACACTTTCAACAACTAATCCATTTTTAAAATCACCTCATGGGTGATGACCTATAAACCCAGGTCAAAAGTCAACCAGACCCTCGCAAATTCTGTAAGCCATTTGGGAGCCTGACAAACAGCTCCGTAGTTGACCTGTCTATCAAAACAAAGGGACTCTAGAGACTTAATGTCATTGTGATTCTGCCTGTCTGTCACTGCTCGAAAAAGAAAAATGTTTGTCAATGATTCTCTTACATTTGATACATTTATGTCTTTTAAGATTAATGATGATTCTTTTGAAAACTAGTTTAGATGTGTTTTAGTGGAATTACATAAATCAAAGTACATTAACTGGTTTATAAAAGTATAGTAAGCTATGTAATAGAAAAATGATTCTTGTGAAGTTATATTTCTGACTATCTGAGAGGCTGGGAAAGTAACATTTATTAACTTGTATAGTAAATACATATAATATAATAGATGAACCTGCAAATAAATAAATAATGTCAGAATATGTCAAATAAACTTGGCAATGAACGGCGACAAAAGCAGATAACGCAGACCTCAGGCTTCTGGCTGAAAGACTTCTGGTTCAGTGGTACTCTGTTATACCCTTATGTGGAAGTACTCTGTTGTACCCTTATGTGGAAGTACACTGTTGTACCCTTATGTGGAAGTACTCTGTTATATCCTTGAAGAAGGTACAAAAAGTGAACACACTTAAATGCCTAAATAGATTAGCCACAATAATGTTTACGCTTGGGATAAATGCTCCTTTTCAATCCAGGGTGTGATTCTTCTAAGTCAAGAATCTGACGGATTTGGTCAAATTGTGAAATTAGCAAAGGAAGACTAAATAAGCAACAGAATGTCATAGGACACAGGATTCAAAACAGCCAGTGTGTTGCGAGCAGTGAAAGGATTTCATTCTGTACAATTAATACTTGTACCTAACTGATATAGAGTAGATTAATCCTGTCAAAAATAGAAGGTGAAAGTTTTTTACAATTTTGAATGCTCATTGTTTTCAACTTTTCTAATTACTCAACACACCTTTCTGAATATACAGAGAGTACATACTGCTTTAAGTAGATCAGTTTGTCGAGGCAATTACTGATACAGGTCATGACCAGCTGTGGGGGGCTGTAATTTAATTGAACACAGACACACACAAATATGTCTAATTTAAGAATTGTGAAGCAGGATAAGCTGACATTATACATACAGCTCTGGGAAGGAGGCTTGAGGTAGACAAACAAGTATAGCGAACTACTTGCGGGAAATTTGTAAATTTTTTGATTCAGAAGGTTAAATATGTGTCTTATTGCTGTGTTTTTTTGGAGTTTTTAATTGCTTGTGTTTTTACCCTTTTGTGTGCAAGAATTGTAAATCCCTGGGAATTTATAGTTCCTCGCCACCCTGATGCTGCGGACAGAGGGGCCGTGGCTATTGATTCAATGTGGAGAGAGAGAGTTGTGGAATCCCAGTTCCCTGCCTTCGCCCCCCCCCCCAGCAGCTTAATCACGTTCAGCAGGCTCTGGGTGATGAAAACCAGGCATGATGTTCTACCTTATCCATCTTGGGTGTTTCTACTCGAAAGATCAGTTAAATGTGTAACAAAGACAGGCAAAACGCTGTTCCTGCCACATCCCGCTATCTTTTCTTTCTAGTTGGCTTCCTGGAGCCCGCCTTTGTCCCTGACAGGAAGTAACTTAATGCCTTGCTAGTAAACCTTGGGTTCTCACCCCCTGTCTGACTGCGAGCTCAGCATTAAAGCCGTTCAATGACAGCTGCCGTGGCTTGATAAGTTTTGCAAAGTAGAATGTGTGGGAGAAAACGCAAATCAATTCTGGAATTTCTTTTGTCTGTTGACCGGCTGCAAAAGCATTCTCTGTGTCATGTGAAAGGAATGACCACGAAAGGATGTCCTCTGTCAAACACTGCTGCCATCTAGTGTTTCTGAGGTGGCACATCTTTCTTTCATTAATGGTACGATAAAAGCTAGGACCCGTGAAAAATGGTCACAGGATGGATGATGTATTATAAAAGGACTTTTATCTTTAACTGACGTTGAAATTCTCAGAGAAATTCTAGAGCATATTCCATGCTGTTATGTTTACAATACCTGTGTTACAAAATGATAGTTGTTTTAAAATAAACTTAATGTAAACACATAGACATGTTATGAAATGCAGTACATGAAGGTATGCTTCTCAAATTCCGTTTCAAATTCCTTTTTCATTCTGTCCTTGCCCATGTCAATGTATTTTTGAGGAATGTAAATTAAACAATAGCAGTTTGTTTAAAAGAAAAAATAAACAAACTTAAACCTGTCAGCCTGTCAGTTCTGAGACCGGTTTAAACCAGGATATTTCATTTGAAAAATGCTGTCTGTACTATATACTTAATACTCCATCAACCTGTCTTTTCCAGGTTGCTGGTTAAAATGCTATAAATTTTGCCACCATTGTTATTGTTGTGTGGCATTTTTGGTTTCCATTTTTTCAAACGCATAACTTAAAAGGCATAAATGTGTGAATGTAAGCCATCGCGCACAGCGTAGGGACCTAAATAACTCCTAAATCATTCATTATAATAGCACCTCACCCACGTCTATCACAACTGCACACCCAAAGTACAAGCAAATGGGCCATAACTTGCTGCAAGAACAGTGAGGAGGGCTGTGTGGGCACGCCTGCACACTCATACACTTACCATAGAATGAGCGGACCTGTTAAACATTTTTAAAGACCTTTAAATCAGTTATGCCCTACATAAATTTTCTCTCTGCCCTCCCAACCAGAGGCGTTTGCTGCTTACTGATTTAAAGTCTTAAGAAATTAGTCTTTCACAGGTTAGCAAACTGAAGAATGAGAGAAAGACTGTTGGATTTCATAGCAATGGTTCTAGAGATCTGGCAGCGGTAGGCTGAAAGTGGGGCCAATGTGAAATCAGGCCACGGTGGACTTAAAGAGCCCCACTGACCAGTGGCTCCTGAACTTTGGCTCCAGGAGACCAGTAGTGAGTGCTGGTGAGAGTTACCGTAACGTTGGCTCGGTCTTAAGACGTTTAAGAAGTTTTTATCCAAACTCTATAATTAAGGATCATCCAGGCTATGAGGTTCTATATCATATTATTATCGCTTATATTAAAATTGATGTAGGGTGACCAGACACAAAAAGTATGGGAGGTCAATGCAATCCTACTAGGAGCTCAGTTCATTCTTACTCGTCTGGCCGGGACCAAACGGCAGAATTGCTCCTGATCAAGCATTCAGATACTTTCCTTACATTTCCTCACAAAAAAAAAAAAGACCAGATCCATCCTGCAGAAATGTACATGACGCTTGAACTGCAGTGCCATGAGCGTAAATGATGGTGATAACCAACGTGAACTTGGTGGGTCTTGCCGGGCCACTGGCCAGTGTAACTACCTGAAGCGTGTGAAGAATTTACAGCCCGGGGTCACGGGGAGGAATTGCGTAGGGGTGACATTCTGAATCAAAAGTAAACCCAACGCTCCAGAAATAGAAAGTAAAGGGTGTGAAGAAAAAAAGGGGGGGGACCATTTTTTAGCCATGAGAAACCATGGAAATACAATAAATATTATCCCTTTTCCTCCTTTAACAGGCCATGAACCACTGCCAGCGTTTATTGTTATACATGGGGCTAATTGCTCCAATAATTGCACATGTGGGACCATCAGCTCTAGAAAGAGAGGGGGGGGGCTAGCCAACCTGCAATCCTCTCGTGGTATTCCAAGAGGTTTTTTCACTACACATGGACCAGACGTGTTTAGCTGAACTGCCGCACAGGTCAGGCCTCGGCTAAGCCTGAAAGAAGCGGCTCTCTTTACCCACGATTAAACCTGAGTGATTCACTCTTGGCTGGGATTTAAACCAGACCAGCACATTGGTGCAGGACAATGACAAATGTAACTCCTAAAAGAGGAAATATTTGAGAGCTTGACAATTCCATGTAATTTTACTTCTATACATTGACCTGTAGTGTGCCAATTGTCTGCAGCACATCACTAACGTTGCTTAATTTTGGCAATTTCAGCATTTCCTCTAATATTTACGACTCAGAGCCATGGAGACAAATCAACAGCAGAATTTAAAAGGCACCATCATATGTGAACCTGTATATCTAGATTACATGCTCAAAACCAGAAGAGCTTAAATTAGATATATTTAGCTATTCTTAGTAGGCTAATTTAGTACAGATTGAAAAATAACAAATGTTTCATTAGAACAAAAGTCAGGTTAATGAGAGTCAGAAAGCCTTTTTTAAACAGCAGTAAGACGGTAACTAGCAGGACATTGGAAAAGGCCTTAATTTTGCTGTTGACATAAGGAGAACATAGTAATAACTCGCAGCTGGTTCTCAAATAATGAGACAGACAGGATAAAAATGGACTAAGAGGGTAATGCCTCAGAGTTGAAAGAGAGATGAAATTAATATATGCTTAGTTTTAAAGTTGATTAGCCAACATTTTTTATTATAATACCTGTGCTTTGGTCCTGCCTACTTGCCTCACGAGTACTGTCATACAGCTTCAGGGTATCCTGACTTTTGGCATTACTTTAGGAATATATTCAGGTAATCCATAGTCATTTTTGCGTGATGGATTTTTTTGTGCACTAGCCAAAATTCTGCGTCACTGTTTGCAGAAGATTAAGCCCCAATATCAGGATGTAGAGACCCACCCTCTTTAGCAAAGGTAATGGCACTTAGTCTCATTCAGCTACATCATTCTGCCGAGTCACTTCTCTTTTGGAGTCAGTCCAGTTCAACCTAAAATTGAGGGGACTCTTTGGAGAAGAAGCTGATATTTTTTCAAACTCTTGGTTTGTATTTATTTCTAGGAAGGCAGGACCCACCCGTCGCTATTTGTGCTGGGGTTGGGCTTTCTTTGGACATGACTGCAGAGAAGAATGACTGAATGGGCAGCTCAGAAACTGAAAAGCCATGTGGAACTGGCTTTAAATTGATCAGAGCTAGCAGCTGAAGCCATTGATATTATAAACATGAGCGCAGTGAAAAAATGATCCGTCATCTTCGGACGTGGGCAGAATGACCTTCAAGCAACCTTCACTTTGAGTCGCTGAGATTCTATCATTCTGAAAAATGCCACAAGGTTAGTCACAGTCACATAATGCTACAGCTTACTTGTTGGGAGAGTAGCGCATGATATAACAAAACATTCCTCTCAAGAGGACAGGAAGAGATATACAATGTCTATTGAAGCACAACTGCACAATAGCAAACTTAAGTCCTGTATAATCTTCTCAAAGAATACTACTACCGTAATTGCATCTGCCAATATAATACTGAGAAAAATACATAATAACATAATAGTAAGATAAGTGTAATTGTATTTTTTCGGTATTTTTTTCCAAATACAATTCACAGGTACATGATTTAAAGGGAGCCAAATATTTAAGCTGGAAACGCATAGCTAAAGAAAAACAAAAAGTAAACAAAAAAAACAATAAAATGAAAATTCCATCACATAACTCGAAATTAAGGACTGACAAATCGTCGTATCTGTTGTATGTGTGCTGTGGCCCTAACGACACAATTGTAAATGTGTTAGCGCTTGCTTCGAGTCACCAAATAGGCCTCTAATTAATGAATGTGGTCCAAAGCAGGCAGGAAAAACTATGTCAAAGGCAATCAGTTCTCCTAGCAACTTCACACTAAGTGGGTTGGCGTGCGCAGCTTTATCTCTCTTTGAAAGTACGAGCGGAGAGGAAATGTGCCTAATCAACAGCTAAGACTGAGCAAAGTAACTCTCACTATCCACTAAAGGCAGGCCATGTTTGAAAAGGGCCTGTTACATTTTCAAGGAGAAATTCTATTCGGCCGATTCCAAGGCACGCTTTACTGTAAATACTGGCACGGCGCTAATACCGCTGCCGTGGATGGGCACTGCCTACCTCTCGGAAGAGAGTCGACTTGTTATGACTGGAGAGGCTGATTGTAATAGTAGGATTGTTCCAAGCTGAAATTGTTTTGCGTGATTATCTTACTGTGGGCCCTTGTTTAGACTATGAGAGGGGGATTTCTTTGTTTTTATTAGATGTAGAAGCAGTAGTATTGAATAACTGGGGGTCCCAGGTCATTCACTATTGCCCCACCTACTAGTGTTTTTCTAGAAGATTACCATCGTCAGTTCTTCCAGAACACATCCAAGGGTAAATGTAACTGACGAGCCAAAGGCGTAAAGTGCAAAAGCAAGTGGCACATGTTCAGCGTCTGCAGCATGTTCTGTGCTTCTGAAACGCTTACTAAGTACTTTAATTGTCTTTCATAATATTGCTGTAGTGGGACTATTTCCCATTCTCATTTCTCATTCAATGTTAAAATGAGTCATATTTGTTGAATAATTGCTTCCTGTCTGGTCTGTGAAGGCACCCGGCACACAGGTAACAGGTGTGCATGATTTCAGACTGAAAGACCACGGTGATTTATCGTCACTGGTCACATTTGATATTGCGAGTCGATGAAAGGTCTTCTGCCACCATTGGGCTGGTACGGTGTTAGTGCTTTTGGGGACACACTGGGACCTTGGAGAGAGAGAGAGAGAGAGTATAGTAAGCAAGGTAGTCAATGATCTGTCCACAGCAGTAGCTGTTTCTTGTGGTTTGAGGGCGTTTGTTTTGTTCATATCTTTTTCTGGTCTACTGCACAGCACCATTTTCGCGTGCCTTTTGTGTTTCATTTTTTCTTAAACGAAAACAAGTGTTTAAAAGGGGCCTCTGCATTGAGTTTCACGTACCATGACCTCCTCTCCACGAATGAACACAATATTCTGCCTATGACAGCCGCTATTTTTATAGTTACTCTGAATTCCCATTACGTTTGCGGTAACAGGTACGGTACAGCCAGAGCTGCCAGCAGAGATGGTCATAAAACTCAGTATTGGGGTTTATAATTGAGCTAGATATTTTCTTTGGAAAGGGAAATCTGATTGCGAGGTACTGAATACGAGAGGAAGAAAACTGGTGACATTTATTTGGCATTTTACAGTTTGTGGTATGTAGTATCCAATCATATTTATTAGTTAAACATTTAGAGTCATCGTATATGCAGTGATTACTGTCAAGGATATCTCCACAAAGCACTTCCCAAGACATGTGGCTGAGCTCTTCGGGTATAATTGAGAGCTGTTATATGCATTCTCAAATTAAAGGTTTCATTTAAATACCCCATATTTTCCACTTATCTCTCACACCTTCCCTGGGGACAAACCGACCCCAAAGGCAGATGTCAGGTGACTTCTCATAGTAACAAAATGATTGTAGGGGCGTGTAAGTGTTAAACAATACGCCAGCTTATCCCTCAATAAACTGCTCCATTTCCATGTTATGCCACACAAATGAAGTTTTAAACAAACATTTCATCTCTACTCACATGCGCACCTTAAAAGCTAATCCTCAAAGAAACACTTGTCAGTTGCAAAATCCTCATATCCTTGAAATGAACAGGCTTCCCTGCAAATGGACTACAGAGAAAAAAGAAAACAATGCCAAAAATGGCCGGTATTTCTGTACATCACTTGCTCACAAACAAAGAGAACACATTTTCCTAGTTTAACCTGGTGGTCCTTAGTAACTTTGACAAGGGCTTTGAATCAACAGATGTTCGTCATGTGCAAATGGCCGGAAAATCCCACAATCCAACTGTAGAAACTTTCATGCACGCAGCCCAATTAAATCCATCCCCAAAAAAGAAAGTGCACTTCCCACATGTGACAGATCACCTGTAGCTTACCCCGGCCATGAAGTGTCAAGGAGTGGGAGGGGGGAAAATGACGTATATCCACCAGGGAGCTTATAACAACACATGCCTTGTTTTAAGAAAATAATAACCTAGAGATTAGAATTGCAAATCTCTTCTCTGCTTTACACTGGTGTATAAATAAATGCAGAAGTGATCCAGGCTAAACTAGGCTGAAAAGTAGGAAAAAGAGACAGCCTTTCATCCTCCATCTTCCACACTGTTTGGGGGGAGACAGGCCTGTACTCTCTCCCAAGGGACAGATTCTCAGACAGGGGAAATTTAAGAAAATCCTACTCCTCAGTACTGCACTGTTAAGTTATAATCATAAAGTGAATAAAGATGCACATACACGAAGGGGCAACAGGGAAGCACAGAGAGAAAATCACATACTTTTATTGGCTAGTAGTACACATCTGTAATCATTGTCAGGCTATAAGCTTTTTATATAGGTCGGTGATGCCTTATAAGCGTGGAACAACGTATTTCGTGCCTTGCTCAACATAAACCTGAATGAAACCTTCTTGAGTGCTGCACTGGTTTCGCACAATTATTCATTCCATTATAGGAAAATATATATTTTTTTTTAATCAGCACAGTGCAGCATTGTGTAAATTCTGAATGACGGCATGGAAATCAGTCAGTTGCTCAGCATCCCGCATCGTGATGTCATGAGCGGGCATTACTACCAGAGAGTCCGATACACCAAAAGAGGAACATTTACACATTTTACCTGAGAAACAGGTGGCAAAGACATTGTTCAAGTTAAACTAGTTTCAGGATTGAAGAATGAAAGTAATATTTCTTGGTAGTTAAACGTATAATTAAAATGACATCCACTTTCAGAACTGTGCTGCGAATACAAGAGGCACATGTGTGCATTAAGGGCAGCTTTGCTATACATATGCTATCCTGTCTAAGGTTGACTAAGAAAGAGTTCAGTGTACTCCGTGCTCCTCAGTGCTGCATTAAATGGTTACATAATGTGACTGTTTAAGCCTCTTTTTTACACTCCGGTCTCTAGTTTCATGGCACCATAGCCATAGGAACAGTAAAAACACAATTTTCACACAGACATGCTAATTTAAAGTCTGCAAAACCCAACTGTAAATGACTTTTTATGGTTTTATGACCATTAAAAGTGACAATGACAAATTATTTGGAGTTTAAAACTTTACAGTATTAACAAAGTCTGTATTTAAGGGCAGCGCCCTGCAATTATTGGCTGATGAATGCCAAAGTAATCAAAAAAAGGTTATTTTGCTTGATTTGAGAGTACTTTTTCTCCATTGTGCTGCATTAGACATTTATATATGGATGCTTTACTGTTTATTAGTGGTTATGTTTGTGGAAATGTTGCAGCACAGAATCGGGGTAACTTTGCTGGACAGAGCCACTGTGTCAGCAGCCATGCATATATTTTTGGTCAACCTGTCATTATTCAAACAAACTGGGCCTTTGTGTTCTGCATAACTGCATAGTACTGGATTCATGTCAACCGTAATTCATAGCTTTATGTACTTGTCAAAATGACCTTAAACGCCAAGAACTAGTAGTTGGTGAAGAAAAAGATTTGCATTTTATTCAATAGCCATTTGTTGAAGCGATGGAATTATGTTAGGGGGAAAAACGTCCGCCCATCCATCCATCCACCCATCCATCCATCCATCCACATTCACTCATCCAGGTCCAGGTTATGTGCACAGCAGTCTGAGCAGAGATGTCCAGACTTCCCTCTCCCCAGCCACCTCATCCAGCTCCTCTGGGGGCACAATCCTGAGACCACTGAACCAACCCACCTCCACCCTTTGGCTGCGCCCAAAAATTCGATCCATAACAGTTATGAACAGAATCAGTGACAAAGGGCAGCCCTGGCAGAGTCCAAGACCCAGCGGGAACGAGTTCGACTTACTGCCAGCAATGCAAACCAAACTGCCAGTCCATTGCATAGGGACCTAATGGCCCTTATCATTGGACCCCATACCTCATACTCCTGAAGCACCCCCCACAGAACCCTCCCCCTCACCCACCCCCAAGAACCTGGTCGTATGCCTTTTCCAAGTCCACAAAACAAATGTAGACTGGTTGGGCATACTTCCATGAACCCTCCAGTATCCTTGTGATAGTAAAGAGCTGGTCCAGTGTTCCACGACCAGGGCAGAATCCAAACTGCTCCTCCTGGATCCAGTTCAAGCAACGACGGGACGCTTCTCTCAATTCTCAGAGACACTCCCATTTCTTAAAGATTGGGACCACCACCCCAGTCTGCCAATCCAAAGGCACTGTCCCCGACCTCTACGCTATATTGAAGAGACGTATCAGCCACAACAAGAGTCTTCAGGAACTTAGGACGAATCTCATCCACCCCTGGAACCTCACCACAGAAGAGTTTTGTCTACTTCAGTGACCTCAATCCTAGTAATGGGCAAGTCTTCTAACTCTACTTCTTCCAAGGAAGGCGTGCTAGTGGGATTCCGGAGGTCCTTGAAATTTCCCCTCCACTGCCTGATTATATCTCCAGTTGAGTTCCACAGCTCTCCACCCCTGTTGCAAACAGCATCGGCAAAGTCCTGTTTCTCCCTCAGCCATCTAATGGTTTTCCAGATTGTCTTCAAGGCTAAACAAAAGTCATTTTCCATGACCTCACCTAACCCCTCCCACGCCAGAGTTTTTGCTTCCATAACTGCCAGGTCTGCATTCCATTTAGCCTGCCAGTATCTGACAGCTGCTTCAGGAGTCCCAAAAGCTAACCAAGCTCAGAAGGCCACTTTCTTAAGCCTGATGGCTCCCTATACCGCTGTTGTCCAAATACAGGTTCTGGGGTTACCGCCATGACAGGAACCAACAACTTCATGTCCACAACTCTGCACAGCTGGCTCAGCAATGGACGCACAGAACACTGCATATTTGGACTCAATGTCTCCAGCCACCCTCAGAATGCAAGTTCTGCCAAAGGTGTGAGTTGAAGATCTCCTGGACAGGGGCCTCCCAGATCCTCCAAGCACATCCTCACTATACATTTTCCTCCACCAATTGATCCAACACCCCAGCAGGTGACATCTCAGCTCCCCCTCAAGGGGAAAAAATGTGATGGTATGAAATCAACCGAGATGGAGTCTTTACAGAGATTCCACCATGTGACTACCAAACCAAATTGCACATATTTTCTTTTTCCTGCTGTTATAGCGATAGTGTTACATTCACACTGGCATGATCCAGTGTATCCCAGTCCGTCCACGTTTTTACTCCCTCCCAGCTCCCGGCTCTCCTGGCTCTGTGGGTCCCCGAGGACCGGATTGGGAAGCACTGCTATTATCTGATCGATTACATGCCTTGCAATTTATTTAAGTGTCTTCAATCCTTATACCTTTGGCATAAATTATATTTCATCTCGTGATGGTGCTTAACATATTTAAGATATAGTTCAATCAACCCGAATAGGACAAGCGGGTTCAAAAAATGGACAGTAAATATTTTTAAGGAACACCGCACATTTTATAGATACTGGCCCGGTAAATGAGTCAATGTGTAAGATAATACAGATTAAATGCTTTTCATCACAAGATTTGCCAGCAATCAAAATTAATACATTACTTAAAATGCATTACCAAATTAATAAGCACATTCAAACTGAATTGTGAGAGGTTTTTAAAATGAAAACAGGTTAGCATGTCTAAGTAATATAATGCTATTAAAAATAAATAAATCGAAATGAAGAAAATTTCATGCAGCATATCAGTGAAGATTGTGAATAAATCCTCTTTCTTGTTTCTAGAAGTAACCTTGGTAATTGTGTTTTTTTGGGGGTGGGGGGCACAACAAACATGAAAGGATTTGTGTTTTTCTGGCTCATTACCCTTTTAAATATTTTGGATAACATCTCCGGACGGTGCCATGTTTTTATAAACAGTAATGTGGACGGTATGGAGCCAAAGTTGTTGTTCTTTGTCTGTAGAAACCTCTACATCATAATTTAAGTATGTTACGTTTGGCTCATTACAAGATAACACTTCAACCGAAAGCTAGAAAAGGCATCAATCATACAAGATAATATTTAAATGTTGCTAATCTTTCAAATTTCTGCGGTTTGTTATGAATCAAATAAACAACTTCACATTTTTCTCCATTCTACTGATATATATGACTTTGAAAGTGCTTGACATAAAATGGTATGTACAGCAAAGAAAAAAATCTGTTTTATTTGTATGCAAGCAACATTGGCTGGACATTTTACATACAAAAACACAGGTGAGAGCGGGGATTCAGGACGTCTGAGTAAAAGGGGAAACATCCACTGATCCTCCACAGCTGAACCAAAAAAATAATTTTATCTTTTGGTAAGAAAATTAGTTTTACAAAACACCTGTTTTGGAGTTCACTGGGTCTGTATGATCATTTTATCCAATGGACATATTTATCCTATAATGATAAGGTGGTCTGGGTTTCCCAGGGTTAAATTAATCTGGCAGATTTCTATTAAAAATTATGAGGTGAATCAGACCAAAAATCTGAATTTATAGAAACATTACTGAGAAACACTTTTTAAGAGAATGAATAGTCTGTATGCGTATGTCTTGTTCTTTGTCCAACCAGCACATCTCAAAGCTGACAACGGATGACAGAAATTTCATCTAAATACTACCTCATCCAAGTTTTCCCATCACATTAAAAAATTGTTTCAAATCGTTCCACTATTACAGATACATTTAATTGAACACA
Organism: Mormyrops attenuatus; assembly: GCA_026777985.1. NCBI lineage: Eukaryota > Metazoa > Chordata > Actinopteri > Osteoglossiformes > Mormyridae > Mormyrops > Mormyrops attenuatus. The sequence goes on from JAODKC010000016.1 coordinate 7,392,515, forward strand.
GAAATATTCAGTACGTAGGCTCACAGTGGTTACCAACCAAGCTGTGGGCCAGGTCGGTCCTGTATGGAGTCTCACAGTGGATCCATAGTGGTGCCAATGCGGCTTCAAGTTTAAAGCTTCCCGTCCAGGGGTCTGGGAAAGGGAATCTCGGAACTCGGGGGTCTCGGAACTCAGAACATGGCGGCACCATTTAGCTTTTCCAAGTTCTGTATAGGAGAGCCCAAATAGAGTCTTAGCATATCCCAGAATAATCTGATCTGATAGCTAGGCTACGAAAATGCTAGGATGAGTCAAGGTATTAAGGGTAGACCGGCAGTAACCTAGCTATAGTGTTAGGTGCCCCCTAGCACCTAGTAAGCCTAAACCTATTTCCTATCCTTATAGCAACCCTAAACTTAGCTCTAACCCTTAGCCTAAGCCTAAGCTTAAACCTAACTTTAGCTCTACCCCTTATGGTAACCCTAACCCTAATCCCAGGTCAAAATGGTGTGGCATCCCTATCCCTAGATGCCTTTTTGCGGCACCTTCCACCTGTTTTACCCTTTTCCCTAAATAAACCTCAGTTCTCAGCAATCTCATCTGTAGTGCCTCCATGTCTGCCGCATTATTTATTTAACCTTTGAAGATGGCAGCAGCAAAGGCAAATGATCTTACGCTTTTAACTGTCCTTGGTAGCCTAATGAAAAAATCTAACCAGACTTGGCGGTAGCTATCAGGAAAACATTTGACCAAAACTGTGAAAGACATATAAGAATCACTGGCAAAGAAAACCTTTATGTTAAAAGCTCTAAAAATGATCCATCTGGAACACATGCAGTCAGTAAACTAGGAATCTCCTGGTTCACCTCATGTATCCATATTCCAATCCAAGGTGGGTTAGATCCAGCTGTATTTAATAATCAAGAAGTTCAGCAAGCAAAAGGTGTGGCAAGTCTAAGGCTACCTGTCACCTCTGTTCAGTATCCTGAAAATTATGCTGGCTATGTATGCGAGTGATAATATAATACTATGTATTTTCTGGCAGTATTGCTTAAATAAAATTAACATTTTATTAGACCCTAGGTTCCTGGAAATTGTAGTTTACCAGTTATGTGCACAGCAAACGTTAACACTTACATCACGTGTGTTTATGAGGTTAGAGTGTAGTCTTGTATTTATAAATCTATGCCTTTTTTTGGATGTAAAACTAGTTGCGGAATAAAAAGAAAACCGAGAATAATTCTGCATTTACAGCAGTCACTGGGTTCTCTTTATAACAAAGTTGATACTCTATAATATTCTCTGGCAACAGACGTGCTTCAGCATCTCATAAATGCTCAAAAGAATCTGCTTACATATTCACATACATTATAATGACAGCTTTTATTGTGTGAAAAGCATGCTAGGTCAAGACTGAAAAAAACATGTATGGAAGAGCACTGTAGGCTTTAATTTACTTTTTTTTTTTATTGTTATTCATGCCGTTATTTATATATTAATTTCTCAAGCAAACAAAACATGAACAATGGAAAAACATTTCCCGCCAACTCTTATATTACAAATCCTGCAAATCCTGTAGGCCATATAAAGATATGGTTCAGTGGAACAAAGGTAAAGGAAGCAAGTAATTAATCATGTATTAATAAGCATTTAAATGATGCAATTGAATTTTAATTATATTGAGAGTGATATTAAGATGTATTCCATTCAGGGTGTTTACTCCATTGTGTTGTATGCCTTCTGGTGAATTAATTAAAGGGTTTTCATTTTACATAACGGAAACCATTGGCTGTGCGATTTTTTTCCCCCCCAAACGACTTCAAAAAACCAAATAGTCACAGAGAGGCTGAATCAGGGAGCATTGCTGTATGGCGCGCATCCAAAACAACTAAGATGAAAATTAATTTGTTAATCCATTTATTTGCAGACCATAATATCGGTATCATCATTGCTTCACGTTATTTACATCCGAAAAAGAGATGTTATAAAGTACCAAAACGATACCATAATACTACTTTCCTAATTGTGATGATCAATTGCAGTCAACTGAAAAGATTTCATCCCTACTCACCCCCTACATCCCACCATGCTGATGAGCAGGTGACGATATATCCCATAATCAGGTGACGTAGCTACCATAAAACATGAAGTAGTTGAGCAAAAAGTTAAGCTAAGCCAACATGTCTCCTACATTATTTATTGTTCATGTTAGGTAATTTCAATATACTTTTTATAGCATGTCGTCCATAATAATTAATTGTTTTTATATTTATATTGCTAGTTACAAAACTTTGCTTCCTGGATAAGATTGCAGACAGATGCTAATTGATAACCAGGACCACATTACGTAAGAACATTCACTAAGAAGATGTTTAAGAAAATTCAGTGGCAAGCGATTTGGTGTTGCCCCTGTCCTCACAATTCAGGAAGACGGACACCGCCCCCACCCATTCTGTGTACAATAGACAGGCTGCTCCTGCGGTTATGTGGAGAGTGTCTGCCCCCCCCCCCAGCTCTGAGTGTCTGGCCAGGAACTGAATTGCAGGCTTATTTCATTTCTCCATATTTATGTTATGTTTTATTAAACTTCGACTTTACAACCTGGGTATATATGGTTACAGGATTTCAAATAATTAAAATCAGGCTCACCCGGGACCCAAAGAATTCTTTGTTTTGTCCTCGCAGTGTAGGTAGGGGAGAGCAGATTTATGAGATGTGTTCACTGGTAACTTCTCAGAGGGGACAACTGTATTGCTGGCTGCTGGCATCTGTTCATTGCTGCCGTATTTTTCTGTTCTCTACTGGTCATGAAGGTCTCTAATCCCTACAGCAGGGGTCTCCAACTCCAGTCCTGGAGAGCTACTATCCAGTAGGTTTTGTACCCTACCTGGCTTCTGATGAGCCACACCTGTTCCTGGTATTTACCTGAGAAATGGTGTGGCTCATCAGAAGCCAGGTTGGTTAGAAAACCTTCTGGACAGTAGCTCTCCAGGACCAGAGTTGGAGACCCCTGCTCTAGCTAGACTTTCATAGTACTGCTCTCCTGTATATGCTGCAGTTCTTCATCCCAATGCTGATACCCATCTGCATGCAGCAAGATCTTCATTCCAGAGGAATAGCTAAAGGTTTTGGCCAAAGTGAGGTTGAGCTGCAGCAAAAGCCCTCTTTGGTCTATTTTCTACCTAATGAGGTAATGGAAAACAGCATAGGACAGCTTATGACTCCTACAAAGAACAGCATTTAATGTCCATCACGGTGCTGGTGGAATATGTCTCCAGTTTCCTGTTTGCATTTCTGTTCCTTACGCTACATAATCAGCAAACGACTTGAGGTATTCGGAGAGGCTTCCTTTTTATGGATGCACATGGTAATTATCCTGGCTTTGGAACAACATATGGTTCTTATTGTCCTTTGTTAAACGGGGAAGTCTTCCACCGTGCTGGCTGGTCACTTCAGTGATCAAGCTGCCCCATCCTGCTGGCTACAAACAGACCCTGAAATGAAGCACGTTTTCCCATAAATGGGATGATGCGTGGAAGCTCACTGATATTTCAGATTTGAGCCCCAGAGATCCGTAGCACTTGATGGAACGTGAAAGGTTGAGGCAACGTAGGTGGGGGAGAACAGACAGACCACAGGATGAAACGGCATCTCCTTCTCGAACTTGCTGTCCAGTCCTGACTTTTGTTGTTCTTGCATCGATGATTGTACACTTTCATTATGCTACGTCCTGCTACCAAGGTGTCTGTTGGCTTATTGGTTTATTTCACAGAGACAATGCATATTAATAACACTACCGTAAATATGCCAGAGTTAACCAAAAGGCTAGTTTCCATCTGCAGGCCCCATGATTGCTCTGTCCACCATTGCATGTTTGTACAAATAAGATTCCCCTGTACTGCTGTGAAATCCAGGGCTTGCCTTCTGCTTTGCATACTTTGCCGCTTCTAAGTAACATGCATAGATACAGATTCTTTTCAGCTGGACCGTTATTGCGTGAGCTGGTGGGAGGCACAGGCAAAGGAATGAAGTAGGCCTTTTGTGTCTCCATGATGATTTATCATTGGCACTGAGGCCACAGACGACTCAATTAATGAAATCCAGTTGGCTCTGCATGACTTATTGGTGCATTAATATATATATATATATATATATCGTTGGTGTTTTTTGTCTTTTTAGTTAAAGGGGTCATAGGCCTAATCCCCCACTCAATGGGAGGAGAGCAGTGAGATTCCAAATAAGACTGAGATATTCAAGACTGAGACTGTCCTGCATTTTTAACCTTGTGATGTCATGGTGTTATCCTTCTTATGAAGGTATTGTTATGGGTAATTTGAAGGATGAGCTGGTGTATTCACATCGCCTTAATTTATATCCAGCTTCTGGTGTTACTGCCTCACAGTCTGTCATCCTGACTGCATCTGATAAATCTTTTCTTTCTGGTCAGGTGGCCATCAAGTCCATCCGTAAGGAGAAAATCAAGGATGAGCAGGACATGGTGCACATCCGCAGGGAGATCGAGATCATGTCGTCCCTTCGGCACCCTCACATCATCACCATCTATGAAGGTTAGCTGCCTTGTTCAGAAAAACCACTGGGGCAGCTACAGAGTGTTTCTTTGTGTGTCTATAACAATGTTTTGCCAGCCAGACGTTTGTTAGTTTGTGAAATGCTGCTCTTGACCCAGTCAGGGCACATCCTGCGCTCCTCCCACGCCAACCCCCCACCTTGTGTCAAACTCGAGTCACAGTCTCAAGGATACATTTTTGCAGACGCCTTCCAAGCAGGGTTTAGAGGTTGCTCCTTATTTTCCTGTGTGTGTGTTGAATATGTGTATCTTGAGACCCAAGTGTCTGGTATCACCCATGTCCAGAGTTAATGGGAGAAGCGAAATGGCTGAACCATGTATCAACTACATTTTTCTTCTTCCCTGGATTTGGCCTAGAACAGCCCGTCACTCAGAAAATCATTCATAGTCTGTTAGCCCGCTTCTAAGGTTAAGCTTGACAATCCCTAGGCAGAGACATAACAAAGTAAGGAAACGGGGCTGCAGCTCCTGAAAGAAGGGCTATTATACAGTCAAGGCAGTGAAAATGAGGACGAGGAGTCATATCTGTTACTTCAGTGCCAAACTAGAGGCCTGTCTAGCCTTCGTTTGCTCTCCAATCATAGGTGGCATTTCCAGCCTGCTAGTGGCTGAACCTTACAGCTTGGCCGGTGGCTATGGGCAGGCTGTCAGGCCCTGGTGATCTAACGCGATTTGAGGGGTGTCATTGAAGCGGTTGGGATAGCGGTTAATGCGGGCCGGTGGCCAGTGATAATTCAGCTCCTGTGAACTGGGTCACAGCCTTGCTGACAGGTGGGTCGCAGACAGTCAGCAGACCCATCAGGCTAAAAACAGATCAGCAAACCTGGATCAGCACTGGCAGCAAGGAAGAAAGTCTTGGCTTCCGCTCCAGCGCCCTTGATCCCACGGTTGCAGTATCAGAGCCAGGTGCAGGACACATCCTGAAACGGCCTTGGTCTCAGGTTACATGTCGCCACGGCAACAGACAAGCCCCAACCCTGGTAGCTGGGTTACGAGAACCTGGCAGGGAGACACATGGATCGGTTACAGGATGAGCAGCTTTGCAGGAAAGTAAAGAATGTCTGGTACCAGTTTGTGGAGGAAGGGCAGGATTATATCAGGGCCTTAACCTGGTTTTGAGAATATGGTGGTCCATATGGCAGTCAGTAGATGGTACCATCTTTGGGAGCCGTTATGTACCTAGCCAGCAGAAGCTTCCATCTGTTGATCACTCCCCCCCCTTAACAGCGTCTGTTGTGGGGGCGTGTGATATCTGGCTGAATTGCAAAGCCGTACAAGGCAATGAGGGACCTTGTATGCATTTGGCCTGCCTTAGGATACCATGCAGCGAGGCGGACTTGCATTAAGCGGTTCCCGCGTGTGTTAGCACGTGAAGAAGACCAACGGCTTCGGTGTAGGCCCGTGACCCGGATCTGAGACTGACAGAAACCTGTTTCCAGAAGGCTGCCCCTGTTTTACAGCCCTCTTTTCTGTGTCATCCTCTAGTGTTTGAGAACCGGGACAAGATCGTGATTGTGATGGAGTACGCCAGCAAGGGTGAGCTGTACGACTACCTGAATGAGCGGCACCGGCTCACCGAGAGGGAGACCCGGCATTTCTTCAGGCAGATCGTCTCTGCTGTGCACTACTGCCACAAGGTGAGGGAGGCAGCAGTTGGCGCACTTGAACCAGCTGGCCTGACTTTGAGCCATGAGAGGTTGTACCATCTTACTGATAACTCCCTCGCCTGAATCACCAGTTGGATGACCAGGCAGCTCAAAAGATCACATCCTATAATCCACCTTCCCTGATTCCTCCCTCCTGCTGACATCGTATCGGCAGAGCAAATCACTCCTATGTCCCAGTATGCCCACAGCTGAAAACCAGAAGGATGATGTCATTGCTTCTGCTAGTGATAAACGATTAGTATAGGACAGCCATTCAGAATTAGTCCCAGTTGGGGCAACCCAGGATAGGGTGGGAGAGTAAGGCGTGTCAGTGACTGTGCAGAATGGCCATGTATGATACGCCGAATCAGTTAGCCACACGTGACGCTCAGGCAACATCCTGGTCAAAATTCTCAACTTCAGATGGTAATGATAGTAAATTTTATTTATATAGCACATTTCAAGCCAGAGTGTGCAAATGCTTTGTTAGAAAGATATATAAACACACAAACAGAATATAAAATCATAATAATAAAAACAAAACACAAACATAATAAAAAAAAAAAACTAAAATTTAAAAAAAAGAAGAAAAAAATCCTATATAGTAAGAAATGCTAAGAGATAAAAGTGGGATCAGAGCAAAGCATCTATTGAGCCTTGGCAAATATGTTGGATTACAAAGTCATGCTGGCTCTGGCAGGTACTGTGAAAGTTTTGGGGAATCGGGTCACGGGTTATTAAGTTCATTGCATGTCTGCTTCTGTGTGGTTTCCTGTATCACATCCATCACCCATATTGGTGCACCTTGTGAAAACTTTATAACGTGTGTTTTTCCTACTCACAGAATGGGATAGTGCACAGGGACCTGAAACTGGAAAACGTGCTACTGGACGAGAACTTTAACATCAAGGTATGGAGAGCTCCTTATAGATACAGTTCTTCTTATAAATTACAAAGGGGCTGTCAACCAATGATGAACTTACAAACCAAATTTGCAATTCCCAAAATTGATCCCCCTCCACTCCCCCAGATTGCAGATTTTGGTCTTTCCAACCTGTACTACAAAGACAAACTCCTACAGACCTTCTGCGGCAGCCCTCTGTACGCCTCGCCTGAGATCATCAATGGACGGCCCTACCGTGGCCCGGAGGTACAGAGCCCATGGCATGTTGTCCCCGTAAGTGGGCCCAGAATAGACTTTTGTGCACATAAGTATGGGACTGAAGTATGCTGTGTTTGCAGGTGGATAGCTGGGCACTTGGAGTGCTGCTGTACACTCTTATTTATGGGACCATGCCTTTTGATGGAGGAGATCACAGAAACCTTGTCCGTCAGATCAGCAATGGGGAATATCGAGAGCCAGCCCAGCCCTCAGGTACAGTACTTTCGAACATTTAGATACTTTTCTGCCCAGTTGCAATCTCTCTGCTTATTTTTCACTCTCTTTCTCTCTACCTCGCCCCTCTTGACTCCCGTAGATGCACGAGGGCTTATCCGCTGGATGTTGATGGTGAACCCGGAACGTCGAGCCACCGTGGAGGACATCGCCCACCACTGGTGGGTTAACTGGGGCTGCAGGAACAGCGTCTGTGATTGTGTCTCCGTCCACCAGACCAGCTCGCCCACAGTGCCGCTCCCGCGGCAAAACCTTCCTGAGATCCGGACCCTGGGACGTTTGCGATACTGGAAGCCCAGCCAGGAAGGTGACGGGGGACAGGTCTGCATCCGAGGAGAGGGTGAACCAGGTCTAAAGAGGCCCAAGGGTATCCTGAAATCAAGAATACTGGGAGTTCCCATGCCAGAGGCCCCACGTTTCACACAGGATGTAAACTCTGGTTCTAGCGAGGAAGAGGATGAAACAGGGGGTCTTGCCATAGCAGGCGGGTTGCTAGTCGAAGTACCACCTCCTCTGCCCAAGAAGGGCATTCTGAAGAAGAACAATCAGCGGGAATCAGGCTACTACTCTTCACCAGAGCGCAGTGAGTCCTCTGAGCTGATGGGGGGTGCTGTGCCAATTTCTCCCACTGGCACACACCCCAGGAGAGCGGTGGGTAAGAAAGGCATTCTGAAACGGAGTGGGAAGTACCCAACTGAGTATACCATACCAACCATGGTGTGCACTAGGGATCCCGTTCTCTTTCATAGTCAGAAGCGGCCCTCTGGCATAGCAGGTAATGAGGCTGTCACCCGGTCCCATGTCAGGGCATCACTCTCAGCAGAGAGTATACTCCAGCCAGGCCGCTTTGGGAGCCTCAGGGTCAAGCCGCACGTCCCCACAGCAAAGCTATGCCATGGAACGCGAGTTTCCGCCAGCGACAATGATGGTTTCTCAATACTGAGCGACATGGGCAACATCAATCGAGTGTACCAGCAAGCCAAGGACATCAGTCGCCGGATATACTTGTGATCCAGTGGTGGAATGGCTGGGGGGGGTTTGTGAGATGGCCGTTCAACCACGATGAGGGTGTTAACCGCCCTGCCACATGCGCACACTCACTGTAGAAATCATGTCTCACCCTGTACAAGTGCTCTCCACGTCCAGATGTTTACACTCTTACCAGTGACAGAAGTAGAGAAGATCCACCAAATGGGGAAGGACTCCGTTCCTAGAAGTAACACCATAGAACTTGGTGTTTAGGTGCCTGGACCTCAGTGAAACAAAAAAACCCAAAGATCGAACTTCGAATGACTGGTAATGTGGATCACAGTTTCCGGCAGAAAATGCATCATTGCAAATCAGAGTCGGCATGTCTGCTGTTATGGAACCGACATCCGTATAAAATAATATACTCTGGTATCTGAATGTGTATCTTGGATGTAACCTTCATGTGGAAAACACGAGGGCATGTATATACCAATAGAGGCTTATATGTCCTCTCTCTGAAAGAATTCTGCATATAGAGTGTTAGATATTTCCCCTGTAGGAAGTGCCTTATGTAAATGAATGTTTTATACATGTCTCCGTTTGATTTAAGGTAAATAGGAAGTGCATGTAGGAAATGCGGGAGATGATTGGGGCAGATATCTTAAGAGAGAGAATGGCTTTGAGGGAGAACCAAGGGATGACATTTTCTCCTTGAGGCAGTGGCCACCCACCTGGTTTGGAGAGTCAGTTAAACAGGAAGTAACAGAAATGTTGAGTTAAGGGATGGAAGGTTGGGAATGTGTTCAGTGGAAAAAGTGAAATGAGAACCTAAAGTAATGGAAATAGAATATTTTGTTGCTCTTGCCTCTTGGTTACAATTGTACTTCGTCACCATGCATTAATTGTCTGGACAGAAAGCTTCTGTAAAATGCACTCTAATGTTTCCCTGGGTGAAATTAGGATTGAGAGCAATGACAGTAAAAAGTCTGGGCTGTTTTCTGATGCTTGCTTTTCCCTCCCTGGGCTGTTATAGGCAACAGTAAGGTTTAATCATAAACGCTTATAAAGAGCAGGTGCAGGCAATGGGAGCCACACAAAGACATCAGGTTTACCCAACAGGGAATACCCCCCCCCCCCCCCCCCGGTTTTTTTTTTTTTGGAAGGAGCTCACCTTTTGAATCTGGAACCCTTCGCATAGGTTCACACGTACTTGTGGTATATTCACATTCAAGTTTTCTAGTAGCTGCTACTTGACCTTGATGCGGATGATTTCCCAGCCCAAGCAGAAGCACGTGGTGAATCTTTTCTCTCACCCCAGCACCACACATATTTAACCTATGCGGTCACTCTTTGTTCCTCTGGTTCTTGCCTCCTACAACAGTCTTCCTCTCTTGATTCAGAACACACCATAAAAGGCCATGTGTTCAGCTTTCCCTACCCACCCACTACCTTATCTGCAGTAACCAAAGTTGGATATTTTGTTCCAAAGCTGAATAATGTGGTTCTGAGTCAACAAAGCTCCCATAATGGATTTTGTTACATAGATGTGTGTATTAATGAGTACTTCTGTGACACTGAGCCAGGTATTGGAGTGAGTTCTGTATACTTCAGTGTTCAATATTCTATTGGAATTAGTAGGTGAAGGTTTCTGCTCTTTGCCTTTTTGCGGAAGTTTTAAAACGGAGCCAGAACATCTGTAGTTTATATATAGCACACTAGCATAGTGTCTGCTTCATGTAAAGCAATGGAAAAGATGGCATCTGCATCCTGGAGGCAGCAAGTAAGCTCCAGAAAATTCCTCCGTGCCCTGTTTCCCTGGGTTGGTCACCCCATCTGAGGCGTGAGATGGAATCTGCAAAGCCGCGTGCTCATTGGCCGGCTCCCATGTGACCTTGCCGGTTTGGAATTTCCCCTCGCGGCCCAGCATTGCTTTCATCCGCTGATGCCAGGATGTGTAGATGGGCTCCAGAGGACCAACTGTGCTCTGTGTGGCCCTGGATGTGTACTCTGAGTGGACCGGCAGTACACTCTTATTCTTCGGTTTCCCTTTGTGTGCTTGTGACTACCTGGTAAACTGATCTCCAGTGCAATCACATGAGCTGAGAGAGAAAAACACTGATTGGGTATCCTTTCCCCTGGGGCCAAAACAGTGCCGTTCACAACGATTATTAATTTTTATGTGTTGTCTAAAAGTAACATGAGCCCCTGCATGTTCTTCAAGTGGTACTGTCATTGCTGCTTGGAGATTCCTCCACCATGTGAGAAATCTCAGTCTAGAAGTTTCTCATGTGTGACTCCCGAATGGTGCAGCTGCCAAGCCACATCCGGTCATCAGATCTGGTCTCAACCTTCACATAACGCCTCCAGATGTATCTGTTCCAGGAACACCTCAATAAGCCTACAGCCCTCTGTTCCCTGAACGCTCTTAGTGTTACTTTTTTATCTGCTGATTTGGACAGTTGTCTTATTAGATTATTGCTCTTTGAAAGCCCTTGCTCTAGTACTACTTACCATTGTACCTGGGAATTTATTGGAAACTTGGCCTAGCTGTGCTTATGCTTAGTTGACTCCTTGTCAGTTGTATGTTTGTAAAAAGCTGATTGACTTGTATGTCACATTGGCAAAATGCATCTGATCACTAAATGCATGTAAATTATTGTAAATGTCAGTATCACCATGGAGAAACGGCTTCCCTTTTCAGCGTGAGCATTCCCTCACGCCCCAGGGAGAATCAGCGGACACCACCCTGGAGGGACTTGGACAGAAATGCGCTCCGGACAGCCGGCCTGTGGGAGCCGGTAGCTGAAGTCTT
>JAODKC010000016.1:7407969-7424247 GCA_026777985.1 Mormyrops attenuatus
TTTACCCATAATAATACATTTTACCTGCTGACTAATGAATTAAGGCAAATTTTAAATGATTGTAATAGGTTGTATTTTTTCCAGTGTAAGAGAATGACTGCACTTGACTTTGCATTCAGGTTGGAACTGATCACAGATCAGTCAGGCTCAGGGAGTGTGGCTTTGGTCACGGATCTTGAACTTACTGCCTGCAGCATCACTCACTTGAGCCACTCGTGTGTTTTTTTTTTTACTCCATATCTCGGTTTAATTGATTTCAATTTGCTTTCCCTCTTTTTTGCAAGTAGTTAGATAGATGTTCAGACTAGACCAGACTGTACTTACTGATCACCTCTTGCTGCCTTTCCAAAGGAAGAAAAATGAAATAACTGTGTTCTTCTCTGCATAGTAAGTGAATGTCATGCGATGTGCCAAGTAATCTTCACTATTATTATGACACATTATGTCTCCAGATATGATTGGCAGCAATCATCAGCCATTTGGGACCTTTAACAATCAAGAGTTTTTTAATTCTATTAAGAAATTCCCAGAGTTACTGACCATTCTACCTATAATGCTGCCCATTGCTTGGCTATTTAATGACATATAATTGTAGTCAAGACACACACTTTCCTGTACTGAATGTGGGAATAAATGAAAATATACATTCTATACGCACACACGCATTTTGTTTTCTAGTCACTAAACACACTAAACTTGTTTTTCTGTTAAATATCATGTAAAAATCTAAGGAAAACATGTAGACTGGACCTGTCCTGCATGTCTTTGTGTAGATGATTGCATTTTCCATAGCCTGTGAATGCATAAATAATGAATGCACTAAATTTTTATTGTTATATTTCCTTGGAGAGGTAATGGCAATGTTCTCTTTTAAAGCTGTTTTTATTTAAATACCACAGAGAATGATCCTTTGCAGAGAAATCATAAGTTTTCTCAACGAGCGTATATGCATGTGGTATTCACTTTATTTTATTAGTTCTGCGAGCACTAGGATTAGCAAAAGTCTAATTAGTCAAAATAAATAGATCTCGAAAAATCCAAAGGTGCTTTTCCAAAACAAATGCAAACAAATGGAAGCACTGCGATCCGTCTCCTACACAGCGACCCTCTTGGCAGGAGTGTCGGGATGTATATTTGTGACATATGGAACCACTGAATTTCTCAAGGACCATGAAACGTTTAAAAGGCTTGACATCCACGGGGATGGGGTGATTCGTTCAGTTTCCTGGTTGGGGAGGTGTGGCAGTCTGGCTTCTGCAGGTGACCGAAACCTACATGGCATGGAATGTGCATCAGGTGGCCCTCAGGCACATTCACAGCACTGTTATTATCCAGCACCGATTCTAAACCTGAAAACACTCTAAATCCGCCATCAAATATGTTCAATTACATTAGCGTCAGCTCACGTTGAATTAAACCACCATTTCATTCTCCATAGTCAACGCAATGTTGCCACAGAGCATATCTTTATATATTATCAGTTTATAGAAAATGCCACACTACACAAAGGGTTGATGTTTAATTTATCTGCAAAATGCTTCATTTATTGCCCACTCTGGCATGTAATGCACTGTATTATGTCATAATACAATATTCACAAATTAGGCAAATTAACTCTGTCTACCTTACGATAATGTTCAGTTCAAAGCTTATTAATCTGCTAAAAACGATTAAAAATGAGTTACGTTACACATATGGGCCTTCTTAGATTATAGAAAAGCATACTAAAAGCAAATATGTATTTCTGAGTATTGTGTATTAGCACACAGGCCTAGCCTCATAAAAGGAACTCAAACGGTATTCCTGGCGGGTAGCACGGATGCTGAAATACAAATATTAAAGCAGCGGGTGATTTCTTTCAGGACAAGCAAATATTATTTAACTTTCTGTCCATCACCAATTGTTTTTATCAACACACCCAACAACTAGTCATTCAGCCATGTTCAACTGGCAGTATTGACACTTTTAGATGGGATTGTGTAGCTCTTCGTGGATAGAGCTTGCTGCCAAGCAAAATCTCTCCTCCATTCCTGGAGACAAGTATGCAACCAAAACATTTATGTTAATGTTAAATAGATTTTTTTTTTTTTGGTCAACTGCAATGTCATTTTTTTTCCGTACCAAAATATTCAGAGAATACTCTGCAGAAACAATGGACATTGAAGATGGACATGTACGATGTTTGTACAGCCTTCCTTTCAACCATGACTTTGGAATTCTGCCAAACACTTTAACAAAGGCCAGTGTTACAGTCCTTAAATTATATTAAACGTTTCACAATAGCAGGAAAGCCATATAAAATCTCAGCGGACTGTCCACTGATCCTCCACACACCGCCTTGCAGCAGGTAGAACAGTAGGAATATTCAAGATCGACACAGTCGACTTCTGAAATGGGGAGTTTAATGTTTTTAACATAAAAATATAACAAAGAAGTAATTGTGTGATGCAGGCCGGTTTTACCTGGTAAAAAAATCTGGCAGTAAAATAATAATAATGATAAGTCTCCATGAAACTGAACAGATGGGTTATGTAATCCTTTCCTCTAAAAATTTTACTTCAATCAAAACCAAGATTATTATCTGTTGTTTTTGAAAATTAATCTGAAGGCCAAATAATGCACCTTAGTTCCTCAATAGAATTCTGCCCTAAAGGTCTAATAAGAAAAAATATCACGCAATGTCACGTCCAACTGAGTGTTACAAAAAAGCCCCTACTATAGATGTTATTATGGGAAGGACATTTTTGCTCTCAGATTGGCAAACTGTTAAACCGATCAGCTCTAGTTGGCACTAAACAAAATCTGTCATTTTTATCATTTTCAATTACAGTCAGAGGTTTAGCACAAAATAGTAATATCGCTGCACGCATGGTGGGTGGTCAAGCACCTAAGGATTGTTCTACGTCCCATATTCTCAGCACTGAAACTGAATCTCTTTCAGCACAGAATCATTTAATTGTCCAATAAAACAGAACACAGAGTGGCAAGATTTTAATTACGTTCTTTTGGTTCCAGCTGGACCAAGTTCAGGCAACCTGTACTACATCACTGAAAGGAACTTTTTTTAAAATACTTTTTTGAATATAATTTTAAAATAATACAAATAAAGCTATATTCTGTTTTTTTCAAACTCAGATTTATTTGTTAATCTCTCAACATGGAAAAGTTTACTTGTCGAAATGAAAAAAAAAGACATTGTTATCGAAATAGCAGCTGTTTGGCTATGACTCGAGCTGACATTTTGATTTATTATTATGCAGCGATGGAAAGTGCTTATTGTAAGGGGAAAATATCTGGGGACATTCACCCTCCAAATAAAGTTTTCCAAAATACAAGTCAGATCAGCTTTGTTGAAGACAATGTCTTTTAGAACATCTGTCAGATTTTATGCAGACAATGTGTCCACACCCTAATTACAGTAAAGTTCTTTGTTTAATCATGCCAACAAATCCCTTCTTTGGGGCTACCTCCAGGGTGTGCGATTTTTCACTAAAGTATTCATCTAAACGGGAAAAGGGTGACAAGCCTTCACATCACCAAAAGACATGATGAAGATTTTCACTTTACATTGTTTTCTGTGTAAAATCTCAAATTGTAGGATTATGTTAATTTGTATCATTCAGAATGGCAGCTAGTCCATGTATTAATTTATATGTGATTAAAAAAATCATAATAGTTTGCTAACAAAGATGTGAAACATAAGATGACGAATTGACACTATCCCTTGCTACCAATGGACAAAATCATGATATATTTTAAAGAGATTATCAGAATGGTATTAGGACTAGAATGCTGTACAGTGTGTACTCCAGTCTTGCACCCTGTGTTACCTGGAGAAGACTTCTGGCTGTGATTAGGATGAACAGTTGGATGGATGGATGGATGGATGGATGGATGGGTATCACGCCTTTGGGATTCCAACTGCAGAAAGAGGAAGATGCAGAGGAAGGAATGTAAGGGTACAGACAAGCCATGAAGGGCAAACATTAATAGTTTCACTTCGACATTAATGGGATCCCACAGAATGGAGCCTGATGACAAGCCGTTAACACTTCTGTGGGTCATGTGATCATAAGACACTAATCACAGCAGTGTGCTCTCACCGGTAAGAGCTGTAACCAAAGGGACCTTAGCATAATTACCCTGTCAAACAGAACTGGGAACTCATAGTCAGCACATCACTCCGACTCGAGAAAATAATAATAAAAAAAAACTCTTAGCAAAGGAAACTCGAAGAAACCAGAGCATTTGTGAAGTGTGCTTACGTCTTTGTTGAGCTGCTCTGCATCTTGTGGACCAGAAGTTAACGAGGCTAATAAAATCTATCTGCCCCTGACCACACCTCCCACAGATCATGTGAACAAAAAAAAACGTGGCAAGATTTCAGCCAGTAATCATCACAGGCATTCTACTCCTGAGCACAGCACTAGAAAAACTTTGGAAAGAACGTTGAAAAAGAAATGAGATGGTACATCATGCACGGGACAGAACAACATAAAAAATAAGGCACTACTTTATTTCGTTCTCCTCCAGCCTCCTTTGAATTACAGAAATATGGATATGAGATTTATACATGCTGAGGTCAACAGGATTTCATCCTAGCACCGTGCTTTTATTTGAACCCAACAAAATCAAGTAAGGGATACAGAAAAATACTGAAGGAAAAGTACCTGACAGAGCCTTGTTGTAGTATGCAATGCGTGCACGTCAGAAAAAGACAGAATGGACACATAGGCGTAGAGTATAGGTTGCATTGATAAAGATTATACTTTGAATTATCATTCATACTTAAGTTATTCAAGACACACCAAAATGAAATCTCTCACGGAAAAAGCATAGCCTCTTCTTGGCATCGGGTCATAATTATGATTTATCGGACATCTTTAGTGGGATGAACCTGTAATGTACAGTATAATGAGCCAGGGGACGTACACAGTGCAAAATCTTAGTCGATATGCAGCAGTCAAAAATCACCAATGGCCTTTTTCCCAGAAAGGATGAACAATGATTTGCTAGACACACAGATCATAAATCAATTATGTGTTTACTGTAGGCCGCATAACCTGCAATTCGGTCCAGATTGCCCATGTCCATTTGATTCATTTTGAAAATACAGTTGTTTTGAAATGTTGATATGATGGCAGAAATATGACACCACAGAGGCTATGGAGCAAAGAATGGAGCAACACCACCTCGTTACCATGCATGCTAGTCCTGAATTTAAAATCAATTCAAACAGTCAAACAATCGGTTCAATAGCTAAATATATAATTGCCTCGTTTTACTGAATAAGCTCAGCAGAAAGTGAGAATCTCCCCTTTATTATAGTTATGAAAACAGAAGACAGCTTGAGGGTCCACGGTTATATACAGAAAAGCAAGTACATTACGGTTCGTTTTGTCCAGAAAAGTACATAGGGGAAGCCGGTCGTACCTGATGTTAAATTCCATTAGCCATCTGGAAAGCTTTGTGGGTAAGCAAGGTGAGAAATTTGCCACCGAATACGAATCTTTTCTTTTCAAGACAGCAAGCCCCATGATCACCGGTCCTTATGTCCAATATCAACCTAAACGGCACCAAACGTCCATTAACTATAAAAACAATGACCTCAAAAATTGCAGAAGTCACACGGATGGAATCATATTGCAAGAGCTTGCGCCTTCTTTGAAATCTACACTAATTCATATAGAACTGTAAGGAATGCTTTTGAAAGCATTTCATATTTCAAAAGCTGTATTTGCGTCAGCAAAATATGAGGCCGGCATCTGCTGTATTTGAGAGGTTAGCAAGATAGCAGGGTTCTGGTCCAGCGCGGACTTTTGAAAAATGGTTATTTTTACTAATCACATCAGTCTTCACCTGCAATGCTTCTGCCATGAAGTCATGTCTGCAGTCCCAGGGCTCTCGGTGGGACAAGGAGTGTGAAATTCTTGTAGCCTGAGAGAAATTAACACTACCACACAGCACTCAAATACTCAATAAAACTACTTTGGTAGGCCCTGCAGGGTGGGAAGTGTCTTTAAAGTTTTCGGTCGAGCTATTAAAACGTAGCAATATGTTCATGCATGTGTGGAGGTGGACACGTGTTCAGAGAAACACCACTGGAACGTCTCTGATCATGACAATGCCTGACAAGGCACTTGGGAAGCACAGGTGTATCGGACGCCACATCCTACGCCAATAACGGCCAGGACACATAGAAACAATGAACCTGGAGCTTCTCATTTCAACTGGTCGCTTTCTTTCACCTATTAAAGGCCTATCGGGATATTCATAGGAGGTCCCTGCACAGCTTTGGACCATGTAGAAAACGATTCTCCCCATGTGTTAAACCTGTTTCAAACGCCACTGTCTCCAGGAATGTGCTATGAAAGTAAACAGCCAAATTGAATTATGGGTCAAAAGCCTGCTTGTACCTATGTTACATTAGACTAGTTCCCCCATTCCCAGCTGTCACTGTTCCTGGGGGTTGGCGGCCTGGGCCGTTGGCACGGTTTCCGCCTTCGATCGAATCACAAACATGGCTTTTTCGTGTAGCTATGCAGTCCGCTGCCAGCACGGAGATCTTTTGATTCGGATGGGGTACATGTGGTTGGAATCTAAGGCATAGGCCGCTGCCAAGCCGCAGCTCTGTAATGGAGGCTGGAGCAGGAAAATAAGCCATTGTTCAGCTCTGGTCCCGAGAAGGGAGCATGGCACATGCGGGCCTTACAGCTGGTGGGGTTTAGCACAGCTCTGAGGGTAAAGGCTATTTCTATAACCTCATAGTAAATCCTGACATGACAGAGGGGAGGAACATTGAGAGGTACCTCAGTCCTTACTTACTTCGGCACGATGTTGGTACACTGTGGGTATGCCGTGGGTACGCCGTCACCACGTAGCCCTCCCCAGAAATCTAACTATAGGCATCAGGCCACAGCATAGGCTACATGGCTACGTGGCTAACGAGAGCGTAGCTTCTACATGCAAGTATAAATCAGGCTTTAAACTAAGAGGGTGCCCACTTGACCCCCCCCCCCAGACACATAGAGAAACAGCAGTATTGTATTTTACGGAAAGCAAAAACTAGATGGAATACACACACACACACACACGCACACAACATCATCAATTTAAAGCATGGCGTAATGCGTCAGGGAAGCGTGGATCAGTTGATTAGAATGAGTCCCTTTCCTAAATGAACAAGGCTCATGGTCATTTAGTAAAATTAAATATATTGAAAAGTACACCACGGTAAAAACTAACAATTGTCTTGAGGGGGGTTATTTATGAAATTCAGCAAAATTACGGGATTATGCGCAACTTTAATAATGCTGTAGGTGTTGTTATTGTTTTCACTGAGCCAAAACATCTGGACCGAATTGTTCCATTAATCAGGAAGTGCTTGGAGATGGAACAGAGCTACTATTTGGGACTGGAGTGAAACTTTGTTTCTTATATACGATGGTATATTGAATAATTATGTCTCTCATGACTAAATGTTTAATGTAATAAAAATTTGTGTTATGTGCAAAAAAATTTTATATGAATCCTGCTTGTGTGAGCAAGTTTTCAGAATGTTCTTAGGAGTATAAAATATGTAAACAAGGAGTTAAATAAAATTAAAGACTGCAATTACTGGCAAAGTTGTACACGTGTCTTTCAAAGTCCATTGTTTTCCCCTGAGGTAATGAGGCAGCTTCTGAAATGGACTGTTAACAATGGACCCAGTCATTAAAACCAGCAACGGAACCCATGGAAACACTGGGTGGCCATACCAAATAGGAACAAATATAGCCACCTAGCCCCGCTCCCCCATCTCCCAAAGTTGACATTAAATAGATGCTACTGTCATTCTAGAAGACACAATGTATATGCATTGATTCAACAATGGAAACTGAATAAGGCTGTGGTGCAGAGACACAAATATCTTGTTCTGCATTCCTCTACCACCAGCACCACCCGGAGAAGACAGAACTCCACAATTTACAAGGGAACCCACAGTGATTAAGTTTTCTACTTCATATTCATTGATGGCCACCTTTGACTAAAAAGCCACTCAAAAAAACTCATACTACAGTGGCCTTAAACATCAAAGAGCCCAGGACCAGAACACGGTTCTCTATAAATGACTTGTTACACAAACCACTATTTCTCTTTAAAAACTATTAAAAATTTCAGCATGTTTACCTATCTGCCAAATAATTTTTAATAAATTGACCCTATTGTTACTAAACTGAGTTTAAAGAAATTGGAAATCATGTGTCACAAATAATATTGGGGAAACAAATCTTACTTCAGGACGGCTGGATTGAGAGGGGCAAGTTGTGGTGATAGTTCTCTATAACCACTGTACACAAACATTTGATAATAAACAGATATTGCACATTTAAAACTCACAAACTGAAAACATCTGAGATTATTTACATGTGCAGAATGAGTCAGACATCAACAGTATTTAATAAATGTCTCTGATGTCTTATATATCCATTTTATGTAGAGACAATAGAAAGGTGACAAGCACCACATTGCCAGTCATTCACTGTGAAAGTCTTTTACTGATTTCTTAGCAGCTTTGTTAATCTTGTGACATTTTGGACAAATGATGCATGTGAATATATACTGTACTGTACAAACGGTGGATTGGAAGGATGTATGGCTGTGAGTGTGTAACATGATATACTAAAGTGCTTTCCATATATCAACATTGTGTGTCGATACAGATAGAAATACAGATTGACTGCATTCGGCATAACATCTCAAAAAACAATCTGATTAAAGATTGGCAGTTTCCTAGAGTAAAAGGAAGAGCCTATTGTGAATATTATTGTTAATATCAAGAAAATCATCAATATGACTATTACGTCTCCATCCATCCATTCATGATCTAACCTCTTACAGAGATTAATAGACTCTACAAATTCTACAAACCGATGTTTGTTTGCAATTGTAATAGTTACAGGAAGTCTGAAAAGCAGCTAATGAATGTGTTTGACATGCAGAAGCACTTGGATCCAGCTACTTCTGTTCTTTGACTTTCTGACTCTGGAATTTTCCTTTGCCATGGCTGAAACTTTGAGCTACCACACAAGATGGTACGGGAAAAAAAATACATAAGATTATGAAGGGATATCAATGTGGGGTTTGGCACCATTTATTTGGCTCGGTAGCTGTGGTAAAGCTGAAGATTCGTTGTTTGCGAATTCTTCGGCAAGCTCTGGGAAGAAACTGTCAGCACTGAATACAGATGATTTTCGGGGGACAGTTAACCTCCATGTGCCCGTGTCATTCGTTCTTCAGTTTTCCAGAACACGTTCCAAAACCTTCCACTTCTTGCAATGGTGTACCGTTCAGCAAGCTGGTGTAACACCCCAAAATATAGCTCAAGAGACAAAGAAGTTTAAGTAATAAGACCCAGTATTAGTGTACAGCATTGCAATATGTGGACAGCACAAACAGTATCTGGCATAATGCATTTATAAAGTGCATACTGTCACGTAGCAGTGAGAGAAGGACGACCCAAATACGGGCTGTCGGTAAGTAAACCCCTCGCAGGGGCTTTTATCGCAGGAAACAGGCAGGGTACTGTAGCACATGCAGACAGAGAACAATGACCAAACAGGGAGCACAGCCCTGAGACACGCTGATATGCATGACTAACAAAGGAGTAAACGCAAGGCAGCTGTGGCTGGTTAATAAGTGGGCAGGAACAAGAGGTAAGACTAACGAGCTTCAGGTGTGGCTGCTTAGAAGCCACGCCCCATCAGACAAGCAGGAAGGGGCTGGACACAGCACATATGAGTTGTTCGCGATTACTCCATTATCTCATAATCACGATGGAATTAATTCAAGTGCTTATGTTATTTTTTTTAAAGAATAAATTGAAATGCTAAATCTTGACCTTCCTTTTGTAACATTGATCCCTGTGTTAACAGCACATGTACCTTTGATTGACATACATAGCAATAGCCTAAGGCAGAAACATAAGGGCCTGAAATAGAAGAATTACAGTGACTGTTGAAAACGGCAGCGTCTAGTAATAGGCTGTGATTGCCTTATTAGGCCGATGCCAATGTAAATGTCTTGGTTTGTGAGCACCTTTCTCTGCCTCATAATTACACGGTTTGTCATTTGGCCGACCTTAATATCCACTGAGACTTAGTTTTTATGGCTCATTAATACATCCTTAAAGATGTGAGGTTAAATCCGGGTAAAGTACATAGCGGACCAGACACAAACACATAGCTGAATTAATGCTATTGAATAATACTCTGGGTTTTGTAGGCTGACCATGTTGTAGGATGAGGGTCACAGGGACAGTCCCTCTTAGTGCAAAACTAGCTTTCAAGGTAGCCCAACATGCCTCCTGCATGAGATGGCTTGACAGATCATTGTCACACCATCAGCTTCAGTGCACCTGGGCAGTTCCCAAACCACATTGGCAGGATGTAGCACAACTGGTCTACAAAAATAGCTATTTCAGGTTTTTCGGGTTGGCTGAGAAGACTGGTATATGGTCCAGACAATTTTCACGGTTGTCACACTGCTTGTGCTCTATATCATAAAAAGTCACTGGGACTCCATTGTACCCCAAAAAACAAGCACTCAATCATTTAGCCAGATTGCTGAGAACAAGGTAAATGGTAAATCATTTTAATTACTTTTTTCAGCGATCGGTAGGCCACAGCCTATGTTCTTTGAGTCATTTTACTTGCAATTGGATTGGAATTGCAGTGAATAAAAGTATCTATTATTATTATTATTATTATTATTATTATTATTATTATTATTATCACATTAGTAAGGGGGTTATGCCCTGCAATGCCCGTGGAGTCCTTGAAAGACTGTGTGAAACTTCCTATTAGCACTCTTGCTGAATGGGCCCAAAATAACTCTTCTTTCAAAGTGACTGTGGCAGGCCCAGTATTTCTTCACATGACCCAGTGCATATTGGGATGTTAATTGCTTAAGTAACTGGAAAACCACACCTGTGTGGAAGTGTATATTTTCTATCCCTCATTTTCTCAAGTGAATCCTTCGCTGGCACTTGCATGTGCCTCGACCCGTAAACGACGTTTCACAAATACAGGCAGCCCGGTTACCACAACGTTAATGGCTTCAAGCACGGCAGCTCCCATGTAAAGAATAGCTGTATATTCCATTACCCTAAACTCTAGATAATTATATAATCAAAAGAGACAGACAACTTTACTACAATTGTTTGAATTATCAGAATATTCCTTTATCCATCCGTCTTTTAAATGGGTCCCATGTGACACCATGAGAGGACTTGAGACAATCCCAGGCACTATAGTGTACAAGAGAAAGTGTCACCCGGAATGTTTACCAACCTGGTCCTTGGGCACCCCCAGACAGTCCATGTTTTTGCTTCCTCCCAGCTCAGGAAACATTGCTCTAGCCCCCTCCTATTCAAATCTGGCCCTTGATTCCAAATCCAGGCCGTGTTTTCAGTTCTCCCAGTAGTTAGTTTAATAATTACGGATTCTAATTGGCCAGAGGGGCCTCACACCTGGCTCACAGGTAATGGAAGGCTGCAAAATCAGCAGTGCTCGGCCCTTGAGGACCATGAGTTGAATAGCCCTGCTCTAGACCATAGAAGTACATCCACCATGCAACTGACCATAGAAATACACCCACACACAACACAGTCAGAACATACAATGCAGAAGAGATATACCCATTGAGCCATTAGGCAGCTCTTACCCATTTACCAGAAAGTTTATGATTTAACCCAAATCAGTGCTAAGATATTAAGTATCAATGGATTACCAGTGATCGCATGATTTTGTAAGATAATAGTTGATGAACAATACAAACGAAAGCTGTGTCTCTTCCTTGTTTATATGAGAAATAGCATTCAGCAGTGCTGTAAGAGAGGACTTTTCCATGTAAGGCTGTGGATCTTGTACGGTGCCTTTCTAATCCAGATAAGTCTAATCCAAAGGTTTGGGAAAATGAGACCACCAGCACACCATCTCCCAGCCCTATTACTGCAAATGGCAGTTTGGCACTGACACAACTAACACATTGCCTGCTTAACGTCGGTTCCGAATAAAGGTCTGCTTATAGTCCCATTTTAATTGCCGGCACACACTCCACTGAAAAGCGATCACGCTGCCTTATTACACCGACCAAGTCGGCACTGAGCTCTGCGTTCGTAAGAGCTCCTCACGCGAATGTCGAGGTGAGTAAAAGGTGGGTGCCATGAAACACGTACAAACCAGGCCAGACCGCCAGCTAGCAAAGCTCAATGTATTTTCTTGGAAGAGTCATTTAGCTGAAGGCAGAAACAGGTGAAACAAATCGTGCTGGGTGTAATTTGCAACTATCTACCACCAAATCATACCAGCACAGCAGGTAATATAGTGGCTCAAGACATAAGGTGCTTTGACACCGAAGTTCTAGAATTTTGAAGCTCCTGGTAACTTTCATGTGTCGCATTCACACCGCACAACAGAACTGAGATCTTTATGCTAAATAAGCATGGGAGACACAAAAAGCTCGTAGGTAATTCGAAACTACACCACCCCCCCCCCCCCCCCAAAACAATGGAGGACGAACAAGTATGCTATTTCTTAGTTATTGAGGGTGGGTGTGATTGTGATCAAAATGGAACCTTTTATTTATATTCATACGAGCTGCGATATGTTTATATCTCATTATTAAATCTGGCTGGCATATCTATCTTTCGGTTTCGCAGAATTAAAAACGGTGTAACGTATTCCGCTAATAATCGCTGGCAAATTTCACCGCTGGCACCGGCAATATTACACAAAAGTATATCGTTATCGATCAAATTTTTCAATGTGGAAATATGGAGACGCAAGCAAAAGAAATGATTCATTCAATGTAGCTGAAGTACAAAAAATTCCATCTGCTCAATTTTTGCTCCGCTAATTGTATCTCTTTTCTCCCCACTTCTGTGTTTCTTCCAAGTTAGCAGCGATACTTGTAGCCGACCAGTCAGCAAGCTATCGCTGTAAGCAACTTCCCAGTAGTTTGTGTTTGAAAGAAAAGTACCTAACCTGGAGTAGGTACTGGAAAAGGGTTCTGGAATTGGTTCTGGAACTAATGGTGGGATCACTCTGCCGACCCAGGTATTTGAACCAACAACCTTTTGAGTCCCAACCCACAGAGCTGCCCTCCTCCACCTTAACAAATTATTATTATTTATACTTTTTTGGTCAGGGCGTAATTCCATATGTGTTATTTTACTGTTTTGATGTCTTTTATTCTAAAATGCAATTAATGATACAAATAAACCTTTCTATGGGTAGGTGTGTCCAGACATTAGACTTATACTATACATCTCAACAAATCTTCCAGAAGTCAGCTGACACAGCTTGTAGGATCTTGTATGAAGTAACACTTTCGAAAGCTTTCACTGCACACTGATCTGTATTTTCACCCTTTAGCAAGGCTATTGTGTCTACCATTGACGTGACTTGCATAATTTTTGTTTCTGATTTGATTTTCCAAACTTTATATGACCCATAACATATGAAATGTTCTGCCAATATTTTCCCGCCTAGGTCCTCTCAGCACTCTGCATGCTGGTGTTCCGATCCAGCTGAGCGCTGAATTCATGAGTCCTTGCTGAGATATGGTGGATTATAAGGCTCAGGGTTGGGAAGCACAACGTTATGCTGTCATTATTTAATATCAAATTCCACATCTTATATCTACCGATGTTGCTTTTTAGATTATTGATAAAAAAGAAATCCCATAAATACTTGTTCAGTCAAGCTTCAGGAGACTGAGATACTAGTCCATTAAAGAAACACAACTACCTGAAAGGAACCCATAGAAACTCCATCTACATGGGGCAGGAATCAAGAGAGATGTACTATTAACCCAAGTGTTATATGATAAGTTCATTTTTCAGGTTTATGTTCATTTTCTGCCAGGCATGTAGACAGCATTTCACCAGAATATCCTGTCTGTGCTCCCAACAGCATGGCCATTGTTGTGATATATAGCATATACTGTATATAGCCAGTCTATTGGAGCCATATGACACAGAACCTAGGACCTCAGATACTTTAATTTCAATTATTAATATAAATGCATCAGTAACATTGCTTTTGATTTATACAAGCTGGAATGTTCTTAATTGTCTATAAATCGGAGACCATGGTCCATGAGCAAAATGGTGGAAGTTAAACAATATCTATATAAATCCATATGATGAAAAACCATGAGCTGTGTGGCACATAATTCATTTTTGATGACTGTCGATTCCTGCTTACGCGATAGCGCTTGTTATGCACCGTATCCAGGGAGACACAACCTAAACAAAAAAGGTTCTCATTGTTTATCGGGGGGATTTCTGAAAACGAATAGCTATATTTTTGCCTTCTACCCATTCCTGGCCCCCATCATAAAATAATTATCCATCTGCATGCTTTCAAACTGTACGTGTTTTACGGAAAAGTTAATCTTTGCGATTATGCGGATAACACCCTGATATGGAAAGAATGAATCTTGTCTGTTTTTAATCAATGGTAACGACGAGAGAGATTGTATGCCTGTAAAAAATGGGTCATGAGTGATCTAGAGGGAAGAAAACTGAGATTCAGCACCCAGTGCGTACTGTGATGTCATGCTTCTGTGACATATTCCCTGTGATGCTGCAATGCACTGAGGCTTCCGTGACAACCACTATTCAATGGCTCCCCACGTTTGATTTAAAAGGGTATGTTATTAATGGAGCACCAAACACTCCCTTAAAAAGAATTACAAACAAGAAGAATTTCAGTGGCAGGGCAATACAGTAAGTTCGTTTCACCTGTTCTTTGCTGGGCTCACCTGATTGCAAGGGGCACAGATATGCCAAGACCACTGGGTAAATTTATACACTGTTGAGATACTTGCTGCCTTGCCTCCGGACCCCCAGCTACTCTGATTACAAAAAATGGACAGATGGAATTTTTGGTGATTAATTGTCATAGTTGACACACCACAGCACACAGTGCACAACAATGAAGTGCGTTCTCTGCATTTAACCCAGATATGACAATGTGACATAGCAGGGAGCAGCTAATTCAGCACCCGGGGGGCAGTACCTTGCTGGTCGGGGACTCAAACCTGCAGTCTTTCAATTACAAGTGCGCGTCCCTAACCATTAAGTCACCACTGTCCAATGGATGGATGGATGGATGGATGGATGGATGGATGTTAAGATAAATGCTGGTATAATTTTCAGCTGTATGCTGTTGTATGCATGATTATTTATAAAGTAATTGCCATTTGTGGGACCACCAAGACACAAAGCTGCTTGTCACATTATAGTACATCATTTCAAAATATAATTCTAATATTCTTACCCTGAGAAATACTATATTTTCCAGTGTTTCCTTACACAAAATTCCATGTAACGGGTGGACATATAATGACTGAACTGGGCTTTGTGCTATATAATATACTGAATATATAATGTTTTTTTAATAACACATTTGAAACCGTTGCTTTCAGTCACACAGCATTTGCCCAGATTCTTTGTCATTAAAATGCCTCATGTATTTATTATCAAGCTTTCAATTACACTGCGAATGTGGCGACATAATTAAAGCAAGCAGTATGTGTACCTTTCCTTGCAGGGGAAAAATATGTGGAAAAATGATATATCTCATCAAGTTCCCATTCTTGAAGGTTACAAATTTTTCAGCACCGGGCTGGGGCAGAGTGGCACCTTGTTTTATGAAGTGATTATTTTAACTGGGCTGAATGGCGCTTGACACAGAGCCTGGTTATACTCTGACGTGGCTTTTTCGCTCGCTTGCTCATGCGGAGCCTGCCGAAAGCGAGGGAGCGAGTCGGTGGGCATTTAGACAGGCAGCCTCTATATGTGAGCGTGTGAGGGGCAGACTGGGCGGGAGGGCCGACTCCCCACGGCCCTTTCCACACCTGTGCCCCTACGGAAAGCCCCCTCCCCGCAACGCGGTGTGAAAATATGTCAAGTGGTACCCAGGGAAGCAGCACCCCCCACTGTGCCTGGTACCCAACTCTGGCCTCACACCGAGGATCAGACTCACGCAGGACTCGGAAATGCATTAAGCTGAGACTCAGGATGAGGGGCAGGGCTTACTGATGGAGAGGAACACTGAAATAAAATTATTTATTTGACATTTGTACAGGTACCTTGGAATGCTTCTTTGCACATATCCTATCTTGCTCGCCTTGAAGACACACACATGTACAGACAGGAGCGTTGGAAATAGGGGGGCGGGGGGGGGCCCCCCCCCCCCCCCACAAAAAAAAAAAAAAAAAAAAAATAAA
>JAODKC010000016.1:7444838-7461936 GCA_026777985.1 Mormyrops attenuatus
AAGCTAAAACCCTGGGTTCCTTTAAATCTGAGCTAGATAAGATTTTAACAACTCTGAGCTATTAGTTAAGTTCCCCCAAACGAGCTTGATGGGCCGAATGGCCTCCTCTCGTTTGTAAGTTTCTTATGTTCTTATGTTCTTAACCTTTGGTTCCTTTAAATCAGAAGTAGATAAGATTTTAACAACTTAAGCTATTAGCTGAGTTCTCCCCAAACTAGCTTGATGTGCCGAATGCCCTCCGCTCGCTTGTGAACTGCTTATGTTCTTATCTAATTATATTAGTAACCAAAGGCTTCATGACAAATAGCTGTAGAATTTAATATGATAATAGGGAACAAATTTGAATTACCAAATCTAAAATTTTTGCCTTTTGTAAAACCAGCAGAGGTGAACATTTTAGGTCCAGAAAGTAAAAATTGGGACCAAGTTCGCCTATGCTGGTTTCTAAACATGCGAGCACCAGAACTTAAGCCGCAGACTCAGTGCTGGTGCTGTGAGAGGCCTATCTCTTTATGGCAGGTTTGACCAGGAACTGGAATGTGCGAGAACTTTGTCCCCCTTGTTAGGACCTCTCAAAGGTCATTGTCTAAAGAAAAGGCCATTAAATTGGAAATACACGGCATGAAAAGCAAACGTGTGCTTCCATCTCCCTTAATTATGTGATTTAGCTCTATATCTATGCATTCATCTAACCAGTCCTGCTCATTGTACAGATGTGGCTGGTCTGCACGCATTTAGTGCCGGTCTGCACCAGGCGATGGAGGATGTGGAGAAGCAAAGGGTCGCCCATTTTTCCGGCAAACATCAACACTGGGAAAACACTTTTCCATTGTACTTCTATTTGTCAGTACAAGATTTCTGACAACAGTTACATATCCAGAGTCATGAGATCAGACTGCTGAAAACACCGTAACAAAAAACCCAGGATTTCATGCGGTGGACTTTCCGAATTAGCTAAGCCTTTGGGAAACAAACAATATTTAAAACCAGCAATCCAAATGCTAAAACGCTAAAACGCTAATGCTAAAAGCTAAAATGCTTCAATTAGCGGCACTTAACAATGACAGAACGAGTAAGCTACACTTCAGTGGCAGCCTGATAAAAGCCAGGCACGGAAGCCGGCCTAAATTGTTTTTACGGGGTGTGCCGAACTTGCTGACGGAGACGTCATATTAAGTGATTATAACAACGATGGCCAAGCGAAAAGGAACGCGTCATTTGCCACATGCCGTGCGAGGCAAACAGAAGCTACGTTGCGTAAAATCAGACTGGGTGGAACGGGAAAGGTAACCAACAATAAACATCAGAAAACTCCGCAGAACCAGAAAACCTTTCATCCTACTCTTCAAATTTACATTTAGAACGCATTCGTATTGTTAACTTAAAAAGATATGATTCTTTAAAAAACTCTTAAAAAGAGTTTTATATTAAATTTCCACAGAACCCAATAGATGACCATAGAACACTTTACTCTGAAAGTGGCGCTTGATGGAAATCGTACGATAGTTACAGTTAACAGTTAACTTGGAACCAGAAACCTCCACATTGGAGGATTACGTAATGCAGAAATAATACTACTGTGCAAATACATCCAATAAGCAATGAATAATATGGAAGGTTGATGAAAAAAGAAACTCAAAGGCAACATGTTGTTAAAGCATTATTCATTATTCTTTGTAATTTATGCCCTTTGTAATTTTTACATCTACTTACATATGAATGCTCATGTATAATGTCAAATTGAAGTTAATAGCAGTTAAACCCAACAGTTTCTTTAAATACTTACCTCTCTTAAAAATGAGCAGAGTCAACTTTAATGTACATAGAACCCAGCATAATGGCAACAGTTAATAACCAAAACATGGACTCATTGCCTGCCATGAAAACAAAGCTTTCACACTTAACCGTCTTCCTAGAGATAATAAAGGGAGTGTTTCCAAAAGTATTTTTTCGTAGTATTGTTGTTGACATATGGGATTAATCAACTCCACAAAGCAAATTTAGACAATTTGCTTATAAGTAATCCTTTCCAGGCCTTTTCAAAATCCTCAGTATCGGTTTCATTTACGTCCTGGGAAGGACAAATAAAATGGGCCATTTTCCGGTACGAAATCGTGCTCCGCACCGGAACAAAAGGACAAAATTGCTAGCACTTATACAGCTGGCCGGTAAATAGCTATCACTTTACCGTCATTGACTTACAATTGCACTGGCCCGGCTAATGTAAGGCACTCACGATCCAGGGCATGAAAGGGATTACACACGATTGATACCAAAAAAAAGAGATTTATAAGATTTATGAATGGAATAAAAAGCTGGGATCCCACGCATTGTTCCCCCGAGGACCCGGAAGTTTCCACAGAGGGAAGCTGGCCAAACAGGAAATCTGGAGCCAATCGGATGGCTGTTAGACAAGTAACATTGGTACATCCCATGTTCACCCAACGTCGGCTGTCGCGAGCACGTTCTGTGGTTGGTGCTGTTGCCCCTTCCTTGGACCTGTAGTTAAAGCGTGAAGAAAGCCAGGGGGGGCTCACAAGTAAAGCAAACATGGTTGTCATCTCCCAGCAGTATTCCGTCCATACCTCACACTGGGCCCAACACAAAGAACCATATTTTTACAATTTAAACAACTTCTGCAGACAGCGGCGATACGAAAATGTGGACAGAATGATTCAAGCCACAGATAAAAACTGTACTGCAGACGACTTGGACTCGAAGTTAAGGTAAATAAAGTCCTAAATCACATGGTCCATACATGTTTGGGACATACATGTGTGGCCCTACAAAATGGTTTATATACCATGAAACTAGAATGAACTGTTCATCACGTTTCCCTGAGTGTGATGAGGCTATACAAATATGAAGATCTTTAGGCACATTGTGCAGATGAGGTGATGGGGACACCGCTGGCTGCCCCCCCCCCCCACCCCAGTCCAGCCATGACAGACGGCTTTTGGTCAGGAGCTGTCCAATGGTTATAAATCTCAGTAGAAACGTAACTGGCTTGCAGGAGAAACTGCTCATTCCTGCTTCATAAGTCTTCCCCATTTCCCCATGTCATTATTTTTTACGTCCTTCCGTGATTGCACAAGCAGACTCGACGTGGCCTTGGAGGAGCTGAGGCGCTGTGGGCCTCCCCGCTACACCTCCCCGCTGACTGGCCCGGCAGGAGGAGTCTTTCCACAGAAGCAGGAGAACAGGCGTTTGTTGTTTTGCGGTCTGTAGCGTCATGTGATCACATACCTTGTACATATGGCAATATCATTTGCACATGTAGATAACTACTTCAGACATGATTCTGCATTTTCGATCTTAACTCAAAATAAACATGCTAATGCACAAATGAGCATAACTGTCGTAGCTTTTAATAACCGTTCTGCGTTCTATACAATGTAAACATTTATGAGCCTGGGGCTTTTCTGGGGATTCCCATAGGCAGATGTAGCCTGGTTTGATTGGCATAAAAGAAATCGATCACTAATAAATTACTCATATGCTCCAGACAACTGCAAGATGGGATAAAAAGATGGTCAAAATGATCAAAAGGAAAAAAATAACATTACCTCAAAAATGAAACTCTTGCCTGAAAATATCAGTAAATACAGGCAAATATTTGAACATGTACTGTCAAAAAGAAACAGTACCCATTTGTACCTTTGCTTGTCACTGGGGCTGTACCCTCAACGGGCTGCCAATTGCACCCTTAGCTGTAGGTACCTGTACCTTTTAAGATACAGAAATGGACTCTGAGAAACATTTCTCTACTATTGCGGGGACATTAATGTTGTTTGTACCTTGGGGATGTTCCTTAGAGTCTATTTCTGTACCTTAAATCAGACTAAAAGGTACATTA
Source organism: Mormyrops attenuatus (assembly GCA_026777985.1). Classification (NCBI taxonomy): domain Eukaryota; kingdom Metazoa; phylum Chordata; class Actinopteri; order Osteoglossiformes; family Mormyridae; genus Mormyrops; species Mormyrops attenuatus. Next base: position 7,448,695 of record JAODKC010000016.1, read on the forward strand.
ACCTACAGCTCGGGTACAATTGGCAGACTCTTGAGGGTGCAGCCCCAGTGATGAGCAAAGGTACAAATTGGTACTAGTTTTTCTAACAGTTTATAAAAGGAATACTCTATATATCGATATATTAAAAAGTTACTCTTTTATAATCAGGTAACCGAACGTCACATTACAGTGCATTTCATGCTCTGATGTTGCACTGCTTTGATTCGTTTAGTTAAATACACTGTTCAATAATGTTACAATAACAGTGATGTATAATACTTGTAATGATGTTTGCCATATTTAGAACATTTTCTGAATGGTGCATTAGATCTACAGATTTCCAGCATTAAAAATGACACCGTCATTGTTTAAATAGTTAGGCAGTATCCTTGCATACCTCCAGAGTTGCTGTGTTTTGTTGCACCAGAGGGCGGCCAACCAGTGACTTAGAGGTTCCACATTCTTGGCGAAGTCCAATCGCTGAATCGAGGCACTCAGCTCAGAGCTGAGCTCTGGTACGCCTGGTGAACTTCACAAGTGTGAGTATTAGCCCACCGGCAGTCTATATGACACATTACTCTGACAATAAATAGATTCTCCTACTTTTTTTTATTTTTAAGGGATAATTCCTACCATTTCAAATTCCAGAGAGGAAGATTCCCCCAAGCCAAGACGCATATCCTCATTCCTGATACCTTGGACCAGCAGAGCCAATTCATCCCATTAACAACATAAAAGACCCAGAAAACCTACAGCACCGTGTTATCTGTGACTGAACGTGTAACACAATTAAATTCTATTTAGGTTTACGTCATGCCGCTCCCGACATGTCTGCTCCAAAGTTCTTAGCAAGAATTGATCAAAAACAGTGCCACAGATGTTAATTACAGTAGCTTTGTCATGTTGTGCAAATATACTGTATTAAAACTGCCCAGGTATGATAACGTTACACAGGTCAATAATAGGTGTTAAATGTTTCTGGGACCAGTGTTAGGGGTGCTGCAGTGGTGTTCAGGTCAGCCCTGGGTTTGAACAGCCAGTGATAATCAGCAGGTCCCCTCTGTGCTTCTATATCCACTGTCGAGTTGACAGACTGTGCAGGTCTGGGAAGGGACAGAGTTTGTCAGGATTAAGGACAGGAAAGAGAGGTCTGTACTGATACGGTACAGATACTGAGGTACGACAAAAACATACTGCAACAGGTGCACGCCAACGACAATGCGGTTTACGTGCAGTGATGTTTCATTTGCCATTTGCACCAGTACAGACACATTGTAACGTTTCTGTTCTCATATCCCGTCATACTCTCCTTTGAGGCAGACACATTCACTGTATGAAGGTGAGAGTAAGGTATAGGGTCCAAGCGCTTTGTCACCTGGGAGCATTTTGCGGGGGGGGGGGTGTTAAGGGCCTTGCTCAAGAGCTAAACGGATATGTGACTATTCTGCTGAGGTCAACGGCCATACTGTCAACCTACTGATCACAGGCACAGAGGCAAAATCCACTGAGCCGCGCACCGCGCTGTTACTCAGTAATGAAAAGATTAAGGTTTATGCTTAAGATTAAAACAACAAAAGGAAAATAATAGGCCTTCAGACTTAAATACTGAGGCCGACAGCACCTCCCTTACACTGGACAGCGGGCTATTCCATAACCTAGAAACCACAGCTGAAAACTTGCCGGCGTCAAGTTTTTATTAGTAGCGATTCGAGGAATTACAAGCATACGTGCCTTCTGCAGTCTAAAAGTGTATTCTGGAAGGAGCACATTAATCTCCTCTGAGGAGCACAGAAATGACCTTTCAGTGACTTGTAAGTGGGGTAAAGAATTCCGAAGGCCATCTTAAACGTAATGGGAAGAGCAATCCCCGTTTGACGTTTATTTCACACTAGCGAGACATCCGTGCGCCTTTCAAGCGCTGTCACAAAGGCCCGCTTCTATATTAACAGTGCGCAGTTACATTTTTACGGCCACCGAGAATGAGCTAGTGCTTTGAATATTACGGCGACAGCTGTGAACTCTGTAAAAGAGTGGGAAAATTCATCTGAAGGAGTCTCGTTTGATCTTTCTCACAGCGTTACTACGTGCCATTGCAGAGACGATTAATGTAAGTTGACCATACAAATGATGGCATGATACTTGCTGAAACAAAATAACTATTTTGTATTCAGTTCAAGGCCTTTCTGTGATCTTTCCACAGGTGTCTCTAGAGAGACAAACATAGAGCTACATACTAACAGCTCGACTTGTATGTTGTCTCTGTGTTTATATGTGTTTCATCCAACAGTTCAAAGGCATGATGTTTGTTTGAAGGATTGGTTCTAAATTTCTCTTGTGAATAAAAGCACGTGAATACTTACAGGTCGGAATTATTCTCTCTCCTTATGCTTCCCTCTATATTTTTGTAGATCCGTCAAACCAGGTCACATGAACTTCATTATGGAACATGGTAGTAAGTACGAGCTGAGTGACTCTCTAATCTCCTGTGTTAATATCCTTTTTCACACAAAAATTACCCTTTGTCCAGGCCAAATTTAATAAAAGAAAGACACCCAGTTCTTACACAGTATTCCTCTTCCAGGAACACACCTCACAATTAACCCAATAGTTTGGATTAATTGAAAGGAGAGATTTTCAGCCTCTCGAAAACAAAACAACAAAGATTTAGTAATGAAGAGAAATGTTAATTGCCGATGCAAGTTTAGTCAAGGAGCCAAGAGTCTGTCACGGTGGCAGTCAAACATTCACTGTTAATTAGAATCATGTGTTACTTTACACAGACAACAACCTGCATCGGTTAAATGCTGACAAATGCTTCTTGTTCAAAGATTAAGCTTATTTTCCATTTACTGAACCAGCTGGATAAGTTAAGACCCAATATTTTTTCCCCTAAACAAAAAACTTCTCAAACACAAATATGCAACAGCAAAATCAACAAGCAGCATAAATCTGGCTAAACAAAACTGGCAAACTTTCCCAAATATGTGTCATCTTAATTAGCCCATTGTGATGAGTCTGATGTTACAGAAATATTATTTTATTGCTCCAATTCCATTTCCAGTTTGAAGCCACGACTGTAACCCACGCCTTCCCTATTTTCTGTAAAAACATTCAGCGAGTTGATTTACTATGTACAAGCGTGAGAGACCAGGTTGGGGAAAGGCGTTTTCCTCCGGTTAGCCTCCACGGGAAGCAAAAATGGCTGCCAAAGGAGAAGCCATCTTAACATTTCGGATTTGCTGATTTGTGAGATGGATGCACGGCGCCAAGTGGCGGGAACAAAGTCAGCCCAAAGAAGACCACACAGTCTTGGAAACCAAGCAAGGCGCCGGTTGAAATATTTGCTTCTGTGGTGCTGAAAACCTATGTAAATCTAGCCCAATTAGCTGTCATCCTTTTTTTATAAGAATAGTAGAATTTGAGACTGATGAAGGACTAACACACCGGTATAAAATGAGACACAGGGGAAAGCTAAGGTATTAAAGGTCCCTTGACGTGAGTCATGTTGGATTCTGCATGTATGACATGGTCAGCCATAGCTACTTCCAAAACCCTTTGGCCAAAGCTCTAGCCAACGGGACTCGAGATACACGGCAATGAAATTATTCCTTTATGGCCCATCAGAATGAGTCCACGGCTGTTAAAGCAGAGAGGAACCAGGAATTAGTTTTTACCCTTTATCTTTATATCGCCCCAATATATTTTGGCTTTTGATTCAAACCATAAACAAGCAGCGAATCAACACGCAGGATTACTGAATATCACGTTCGGCTTGGCTTTTGTCGAAACTAAAATACTTGGACAATGAGAACGTCCACCCAGATGGTTTGATTACCTTCATAAAGTAGTCATAAATCACAAATATGTGTTGAATGAATAATAAAATATTCATAGTCATAAAAATATTTCAGGAATATTTGTCTTCGTTGTATTCCTTTAAAGTGGTTATAAAACAGGAGCAGCGATAGCAGAAGTAGTAAAAAAATCACTTATCAAAAAAAAAAATCTTAGTTAATACATATATCAATAACCATTAATTAAAAACTGTCTGAACCACACACACAAATTTCACATCATCACACATTAAATGGCACACATAGTAATCTACTGAACATCAGTATTCAGTTTAAGTCTTCATACTTATCAGCATGACCTGATTTATTAAACTTGGAGATGATAGTATCTCAAAACAACTGTATTTGCTTGTTTGCACAACGAAAGCCAAGAGCATGTCCTAAGGTTGTTTCACACGGATTAACATTTATTAATTTTTATGTTTTCGATGATCAATGTTCTGATTTTGTCCATTTAAAAATCATTCCGACATGTAGCAATACAAAACAAAGAGAGGTAATTTCACTCAGAGGCAGGAACTGATGAGGACCAAGAAGAGAAATGTGAACCTTGAAAAGATGCTTACAGAACCATTCCAAGCCAAACATAGCCCGTGCCAGTACTAAGGCCTGGAACATGTAATTCATCACCGGGACCGAGCCTCGACATTAACATGTTTCTGACGCATGCTTCCAGAGGTGCATGTTGCCTTCTTGGGTGTAATTGCAGTCTGCAGTTGTTGACCGTGAGAAGATGTGGTCGGAGTTTGCATCTCGAGGTTGGTGACAGCCAGTGCCTGAACGGCACCGCTGGTTTGTGGTCAGGCACTGCCGCTCTCGCCAGCCAAGTAGCCCCCAGAACATCTCCCCAGTCCCAAAGGAAATGTCACTAATTATGGAAAATCATCCCTCATTCCTCCCTGGCATCCTGGAGGATTGTAACTGTAGGGCTGTCTTGATTAGTGTCCTTGGTACACGCCAGGTGCTCCACAGCTAGGAAATAAACAAGAAAGCATCTAATTACCGTCGACTCCAGCTTTTACAGTGGGGAACTTCTGTGTGCTCATTTTGTCCATCTCACCGGGCTCCAGTCCAGACAGATGTGATGTCCAAATTAATGTTTCTCCAGGGCCTGTGAAAATTACTCCCAAACTATGCCATTACATGCAGTGAGAACACACTGCATGCATACCGGCAGTAAACATCCAAACCGGTCCTGTCTTTATGAGCCGTAGATTCTGTCCCACCACTGGTCTCCATCACAGGCGTGATGAGGAAGCCGTGTGCAAGTTCTGTAATTAGAGCGTAATTAGCGTGCACCTGCTTCGCGACTATGCCGTAAGCCCCACTCTCCTGTGCTGGCAAATGGGCTCAGACATGCAGAGGAAATTGTGGGGGGGGGGGTTCCTTTCGTGTCAGTGAGAGTTTTTGTTTCTCTGCATGCTGAAGACACTGGGAGGGGTCGATGTGGCAGTCGCATCTGCAACAGATCAGAGGCCCCAGTTCATTAAGAGTGGGGGGGGGGTGTCGTGCTTTGCTGAACGCGGTTGCCTCTGGGATTCATCCCGCATGTGCTCCTGGCTACCATCATTGCCTACGTGCGGTGAAAAGCTCACTTCCTGGGGGCCTGTGGCCTCTCGGATGTCTGCACAGGTCCAGAGGAGCCCCGGTAAAGCTGCAGCAGAAGAGGCACGCAGGGGGTGAAGGCCGGAGACTGGCCTTGAGCTGGCCTGTACCTCTTCTCCACTGGTATATTGGTGCCGGGGCATTTTGGGGGCCTCTGCCCTCTGCTCGTGGCTTTGTGACTCACCACTCTCTCCAGATGTTCTTGAGTCACACAGAACCTGCATCTGCACCAACCCCCTGTAGATGGTCTCCTGGCAACCCTCTGGGGGCTTTTCTCACTGGGTCATCTGGCAGTGATGCCATAAAGCTGCAACTGCACTGCAGTAAAACGGGACATGCACATGGATGTAACCAGAAAAGTCATGTAACCAGCCGCTTGCTTCCCGGATGTAACCAGAAAAGTCATGTAACCAGCCGCTTGCTTCCCGGATATAACCAGAAAAGTCATGTAACCAGCCCCTTGCTTCCCGGATGTAACCAGAAAAGTCATGTAACCAGCCCCTTGCTTACCGGACGTCACTTTGCCACTCTATATAAGTCTTAATATCTATGTTTTTTTTAAGTTTTATCTATCTATGTATCTATCTATCTATCTGTTATTCTCATTTACTTTGTTTTCTTATTCCTTTTGCTTCTACCCTCTATTTTATTCCCTCAATACTTTCTGTTTTGTTTTACTGTCCACTGCTAACGGTCTCATTTTGTTTTAATTGTTTTTATTTTATTGTGTGGCACATTGGATATGAGAAATGCGCGTAACAAAAAATGTATTATTATTATTATTATTATTGTTGATGTTTTTGTTGTTTTTGTTGTTGTCGCTGTTGTTATTATTATTGTTATAAAGTCATCTTTTGTTTGTCTCTCTGCCCCAAAGGTCTAAACCTCCCTGCATTTCCCCAGCCCCGACACCTTTCAAGTTTTTGTACCTGTATATTTTCCATGACTGAAGCCAAAATGGCTGTTGTATATTCATCTCCCCCAGCTTGTTAGACCTCATGGAGGTAATAAAGTCCCTCGTAAGCCCTCCCATCCTCATGTCGCACGGCTCCATTTGCTGTACCGATCAAAGCAAGTCTCACAGTCTATTACCCGCGGTTAGCTTCCCCTGAGACGCCCCCCCCAGACACTCACTGACTACCTCAGATGATCCTGTCCCTAGTACACAAAACGGAGGGCAATTCTATGTCATCTCTGGGAATGATCGATCAGCTCCTTGGTATTTCGCTCACAGCTTCTCTCAGTACATACCATCATTTTTCATTCATTCCGTACATTCAGCCATCATCAGGTCTACGGCATAGTTAAATTTTTTTCAGAACACCCAAAGGGCAAAAAAATAAATAAGGTTTAATGTGGTCTTCGCACGTCATGTGGCAGCGTTTGATAAATTTGAGGAAAAACCTGCACTCCGACAAGTGTCTCGCTCAAACTTCATTTAGGGGTGAATCTGTCAACAGTCCCCCAGCAGGTTCCTTGAAGGATTTCTGTATGTAACTCTGAGCAGCACAATAATTGTAATAGCATTTTCATGGAGAACCCCCCACCCCCTTCCCCCAGCAAGGGGGCTGGATGCAATTTGCCCCATACCCTGAGCCGTCCTCCTGGACTGTACTTGCCGGCCATGTGGGAACAATTGAGAAACCACAGTCCAACCCCAGTTCTGGGCACCAGGAGGAATGAATCACTTTCAGCTACACCACAGGCCGACGCAACGGGGGAGACGCTCCAGCAGCGGTGGGCTCCCCGCCAAGGCTTCGGAGGTGGGGGCCAGCTTCCTCTGGAGGTCAGAAGGATGTCTCAAAGCCCTGCACACTGTGTCTGGACTCGCGCCTCACGTCTGTCTGAAGCCCACGGATGGGAGGACTGAAGCTTCCAAGGTGCTCATTGGCTGCTTAGAAAGTCTGACCTAAACAGTTCTTGGATAGCAGGGCTGAGAATCTTCAACTCTAGGGTCATGCCCCACGGGGGCGGCTTTTTCTAGCATCAACAGACACCAGGCTATGGATCCCTGAGTCCTTACATGACCACTGACGCCTTTGCTATCTTTGGTGCATCCAAAAACTGACACACTGCACTACTGACGCAAGCAAAATCCACTTTCTGTCCGATTCTCCGCGCTTCTCTGCACCAGCAGGCCCTCAGCTTGATGCTGTTTGGACATCAGTCATTTGTCACCTTCCATTAGCTGGGCTACCTATGTGAGGCTGCCGCCAACCAAACGGTGAATCACATTTCAGATTTAAGTCCAAATGAAAGTAGTCATTTTTCCCTAATATTTTTTAGGAATACTGACATCTTTACCTCCTACCAGACTTTTCCATCCCTTTTTATCTCTCTTCACCAAAGGTATAGGGGACAGTGTGTGGCTCCGTGGGTTAAGCCTATGTACTTGTGGTTAAAAGGTTGCTGGTTCAAGCCTGCCCTCAGCTGAACAATTATGTGCCTATTCACCCTTGAGCAAAGCCCTTAATCCCCCAGGTGCTGTGAGGTGGCCAACATTCTACTGCAACCCCAAGCTTGTTCTCATGGAGATCAAAATGGGGTAAGGAGAATTCCCCCAGGAATTAATAATGTGTCTCTAGTCCATTAAGACTTAGAAATACTGCAAAAGGTAGATACATCCACTTCTCTCTCATACCAGATACCCTTTATCAAGGTGTCCCAAAGATAGATATGTGAGTTGAGCAGTCTGGGATTTAGTCAATTCAGGTCACAATTTGTCCCACCTCATTGCTTACTACCCATCACATAAGTTTGTGTTTTGATGTTTCCCCCACCCATTCCCTGATGAGCAAAGCTGCTCCCGTTGTGGCCCTTTCCCTGACCTTACGTCATTTTTTTCTCACGTGTTTCCTTTGAGCCGACCCTAAAAGCCATTCTGTTTTCCCCTCCTCTCCACCATCCCATTAAACCCATCTCCGCTCCCGCACCCCACATAAAATCTCCATCCCTTCCTCCCACGCCCACGTCACATGGCCCTTTCTGCCATCCATCCTGGAGCAACTATTGCTCTCCTTTCAAAACCATGCAGAAATCCATACTTCACCCCTCCTGCGGCGCCGTTCACTTAGGATGCTTGGGAAATGTTGATATACCAAAAGAAACAACAGAGCGTGTTTTTACTTAGTGTTGGAAGTGCTTATTCAGGTCTATTTTTATGGCACAGACCATTGTATTCTGTTGTGAACAGTCAGCAACGTAAACAAAATCATATCATAAACATAGTTATTCATTAATGGGAATGTAGACTGCTTCCAAGCCCCCCTGCTTATTGTTTTGGATCCAAATGGGTCACAGCCACTACCTGATCTAAACCAAGGCTGTAGCTTTTACGGTGTCATTTAACCTAACTGGGATCCGGATGCTCTTAACGTGAGGATTTGAAACAAACGACGTGCCAAAAAGGCACGGCTTCCAAAAATTAATTCTGAAGGGTCCAGTCACACAAGGACAAGTTATAAACATTCAGGAGTCGGCTTCCCTCAAACTTATAGCAGTCAACGGTGAATGTATACAAGCATCTGTAAAATCGGTTTTGAGTTCTACCTAAAAACCTCGGGATGACTGTGCCCCTTGTGTGAAAGCCAATCCACATGAATAAAACGTCTTGCATTACCTTTTGCCGTCTCATTAACACAGTCCCACTCTGGGTGGGAAGAATGGGCTGGGTGGTTTCTTCCAGTCATCATCTCAGTCCATCCAAGACAATGCTTCGCACTAAGTGTGGAAAGAAGACACCACAATGATTACAATAGAAGAAATTAAAGGGTCTGTAATTAGGTTTAGGGTAGTCAAGCTACATAAATCACCATATTTACATTTCGGATCATTTCATGCAGTCTCCCCAGGCGACCTTTGAACAGACGGAGCAATAAATATGGCAAACATGAAACAATAAATTATACAAGAAGCATTAACCTTGGAAGACTAGAGGGCAGGCAGGTTAAAAAGACATCAGCTTTGAATTACTTATTTTGGGGCGAGAATGTGGCAAACAAGAGCTACTGAGTTTCAAGTCTGATTCTTAACTCTTCTGCTCCCCGTAGGGGTCAAAGGTGAATGTTGTTGTAGGAGAATAACAACAACAGTTCAGCTGGGTGGAATGTTGAAGCTTGGGGCATGAGTGAGCAGATTTTTGAAGACGCAGCATTGCACCTCTAGTAGCCTGTCTATATAAACAGTTGACAATAAAAGTAGTATTGAATTTAGGGGAGTTTAAAATAACCCACTGCACAAGTTCCTCTTAGGATCGCATCTTGAAACGGGTAATGAAGCCATCAGGAGGACTGTCATTGTTTTAGGCATGTCAGCATCTGTGGTTTGCGTAAACATGGGTATTTGTATAAATTCGTACAAAAAGTCATCGCTTGGCTTCCTCGTGTTTAAAGAAAACAAATTCACTGCAGATTCACTCTGCCTGAATGCGGGCACATGGTGGATGGGACAAGATGCTCCACTCCAGTGAACCTCCGGGCTTCCTGGATATTTTAACAAGGACATAAAGAGTCAATGAGGAGAGGTTCAGCATTCATGGGAGTTTCATTTACGCAAAAATGTTCTGAGGGCAGATCAAAAAAATGATTCGTTCAGAGAGATAAGCAATCATATTGTAGAGAAGGTGAGTCCAAGCAACTAGAGGAGGCGGTACCAACCAATCAGATGTCTTGGACCCACTTCCTCTTGCTCACTGCCCGTCAAAGGTTTTCAAATGAAAATATGTTGCCCAGCATCAATGGAAAGTGCCTAAATTACATTGCCCAGCAATATTGCTCAAAAAGTTGCCCCATGTATCATCCCCCTGCGATTAAGTCTTTACTTAAATGGGATTTTCTTTCTAAACGTGAAGCTTTCTCAACAGGCCACTTTTCCCCCACTGGTCATGTTTATGTTCTAAAGATCGGATAAGTGCCACTTCATTTCATCTAAGATGCCCTGTAACAGAGATACTGTTTGTGAGAAGAACATTACTGACATTACTCTCACCTACCTCTAGGCCAAGATCCTAATACCAGGCCCACATTTCCCAGTAATAACTTCAGACATATTGCTTCTATTATCAATGTTTTTTGTGTAGTACTAAGTTTTACCTCATCACCAGTGAAAGTCTCCCAAGAAGGCCCTGGCTCCTTTTTAAATGCCCAAATATTTGTTTTAGTGAAATCAATTTCCTCCGCCGGCTCACTCGGATTATTCGCAGGGCTAAAAATGTCTCCCGTTTGGGCATGCAAGTGCACATGTTGTTTTGTCCTGTTCTTGGTGTTTTTGAAAAGGCCAGATTCATTTTCAGTGGACCTACATATTACAAGGTTTACATGTCGCGTCAGCCCCCGTCTCACGCCACTCGATTACGATGGGTGTCCGTGGCCCCGCCGCCTCCCAGGACAGACGCCGGTAATAAAACTGGGGGGCAGTGTTAGGGGACCACACAGGCGTTTGTTCTCAGTGCCATTTGAGAATTGCCGGTCTCTGTTTCATTTAGCATAGCCGAAGCTACAGGAAGCAGGGGGGGGCACTCTTGCTGTGTATTTGTCGAAGGAAGTTCTCTTACAAATGTGGGCATTGCTAAACCTCGGTGTGTAACCACAAGGTCCAGTTAAACCAAATAAATGGCGCAGTGGAGTTGTACAAAATGGTGGACCGCTAATTTCCTCCACAGAAAAATAACATGATGATTTTAGCCTGCCCCGCATTGCCAACAGCCAGTTAAAAATAATCGAGTCGGGCGTGTTTGGATGAGAAAGAATGTAGACGCTGATACCAGCTTTTTATTCAGAACCCTAGTCTGTCCGATAAAAAACAAGAAGAGGTGCTTTTTGGTAATCATCATACACTTGGTATTGCCATTTTTTCAGAACCATCTGCTTCATTTGTCGAGAGATACTTGTGTGCTGACTTGAATTGTAGCCGATTGGATTAGTGCATGACAAAGGCATATGTGCGAAATACGCCTAACGCCAAGGTGTTGATATGAATAATACCACAGGGCATGAATTCAACTACACAGCAAAGCTGCACTTAGGAGGACGAAGGATAATCCTTCTCTAACACTCAGCATCTGAAACCTAAGAGCTTGTGGGCTCAGCGAAAGGATCGGGCCGCAGTTGTTTGAATGAGCCCAGTCTTCTGCTGAAATCCACAGGGGTGGTTTGAGTGCTTTGGTAAATACTCAAGACTCGGAATTCTTGCAGTTGTGCGGCTGGTCTTTTCAGTCCCTGATTTGAAGTGCTTTGCCTTACGTTGGTTTATTGGTGGGTCAGTGAGTTGCGCTGTTGCTTCATCCCTTCAGAGTTGGGGCTTAGAATTCTGCCCCAGCTCTGTGCAAGATGCTTGCCTGTCATTTTCTCTGTGTTTTATTTAACTTTCTCTGAGTAGCTGAGTTTCCTCTTGCGGTGCAAAGACATCCAGTTATACCAACTTGTCCATATGTGAGATTAGCGCCTGGCAAATCCTTTTTGCAAAATTTTATTGACCTAGACGTCATTTGTGATCTTCCTTCCCATGCTGACAGGCTGATCAGATGGGTGACCACCTGGTGGCCTCTGGGCCCTAAGCTGCCACTTAGTTCGCTTATACCATTTATATATTACATTGATCATTTATATATTATATTGTGACATAAGGAAAACCTGTTATTTTGACGTTGTGGGGACCATTTCTGATGGTCTACCCAAGGGGAAACCCAATTTTATAAAACTCTGTGACTGCAAAAAACTAAAATTGACAAAAGACTTGTATTTTGTTTGGTTACTTATGGTTAAGGTTAGGGCTGGGTAGGGGTTAAGGTCGTCATGATGGGATTAGAGTTTGCCGCATAGAAATACATGGAAAGTCCCCAAAAACACGTTTAAAAAAATGTGTGTTTGTGTGTGTTTATATATGTGTGTGTGCCTTCGTCAGAGATTGTGTGATGGACTGGCATCCCATCAAGTGTGCTCCCCTACCCAATGCTGTCTGAGATAGATCCCTGAGTTGGTTGAGTGATCTGAAGCTCCCACACCGACTTCTTTCACATCGCAGCCTTTGCATGGAACTGTACAGGTAAAACAGTACCTGAGAGACCACAACAAATGGCAGGCCCAGTAGTCAGCATATATCCCTCCCAGACAACCCCTCCTCAATCCAGTACCTGCAGGAAACAAGGCTTTGCTTGTTTTAATAGCCCTGACCCGATCATCTGTCTGTCTCTGGCCATGTCGTATTATCATTAAGGTTTATATATCTACATCCTACCAGTGAAATGGCAAACCAAACCTGGTGCATAGACATGTACTGTGTTCCCTCTTTCCTGATAATTGCTTCCATATCCCTGGCTGCTCTGCTTAGCATTGAGCTGTATTGTTTATTGCTTTTGAAACGAGAAAAAATGTTTCCCTAGTATAAAAACAGCAGCTGTTGGTTTGAAATTGGACTCCCCTGCCATAAGGAGCTTAGGAATATTAGGTCCAGCCTAGGTTTTTGTCAGGGAAGCCCAGGTTGCACAGGGATAGTGTGCGGTCATTATTTTGGCGTCATCTCTCTCTCTCTCCCTGTCTCTCCCTGTCTCTCCCTCTCTCTCTCTCCCTCTCTCTCTCCCTCTCTCCTTCCCTGTAACTGCTACCCAAACAGTGAAGTGCTCTTAGCTGTGTGCCTGCTGTTTTTACCATGGCCTGCCTTGCTCCAATTAAGAAACCAGCCAGCTGGGCTGTTTTTTTTTGGGGGGGGGGGGGTTTGCACATAAGGTTCAGTGTGACCCGACACTGTTCAGACCCGTGGGGTCGCCCACTGAAAACACGGTCTGCGCAGATTAACCACGACCGGGGGG
>JAODKC010000016.1:7461946-7474121 GCA_026777985.1 Mormyrops attenuatus
CACCCCCCCCCCCCCCCCCCCCCCACCCCCCCCCCCCCCCCCCCCCCCCGCCCCCCCCGCGGGGGGGGGCGCGCCGGCACATAAGGATCTGTCTGACCAGACACTGTTCAGACCAGTGGAGTCTCCATCTGAAACCACGGTCTGCTCAGATTAACCACTACCGGGGGGGCGGACATCGCCAGCCGCTGGTGCCACATCTGAGCCTGGCGTCACGTGTTACAGAAGCTTCGCCCTGAAGCTGCACATAACAGCGTACGATCGAACAATACACACAGACTAGTTTCCATTCGTAAATCACTTCTCTGTCGGGGCTAATGAGAAATTGTATGCGTGCTTTATTTCCCCACTTCCCTGCAGTTCATCCACAAAAAAACACAGGCAGCACAATCTTACAAAGCGGCCATCTTGCTGCGGATTCCCAGCATGCTCTCCTCTGCCTTACATGTGCTGTTACTGCCACAATTACCTGCACCTTTTGTGTGACTTGTTAAAAAACTCATACTCAGCATCCGGAGTACGCCCTCTTCCCATTGGTTACTCTTTTTGGTCGTCATGGAGATAAACATGGCAGTGACTTACAGCGCCCACCCATGATTTTTGAAACCTTGTTTCTCACATGTTTTTCTTATTACCCACATGTTAGACATACGGGGTGGTTCGGTGGCTTGGTGGGTAGCCCCATCGTCTGCACGCTGCCAGGGTTGGGGGTTTTGAATCCTAGCCCCCCCCCCCCCCCCGCACCCGCCCCTGCCGTGTGTGTGGGGTTTGCATGTTCTGCATGTGCGGTTCGGGTTTCCTCCACATACTCTGGTTTCCACCTACAGCTCAGCAAAACAGGCCTAATTGAACTGATGTCTGGTAAAATCGCTCCTATCCAGTATGTGGACTGGTATCCTATCCAGGGTACTCCCCTGCTTTGGATTTCCTAGGATGGACTCCCCAAAGGCCCTACATTGGATAAATAGCTAGAAGATGACGGATGGAGCAATGTGTGGCTCAGTGGGTCAGGATGCTGTGCCTTTGAGGTCCCAGATTCGAATCCTATGTTTGGCAGAGTGATGTCACCGTTGGGCCCATGAGCAAAGCCCTTAACAGTACTTGCTCCAGAGCTGAACCTTCTTTCATAATTCTATGTCACTTTGGATAAAAGTATCTGCTAAACAAATAAAATGTAATATTTTTTAAATACACTGCAATGGGTTGACACCCCATCATGGGTTATTCCCTGCCTTGCACCCAAACCTCTTGGAGAGGCTTCAGACCCCCCCCCCCCGACCCTGAATAGGATAAGCAGTTGCAGAAAATGGATGGATGGATAGATGGATGGATGGATGAGTTGGCACCCCCACAGGTAACTCCTACGATAGGCTCCGGACCCTTGCGACCCTGCATTGGACAAGCAGGTATAAAAGATGGCGGGATCAATGATTGAATGGTGCTTTGGTAAGCAAACTGTTAATGTAATAATGAAATATTAAAATTTCTCCATCCAGGGCCTGTAAAATAAGAACCTGCAGGCTGGAGCCTTGTGTACCTGAGAGATGCATGGATAAGGGAGGGTACATGTCCTGACAATATAAAACTAGGTTACTGCTATGAGTCCTCTGGCCTAATATCTAACCGATGTATAACATCAAAGCCAAGTCGGTGTCTACTCCACAGTCGGGTCTCACTGAGTAACATCTCTTACTCAACCTACCCATGATTATTTCCATTGTTTTCAAAAAAGAAAATGGCATCTTGGAGCGTGATTTGTGTTTCTTGGTAACAAGACAATAGCTTATATCTCAAACACCGACATAAAAACACGTGGACTTAGGCCTTGGTGTATCCGTCATGTTTTTTTTTTTCATTGCAGTGTAATATATTTCACACAATAGGTGGTCCTTCCCCATTTAAGGGATTCTTTGTTATTTATTTGACCACCAGACAGCTCTATCCAAGGGGAAACTACAATTTCAGTACAACATTTCATTCATTTATTTAGCATGGTTAGACTTTAATTCAAGCGACCCGCCAATACTATAAATTAGTAAACAATAATGGCAAAACATAATTCGCGGAATTAGGGCGACAGCCCAGGAGACATCGTGAAACAATACATGATCTCTGAAAGCATCCAAAAAAGCACATTCTTCATATTTCTTTATTCGTGAAAGTTTTGTTGACTTTCTGCTTTATTCTTTTAAACATGAACTGTCCGTATCATTCCTGTCCTGGAAAGAAGACGTCCTTTTGTTGGCATTCCTTGCTATAAACCCATGCAGTTTGAAAACCCTGGTTGCTTACAAAGTGAGCATGGTTTGGGGTGGAATCAGTGTCAGAGCATGTATTAGCCTCTACGGTTTATATAAAGTTTGTTGTTTTCGAGCGCTGTACAGATCTGGCGGGTTAAGCTTTGGCTTTGGCTGACTGAGTCTATTGTTATACAGCATGAAGCAATTTACCTCAAATGTGGACGTTCTGCGATAACTAGGTTTGCGTTGCAGATCTAGCTCTGGGCCTACGAGTTGTTTACGAGGTCGCGGGTCCACACGGGCATCTGCGTGCCGAGGAATGTCTGTAGGAGACAGCAGCCCCCGGCTGAAGGTTCATGCTGCACCACGTTTATTTCCGTAGACCTGCAAGTTATTCATCGCAACCTCAGGCCGCATTTGCACACGACCCCCGCTGAGTCTTCCGCACACGCCGGCAGGAGCGTCCGCCATCACGTCTCGCCGGGGAGGGCGGGGGAGCAGGAACATTCCAGAACATCATCTCAGTAGTGAATCGGAGAAAAGAGGCAGCCGCACTGAGGACGGGAGGACTTTTGTGCAACATCTGCGTCGGTTAGTGTTTTTTTTCCTCGCTCCTGGTTACAGGTCCCACTCGATCGGTGCATCTTTTCCATTCCAAACAGCTGCTCTGACTTACGGCCTCGCCGAGTCTGTGTGGACGGCGGGAACTCAGATGGTTCAATCCCGTGTCACTGTCCGCCTGGCAAAGATTAACATACAGACACGAGACTGCGGACGCCCGTAATTACACGCACATTTCTCGTGCTGCGAGTCCAATCCACTCTTCCACGCGCTCCTCCATGCCTCTAATTGTTTTGCGCAGAAACATGTTTCCTGGGAAGGGACAGAGGGTCCAGAGAAGCCCGACATAGCTCTACTTGAACATGACCTTGTGTTCAGAAAAACCCTACGTACTGAGTCTTTTTTTATAATGTGGCTCGTTGCTGAGTGAAGCAGAACACTGGCTTTTATTTTAGGGGGAGGAATGTAGTCCTTGATGGGTAAAGCCTGTCAGCCTCTCTCTGCTGGGGGGGGATGACTACCGAATGTGGGGGCTGCGGTGAAATAAAATTCCACAAGCATTACTGCAACCCTTGCTGTAATATTAACGGAATATGTTGCAAGGACATTATTTGGGTCCAGGTTCCAGATTGTGGGTTCACCATCACCAAGCTATAACGCATCATCCAAGTCTTTAAATCCTCATGATCGAGGGGCGAGCGAAGCTAGTCGTGCTTTTGGTACAGGCAGATTTCTCATCCTCATCACCTAATCTAGAAGAAACTAGCTTCAGAATAAGATGTTCTACTATACTACCTTCACCATAGTCTCCTAAGGTAACAATAAATGGAGAATTGGAGGCTGCATTTAAGTGAAGCTAAATGTGAAATGTGAGCTCTGTCCTTTAAATAGACTTAATTTAGTGTCACAATGGGCACTTGTGATATGCAGCAGGAAGGAGTTAATTGTATGGACATTTTCACAAGAAAAACCACCAAAGCACAGAAAAATACTGGGAAAAAAAAGTGTAGTTTTTTCTGACCCAAACTGCCTGTGTAAGAGTGACCCCTAATGGTATTTTAGATGAATTTATTTAATAGTAAATAGTATTTACATGTATGCTTTGTGGTTAGGCAAATAAAATGTTATCAACACATATGCACATACATGTACAAAAAACAACATTTATATGGAAATACCATTATAATATAATAATAAATATTACAATAGTGAATCCGTAAAGTTGAAAATGCAGCTTATCTACAATTGTCTGGCCATCTGCAGCCACAGAGGAGCAGGTGTCCTGCTTAAGTCTCGTCTCAGATTAATTGTTTACTGCTTAAAGGCATTTCAAATATTCATGTGACTCTAGAATGTTTTGGTAAACTTTCATGATCCCCATCTGTTTCTGAGGCTGTTCAGAGAAAGGGACCAACCTGCAAGTTAGATATCCGCTTAATAATCATTTGCTCCCATGGTCTGTCTGTGTAGATCTGTGCTCAAGAGAGGTCCATCCATCCATCTTCCATCCAATCACCTGGGCATGGGAAGCTGAGGAGCACATTGGGCACAGAGCTCTGTCTGCTGCTGATCATTGACTCGGTTGCTAAACTTCTCTGCATGTTCATAATATTCATTGTGACTTGTTACCTGCTGTAAAAAAAACTACAGTTTTCATTTAGCACACTTGTGTACCAAAAATATATTTGTTAGAAACCTCCTGTCACATGTTCCTGGTCCCCCAGGACAGAGCTGATATAGTGATGGCTGTTGTTTCCCATCTGGCCTCCGGGGGCATGAGACAATGAGGGCCTGTAGTAGTCAGGCACAAGTTGACCCTGGGGAACACCTCATGGGTTGTGGGGCAGTGCTGCCAAGGTTCATGAGGAAGGGGGGGTCAATGGTAGGTCGATGCCTCGCCATGGCAACCTCCTCTGGTCCTCCCTCCCCCTACAGAGGCCCCACTGACACTAACCCAAAGAGTCAGCAGGGGGACACCTAGACACTGCCAACAGTCTCTGCTGTGTCAGGCTCTTGCTCCGCCTCCATACTTCAGGTGACCTCACAGTGAACCCGAGCAAACCAAAAAAAACACACACACACCCCCCCACTTTTGTATCATGAATTCCTGCGCTAGGCAGCAAAATACGTGTGGGACATGGGATCGGAAGAGGACGACCACCAGATGTAATCTCAGAGCAACGACACCTAGTCCCCTCTATGTGTTTACATGCAATGTGGATAAACATTTACAAACCGCAGTAAACACACGGTTGAGGAGCTTCATTTGAATCCCTTCACACGTACGTACCACTGCACAGCACGGTATAAAATGGGCAAGAGGCAGGAGAAACCTGACCGGTATGTAAGCAACGCCAACAAAACGTCAAATGTTGAAATACCTTCCTCCTTTCAGCTTCGTTTTCGAGGTATTGCCGTAGAAAAACAGCAACAGCTTGTGACAGAAACATGTTTTTCCTGCCATGATATGTCCTTGTACGCCTTTCATGTGAAAGGCCAAGTTGTCGGTTTAACACTCTGTAGGCCTGTGGGCTTTGGTCTTAAGAGACAGGGAGCGATTTAGCAAGGGCCCTGTGGTCTCACTTTTCAAAATATGCAGTAAGCCCTTCATGCAGTCAATGCACTCTCTTTATAAACCCGTGAACCCGCTTAACCACAAGACCCATGATTGCAGGTGAGTCAACAGACGGAATTGAGCACAGTTGGAAACACTGCTCACAAAGCCACAATATTTACATGCACATAAAATAAACATTTGGTGTTTTGCCCATCCGCTTTTATGGTTAAACGAATAAGCCTTATCAGCATCAACTTATTACATTTCCACATAGTCTCACTTGAATTGTATTGAATGGTTTTCTCCGGGTCTAACCCTGAAACAGACACACTCGACGTTCTGCTTTTGAGAAGTCCTCGAAAGATGCCTTAGCCCCCAAAAATACATCACAAGTGTGTTTCCCAAGCACCACATACAAATTAGTTTGCTGTCTATAATCAATTTCAACTGCCAAGTTAACAAACTGCAGGGTTTTTCGCAGCAATAAAAGCGCAGGAGAGAAACAGTTCATGGAGAAAGTCATGGTCTCGTTTTATTATGCTTTGTGGTAAGTTTACAAAAGGACATATCAAACAAGGACACATTTCATACAAGACAACAATTATCTGTGACGTGAGCTTTGTTTTTAACCAGAGCAGCCAACCCCAGACATAAGCCTAGAATTAAGAATGACACCCCTTTTAGGGGTTAAAAAAAAGCCCAGATTCCAGTCTCGGGGTTCTCAGGGGGGTTGTTGGGACCCATCAACTGTCCACACATCCTGAGGATATAAAATTAACAAACAACAGGAATGTCAGGCCACAGCCAACGAACATAAGCCATCCAGGCAGCTTACAATGGGATAAAAAAAAAAGAAAAACAGTTCTGGCAAATTCTATGGCTGTTTCTTTCCAGGCACATGAAAGTGAAATGTTAAATCATTTTTATCCAGTCAATGATTGAATGCAGGTTTTGGCTGGTGACTCAGATGAAAGAGAATGCATTGTAATGTAACTTCTATTAAAGGTGGCTGTTTGTCTCATCAGCACTGCAGTTCATTTTTTGACAGTGTTCTCTTGTGTTTAAGAATTCTTTACAGGCTTATAAGGGTCCCTGTTTCACAGACCTCCTTGTAGTTGTGTCAGAAAGCAGATTTGGGCAACAAATCCTTAAGAAGCGATATACCAAAACTATTAGCGGCTAATTCTTGTAATGTTACAGGCATGCTGTCAGTTAAGTCACGGTGCAGAGAGAAATGATTCCTTTTTCCAGTTGCTGGAGACACACACTGTGTTACTCAGTGCTGGGAGAAGTGTCATTTACCAGCTGCTGGACCTTCTCAGGGGCCAGTACCCCAAAGGTGTAGTTGCTAACAATGTTAGCAACAATGTTAGCAACTTACGTAGTTGGATCCATGCAACTGAACGGTTTTATGTGATTTGGTAAAGGGAGTTTTGGGGGAAACATACCCCAGGTTCTACCGCATGTATGTTGAGTTCAGACAGGCATCCCGACTCACCGAGTGAGATGTGAGTTTGCCATAGAGGTCCTCGTACAGATGTCTCCAATTATCCACCTCGGCTTGAAGGTCAGCCATCACATCAGCATCCCAGGTGTTCAATCTGCAGGGTGGGGGGTGTGAGGGGGTGCAGACAGTGTTGTTATTGGAGCTTCCTAAGGGAAAAATTCCGCAGGTGGGTGGTGTTTGGCTCTGGGGTGTAAGACTCCTTGTCCATGATCCGAAGGTTGCTGGTACAAACCCTGTGTTTGGCAGAGTGATGTCACCGTTGGCCGCTTGAGCAAGGCCCCTAACTCCAGCTCTTCCAGGGATTCAGGCTAGCCCTGCTCTCTGATCCTCACACACATATTGTTTTGAACAAAATCATCCGCTAAATAAATGCCACGTAAATGAAAACAGAAATCACTAACGACTATCGTATGTTTTGAGCCATGTTTATGATGGAGATCGAAATTATGCTGAAGATTCATGTGGGGTAACCTGCGATAACAGAACGGTGTTGGTGTGCAATGGTGCGCTGAGTCTGGTGTGAGAACAGCGCAATGCGGGGACCTGTTGCTGATTGCATGCGGCTCGCTGACGTCCTCTTCCGAGCCTTTGGTCTTTGTGGCCTTTCTCAGCACCCGTAGCTCCGCCTCCATCTGGCCCACCTGCTGCAGCAAAGCCTCCCTCTCCTCCGACATGCAGTCCTTAAACCTTCGAAAGGCACCGTCGGGGGTCTGTTAACTAAAAGGCTTCCAGTGTGTTCTCCACCATAGAGGGCGAAGTCTATAAGTTAGCAGTTGTGAAGCAGACAGTACAGTATCAGATAAATAAAAGTGGGAAATATTTCATGCTAGATGCCACAGTAATTGCAAAAGAAAGAGCAGCTGGCTCTTAAATTTTACTTCTGACTGGGCAGAGCATGAAATGCGGTTTCTTTTAATGGTGTTTTTTGGTCAAAAGTTGATACTAGGCGTCTGTTACACACCACGAAAGTTTGAGTGTGCGGTGGAAGTGTTTCTGTTAGTGTCCGGTGTCATCGTTCCTGAGTTCCTGGGGGTTGAAACCGCATGAATTCTTGTGCATACGTTCAGTGGTATCAAGCTGCTTGAAGTGGAGATTATTGTGGACAGGTGGGTGGGAGAGTTGGGGGGGGGGCAAACCTTTTTACACAACACATCCAGTTGCGTTGCTGCTCACAAAGCCACTCAAACTGCTCGGCGGTCTCCTGCAACTTCCGCAGGCTGCCCTGGTTCTCCCAGTGCAGTTCCTGTACTGCCCCCTGGTGGTAGCACTTCAGCTCCTCCAATTCTTGGCTTCTGCTGTAATCCAGTAACATCCATCTTCTCATAAATGAGGAAGCTGTAAGCTGGCTGCCACGTCCAGCACGCCTGACCCTCCTGTCTCCTCCCTGATGAGCCACGCCTCTTGCTTGTTACCCCTCATCAGTCTTTGTATTTAAGTGCCTGTTTGTCTCGTCAGCCCCAGTCAGCCCCAGTCAGCCCCAGTCTGGTCTTTAATGTCGAACCTGTTACTCGTGCACTTTCCTGTTTCCAGTCCTCTCATTTTGGATCTCTTGCGGGTTTGTTTCCAGACTGTGTTCATTTACTTCAATAAACCCCTTTTGTTTTGTCACAATGCCTGCCCTCGAGTCCTTCGTCCCTCAAGTTGTGCCACTGGCCTACAGTTTTTCTTTCTGTAAAATACCTAGTCACGGCTGTAAAAATGCTGAGTCATCTCTTTCTTTGCGAGATGTGATTACTAATTACTTTCTGCATTAGCTGAGGTCAGGCATCGAATTTCATATTTTATTTCCCTGGATAAAATTATCCACTATCCCATTTTCCTTAGATTCCTGTAATTGTTATTCACTGAAACGTGAAAGTATTTAATACAAAGATTAAATTATATGAGTCATTCCCTCATTCGCTGAGTGAAACTGATGAATCCTTGCTATATGTTCTGCTTCGGTGACATCGTTTGATGCGGCGTTCGATCGCATCTCGTCTCCCCTTTCCTTCCCTCTCACCATCAGCTATGGATCCCACCTCTCCCAACCTCGCTGGTGCTGCCTCACACAGCACTTTCCTATAAATGTGCGAATGTTCACTTTTCTGTTCACAAGCAGCTTGTGCTGCTGGGAAGCCAGGTGCTTTCAAAACCTTTGCAAGTCTGAAGAGAACGCTTTTGGAAAGGGGTAAGAGTGCAGTCACATTGCTGGGGGGGGGGTGGTTATTCATGCTGCTTAGATATGAAATATTAGAATCAGGTAGCGCCTAAGGACTCATAATCTAAAGGTTGCAGGATCAAGTCCCAGCTGTCGCACTTGAGGTGCATAACCAGAAGATTTGAGATTTTTAATCATGCTATAAAGTCACTGTGCAGTAAGTTACAGTGAGTGTGCATAGTTTAGAATGTTTATTGGCATGTCAGTAAACCCTGAATTTATTTCATGCAATTTGCAGTTACATAAATAGGTAATTTTGGGAAAATGCGATAAGGAATGCAGCCAAAAATAATGCTTAAATATGAAATAAAATGTACCTGCGCAGCTCAGCCTGCAGTTCCTCCACCTGCGCAGTCCTCTGCAGGTTCTCCCTCTCCAGCTTGTCCACGAGGTCCTGCAGGTGCGCAGTCCGCTGCAGGCTCTCCCTCTGTATCTCCTCCACCAGGCTCTCCAGCTGCGTCTCAGAGCTCTGCAGCTGCTCCAGCTCTGCGCAGACCTGTTCCAGCTGCTGGCCCAGCAGCCCCATGTCCCTGGGGCTCCCGTCTGGCCTGCTGGTCAGGAGGTGCTTCTGAGAGCACATGAGCACAGCAGGAAAAAGACCAGAAGGTTCTCTTGTAGCTCAACAAGTAGAGCATTGTGCTAGTAATGCAGAGTGTGTTGGTTTGAATCCCGGGGTGTGTATGTAAATTGTAATCTTACCCGCTATTGTGAGTTACTTTGGATGAAAATCTCAGGTAAATAATAAAAAACTCAAATGTTCAAAGTTTACTTAGAATCAAGGAAAAACTAGTATTAAGAAGTTTTAAGTATTTTGTCTCATGAATCTCTTATGTTTACATTATTTTACATTTATTTCATGCAACCACATGCATGTTACATTAGCAACATTATACATTAAACTATCTTTCTCCTTAAAGTCAGATCAGAGGGTAATTTTGCTTTAATTTTACCTTATTCATATAACTAACATAAGAAATATAAATATATATTTGCACAAGTACATTTCATGCTCATTGCCATCAAAACAGAAAAAAAGTTTGTTTAGTAAGTAGTATATTTAGAATAATTTTCATTAAAATA
This sequence comes from Mormyrops attenuatus, assembly GCA_026777985.1. Lineage (NCBI taxonomy): Eukaryota > Metazoa > Chordata > Actinopteri > Osteoglossiformes > Mormyridae > Mormyrops > Mormyrops attenuatus. Next base: position 7,472,089 of record JAODKC010000016.1, read on the forward strand.
TTCTCAAAATATTCCATTTACCATTTTTCAGAGAAAACCTATATTTACATTTTAACAAAGCAGAGAAACATCCAAGATACTGAAGAAAAGGTGTTACAGTGCAGCTGTATTTAAATGGATGGCAGGTCCGTACATGAAGATGGTCAAGAAAATGAGACGCTGTGGCGGGGGGTGGAGCTTCTATCCAAAGACCAGATTCCAGCAGGCAGGGGAATAGAAATTGCAAAGAAATGCTCCCCATGAGGAAGAGAGAATTAAGCCCAAGGTGACTTGGATGACAGTGAAGCCCTGTGGATGACAGTGAAGCCCTGTGGATGACAGTGAAGCCCTGTGGATGACAGTGAAGCCGGCCTACCTCGTGTTGGCGCGCCTGGTCCAGGAGCCGCTCGTGCTTCACACACAGCTGCACATTGGCCTGTTCCTGCTGGCAGAGACGCAGGGACACTGCCCCCAGCTCCTTCCTCAAGGCTCGGTCCCTCTCCACAGCCAGCAGGACCTCCCTCTCCAGCAGGGCTGCCCCCAAGCAGGACCACAGCAGGGAATAGTGGTTAAAGAACCAGGGAGGTGACTCTGTCCATCAATAAATGCTTGAATGCTGCCCAAGACTTGTTCTTGCTCGTTAGCACAGGGTTTTTAAAGTCAGTCTGAGCACCGCTGAATCTCTGCATGTCCACATAGTCAGCAACCCCTTATAAATGAACCAGAAGCCAGTGAAAGAAGCCATAGGGAAGGGCAGTGAAAACAACGATAATTAAATAACAGGGCAATCACACAGTAACTGAGAGAAGTTCAGCCAAATAATATCTCCTTGGAAACTGAGTGGACAAAAAATCATGAAAAGAAAAACAAATTTCAGGTACTTGTCTTTCCAAAAAAAAACATCACAAAAACAAACAATTTCAGGCACCATGGCCATTAAGAGCCATGCTAAGGGCCATTAAGAGCACTGCAATGAACTCCATGTAACACACTGTTTTTGACTCATCTATAACCATATATGATTTCTGATTCAGATGCTTAAAAACAATGGATCATCACATACAATGCAATCACTACTATATTTTCAAAGTCAAGCACAATAAGATATTATTCTCAGCATATAATATTTAAATCCTATTCGTAAAATGCTACTTCACCTAAGAGCTTAAAACAATAAACTTTTCAGGGAAGGGCTTTTGTCCTGTAATCGGGACAATGGCCAAGCCTTCTAGCAAATGCAGATTTCACACTTTTTAACTCTGACATTGTGCTGAAAATGCTACCTTTCTCAGCAAACGATGTCATCGAAGCAGAACATATCTCAGACTTCATTTTCACCCTGCTGAAGAATGACTGCCCCCCCCCCGAAAAGGGACTCACCCTTTTCCTGTACAAGCTGGTTACATTTCGCTGTGAGAAACTGGATCTGGTCATAGTCCTCATCTCTGTGTATCCTGAGGAATCTTCTCATCTCCACATCAGCATGCCAAGCTGTGTCTGTCTACAGCTTCCTTGTCATGAAGGAATGCTGTCAAATCACTACCTGCTAAGAAATAATATTATAGGCCACACCTACTACATACTGAGTGTAACCTCACCCTCTGGCTTCCCTGAAGATATAAAACCCAAATTCTTCTACATTATAATTTTATGCATTCTTGTTATACTGTCATTAGAATGCATAGTTATGCATGTGCATATAAACCAAAGTAGAAATATTCTGAATTGTGTATTTAGTAATTATACCTGCAATATTTTATATCATTTTAATGTTTACAATTATCATCATATATAAAACTTGTCATTTATTACACAACTCGGAATGTTACAGATGTAAAAGTAAACGTATGAATGTATAAGGATCTGGTTGGTGGAGCTTCATCCAAGTCGGGTAACCAGAGCTGAAGTATTTCATACTCTGTCATACTCTGACTCTTTTAGCTGAATTAAACTCAGATACAAAGAAAAATTGCGCCTGTCCTGGGCGGCTTTCTTACTCATTGCGGTAGTCCTCAAATGATTGCATGATGTTTATGTTACATCAGGTAGGAGCT
>JAODKC010000016.1:7479833-7510980 GCA_026777985.1 Mormyrops attenuatus
AACCCCTAAAAGCTCAACTCGTCAGAACACTGGCATGCATTCTATGGCAGGGATGCCATTTTCGGCATAACACCGGCCGTGAAAGCTGGCTAACTGAACACAAAGAGTACAGATCAACCATGGTGCCGTGATCCCAGCAGCATGACAAACGGCATTAATGGGTTATTAATTTGATCGCCACATGTAACCAAGGTAGCTGACAGTGATGTGATCGAGCGTATAGAATGCCATTAATGATATGTCTGTATGTATTCATTTACAGGAACACTTGTCTGAGTCTGAGGGTTGTCGCCTTGGTCTTTTCTAGTTGTTTGTGCATTTCTACTGCTGCGTCTCTCAGTCATGCATGATGAATCAAGTGATCCGTCAAATGTGATAGCCCCCTTAGTACCAGTTAGGCTCCCTGCTTTAGCACGATGCGAGGGTTTTGCGAGTGAACACTTGGGAATCTGTGTAAAATCTGTGTTATTCCCTCGAGATGTGAACTTACCATGCGTGTGTATGCCCATAAGGCTTCGCGTTTGTAATGTTTCGACTTACTGGGTATATATCCCAAATGTCTTTCTTTGACATTACATTTTCCGCTGCATTTTCAGTTTTTGTTGACGATATTATGTGCCATATTTCTGTGTTTGTACCATACGTTCATTAGTTCCGCATGTCATTTTTTGTCTACAACTCAAGTACCAGCATAAATTACTGAAGCACTTAAACTTCAGCTACCCTTATAAATCTACATATCAGAAGTGTGTGTTAAGTATGTATGGATTTGAATGAAGTATTTTAAAATTGATAATTTCACTACTTTCTTATTAAATCATATTAACACCTCTTTAAAATATTTGTGATGAATTTTTGCACTGAACTGGACTCTCCACTGAAAATATATTGCCTGTTCCCTGCTCCTTGGTAGCTCTCATCAGCCTGTCCTTTGGAGGAGCCATTGGACTGATGTTTCTCATGCTGGGATGTGCACTTCCAGAGTATAAGTAAGTATTAAATATTTCGACTTTGTATTTGGTAGCTTTATTGTGATGGTGATCTCTAGAAGTTCTGCTTTAGTTTTATCTCATGGCCTACGTAGAGACTATGCATTTGTCCCACAATAAGAACATAAAATAAATGTTGTTTTGCAGTTGGAATTTTTAAGATAAATTTATCCAGGAATTACTTGTTCTTTGTTTGTGTGTGTTGCTGATGAATTATGGGTAATGTAGTCTTTTCCTAACTTGACTGCATCTGTCTTTCTCTCTCCCACAGTAAGTACTGGCCTTTGTTTGTTCTCTTTTTCTACATCCTGTCTCCTATCCCATACTGCATCTCACGGAGGGTCGTGGATGACATGGATGCAGCCAGCAGTGCTTGCAAAGAGCTGGCCATTTTCCTCACGACAGGAATAGTGGTTTCTGCCTTTGGCCTGCCAATTATTTTTGCAAGAGCTACAGTGGTAAATGAATATTCTTTCATTCTTCGAGATCCTTTAAAATTATGTGTGTTCCCATGGGGGAAATCTCTGTATAGTTACATTTATTTATCAGAAAAGAGGTAGGGAAATAATTACATTTTTTTCTTTTGACCTTAAGTTCAGTTTCTAATAAATATAGTGACATATAACCGTTTTGGTTACATAGTTTCCTGTAATAGAGTAATGGGCGAAGTAATTAATCAAATTTTTATTTCAATTACAATTTTTGTTTCCAATGGTTATCAAAACAAAATAATCAGGATAAAACAATTATTGTGCCACGTTTCATTTTGCAGTGATGCTCCTGTTATGTCTTGTGTAATAAATCCAGCACCCCCCCCCCTTTCCAGCCCCTTATTAATTGAATTACATTTAGAATTCAAGGAAATCCACTGTTGAAAAGACATGTTTTTTTTTAAAGGATTCAATAAACGCCTGATATTTCCAAAGTCAGTGAGTAATCGTGTAAATAATTGTCATCTCTATATTGACCAAAGTAATTGTGATTGTGATTTTTTTCCGTAATGGAGCACATTTGAACATTTTCTGTGTCTTGTTGCAGATTGAGTGGGGCGCATGTGCGCTAGTGCTGACAGGAAACACCATCATCTATGTGACGATTCTGGGCTTCTTCCTGGTTTTTGGGTCTAATGACGAGTTCAGCTGGCAGCAGTGGTAAAAGTCACACGCGGAGGAGCAGCCTCGCAAGTTCGAAATATGTACTTTTTGTAAAGATTATTATTTTTGTTATTAAATTAACCAGCCATCCGTAATGCACAGAAGATCAGTGCAATAACCTTCATCTGCTTAAATGTCACTCAGAATCCCCCCAAAAAGATTCTGTGTTTTTTGGGGATATTTAAAGTTCTGTGTTTTACACGTGATGAACATAAAGAGAAATTCAGGTTCACAAGTCGCAAATGTTTGTCTGGCTAGTGCCTCAGGATGGCAGTACACTTTATGCCTATTAACTTATTACTAAGTTAAAGAGCTTTATATTCAAAGGCAGGCAATGACAGTAATCCAGATGTGTGGTATTTTGTGTAAATGGCCCTCCCTTTTCTGTGAGGAAGGTGCTCTAATGCTTCAATCAAAGCAACAAAAAGGCTAAATATTGATTTAATTTGAAGTGTTGTTTCCTTTTCCATGTGTTTATTGTCCTGGGGATCTGCAGTATTATGCAATAGATGTGGAAGGTCTAATGATAATGTTTTATCCATGCATGTTATTCTGTAAACTGCAGATTTGTTGAGGATGGGGATACCGGTCAGTTAATATTTTAAAATATTCAGTGTGATTTATGATGTGTGTACTTGGAAATAAAATGAAGTATAGAGGTCACTTTAGTATGCGGTCAATACGATAAAATGCATTCCGGTGTTCTGTGAAAGTCTTGTTTAATCATTTTATAGTTACACCCACATTAAATCCATTTTTCAGAAAAGCAGCGACGCCAGGTGGTATGCAAAAAATCCGGAAAGTTATCTGGCTAAGAAATGAATCGCACTTTGTGAAACAGGCCCCTGAACTCTAATATATAATACTTGATTTGCATCTTGTAAAATTCTTTCAATGTTTTCAAGTTCTGGTGGTTGTTCTGTGAGTTCTGACATTAGGAAGCATTAGAAAGTTAACATTTGAAATGCTTAGAATGTATTTAAAAGCACTGACATGAATCTTGCAACCATTTTTGTTAAATTTTTCTGTGTTGAGTTGTATTTGTCTGTCCATAGATTATTTGTATTAAATCCTACCAGATGATACAGTTTGCATTATGTTAGTTTTATGTTGTCTCATTCCTGATGACCATTATGATTTTACTATAAATATGTCATAAATATTTTGCTTATGATTCAAAAAGACTTTGAAGTTGTATTGTAACAAATAAACATCAAAGAAATTTTACCACTGTAAACAAAATTGATTTGGTCTGTATTTCACCTACAATAAATTATACACATTATAAATGTGACTAGACAGATACGCAAAATGTAAATATCCAGAGCATCAATTTTTCCTTGCAATTCTGCTTCTTTTGACATGTACTGATGCTTTTGTAAAGCATAATAAGAATTCTTGTTTTTATTTTGAATTTTAAATGTACTATAAAATTATAGCATTGAAAATCTTAATAGGAATGTTGTGCTTTTAAAATTTGCAGATTTTTTTTTTTGTAGTATAATTTAGTAAATGATCTGTGCAGAGTTTAATGTTTTGTGTGCGTATATTGAGTATCCAGGATGCCTCCTGCCTTGTAGGGAAGATACAAGAGATAGAAGATACTTTGTTCGTCACATACGTGGTTATACAAGTACAACATGTAGTGAAATGTATCCTGAACGACCCATAGATCGTGCAAATCAAAAATAGTGAGGCAACAGTTACAATAACTAAAATATATACATAATATAGAGAAGTACAGAAGTTGTTCTAATACAAAAAATAATCAAGGTTAAAAACTGTACATGTGCATGAGATGCTAAAACTTTCTGTTTAAAGTGCAGGAAAACTCCAAGCCAACACCTTGACCGTGTATTGGATAAAATGCTTTTCTTTAGCATTAAGTTTGACAGAGTATTTTATTATTTGCACCTTTCATACAGGTTCACTGAGAGACAGAAGTACATCCCAGGAAGCATAGGCCACAGGAAGGGAAACACTGTGGTGTGGGATGCCACCACAGGGCACAGACAGCTAGGCATTAGAACCAATCAGGTCACCAGTTTTTAAGTTGTGTGCTTTTCTACAGTGGGAATGAAACTGCAGCACCCTGAGTAAAATCAGTGCACAATCAGTGTCGGGCACTTCAGGTCCAGAAACTGCAAATCCAGACCAAGATTTTGTTTCTGCCTACCAGGAGAGTACTCTGTGACTGTGACTATTTATGCTCAGCTGATTGGTAGAAACAAAATCTTGGTCTGGATTTGTAGTTTATGGACCTGAAATGTCCAGCACTGCACAAAATGCAGAGCACATGCAAATTCCACAAACAGTGCAAGGGTGGGATTCAAACCTCAACTCACACAATATTAATATTACCCATCCATCCTCTCTTAGTATTGGTCGCAAGGGGCGCCGCACAGAACAAACGGCAAGCTCCTAAGTTGGGGATGGACCACAAGTAATCCCAGAATTCCCGAGTTTAACCCGGAAGTACATTAGCGGTCTCCCAAGAGCTCATGTGCGGAGAAAATGGCGAGCGGTGGTGTGTCAGTGCCTGCGCTGTGGACTGAAGTGAACCGCTACGGACAGAATGGCGATTATACGCGGGCTCTCAAATCTGTCAATAAAAGTAATCATCTTTTTATAATGATCTTAATCACGCCGCTTCGCGATTAGCTAAACAATGGGACGGGGTTAAGAATGTGTTATGTCTTCTAAGCTGGGTAGCTTAAATGCTAATATCCTGCGGTTAGTTTTTATATATCGACCGCATTTTGAAAACATTTAACAATGCATCTAGCACTATTTATGCGTTCGCCACTACTTTTCCCAATAGTAAAACGTAATAGGTCTTATGTCGGTTCGTTTTAGGTTATGATAACTAGACGGAGGGTCTGTTGCTCCTGAATGATTACGTGTCCTATCCCGTTGCATTAACAGTTTAAGATTTCTATTATACGTCGATGTAAAAGTTTAAGGGTGGGCTGATTAGTTATCTGTTTTAAATATACTGTTTGCCGCCTTACCTAAACACGATAAATATTGAATTTCTGCAATGAAATGAGCGTTGATTTTTTTTTCCTTTATTGCTTTGAAATAATACGCCTTGCACTTTCCCCTTCCAGTCCTTCAGGAATGTAAAGACGATGTCACTGCTCTACATTGCAAGATAGTTTGCCTTATACAGTACGGCAGCTTTAAAGAGGCACTAAATGTCATCAACACTCACACAAAGGTCCTTAGCAGGTAAGCTGACTAAGTTGAGCCTGCCTACATACATTAAAACTTATAAGGTGAAATCTCTACATCACATGCTTTTCCAGGCCATGCATAGGTGTTACTGTCAGGTTCCTCAGATTTGCGTTGTGTTGATATCAGTGTAAAACCCCTGTCTCTCCAGTGATGTCATCGCTTTTGAGAAGGCATACTGTGAGTACCGACTGAATCGTGTTGAAAACGCTTTAAAGACAATCGAAAGCGCCACCCAACAGACGGACAAACTGAAGGAACTTTATGGCCAAGTGGTAAGCATGCCGCTACTTGCTTACATGATCGAACCCAAAGTCCCCACTGAAGTTTACCTTTGGTGTCGCTAGGTATGTGGATGGTTTCAGTGCTTAAATGGACAAAATATTTAGGAAGTCAGATATACCAGTCAAGTTCTGACAGGATTATGTCTGGAACAGTCTATGAGGTAAAATTATGGAAATAACTGGTAGTCATCGCATCAGGGGTAGAGGGGTTAACTAGCAGATGATTGCATGTTCTTTAAGGACATAACTGCCTGTAACTCTCAGGTTCTGTGTCTGAAGCAGACTGATTGGCGGTCAGTCGTGCAACGCTGATGTGCGTGACTGTTTTATGGCTGGTCACCTGACCTGGAGTGTTCCCCCTCTCTTCAGCTATACAGGTTGGAGCGCTACACCGAGTGCCAGGCGGTGTACCGGGACCTGATCCGTAACTCCCAAGACGAGTACGAGGAAGAGCGCAAGACCAACCTGTGTGCTGTGGTGGCCGCCCTGAGTACCTGGGAGAAGGCGGTTCCGGTGGGTTCTCTGTCACAACTAGGGTTACAAAGTGGCAGAAATTTTCCAGGAACTTTCCATTCCATGGGAAGTTAAATTGGGGAACTTTGGAAGTATTCCAAGTTGGAAACTTTCCATGGGAATATATGGGAATTAATGGGAAAATTCTCAGAGTTTTGCAACCCTATTCACAACCACTACCTCTTTTGCTAGTGGTTTAGCCATTCAGTTGCTCTTAGCATTTGTGTTTTATCACAAACGTGCTAAACCCAATATCACCCGGTCTTGCCTTTCCTGTACACAGGCAGCTTTGCCGGTGCTGGGTTGTGCTGTCTCTTACACAGCTCTTCTTTGCTTCTGTGCTCCAACATGGCAACATAAGACAGCACTCCTTATACCCACTGCTGCCAATGAGACAAGACTATTGATCTTTTTTTGGTGGAAGGAGAATAGGCACATATAATGGCACTGTTTAGCTCTGTTCAAGAATCGAAGAGCTCTTTTAGCACGGCACTGTACTAAATAGTCAATGCGCATTTTCAGAAACAAGGGAGGCCTTCATAACATATTTACATAAATGCAAATATGACTTCAAGCTGCATTTTATTCATTTCCCGTTTCACTGGGAATCACTAGCAATGTGATGTGTTGGGATTTGTTCGATATGACGTATCTATTAAAAGAAAAAGGAAATCGCTTGAGCAGAGCTGCTGCTCTTTCAGGAGGACCTTGGGCTGTCGGAGATCACTTATGAGCTGTGCTATAACTCTGCCTGCACTCTGATTGGCCAAGGCCGTCTTGAAGAAGCCATGAAAAAACTGAGAAAGGCAGAGGGTAAGGGTCCCCTGGGGACGATTCTGTTCTTATCTAATATGTTCTTGCTGGGCTTCTTCATTGTGCTGACCAGGTTGTTATTACTTGTTTCAGAGCTTTGTCGGGTGTCTTTGTCAGAGGATTCTGTAAGTCCTTCTCATTCTCTCATTTAGCAAAGCCCTGATATCCTATGATTCCTGTGGCAAATCAAATCATAATGACACCAACATATCCTTCAAATTAAATTACCAATCCGTATAATTATCATATTACAAAGCAAATTTCTACATTTATTTAAATTCTAAATCAAGCATCTTCAGAAAGGATGTCAGCAGTTAATGGTTGTATAATGACACTTTTATGGGGCCAGCAGATATGAATGTGTCCTTATTCTGTCTCGTGTCATCGCTCAGGACATGACAGAGGAGGACATTGACTTGGAGCTGGCCATCATCCACTCGCAGATGGCTTACATCATGCAACTGGGGGGACGGACTGAGGACGCCCTGCAGCTCTACAATCAAGTCATCAAGTTAAAGTGCGTCTCCGTCTGTGGCACAAGGACAGAGTGGACAGACTTGGTGTGGGGGGGGGTGACCTTCAGACGTTTATTGGCGAATCCACCCCAGAATTAGTGTACTGAACCGTGAAATGCATAACGAGATAGCCTGGACCTTTAAAGTAAATGACAAGTTAGCACTTTTGCTTAACACCTTTCTGCTTAACACCTTTCTGCTTAACACCTTTTTGCTTAACACCTTTTTGCTTAACACCTTTCTGCTTAACACCTTTTTGCTTAACACCTTTTTGCTTAACACCTTTTTGCTTAACACTTTTTTGCTTAACACTCTGTCGTGTTAATTACTGTATGTTACTACCAGTACTTGAATCTGTATGATTATTGTATAATTCAGTTTTGTGCCCTGTGTTTCCTTGGTTTGGCTCTAGGGTCCAAAGCCCAGGAGAGTTTGTTTTAAATGCTTAAAGACTGCGTTACTTTGCTGGTTAGTTTACTGGATTGCGTGCAGTGGGACACACTCTGCAGCATCTGTCTTTGTTTTTGCTGGCAGGCCGTCAGATGTGGGATTATTGGCAGTGACGGCCAACAACATCATCACAATAAATAAGGTGAGCGGAAACATGTTGTGCACCGGGTTCCCCACGCTGCGTGATGGGTGTCAGACATCTGTGCTGCTCGTGGATCTGATTTGCACCCACAGCACTAAACCTGGGCTCTGCTTAACCTTGAGATAACCTCCCTTTTGATGGTTCCAGGACCAGAACGTCTTTGATTCTAAGAAGAAGGTGAAGCTGACCAACGCCGAGGGTGTGGAGCACAAACTGGCCAAGATGCAGCTACAAGCAATCGAGTTCAACAAAGCCTTGCTGGCCATGTACACTAACCAGGTACTCTTTGCCCCAACACACTGGAGTCAGTTCTGTGACCAGAAGGACGCTGGTTCAAATCCATTGGAAGGCGGAGTGATTTCACTGTCGGTCCCTCGAGCAAGGCCTTGTTTTCTTCAGGGACTGTCTGACCATGCCAGATTCGGGTTCTCACTTGCATGTCGCTTTGGAGAAAAGCTTCTGTTAAATAAATGTAATGTAAGCCACAATTTAACAGCTCTGTGTTATCTTGATTGGTCATCTTGAAACATATTATCATACTGATCATACTGTTGTGAGAAACTGTCTCCCATCTGGCCACAAACGGGGGGGGGGGGGGGGTTAATCTCAAAAGCGCCAATGCCCAGATCATACTTGTGGTCTTGGCAAGAGTGGTCTTGCTAACTTGCCAACCAAGAATGAACTTGGGGCGCAGTGTATCATGGGATTGGTCTTGTTTGGCGAGGATGCAACCAATATATCTTTGATATTTGAGGCAGAGCAAGACCAGCGTTCAGGGATTTTTATCATCCTCATGTACTTGTGTTCTTAGTATTGCAACTGGTCTTCGGCAATGGAGGATGACGTAAAACAGGCTTTCCTACTGTAACCAATAAATAAGCTGTACTCTCGCTGATATGGCCTTCCTTACTAGGCAGCCATTTATCCGACCGATTAAAGTACTTATAGCTAATAGCTAAATGGAATTGTTTCTTAATGCAAATTTATAGAAAAGTATGCTAATTCCATTATCGTTTGCTAACATAAGACGGTGATTCTCACAGACATGCTAGCAGAGATTTGCAAATAGTAACTCATGATATTCACCCTGCAAACAACAAATGAGTCTTCATTTTACATCACTGTCGCTCTCCGAACCTCGCAACGCCTTTACCGATTCAGCCCGTCTGCAGTGGAAACCCAAAGTAACTAGTCTCTCTTCGGAGTACGGCTTGGCTACAGCCCAGTTCCTGTATGCCAGTGGAAAAGCACCACAAGTCCCTCATCATCCTGTCCGCTTTCTGTTTCTCGTTTCCCCCACAGGCTGACCAGTGTCGAAAACTGGCTTCCGGCCTCCAGTCGCAGAACCCGGGCCACCCGCGGCCAGTGCTGATCCAGGTGGCCCAGCTGTGTAGAGAGAAGCAGCACTCCAAGGCCATAGAGCTGCTTCAGGTACCGACGCTTACAGCTTCCCCTAAGTAATGCACAAGGAGTCCCAACATCACTGATGCCCTTCAATTCCCAGTTATTCTTTTATCTGGGTATACGATCTTCTCTTACATTGGTATTAGTGCACTGTGTAGGCAGTTAAATGACAGCCTTGGATCAGGCTGGCAGTACCAGCTCCAGCTGTGATGGGAATTCTGCAGACTAAAAACACAGCTCGGCAATGCCCCCGGTGGCAGACTGTGGGAGTGATTGTTTTTGTGTCCTGAAATGGATTGCTGTCCTGTTCAGAGTGCACCTGGCCTCACTCTCTCTCCATGTCAGGGTGATCTCTGGGTAACCGTAATTCCATCTGGATGGAGGTTTATTGAAACCTAGGAGGTATATTTAGGTATTTCTGTCAACTGCTTTTACTGACGTTTTTTAACATTCGCAACAGCAATTCTCAGAAAAGCATCCCAAGAGTGCGTCTGGAATCAAGCTGACCATGGCACAGCTATACCTGACTCAAGGTACCTGTGATCCTCTGCTTTTTCATGCTCTTTGTGTATGATGTGACCCTTAAGGTAGGATCACCACTGGTGAATCACCACCGGAAATCAAATATAGCACTTGAGAACTAACATTAGCCTTAAAAATCTTTGCTTTAGGTGACTCAAAGTACACTAATGGTATAAGAATCTGTTTAAAGCAGTTAAGAATAAACCATCTGTTTGTGTAGGTCATGTTACGAAGGCGTGTGACATTCTGAGGTCAATAGAAGACTTTAGATACAAGCCAGGAATGGTAAGTATGTATGTTTATTTACTTATCTATTACCATTTATTTTTGTTTTTTTGTTTATATCCTTCATTGATTCTGCCAGTGATACAGTCGATAGTGTTCTTAGTTCGGTATTTCATTTGTTACAGATCTCTGCTTTGGTTACGATGTACAGCCATGAAGAAGACATCGACAGTGCTATTGACGTCTTAAGCCAAGCTATTCAGTACTACCAGAGAGAACAGGTGTGCTGGGAGAGATGTGCTAATGGGAAAGGCCTGAGGATTCTCTCAGTAGTGTAAATGTGACACTGATTTAATGGCTAAAGCTTAACCCGAATCCTAACCCTCCTGCACCCTAGCCGGGCTCATCTGCTCACTTGTCTCTGGTCCGCGAAGCTGCTAATTTCAAGCTGAAGTATGGAAGGAAGAAAGAAGCCATTAGCGACCTAGAGCAGCTGTGGAAGTAAGTCCCTGTCTGTCAGCATGTCATTCTACCCTGCCTGCTGCGCTGGTCCTTTTTTCCACGGGATTGCAGGGGTATTATGTGTTATGGCTAATTGTTGTTCATTGGGCTACTGTGGAGCAACTTCAGCTTAAATTTAGACTTTTTTTTTCTTTCTCTACAGACAGAACAAAAAAGACATCCACACCTTGGCTCAGCTTATCTCTGCCTATTCTTTGGTTGATCAAGAAAAGGCAAAATCGCATCCTTTGCTGTGTCTTCTATTGCGTTTCACTCTGAATAACATCATGTATGACACAAACTGTGTGTAGTATGTTTCTAGTGGGTTGTAGTTTGACTGTTCTGGGCGCAGAAAAGGAAACTGCTGAAGGAATACTTAGAGCTTTGAGGATGACACCTGACATTGTCACATGATCTTTTCCCACCAATTACGATTGAGAATCCCTTAACCCCTTTCTCTCAGTCTGAGCAAGCACCTTCCATCCCCCGACACCATGTCCTTCAAAGTAGATGTGGACGAGCTGGAGAACTCGCACGGGGCCACGTACGTCAGAAAGAAGCCGGCCAAAGTGACGGGTGAAAGTGTAGCCAAGGAGGAGGGGTAAGGGGAGCCTCTGTCCCGTTTATTTGGGAGCCGCTCTGGAAACCTGCACTGGTGCTGAAATATCGCGTCTTCACACAGGCAAGAAGGGGTTAAGAAAAAGAGGAAGAAGAAGAAAGGTATGTCGTCTGTTGTTGTTAGTGTAGACTTGAACATTCTGAAGTTCTTGGACTGTACTGCAGTTTTTAGTATAGTTCTTGGTCGATACTGTGATATAGTTCTTGATCTATACTGCGGTTTTCAGTATAGTCGTTCTTGGGCTATACTGCGGGATTCAGCACTCCCAAAGAGCTGGGTACCTTCCACTGCAAATATAAATGTTTCCATCTTTGACCTCCAGGCAAGCTCCCAAAGAATTACGACCCCAAAGTGACCCCAGACCCCGAAAGGTGGCTTCCCATGCGGGAGCGCTCCTATTACCGTGGCAGGAAGAAGGGAAAGAAGAAGGAGCAAGTGGGCAAGGGCACACAGGGCACGACGTCTGCGGCCATGGCTGAGCTGTGAGTGCACTCCGGCGGAACGGATGTGGGGGTGGTTCATAACCTGGACCTGTGAATGGGAATCTGTGCGTTATGAATTATTTATAATCATTTCCATATAGATCTTTGCCAGCAAATACATCAGCTAAAATATCCATTGTATTTTATTTTAGTAGACGCTTTTGTATAAAGCGACATACAAGTCATCAGCGAGCAGGATCAACCAGTCTCTGCAGTTGGGCTTAAGAGCCTTGCATAAGGGCTCAGTGGTGACATCACTGGTAGCCATTAGCTTCTAACAAAATAATCTTATCCAAGTGAATTAATTCATATAGCTGGGTTATTTGTTACAGGTAAGTATCTTGCTCGAAACTCAGGGCCTCTCCCTGACTTGAAAGGGCAACCATCAGTGTATGGAACCTGGTTCCTGGTTCATGGTTCTTGGGCTGTGTCAACCAGGGACCTTTGAAGCTCCTGGCCACTTTTGTGTGTCTCTTTCACACCACACAACAGAAGTGGGACCTTTATGCTAAACAAGCATTGGAGACGCAAAAAGCTCGTAGTTAACTTCACGCACAATTTGAAACTACACCGTCACCCCAAAACAATGGAGGATGAATAAGCTATCAGAACAGGATGCAGCCTTTTATTTATATTTTATTCATACGAATGACGCCGTTTATATTTTGTTATTAAGTCTGGCTGGCATATTGGTCTTTAGGTTTCACAGAATCAAAAACGGTGTAAAGTTCTCTCACTAATAAGTGCCGACAAGTCTCACTACTGGCGCCTGCGATATTAAACAAAAATATACTGGTTATCAGTTTATTTTTTTTGATGCAGAAATATGGAGACGCAAGCAAAAAATGTGTTCATTAAATGTAACTGAAGTACGAAATCCATCTGCTCAATTTTTACTCCGCTAATTATCTCTTTTCTCTGCACTTCCACGCAACTTACAAGTTAGCGGTGGTGCTTGTGGTCAACCAGTCAGCGAGCTGTTGCTGTAAGCGCCTCCCCAGTAGTTCGTGTTCGAACGAAAAGTGTCTAGTCTGCAGTATGTACTAATAAAGGGTTCCGGAACTACAATTGAGCTGAGGTTCTGCAGTGTGAATGCAACACACTGGTTCCTGGTTCTGGAAAAGGGTTCTGGTTCCTGCAGTGTGATATCTACTTATGTGTGGAAACACTGCACGACCTGGTTGACCCATTGGTACAGAGCCACAGGTCTAACCTGTTTATATACGGGGGGGGTTCTGTTTGACAACAGGGATGCCAGTAAGATGGCCAGCAGCCCGCCCACATCACCCCGGCCAGGCACCATGGGCGCAGCGGCCGCCACCAGCACGGCGGTACCACCACGTCAACAGAAGCCAGCAGCGTCAGGGGCCACTCGGAAAAAGGCCCCGCAGAAGAAGAAAAAGGGGGGCAAAGGAGGGTGGTAACATCCAAGAGACACCACCCCCCCAAAACAACAACACCACAACGGAACTCTTTTCAGTCGAGGTCTTCATGATTTTTAGGACCTCCCCCACAGCGAACATCTCACAGTGTAATTGTCACATCCTTATGGGTGTTGGTTGCTGTTTCAGGTGGAAATTTATATTATTAGACAGATCCTAAGCTATAATTGCAAAGTCTGAGTATTTTTGTCAAATAAAAACATATCGCCACGGGATCGTCATACTGTATGTACCAAACTGCAAACCTTCATCTCGCAATTTCAACGTAATGGGTTCGTCTACGTGTCATTTTTCTCAAGCGCATGCTTGTTCGTCCTCATGAATTACGATTTTGTTAAGCATTTTTTAATATGAGAAAATGTCTACAAAGTTAGATATTTATTTTTGATTTCGGCGTCACGGTCCTACGTTATAATTTTAAGAATGCGAAGACCTGATTCTGTTAGGACGGGAAAAGAACATTAGGTGAAAAGGTAGGGGAGCAGTGTTGCGTAAAACTTTTTCAGCAAACTTAATAAAATGAGTTGATTGACACGTCAAGAGACTGGGTTTGTCCAATTCATTCCTGAAAATGTGTCTGTTATGTAATGCTTGCATGTCACGATGTTCGTTCTGGTGTCCATCTTGCACGAAGGTAACCCCGATTAAGAGGATTTAAATCCCTGACTCCGTCAACAGATGGCGCTGTTCCATCTGTATACGTTATCCACTAAACGTGTTTTTAAACTTTGCTAACTTCGCGTGTTTTCTGGGAAAAGCGAGTCCCGATGTCGTATTTCTTAAAAGAAACATGTGAATATACTGCCGCACTTCGCGCATATGTATACACCTAGGCATGGACATGGATTTGTAGAAAGGTTTTTTTTAATGCATCTAATCTCCAGCTGCATCAAATGCAATAATGTTGATTTTAATGGGTGTAAGATGCAGCGGTTCGCAGGGAAATGAGGCTCATTCTGGGAGCACATGCCTGTCACAGGGTGCCGCGGGCTTTTGTAATCTTTGTGCGACGCCGAGTAGGTCGTGATGGGGGCGGGGAGGCTCCGCAGGCAGCCCGGCGGACTGGGTCGGTCCGGCACCTGTGGGGATTAGCCAGTTAATACCGACTTGCAGCGACTTTCCTGCGGTGGGGTATTTTAAGGTGCAGCACGCTGGATTAGTAACGCACGCTGCACTTATTGCACAATTTTTTTTTTACTTTTTAGAAATCTGATCCTCGAAGTTTTCCCCCCCCCGCGTCCGGGCACATTTCGCCGGGTTTAGGTCCTGCATCGACCCACAGTTTAAACCCGAATTATGCCCCTTTAAAGTTCGTATTTGTTTTTATTGAGATATTTTTTGTAAGGCAGGGATGCCGGGGCTGAGGGAAGCGGGGCTCCTCGGGGCCGCAGTCGCCATCGCCGGAGGAGTTACTTTCCTGGCCTGGAGCTACGTGACTTCCCGAGAAAAGCAGGAGCGCGAACGGGAGGAAGCGGCCGCAGCGACGGGCCGAGCGGCTCAGCCTGTGTCCGGGTCGCAGGAGGTAAAAGTCCGCCTTTTAAATTGCTTTATGTGATGGGCGATGGAGGGCAGGGCCGGGGCACGCCTATCGCCGGCATACCGGGAGCACAAGCCCATCACCCAAATAATATCTCACTGTAACACAGGAAACACCAATAGTTTGGTGTTTTGCCCCCGTATTGCTTTATTTAATTTACATACTGGGGTCAACAGGTTGCTTCTAAAGAAACATTGTCATTAGAAAATAGACACTATTTTTTGCATTTGTTGTTCACACTTTACTTGAAGGGGCACAGATAATATACTATTATGCTATTTCCTATGTATTAATTAACCACGAACTATGTCTTAGTTACATACTGATCTCATGTTGATTCATCATTAATTAATTTTGATGCATGTTTTATCTCGGACAGTTACTATATTTGTTGCTATATCTGTTAACTCTGCAAATCTCTGTAAACTACTGAAGGAACAAATAATGAATGACACGACTGAAATACTGATCTCATGTTTGTTCATCGTCAATGAATCATGATGCACCTTTTATCTCAACTATACTGAGTTATTACTAAGTATTTCTGCCCCCTTAAGTAAAGTGTTACCGATTTGTTTATGTGTAAAACAAGCTGACATTTTAATTACTTTTCATAGCAAATATCGATACAGTAAAAGCACATATAGGTCTATCTCCCACAAAGCACTTTTACAGTTACAAAACCTTTACTGTGAATAATCACCTCTTTGTTATTTACTGAATAAAATTCATGGTTTGTATTACAGCATGTGTTTCATTGTTTAGGCCATAAGTCGGGATTTTAAATATTTTAAAAGTAAATTGTTTCATGACAAGGGAGACATCACACACAAAAACTGAAGTTTCAATATTTGTTTCTATAATATTTTTTATTCTGTGCCTGAATGATAGAGGAAGAAGCAAACTGTAGCCAGTTACTGGAGGGTCATTTTTGCAGTACATTTACTTTGGCATCACTGCATGTTACACTTGTAGATCTCTATTAATTGTCTTTGTCTGTCAAAGGTAAAGAGTGCTAGTAGCAGGCAGGTGCTGGTGCTGGGCCTGGATGGGGCCGGCAAGACCAGTGTGATGCACTGCTTGGCCACTGGCAGCCTGGAGCAGGACGTGTCTCCCACCCAGGGCATCAACGCCATCTCCATCAACAAGGAGGACCTGCAGATTGAGTTCCTGGAAAGTAAGCGCGTGACGCTGAACCACAAAGCGGGTGCCAGAGTCAGACAGAATGCTGAATTAAACAGGCACGGCTTTCTTGCATTTGCGATGTGGCCTGGCATGTTGCTATGGTAACAGAATGTTTTTCAGCAGCTGATTTGACCATTTAAATATCGCTCATAATTACTAGCTGTGAGACACAATTGTGTATTTTTTGTGCCCAATTTATAATAAGCAATTAAACCTTATTATTTAATGTTACCTTATAACCTGTTTATACACATGCAGTTAAATTTACAGTTTGAGTAATTTTACTCTTTGCATTTATTTTCTTTTCCAGCTGATTCATCAGTATGTTTATTTATGTTTGAATGACTCGTAATAATGTGCCGGATTTATCTGGGTCCTGCTGACCTTCCTTGTTTTGAGGTGATCCATTTTCTCTTCCGTGTTGTGCAGTTGGTGGGACTGAGACCCTCAGGAGATACTGGAGGAAGTACCTGTGCAAGGCCCAGGTGCTGGTGTTCGTGGTGGATTCCACTGACACTCCCCGCTTTCCCTTGGCCAGAAGGAGCCTCCTGGAGCTGCTGGCTGGGGACCCTCGTCTTCCCCTGGTTGTACTGGCCAACAAGCAGGTAAGAGGCAGGCAACACAGAAGGCTGGGATCCCCTCGAAATAGTAATAACCTGCCCTTTTTGGACTAGGACATTGTTATTCCATGGATGACATTGACGTAATAAAAAATGCATAGCTCTCTTTGTGGTCTTTAGCGATTCCAACAGCTGTACCATGTGGAATGTTCTGGTTTTAGATGAATGCATACACCAACACAAATGTGAATACAGACACTCCGCTACTTACGAACGAATTACGTTCCGAACGGCCGTTCGAAACTTGAAATGTCCGTGAGTCATTATTCAACATCATTTTAAAGGTATACGCAAGTACAAAGAACGAAGACGCTGGGAGTATGCATGCTACGCTGCTGCGTGGCGGGAGTAGCGGCCAGAAGTCGTACTAGGCGGAATTGGCGCGCAGAAAAAAAAATTGATGTTGCGGACAGGAAACGGGAGCCCAACGAAAACAATTTGGACTTACAGTCCTCTTCGTTCGTATGTCTGAAAGTTCTTAAGTTGAAAGTTCATAAGTAGAGGAGTGTCTATACCTTGTTTTGCACAAAAATTACTCATTTTAATAAATAATTTAGGGTCAGTGTCACTGCCATTGAGGTATGGTGTTTTTATCCTGAAATGCAACTCCTGCCGTTTTAAGGTCAAGCTTTATTGTCACGTTTTCCTAGGATCACGGAGAAATTCTTGAGTCAGTTACGGGGGAGGGGACAGGTGCTTGGGCGAACTGTAAGACAGAACTGTGCAAATAAGGGACAAAACAGTGTAGTGAAGGACAAGACAATGCAATGAAAATACAATGCAATACAAAATACAGAGCGATATAGAAATTTTAGTCACCACAGGGCACCTGACAAGGGTGAGTGACAATGCATTATTGAAAGAAAAAGAAAGAAAGAAGAATATTCTTTGTTTGTTTGTTCGAACAGACTGAACAATGGTGGAGAGGAACCTCCTCCAAAAAAAAAAACAATGAGGATTCATGAAGAGATACAGTACATTGGTGATAGGAATACACTCATTCCCACCATGTAATTAATAGCCTATTGTAATGTACACCTCATAACATAGCTGAGGGAGGCCTGCCTGCGGAGGAGCAGCAGATGGCTTAGTGGTTACCGGGCTCTGAGGAAGCTCTGGAGAGTCAGCCAGCGTACTGGATGTAAATGTTACCCGATGAGCGACACTTCCGCTCAGCAGGACAGGGATTATGGGGTGAGGAGTGACGGTTCAGTGGCGATGGGTAAGAACGTCTGTGATGAGCGAATCCTCAGGCGGTGACCGTGATTCGCCTGTGTGCGAGTCTGGCTCGGCTGGGTTATGTAGACCAGTTACACAGTGATGGTTCTTGTTTTGTTCCTTATTTGTTTGGTTTAGGGGGTGGTGCAGTGCCGCAGTGGTTAGCACTGTTGCCTAACACCTTTGGGACCCGGGCTCGAGCTTCCGCCATGGCTCCATGTGTGTGGAGTCTGCATGTTCTTTCCGTGTCATTGTGAGGGTTCTTCGGGGTACTCTGCTTTCCCCCCACAGTCCAAAAACATGCAAAGATGAATTGGAGTTACTGAACTGAAAGTGTGAGTGAATTGTGCGTGTGTGTGTGTGTGTGTGTGCGCGCGCGCGCGCCCTATGATGATAATTTTAACCAGAAAGTGTCTGGAACGTGCAGCTGTGGTCAGTTCTCCATGAGGCTTACACTGGTATCCTGTGTTTGCAGGACCTGCAGGGAGCCTGTAGCATCACAGAGCTGCACGAGGCCCTGGGCCTGGTGGACGTGGGTGACGAGCGGAAGCTCTTCCTCATCGGCACGCACGTGAAGAAGGGCGACCCGGAGATGCCCTCCAGCATCCAGGACGCCCGGGACTTCATCTTTCAGATGGTTTATGACCACAGATAAAGGCAGAGTTGCCAGTAGGCAGCAGGCCGCACTGGCGCAGTTCTTTTTGTGTGGCGTCAGTGAAAGAGCACTGTTAGTTTTCATAGTTTCGGTTTCATGGTTTCAGGTGGGGTGATTTCTGTTCTTTGGCATTGATGTAGTGAATTCTGTAGTAAAACGAATTTGAACATGTTTGATGTCATAAATCCAAATACAGTTTTGTTCCTGTTTTATCTTGGTCACTTACTAAAGAAATAAATATGAGTTTCAGCACGAGTGTATGAATGAACAACAGGTAAAGTGGCTCTCTGGGGCCTTAAAGGGGGAAGGTTCTCAATCGTAACTCCCTGGTCTTGATCTTGGCCGTTTTACGCAGTGGTTACAATCATTCCCACTGTGGCAACCTGTGCGCCTTTTGCTCTGGGTGATGCACCCCCAGCTGTGTTCCGTATCCTGTGGGCCCCTATTTACACCGGTTTGGCTGAAGGAGCAGGCTGCAATCGGCTGGTAGGACTGTGTGAATGAGGGATGGACTCGCTCTGTCTGTAGCCACCCTATTAAATAGCATATATAAACTAAGGGTTAAATTTTAAAAGAAGCTGCAGTGGTTTTTTTAGCAAGGCCGTGAATCTTTGTTTGATACATGTTGCGTTGATCCAATATTTATTTTCCATGTTTTATAAGCAATAGAAATTTGGCTTATGAATGCTTGGACGCCATTCCAGTCACACCGTATTGCTTTGTAAAAGATCGGTGCATAAAGGGCTCTTTTTTCACAAAAATCTGTTTGATTACCACATTGTAAAAACAGCATAATTTTTATCTAATGGATTTTACAATGAATTTAATTACGACTGGTGAAATCTGAAGCGTCCTAAATTTGAAGAATGTGTACCACATAATTCTGTGTTGGTTTAAATAACAACGGAAAGAACAGTGAGGTGCTGTTAGTAATATTTTTGCTGTTTGTATTTTATTTTTCTATCCGGGGCTAGAATTAACATGTCAGCACCTAAAACCAAAGTATGTAAATATCCTCTGAGCTTCAAATAAACACATTCAGGAAACAGTTTTTTTTTTCGCCACTTTTTAGCATGTGTCCATCGTACACAGAAAAGAATGCCTAAATTAGCGCCTAAAAATGTGATTGGTTAAAAAACGTTTCCCAATGTAGGGCAGTGTTTCCCAGTCCGGTCCTCAGTGACCCACAGACAGTCCACATTTTTGCTCCCTGCCAGACAGTCCACATTTTTGGGGAGCAAAAATGTGGACTGTCTGTGGGTCGCTGACCCCAGTGAAAATGGATGGGTGGGTGGATGGACATCAAGTTCAAAATTTAGCTACAATATGATGTAAATTTTATGTTTGTTTATAGCTTTCTAGATTTGGGCTTTTGACCTTGCCTCTGACCTGTGCGTGGAGATTGCACATCCCCCTGTGTTTGCTGGGAATGTTTTTCTAGGTTCGCTTCATTTAAGCAAACTTGTGTTTCTAAATGTGTGTGTATGTGCACTGTGATGAACTGGCACCTCATCCTCGTGCTCTAAGCTGCTTGGGATGGGCTCCACGCCCTGTGTGGCTTTTGAATATAGTGCTAATTGTGACATGAACAAATAAGCAATGTTAATAATAAGTTAAAGTTTAATCTGCTATACTTTTAAAATAATGGATGTGGGGACCCAGTGTTTGTTATTGTTGTTGACCTTCGAAATGTTAGCGTCAGCACTAATACAACTGCATTTTTAAATGCTACACCAGTACAACTCGCCATCAATAATGGAGCTTTTCACTGACCTCTGGTATCGCATTTCAGAGATGTTGCTGCTCCAGCAATGTGAGAGAAGACAGTAAGGCTGCATCGTATTTTGTGTGTACTGTTCACAAACTCTTACCGGCATGCAGAAAATCCACTTGCCCACTAAAATCTGAGACCACAATCCTGACTTATTCCCTCCCTTTTTGTCTGTAGTTACTTTGACTAAAACACACTACATTTTGGAATTCAAATGTATTTTTTTTTTTTATAATTCCAAGATACCTTTCTGTCAGCTCAAGTGCTCGTCTCAGTCTCTGGCTTAAGTAAAGGTGTCATTGTGATTTTACATGTTTTTAAGCATATTGGCAGATACTTGTGGTTCGTTGGAATTCTTCCACTTGCAGAAGGTGTCTGAAAGAGTCCTGTCATGTGATCGGTTGCTAGGTACTTCAGTGACATAGCAACGCAACTGTTGACCAAAGCAGTGAATCCCGTAGTTGAATTTCTAGTTGAAATGCCATTGTCCAGGAAGGATAATGACATCTATAAAGACAGGTATGTTAGGACTGCGATTGATTTTGTGTTACAATGTATTACAATGTATTACAGCATATTTGCATCTCCTGCGTGTTACAATGAAAGTTGTTCTAGGAATGTCCACCAGCATATATGAGTTTGCTATTACTTCTTTTTTTCTATATGTATATATTTTGTGTTCACAGGTATTAAATCCAGATATTTCCCATCTGCCTGATTAGAATATCTTAACAATTAGCCTTTACCTGCTAATGTTCCAGTTATAGGCATGCATTTTTATTTGTTTTCCCTGTAGCACTTTGTTTATCTCTGACATATTGTGAAGTTTAGCTCTAATATGAGAGTTTTGAATAGGATTTGCATGACCGCTGTTGCAAGCCTGAGTGCTCCACTGACAACAGCGGTAAGCTGTAAGTGTGTAATGACTGGGATGTGTCTCTCTACAGGATCCTTCAGCTCTCCCGGCCAAAGGATTACAAAACTCCCTGTTACAGCTCCCTGGTGTGTCTGCGGTCCATTCCTATCCTTATTCAACGCCATCTTTAATATAAAGCAGTGTTTCCCAACTCGATCCTTGGGGACCCACTGGGAGGGAGCAAAAATGTGGACTGTCTGACAGGGAGCTCAGAGGAAGCAAAAACGTGGACCGGCTGTGCGTCCTCGAGGACCGGATTGGGAAGCATTGATATAGAGCAGGGTTCTTCAAATCTGGACCTCGATTCCAAATCCAGGCCTTGTTTTCAGTTCTCCCAGGTAGTTAGTTAAATAATTACGGAATCTGATTGGCCACAGGCTTCACACCTGGCTCACAGGTAAAGGAAGGCTGGAAAACCATCAGGGCTCAGACCTTGAGGACCGTGAGTTGAATAGCCCTGATATAGAGCATTGGTTGCCGTTCATCGTTCGGATGTTGAGAAGTACAGCAGTCTTTCATCTCTGCTGGTTTAGCAGGTATCTAAGGTGGGGTGATCAGGAACCAATAAGACCACTGTCCCATTCGGCTCTGACTGCAGTGCCCACAGAAAGAGTCTGCTATCTGGCTACACCAAAAAAAGACTTTTCTGCATGTGAAGAGCAGTGGAGGTAACTCGTTCTACTTTCAGTTCATTTTAACAAAGCCGATTTTATGGGAACATTTTGCCTGTTCAGATGACAGTTCAGAGAAGAGGAATATACCAGTGAAAGGCATCCAATGAATGCTTAAGCAGGACCACACATATTAGTGGAAAGGCAGAATGTAACGATCCTCATGTCCTGTATTTTACTTGGCACTATATGTGTGCCTGTATATCCCCATATCACATACAGTGTTTTTTTTAATCCACATTGCAACTGTCTCCAATTAACTAACTGCCAGTTATTTAACAGTGGACACACTGCTGTCTGTGACAATGTGGCACTGATGTCACATGGGTGACATTTCAGCATGGGAGGCACCTTTCTGCCATTGTTTTGCTAACTTAAATTTACTGAAATTTATTCAGGGGACCTGGAGGGATTTTATCAGCACAGCTCATGGCCAGATACCGTCAGAAGATCATTCTTCTGCAGAACTCGCAGAATGCGCTGAGGCCTGGAATCTGATGGGGCATAACGTGATAACGCAGAAAAGTCATAATTCGCAAATTAAAGGCGACGCTTATGAGAAAGCCTGGGTAATTGCGTTTGCAAGGAAGCGCAGTGAGACAGAGAAACGGAAGAGTCAGGAACTGCACAAATGAAGGAATAACAACTGCGATTGTGTGATTATTATGGGCATTGTGACTATTCTCATTTTGCAAATTGTTTGTTTTCCACTGACGTTTAGGCATCCTTTACAGAAATGGCTGTTGGTTAGACCACTAATCCCCTTGTTCACATTTAGACATTCTTCGTTGTTCAGCTGCTCATGACCAAACCATAAAATTAAAACAAGATAATGAAGACGCGAATTGTGGCTTACGTCAATGATGCCTAAATGTCTGGGGAAAGAATAGAGCTAGTATCTGAATCCTTAAACCATTCCTTAAATAAATTATAAGGTTAACTACAGTTTTTCAGACCCAAGATTCTGTAATAATGTTGTGGTCACTTGAGTGCTAAAGATATAGCCTTTATGTCTTTTTTTTATATATATATACATATATGTACACAGACGCTCCTCTACTTACAAACGTTCAACTTACGAACTTTCAGACATACGAACGAAGAGGACTGTAAGTCCAAATTGTATTCACTGGGCTCCCGTTTCCTGTCCGCAACATCAATTTTCTTTTTCTGTGTTCCAGTTCCTCCTAGTACAACTTTGGGCTGCTACTCCCGGCACGCAGCAGTGTAGCGTGCGTACTCCCAGCATCCTAGTTCTTAATAGTTGCGTATACCCTTAAAATGATGTTGAATAATGACTCACTAACATTTCAAGTTGCGAATAGCCGTTCGGAACGTATCTTGTTTGTGAGTAGAGGAGCGTCTGTATATTGTTGTGCTTTCTTTCAAAGTTTATCTCGTGGTGTTGAAGCAGTCAAACTACAGGGATACAGGGGCTGTAATGTTTGGAAATAAACAGGGTGTCTGTGAAACTGCACTGAACCTCTGCAGGTTTGCTTAATTCTTCAGAACTATTCAGTATGGATTCAGTTTTCTTAGTTTCTACTGAAACTCCGTAGCTCCCTGGTTTTGGACAGAAATCCGAAGCTCCCCCTGTTCTTGTGCAGGCAACGAAAGCAGAGCTTCTCCCCCAGGAAAGACTTAAAGCCTCCATCCAGGGCGACCTGGTACGAGCACCTTGCCCGGCTGTCTGCTCCGAGAACCAGGACCCAGGACTTCCAGGAAGACGGGTAGGGACTCCAAGCAGACGAGACCACAGCAGCCTCCGTTTCCTTCAAGATGATCGGTAACGTCTTTGAGGCTAAGAGTCATTGGTTTTAGATCTGCTTCCGTTTCTATTTTTGGAGTAAGCTGTGGGAATAAGGAGTTTCTGCCAAGACAATAGGCTCTATTGTCCAACACTGAGCTCCTGGGAGACACAGGGAATGTGCCAGATGTTTTCTTTTAAACCTTTTTTTCCATTTTTGACATATTTTGGGTCAGGAGACACAAGTAGACAATGGGGAAACAAAAGTCTTGTGGAAAGCTGACTGGTTTGTTTAACGTCTTAGGTCCTGAGGGGAAGTGTTTTGAAAATCGTGCTGTAACAGGGCCGGGCCCCTTATCCAAATCCATTTCCGGACCAGATCTCCCTTGACGCTATACACGTTGGACCCCCCAGGGTATCATGGTGCCAGCGGGACCGGGCCGAATTTCAGAGCACTGGAGCTGCTGAGCTCTCACTGCGCCTCCTGCAGCTGGCTAAGCCCAAAGTGATGCACCTGGACTTCAAGGGCGACAGGGAGGTGAGAGAGATCCTATTGGTGCAACATGGGATACAGGTGAGAGAGGTCCTATTGGTGCAACATAGGATACAGGTGAGAGAGATCCTATTGGTGCAACGTGGGATACAGTTGAGAGAGATCCTATTGGTGCATTATGGGATACAGGTGAGAGAGATCCTATCAGTATGCCCCTTTAAGTACGTTTTAGCCAAGCAAATGAAATATTAAACAGAAACCATGGAGAAGTGTGACACTTGTAGGTAAAAATAACACTGAACTAGCTTTAAAAGCAAAGTGACACAGTTATCAGATGCGTTGACAGGTGTAGAATCTCCTGATGCTCTGAGATAATGTGACATCGAGCTCATCATGTGACTTCAGGGACTTAGCCGAGTGTTTTTCTCGCTGACCCCGCCCACGTTCCCCTCCCGTTGCCTTTGTCTCATAGTCGACGGAGACCTACATCTCATGCACTGCAAGAAGAGCACAGACCAGCCCAAGGCTGGAGCAGTTAGCGCTGCCCAAGATGAGGAGGACCGACATGTTCTTTGAGCTGGGACGACCAGAGGAGACCATCAGACCAGTAAGGGGTCGTCCGTCAAGTCACGGCCTTTTCGTTTTCCAGGGCTGGTGCCCCGCTGTCACACAGCTCTAGGCCAACTTCACTTGGTGTTATCTTTCTGAGTACTGTGGTGTCAGATTTGCATGTTGTCACAAGCAATATCAGACAGTTATGGGGCAGGGATTATGGGAAAATCAGCATTCGCCGTTACTATTCAACTTATACTTACCGTTCTTATAAACAACACGTTAAAAGCCATTTTACTACTGAGAACTTAGCAGTCCCAGCTGAAACACCAAATGAACATTTTATAAAGAGTCTACCCATGGTCTTGCGGTGTGAATGGCTTTGACTTCACTGCTGCCTTCTGCACCGTGCCTGAAAAGTCGCACGTTTTCCATAGGTTTCAGAAAGTGCCAAAACGGCCAAGGCAACGGCCCGGATTAAAAGCCTCGCTGTGGCAAAAGACGTCGGGAGAAACTATGTGCCGATGCGAGATCCACTTTGGGATCTTCTGCGTGGAAAGTAAAGGCTTGTGTTGATGCCAGAATGTAGAGAAGTCTGGAGAGGTATGAAAGCCCAAAACCCAGACTCAATCTAGAACAGGGTTCCCTGATCTGGTCCTGAAGGGTCAGTCTGTGACATGGTTTGCAGTTTTCCCTGCTCTCAAACACACCTACTAAACCTGGCAATTGGCTGGTGAGCTGAATAAGGTGTATTTAAGCAGGGATATCAGCAAACTGTCCCTCCAGGCCTGGAATAGGGGAACCCTGATCAAGAATAAAGGGTTTCTCAAAAAACATAAGACTTGACATCTTTTCTGTCAGAATAAAAATTTTCATCCATTTTCTTTCAAGTTTTTTTATGCTCAATTGTGTTAAAGGGTGTGGTTAAAAACAAGGGCTTTAATGCACGTCCCGTCCCCTTTGCTGTGGCAGTGGGAATGAGGTGTTTCACCTAGCCGCACTTCAGAACACTTGGACGGAACCTCAGTCCTGTTGGTTAGGGGGGCAACAGTGTCTGTGTGTGTGAGTTATGTGTATATTATACTGTGGGGACCAAATTTGATAAAAACCTGTTATTTGGACCTTGTGTGGACATGTTTTCGGTCCCCACAAGGAGGCTTGATTGTGTGGAGGTGTGTGTGTGTGTGTGTGTGTGTGTGTGTGTGTGTGTGTGTGGAAATGTCACTTAACCAGCCAGTATCTCTGTTATATCTGCTTTTCTGTTATTTTGTGTTATTTTGTTTATAGAGATTATAGAGTTGATTATCACAGCCATCTGAGTGTTAAGCTCCGGCATAAATGTTTACTTCAGCTAAAAACTGTAAAAAGAAAAACATGTTTTTCATTTAATGTATTTTATTTACCACACAACCCCACACTGCATAAGCCGTCGGACGATGGATTTTATTCAGCAGTTTTTCAATGAAATATGTTTTACTTATAACCCAACTGAAACGAAAATAGGAAAGCCATGAGTCTGTGGCAAAAGCCTTAAGGGCGAGAATTAAAAGCTTTCGTCCGACTTGGTAAAAGCGAACAGTAAAGCAGTGATGACTGAAAACACATTTCTAAAGTGCTATTAGAGTCCCCTGCTTTTGATTATTCGCCCCAGGCTCCTGTCTTAAAATGGGGATTTCAAAAGGAAGGATGGGTTTAATATGCTTAACCCTGCAGTGTGTGGCGTCTTGCAGGGAGCGGCTGCACAGGACTGCCTTTATCAAAGGTATTATGGGATGCCTGTCAGTTTCAAATATGAAGCGAGTAAAATAATAGTAAGCTGCATCACCAACACCCCCGTCGACCAGGATTAAAGGATGGATGGATGGATGGATGGATGAAAGAAATGGTGGCATTCAATTGCCATGTGCCTGGTGCTATATTACAGAACTGATATATAAAAAATAAATATGTAAACTATCAAAACAGTCCTTTTTTATTCTCATCTTAGTTTGAGGTGAAACTATTGGATACATTATTTCAACTTATATAATTAAACTGCATTATCTTGTATATTATGTCACACTTCTGCTTGTTTTACTGCTTGTGGTCTTTGGTAACACTGACAACCAGTTTCTTAATCACATCTGCAGATAGAAAAATACTGTTTCTCTGTCTCTCCCCAATGGCCATTTCTATTTAATAGCTTTTATGTACGTGTACAGGCAGGATGGAAGATAAATCTGCACATGTAGTTGAATGTGAATTGTGAATCAGAGATAGGTAATTTTATGCTTATGTTCACTGAATCTTGTCAAAC
Source organism: Mormyrops attenuatus (assembly GCA_026777985.1). NCBI lineage: Eukaryota > Metazoa > Chordata > Actinopteri > Osteoglossiformes > Mormyridae > Mormyrops > Mormyrops attenuatus. The sequence continues at coordinate 7,506,784 of JAODKC010000016.1, forward strand.
ACTGCTGATTCTCTACAGGATTATCAGCTATTAGACACTCACCGTGACTCACAAAATCTCAGCAAAATACAGCATTTGCCTTTAGAATGAGTCATGTGCCATTCCAACAGTATAAACTGAGAATCGGGGTTCCGTTCTCTTAAATGAAAGCTTTAGGATCTGTGATTTTTTTAAGGATCGGTGGGTTTGAACCTAGTCCACAAGAGTTATTTCCTGTTTTCCGCTTTTAATTTCAAGCAACCTTTGGCCAGTTTTCTAAATTCAGAGGATGTATGGAGATGAAAACAGTGTAAAGTGGATTTAAAAATATAAATCATGTAATGAAGGGTTCAAAATGCAGATTGATGTCACATGACAAGGGCTTTTACCATTGACAGTAAGGTTTGTCAAGTGATCTTTAACATGTGGCTTATTGAATGCCAAAACTGGGACATTGGTGGGCAGTAAGGGGATTTAAAATATCTTTCAATGGGATTTCTCACTTTATGTGTGGATATTTACTTTTGGAAATATCCTTTTTGTGCAAGGCTATGCATTTTCTATAGTGCTATACATTTTCCATAATCACCCCTTTGTATTATGTAAAGACACAAAATGTGAACTCTGTCCCTATTTTATAGCCTTCAAGTCTAAACACTGAGCAGTGCGTGTCCTGTTCCATTGTTCCAGTCTGGCTGGCAAATTTGTTAAAACTTCCTGGCGTATTCAAATCCGCATGCAAAGTCTTGCCGCAAATGACATCTCGTTGTCAGGACTTGCTTTGTGACATCACTTGGAAATAATTCCAACTAAAAGTGACCCATTGTGATAAGACCATCTGCATTGTGCCAGAAGACGTCAGCGTTTTCCATGACATAACTCCACCTTTTGAACTGCAGTCATAAATACGGTTGTTTTTAAACGGAATATTGGGAAGGCATGGCAACTAAAGGAAGGAAATATACTGTGTAAGGTTGTGTAAGGGTAGGAGGAGAAGAGGTCTGGCTAGAAGGGCACCAACTCAGTGATTCAGATCATTTGTAGACCAGGAAACTCCGGTCAACAAGCAGATTCCATAACAGCATGTCTTCCCAAGGGCTGCAGTATCTCAGTGGTGAAACACAGCGGATTACCGCAAGCCTGGTGGAGTGGGTGGTTGGTCTAGGCCACCCCCATGCTCTCCACTCCATACTTCTTACCACTTTCTTAGTGACTAATTCTGCATGAGCGTGCGAAGCACAATGCCAGGGCCTGTTCAAACTCTAACCCCTGCTTTTAGAAAGTCTTCAGCCGGTGGATACACCTTTTTACAGACAGCCCACAGCTAAAGCGAGCCAAACATAAACGCAACCTCCAGTCTTCATTCATATCAAAAATCTTTATACGGCCTTGGTTTTAATAAACGACAAACCTTATCATCACCAAATGATAATTAGGCCTGACCAGCAGACGTGTGCCCGGTCCAGACGTTCCTGCTTTGATTTCTTCTTGCAGGCTGCGGACAGGAAGCATTTACATTTTACCGACTGGCTGCTGATTTTCTTCCTCGTGCTAAAGCTGATGTTGACTTTCTCACATTTATTACATGCACAATAACATATTAATTATGTTATGGTGCAAAGTTACGTACCTTACCACATGACAACTGCTGAGTCAAGGCCATTACCCTAAATACAATTCTGCCACAGACATGCTGTTACTTAAAGAAATATTTATACAGCTGTCCGTCTGATCTATGGAACCAAGTGCAGTCAATCACTGGTTACTTTGTGTAGCTCTTTCAATACTGCTTACCCTTGTAGTTGGGCATTTCTTGGATGCTCAGCATAGCTGCACTTATGCCTGGTCGAACTCCTTGACAGCGTGCATATTTGCAACGTGCTATTTGTCTCACTTGTACATCACATTGGATTAAAGCGTCTGCTAAACGAACATAAATGTAGATCATTATCGTGGATCGATGCCGCTGATTGTGGTGTGCTGCCTCTTCCTCTCTGCCGAGCTCACCCAGCCCAGATCTCAGCCTCCTGCCTTCTACCTCTTAGGATTTGCTGTAGCCAGTAGCACTTTCAGACAAATACACCAACAGTGGGATCTCTTGTATATGAAGTTATTTATTTTTCTACATCAAGATTTGCATTCCCAGAGTCCTCCATCCTTAAGGCTTGGACTGGGAACCTGTAAACCTTCAGCAGACAATTCCAGTCAGGGATCTTCATAATCAGGAAAAGTGCAGTGGCCTTGGGTCAGAATGTATTCTGATCCCATCAGATCATCTCTGAACAAAGTTCCATGCTGCTAATTACAAACACTACGTGCCGAGAGCCTTGAATGACATAAAATAAATTACATTTACATACATATAATTAGTAATGTATATTTACCTATGGAGATATGCTGGTTATATCTGTAAAAATAAGACTTGCATACAGCTCACATTCAGCAAAATACAGCTCAGACACGTGGAGGGAAGGTCGGGAGAGAGGTGGGATGGAGGGGTGTTTTTCGGGAAGGGGGGGCACTATGGCCGATGACCCTCTTCCGCCTCAGTCCTTGACGGAGCCCTGCTCGGCGGGAAGGCCCTCGGATTGTCTCCACTGCGCGTTGCGAAGCCGGAACCACTTCTGGGGGGGGGGGAGTGGTTAGCGGCGGATGGATGGACGACAATGATCCAGCCAAAAACAAAAGACAATTCAGTTAATTGGCTGCATGTAACATTACAGTGTCATCATAATAAAACGACAAGATGAATATGTAAATGGTGCTTATTAGTGGGAAGCCATGTGTAAATGTGTGACACCACAGGATAAACAAATCACTGTCTTGCGACAACTAGTTACAAACTCTATGATGATGTGAGTCACAAAACCAAATGCATATTCCAGATAATGAATTTGTTTATAAATATATTGTTTTTTGAGACTATTATCTGTAACTGGAGATAAATATTTCTTCCAACTATCATAGTGTTTACACGTGGCTCGGCGGGCACCTTAACCGCCAGATAAATACATGCATAAAACTCAAACAATAATTATGCTTTTAATGACTAACTGCAATTGCTTGTGAGTATTAAATTACTTCATTCCAAATTTTGGCGTATACAATGACGTCATCGCCAGCGTAAAGGCATAAACGAAAGAGTGTGAACGCAATTATAGAGTTATCCCAGTAGCACCGAAACTAGCAAAGCAGACAAATGCAAAAGGGACCCTCAAAACAAATCCGCCCGCATTATAATCATTTGTCTTACCCCATACTCACTAAATGAATCACAAAAAATAAATTCCTGTACTATTCATTTAAAGGAATGATATGATTTAACAGCTGAGCTATTACCGCGGTTTCATCATCATTTGACTGACAGCGTGACATTTTTGAAGATACCCTTGTAGAATGACAAGAATGCGCATATGTTGGCCGCCTGTGCAGACGCTGGAAATAAAACGGAGACTCCCCAGGTCGGAGCTCATCACTGGCGGCAGGACAGCAGTCAGGAGGTGCCTCATTTGGCAGCTGTTTTGATGGCAGTGAGAGTCACTGGGTCTGAGCGAAAAGCACGGGGCCGAGCGGGTTATTGGAAAAACAGCATCCGCCACGCGAAAATCACACACTCCCGCAGTTTTCAACATAGGCCTAATTGTGGCTTTGGGGGCAGCATTTCGCATTCGGGGGAGGTGGAAAAAGCAGCCTATTGTGAATGTCTTAATCGGGGGGGAGTGGCGGTTCTAAACCATTTCAACTGGGGCGACCAGAATGGGGCCAGTTCTTCTGTTAGGGGGGCAGATGCATTTGACCTTAATGTCCTCCAAACATTACTTGCACTAAATTGCCAGCATTAAGCAGCAAGAAAAAGAAAAACAATTCTGAAAACCGATGTTATTTATGTAATGCATTGTACAAATATGTACCTCACTGTGACTTCTTGTTTAGACTGTCTGGCTTCCACAAGCTTGATTATTTTTTCTGTCGTTAACTTCGCTTTTCACCAACTGATGCGACTCGACCACCTAACGCACCCGCGGTGATTCCGTCAATATAATGTGCGTGTTTGTTTCGCCTGTTCCGAGCGCACAAAAATTCAGCCCACATATGTAAATAATAATAATAATAATAATAATAATAATAATAATAATAATAATAACAACAACAACAACAACAATAATAGTAATAATAATAATACATTTACTTCAGACCCAAATATCATTCGTATTTGGG
>JAODKC010000016.1:7520498-7530556 GCA_026777985.1 Mormyrops attenuatus
TCAGGACGGCGCCCTCCCTGGTCAGCTTCTCCGCTGTGAGCTGAAGGTGCTGCGGCTGGGGGACCATGCGGTAATTTTGGTGGAGCGCCCCCTGCAGGATGGGGAGAAAAAAAAAAAAAAAAAAAAAAGGTGAAGAACAGCTTCGGGGTACATAGCAGATGATCTATTAAAACGCCAACAGAATGTCTTATACAGACTAATATTGCAAAACCAGGCTCCTAGTCTGAGTATTTTTAGTAGGAAAAAGCACACTGCCAGCTGAATCTCAATCAGAGCGGAATGTCCGTGCTGCGCTGCACCACACTGGCCACTGGGGGGCACCCACCTGGTCAGACAGGTTGTCCACACGGTACAGGTTGGGATGCACTAAGCGCATTACGTGCTGCAACGGCTGGCTCTTGAACTCACACATGGCGAACACGCGGTCATCCAGGCGGGTGCTGGTGCCTGTGCGCAGGGCTTTCTGGGGGTGGGGTGGGGGGGGACAGGGGCAGCAGTTATTTAAAGCCAGGAATGTTACGGTGCTTGCAGGAGAACACATTCTTTCTGGTTACCTTGTCATGACAGGGGAAAAAAAATATATATATATTTTCTCTCTGCAATGTGCAGTTTGATAAACTGACGTCCACTGAGCTGAGTCGGGAAAATAAAGTTGAATGTGGCGATTCGTGGATGGAGGGAAAAAAATCGATACGTCTGGAGAGTGCGGCTTTCCAATGGGAGGACAGAGCAACCAGGATATATGCCGAGCAAAACTCGACTAGTCACTCCAAACAAACCCTCCCTTAGTTACTACACCCAGGTCATGTTCAACCATCTTAACAGCACCACCCATGTCCACTAGGTGGCTCCCTGAAGCCTCACCTGTTTGAGCAGCGCCAGCACGTATAAGGGGAAGAGCCGCAAGGCGCTAGGGGCCACCAGGCCAGCGGGCTGCAGGTTGGAGGTGTTGCGGTATGCAGACAGGGAGTCCACGACAGCGTTGACCAGGGCGTCCCTGGCATCCGACAGGCTGGAGGACACTGATCGGTCGATGGCTGTACAGAGAGAGGCCACACGTGGAGACACACCCATATTTAGCCGTGACACATATTTACGCTAAATCAATGCTTTGACCTGCAAGCATGGGTGGAACTTAATTTTTTCTGCTAGTATACTTGGCTAGTTCAGCAAATAATTTAGTCCAGCATGCATTTGTTTTTTACTAGGTAGCAGGTTGGCGTTGAGATTTTGTACTTGCCCTGCGCCTAAATTACATGCATGAGGTGAGTGGGTGAGCATGAATTTCCAGCCAAGCAATATGGTTACAAATAGGGGTGGGCGATATGACCTAAATAATAATAATCGTGCTATTTTTCACTTTTTGTACAGTGACAGTAAAATATCACTTTTTATATCATTACTTTATTTTTTTTTTATATATATATATATAAAAAAACATTACTTTTTCCCAAGTTTTGGGCAGAGTAGCATGTCTTCCTTTTTGTAAATAATATATTAAAAAAATTATAAAGTACTTTAATTGCTATTACTGAAGGGTATGGGTGGTCTTATTTTGAGAAGATATAAAAAATGACATTGGTAATGTTTGATATGCACTTAGTCAATGTGGACTGAAAAAAAAATCACAAAATCAGACTGGTCAGAATGAGCCTGGTTGGACTTGTTTATGTGGTGAAGTTTTTTTTATTATTCGCGTTTGCTTTTTTTATTGTCCAAGTATAATATAGGCAGATTTTGCGGTGGGGGAGGACTTCATCCGAATTCACACATCACGAGAAAGAAAAACTCCGTTTACTAGTGTATCCCAATACACTGTTGAGACTGATTAAACGGACTCCCGAATTGCTAACTGCAAACTCTCTTTACCGCAGTCAAAGCAAATGGAATGACAAGCTGCTTCAGCTGAAAACAGTGCATTTTACTGTTCATTTAGAATAAAACGCAAGGTTGGCAACTTTGGTCTGCTGGTTGGCGTTAGATCAATTCGAGACAAGTCTGCGCAAACACATTTACATGTATGTGACAGTTATATTACCTTGTAAATACTCTAAGGTTTGCAAACTACCCTAACGCTTTTGATGTCGCTAATTTTAGGTTAGAAAAATTAGCAGAAAATTCACACAACGCAGATATTATTTTATTATTATATTATTATATAGTCTGTATAAGGACAAGTAAATCGGATGACAACTGAAGCTTTGAAGAAAATAAAATGCTTTATTTTTTATAATTAGGCTGTTAACTTATCATGGTGTTAACGGTATAGTGCAAATTCATATCGCGGTGTACAACCACACCAGTTATGACTATGACACCGTTGTACTGCCCACCCCTAGTTACAAACACGCGTTTAGTCACAGAAGGGTCATTTATAGGGCACTACGGAGGGACACTGTGCATGAGACCGCGAAGCATTCTGAGGTCCAGGAGACCAGCACACTCACCCATGTTAGCTAGAAGGCACGTGACGGCCTGAATATCAGCGCCCGCGAACACGTCGCTCAACTGGCTCACGACGGGCAGACAGAGCGTGTGCACGCGGATCCTGCGCTTCCCTGCAGAGACAAACAGGTGCAAATTTTTCTCAAAGCCATTATTTACATATAACCTACTGCATTTGTATATATTTTATTGCACTTGGTTAGATGCTAATTGCATTTCACTGCCTCTGTGCCTCAAGGACAATACTTCTCAATCCTGTTCCTGGTGCTCACCCCCTGCCTGAATGTTTCCATTTCAACCAACAGTGCTTGCAACCTGCCACATTCATTATTAGCCTATTAAGGACCACATAAGCCTGATTAAGGTAGGGTTAAAATGAAAAACAAACATTCTGGCAGGGGACGTGCCAGGGACACGATAGAGAACACAAGGCTAAAAGGTGAGAGGTCATCAGTGGGGAGGGGTCAGCCCTGCCCGCAAAAATGGCACCATTTTTCAGGCGGAGCCTGACCTTTGCTGGAGGTATAGAGGAGTGCGGCCTGGAAGCAGGCGAGCGATGTGTCGGCCAGGCTCTCGTCGATGGACATCTGTACCGCAAAGCCGGAGTCGGGGTTGACGTTGGCCAGAGACAGCAGGTCCGTGGAACGGACGAAGAAATTCCCGTGGAATGTGTGGATTGACAAGCCTGGTGAAGAAGCGGGGTTTAATGTCAGGGTGACAGAGGGCTTGGAAACACACATGAAAAGACCACCGTCAAATCACGTCGGTCCTGGTTTATCATGAATCCTGCAGTGCTCTGGTTAAACATGCAGAAGTGAGCCTGACCGACCTTTAGTACAGCGTATCCTCATAACTGCCTCGAAGCCGATCTTCCTGGTCAGGTATCTCTGCAGGTCCTTCTGGAACTTCTCCAGCTGCGGCAGGTTGTGGATGTAGTGGAACGACGGGTAGTAATAGATACTTCCAGCCGAATATTTGGCCACACAAGCTGGAAAGGAACGAGTCGACCTCAGGGAATTTCACTGAGACATACATCTCTTTCTGCGCGTCTGCTTACTCATGAGCTACCGCGTACAGCAACCTGACCGTTTTACACAACAGGTGCCAACATCATTTGCACAAGAGGCAACAATATGATTCACTGGCACACAATGTAAGCAAGCTATCCTTGTGCTTAAAACTAAGCTACCCAGGTTACCCAGATTTTGGTCATTCCACCAACTCCATTCCTTTTACTGTGTTTAAACAAAACTAAAACTCACCCACCAGCAGAGTTGGGTAATTCAGGTCCTGAGAGTAAAAGTCCAGACCAGGATTTTGTTTCAACCAGCCAGTTGAATACTCTGTGACCGTGACTCTTCATGCTCAACTGGCTGGTTGAAACAAAATCCAAGTCTGGACTTTTACCCTCTGTACCAGGATTACCCAACTCTGCCCGCCCGTTTCTTAATTAACTAGCTACTTAAATGGAGTAGAAATCATGGTCCATTTCTCAATTGGAGAGTGTGGTCATGTGCTGCAGCGGGTCAACTCTTAAAGGCATAGTGCAGAAGCAACAGCAATTTCTGGTCGTTCCTCACCTAACGAGGCCAAATCTGAGTACTGGGAGGTGAGCAGGAACAGGTCCACAGCTATCTGCTGGCCGGAGCAGTCCAGCGCCAGTTTCTTGTAGAAGTCCGTTGCAGGGCCTAGGTGCTGAACCCCCTGCGATGGCAAGAAGATTGACGTCATGAAACGCAGAAAGCAAGCTTCTGTCTTCCCAAGTGATGGAGCTGGAAGCGGGAGGGGGTACCTTGGTGCTGGACCTCAGGTTGGGGTCCTCCCGGGACTGCAGAAGGCCAGCCCCCAGTGTGGGCAGCTGGGTCTGGAAGACAGAGACGCGGCCGCCCGTGGGGGACATGAGCTTGAAGGTGGCCTGCAGGGCGGGGCCCAGGGCGCTGTGGGTCTCCCTGGTGTGGGTGAACATTCCGGGCAGGGAGCTCAGGAGATCTTTTACCAGCTGCAAACAGGGACACCTAATCAGAAAGCGGCGAGCGAGGCCTCCACGGAACCGCACCCATCACATACCAGCGGCACCTCTTACCTCTCTGCTTTCCTTCAGGTTGACCAGCAGGCTGTCGGGGGTGGGGAGGAAGATATCTGGATAGGATTGAATGAACCAGTGAATGAGCACGACACAGAGCGGCATGCAGCATAGCGGTTAATGTGATGGATTCACACCCTGAAGGATGTTGGGTCAAATCCCACCGGGTGCCCTAGTGTAGGTGCTTATGCATTAAAATGACCAGCTCTATGAATAATTAAAATGACAGCACTTGATGGGACATAAGGCATCAGCTAGGCAATTATAGGCCGCAACATCAAACCAGTTTAAATACTGCACTGTGCCGAAAATTTGTTGCCAGTTTATAAACTAACCCTGCAATCACTATTTTGTTATTTTTGTCAATAGGCTGCAATTCTAACAGAAATAAAGGGGGGTAGGTGAGCCCCATCAAGTTAAGAGCAGCAGAAGAGTGAGCTTTCACCTTCAATGTCAGAGACGACCAGCATCTGTGGCTGGGATAGACCCTCCTGCAGGTTGTAGAAGTGGATGGTGCTGTCGAAGGTGACGAAGCCCACCCGGGTGCGCGTGTCGCCCGGTAACCTGGAAGGGGAAACCAGGAATGGGGGGGGGGAAATCAATGTGGACAAGGCTTCTGAATGCAAATTCCTGACACAGGATACCCCATACAACTAAACATATACCATATATAGGTCCACAATATAGGTCCACATAAAACTGGAGGCTTATCCGAGCTGTTCATCCAAAGGGCAAGTATTAGCACTACCCAAAATTGCTAACACACACGGAAACATATTATTCTTCAAAAGTATAACATTTCAAGAAAACATGGAGCTATCAAAATAGCGTTTGGGGCTTAAGCAAAGGGCATCAGAAATCCTTCAGCATTTCATATGAACAAAATGTTTTTCTTTGGTAGCCTTTAGCTCTGATTTAATATATTAGAGCAGAATTGCTGCCTCTTGAATACTCACTTATCCAGGTTGTCTAGCAAAGACTGGCAGAAGATGGTCAGGTAGCCCGTCTCCACTGCATTGTGGGAAACGTCCAGCACAAACAGGTAGACGGCAGGCTGAGGGGGGCGGAGCTACAGACAGACAGGTAGATCTGAGTGCTGGAAATATGATCAGGTCAGGTACAAGTAGGAAAAAGGACCACGCAGTGAACTGTACCGCCCTGCTGGCCGTGCCGAAAGCCCTCACCATGTAATCCGAGGAGGCGATAAACTCCACCGTGGAATTCTGCACCTCCGGCCTCTTGTGGGGTTCTCCGTAGGAACGGGTCACCGGGTTGTACATAAACTCATCAGGAACTAAAAAGAAACGCACAGAACTATTAACATAACCAGTGCAGCCAAACAGTTATTGTGCAGTAAGAGTCTATGGTTCATTATCTCTTTGAGCCTCCTCTGCCAAATGGATCAAAGCAGAGCCTTCTCCTTCAACCTCAGAGCCAAACGCACATACCGTCATTGACTCTGTAGCAGAGGTTACATTTCCAGCGCCTCTGGTCCAGAAATGTCACGAACGGGTTAATGTAGGTTCGGCAGGAGCGACACCGGACGATGGTGTTGGACGTTATGACCGGCAGCTGCTACAGGGAGGAGGGGTTGGCGGAGATGCGGAGACAGATGGTGCGTCAGGATGGTCGTGCGGCACAGTGCAGTACTGACGTGGTTGGGGGGGGCGTCACCTTACCGTTAGGTCTCTGAAAGGGTGCAGCAGCAAGCCCAGGGGAAGCTTGGCTTTATTCAATAGGGCCTGGGTCTGAGGGATGTTGGTCAGGGTACATCGGAACGTGCTGCGACCGTGGAGGAGGGGGGACACTGATGTGAATTACGCAGTGCAGCCCCGAGTCTCGTCATATGCCAACAGCTATAGCCAAACCTCACACACACACACACACACACACTTCATATATTCCAATCGTTTTCGGGATAATACTCCATTTCTCTATGGCTGTAACCCTAATCCTAAGTACGAAATCCCTAACCCTTACTCAGCCCTAACCTTAACTACAAGTAACCATACAAGAAGAAAAAAAAAAAAAAAAAGACATTTTATGTTTTTTCGATAGCATTCACTGATCTTTATAAAATTGTGTTTTTTGTTGACCTGAAAAACGTCCCCACAAGCTAAAAAGAAAGAGGTTCTATCATATTGTGGGCACATTTGGTCCCCGCAACGTGGGACATATCAGCCCACAGACGCAGACACTCACTCTGGGCTGCAGTTGACCTTCCTGAGGTCGGCGCTCAGGTTGGGCTCGGGGTTAGGCAGCGGGCCTGGGGGCAGGATGTTCCGCTCCTGCAGCAGGTTCACCGGCCGCAGCCCCTCCACCTGCAGCTCAGGGATACCGCTGAGCCCCCCCAGAGTGGTGGACAGCTGGGACATGTTTGGGAAGGGCTGCAAACAAGGCGTTTGCAGTTATAAAAAGTTATTGCTTTTTAAATGTACGGAAAGAGATCTGACATTTCAGCTGGAGTCCTCCCTCTATTCCACAAATCTGTACCAGATAAGTGGCTGCAAGATGGATGGATGGAATAACTCCATCTGTGCCTTAGAGTTTCTGGTTCTGATGACATTCTGTTACAAGAGCCGCTAAAAGCTTACAAATCTTCGGTGATTTAAATCAAGAGATTTCACCGCTCAAAGTTCCATGCAGAACAAAAACCTCATACCTGCGAAAATGGCTGAAATCCAGGGGGGCTGCATCCACCGTAAGAGGGGGTGGTGTCTGTTCTGCTGGCTGATTTCTGCTGGTAGGCTGGGTGGAGGTTGGGGTAACTGTAGCCGAAAGGTGGGGCCGCTTTGGACGAAGGCGGTGGCGGGGGAAGCGAGGAGTCGTCTAAATTTCGTGATTGGAGGACACGGTGATTTTCGAGGGAACCGATGACACAGTGATGGCAAGTGACTGCAGATGTAAAACTTTAACCTACTTTCATTTTACTGGCAAAAACCCACAAACTTTGTTTATGGCCTTACGCCACTGTCACAGGTGGAGGTTATTTGGAAGACGACCAATAATGGATTTTACTCATAATACTGCACATGACTACAGTAAAGGGTGTAGGAGAGACCTTGATACTGGAAGAGACAACTCCAGTCTTATTAAAAACTGCATATATGAATAACTGTCAAGATTTGAGATCGCTGGGCGAAATTTTGTTGCAACACACAATATGTAACTCAACATTATGTTTGGAATCAACGACAACAAAATTTATCTGATATATATCTGATAATCAATCTAAATACTTGTATACATCATAACAATCAAGAGCCATCTCCAGTGAGAGTTAAAACGTTTTTACCTCTGAGGAAGGAAAATGAACTACCATAATTAACCTTAATAAGGTTTCTACTTGACCAAATGGAGGCCTGGGCTCTTCTGGAAGTCCTCACCTAACCACTGCAGTCTCTGAAATAGTTTCCCAACCTGGTCCTCGGGGACCCGCAGACAGGTCACATTTTTGCTCCCTGCCAGACGGTCCATGTTCTTGCTCCCTCTCAGCTGTCAGTAGGGAGTTATGAGGGAGCAAAAATGTGGACTGTCTGTGAGTCCCCGAGGACTGGGTTGGGAAACATTGCTGTAGATAACAGGCTCTGACTTTGCAATAACTGTCACTAAGTGGCAGTGCACTGCACCCCTTTACTGAAATGCAAATCTGTGAATGGCATTTTGTTACAATTTCTGAGTCCAGAAATAAACGTAGGATCAGCTTTTCAAGTGAATGGGGACTTATCTTTACATGCTTTCACATGATTAAAACACAAATCTCGGCGTACAGCTGGACCATAATGACTTAATCCACCTTTCCTGAAATCTGAGCACTTTGCTACTTTTAGCATAAGTAAACTGCAGAGATGGAGCTAATAAGGCTGTGTGTAAACAGGACCTACATCTTCCGGAGTCTCTATTCCTGTCTCCATATCATTACTCCTACAGCAGGCAAGGCACAAACACAAAAACATTGTGGCTTCAATTAATCTTTTCCTGATCTTGTTCCTGCATATAAAACACTTTTCACACACACCTTTTTTACATGGTGTTCTGCAGTCTCTCTTCCTGCCTATCAACTGGTTCAGATGAACTGCAGCTTCTCTTTTCCAGTCTCCCTGTGTGCTGTTCCAGCTCATCTATAGCCTCTCTCTCTCTCTCTCTCTCTCTCTTCTAGTCTGCCTGCCTGCTGGTTCCACTGATCCATCATCTCTCTTGGCAGCCTGTCTGTCTGTCGGCTCATTCAGCTGATCTGCAGTCTTCTGCTCTTCCAGTTGTTTGTTCCTTTAGCAGATTACCAGACAGTGTGCTGATGTTTCATGCATTAAGCCAGCATATATTACTGCACAGACCTGACACGTGTAAATACACTACAAACTGTGTAAGCGAAAGCATTGGGACAGCAATTTTAAATGTTATTTTGTAGCATTTTACTGGAACTCAAGTCAATAATTAAAAACATTAAACGGAGCTGATATGGCCAGTACTATATTTATACAGGCTAGCCTCATTCATTCATTCATTCATTCTACCCAGGTTAATTCATGCTCTCTCTTGGTCTCTCTAATTACTGCGCTCATTTTCTTAAAATGCACTTAAGACTAAAATCTGTTTTTGTGCAACAATTTCAGCAGTGCTGAAAATACCGGTATCCGGGAATTGTTTATACGACGACACACACACCCATGATCCATCTCGAAAACTTATGCATTATTTCAGGACTGCTGAATGTTAAACTCTCTTGTGACAAATACATTTCAGATCAAATTACTATTTATTCTGGTAAAGAAAATTTAAATGCAATTATTTATTGGGCAGCGGGATGGATGAATGAAGCCAAATTAAATATTGAGGGCACATGTCCCCCTTGGTTCCTACAGCCCTTACTATAGCAGCCTTACATTCACACACACACAGAACGGCCCCAACCTAAGCCACATAAAACCTACCAATACTGAAATACACTGAGCATTTTACAGGAGAGCTACCCAAACTGAATGGGTCCTTCCACAGGTCACATGACCAAAAACGGGGTTTACCTGGGTAGCTTCCATCCTCCAGGGACTCGTAGTTGTTGGGGACGGGGGAGCTGCTGCCTGTGGTGGAGCTGTCAGCCCCTGGGGGGGGGGATGGGGGGAGAGGAGGAGAAAGCTTGCTAGTAAGGGAGGGGACATCAGGTCTACGGACGGGACCGGAAGCCAGCTTCCAGTACCAGAAGCAGAGCCTCAGAAAACTGAAAAAAGGTCTTCCCCAATCGCCAGGGCTTGAAGTGGGGGAGGGGGTTTTAATCTGGGTCGCTTAATCCCAGCGTGGCAGTGGAAGATAAGAGCCAGTACTGAGATAGCACACGCAGATTCCCCGGCGATCTGCATTATCCCAGGTGAAATCTGTCATCCTACAAGAGTAACAGAGCTGGCAGGAGCATGGGAGACCGTTGAAAGCTACAAATAATTAACACGCCAGCTCTGACGATCGTGCGTCGCTGTCTTAGGTCAGCAGGAGAGCACGTAGACCTGTGGTGGTATGGGTCACACACACACACACACAC
>JAODKC010000016.1:7530656-7568743 GCA_026777985.1 Mormyrops attenuatus
ATCGTGCGTCGCTGTCTTAGGTCAGCAGGAGAGCACGTAGACCTGTGGTGGTATGGGTCACACACACACACACACACACACACACACTCACACACACACACAGCAGCCAAGCTGGGGGGCTGGGCCCCCTCCCAGCAAAAGGGTTATTTCAGAGGAGATGAGATTATAGGCTTCCGCCTGTAGAAAACAGCATTCATGTTTCCAGAGAGCTTTAGTAAAGACAGGAAGGAGATTGTCTGCAGTACTGTGCAGCGCGGGGACCCAATTACCCGCCTGGCTCGCAGGAGACCGTAACGGGCCTGCGGCTCAAACCCCCATGGAGCCACACTGCAGCTTCTGCTCTTTGCCATTGTGGCAGGGGAGCCCAAGACAGCTATATTTAAAAACTTGTTAACTGTGCCGACAGGGGGTGGGCAGAGATGAGGCAACAGGGATAAGCCATCACTTGACACGTGGTGTGGACCCAAATGGGAACCATGAGACGAAGGTGGCCCGCTCAGGCCGAACGCTCGGACAGGGGAAGACGGAGGAACCAAAGGCTGCAGAAGAGGCGGAGTGGGGCACCGCCAATGAAAATGATACAGCGGGAATGAAAACAGGAAACACTCAAGGGTCTAGCTAAGGATAAAGAGAAGAAATATGGCAAAGTGAAGCGCAGTAACCTGAAAACTGGTAACTGGTCACACGGCTATGCAAGTTCTGGCAACAAACCAGACCGAGTTTAACTTTTGTGAAACCTTCACAGATATGCAACTCACCCGCACTTATTAAATAAGAATGCAAAAAAAACAGTAAGATACAGAAGAGTTTGTTGGCTCTCATAGGCTCATAGAGCTGTTAGGAAAGAGACTCTGTTAGTTTTTCCGGGGGAAATGGTGAATGTTGCTTATAATCCAGATGTCAGGACATTCCCCTGTGCCATAAGCCTTCCTTAGGGACAAACGTGCTGCTTCACAGCATCTCCTTTGAAAGACAGCATCTCCTCTCCAAAAACTGAAGATGGGGCAAGCTGAGCAAAGGCAGACAGTGTCGAGACCAAGGACTGAGGGGGGTAGAGGGGATAGGAGGTCACATGGGATGGGGTCTGGAAGCTGGAGGGATGCGATGCTATGAGACGGGTCTGGGTGAGAGCGATGGTCAATGCAAGGTGGGGGGGGGGGGGGCGGTGGGCAAGTAAAAGCTATAGCAGACCTGCTTCCTCATCCTCCTCCTCCTCATCGTCCTCATCATCGGAGCTCGATGACGAGGGGGCGGCTGTGGACGACCTAACTCCGCTATTAGCAACATATCCGTATTGCTGGCCTGTGGGGTGGAGAAGCACAAACAATCGTCAGCTGCTGAAGGGGTCAAAGGTCAGAGGTCAGCAGGCCATGGCCTGCACAGCCATTGGCAAAGCCTGATATCACTGACAAGCATGATGTGGCCAGGACTTGTAGACCGTCTCATCTGTGCCGCTTTCGTTCATAGGGTGCCGACTACACTCCATGTGTTCAAACCAACAGGTGGAAAAAATAGCAGCCTTCGTCTTGGTGAGGATGTCACTCCAAGAAAATAGAAAGGGGTCGTGAGGTAGGTGACCACACATCATAGACACTGAAGCCATGCATTTTAATTGCCGTCACGTTTGACCACAGCTTATATGGAGTTGGCTTGACTGTGGATTTCAGATGTCAGTATGTCCAGCCTGTATAAGAAGAGCTAAATTAGCCATGAGATGTCCTCTCCTATCAAAAGAGAAGCCACTGGGAACCCAGGAGACTCCAAGGCAGGAGCAGGAGGCGCAGGAGGCTGCAACAGAGTCATGTTTCTCTATGACAACTCTGCCGAGTGTTGGACATTTTTAAAGATGTTAAGGCAGGAACAAATCTCATATTATGAATTGTCTGATGACTGTACAAGCATGTTTGTTGTAGCTAACAGCACTAGGCAAACTACTTAACATAAACCCGTTAAAGTACTAAAATCAATTCTTTTATCATCAAAGGCCTGTGTACATTACAAGACAAAAGTGGCACTTAAACATAAAATAATACAAAGACAAATAAAATCACAGGCTGAATGTTATCGAGGAAAGACAGGGAGGAAGCTTTCCCTGAACAAGCAGGTAGAGAAGATTAAAACCACAGCAAGAAGAAATTTCTGATCTGAAGGCTATCTGGCAGAAGCGAAACTGTGGTCTGTGTTTGATATACATATCTAAGAAATTTCAGGTAACAGAACAATAGCTTTTGGCTTCTCAGATGGAAAGAACAGCCGACAGCGAAGCAGGCATCACAGGGATTAAGGACACGGACTTGTTACCCAGTGCTAAGGACAACGCAAATGATTTCAAGACGCAAATTTTGCAGAATTCGTTGACAAAGACGACATTATCTTACCCTTAAATGCGAGTATGAATTAGTTATATGGACACTGATTAAGTACTTGCATTCCTGTACTTTCAAGCATGGTTTGGGATTTTCCCCAAACACAGAAGCAAAATGCGAAAACTGCACAGCGCTACCCAAAACTCACCATTTACAAACTGCAAGGTATGATTATGGCCAATAGCAACAATTTGACAAAAGAACTTCAAAACAAAAAGTTACGCTGATTGATCTAGCAACATCTCTACTGACATGACATCAGTCATCTATAGAACTCATATTCTGGCACAGCCTTTGATGGGGCCATGCTGGACCTACTGACTTTCACGACGGATTTGACGCATCTTCCGTCAATAAGCCAAATTTCAATTAGCATAAGGAGCGTGAAACATTTTTGATTGTTCTTGTCAGTAATCAATAAACTTTGGCAAAATTACCGGTTCAAACAAGCCCATTGAGCTACACTGGGCGGGATTTTCTTCCTTAAAACCAAAGAAGCTAACTTATTTCTACACCAAGAGGTTGTGAGAGAGTATCGGAGGAGTAAAACACGATTCATTGGAACATGGTCTTACCAGGATGATGGCCTGGGGAAGAATGCACGGAATTGGAAGGGGTTCCTGATGGGGGTCTCTCCCCAATGCTGTCACTAGTGTTGGGCTCGAGGGCTTTGTAGGACTGGGTCACAACTGGCTGAGTCTGGTCATAGTGCTGAAGAACAGGAGGCGAAACTGGGGGGAAAAGGAATAACTATTATTTTACCCAATCAGGCTGTTCTTGCAGGAAAAGATCTCCTTCCTTTCACGGATTATACCCTAAAAGCTTATGTCTTTAATGACATCCCCAGAAAGGCGGGAGATGGCGGACAGCCACGTCTCCGGGGAGGACGCCATGCAGATGTCCATGCAAAGATTAAGCCACAACTGCTGAAATGCTCATTGACGACGTGCTTTGAAACGGTACTGTGGCACGATTCGGGATTACCTGCGTTAACCTGGCCGTTGACAGCCACTTGGGGGCCGCTCAGGGGCATGACATAGGTGCAGGGAGCTGTTGAAACAGCCACGGGAGGGGCTCCAATTCCCGGGGGGGCCTGATACAGCTGGGCCTGGGGGGCCTGCGAGGAACGTGGCGTGCTATACTGGTTGGCCCCTGGTGCTGAGGAGTATGAGGCCACAGGGTATAGGGGAGCGGACGAAGCAGCTGTGGCTGCAAGTCCTTGAGAGGAGGGATATGGTGCGTAGTAGGGGGCCGGGTAGCTAGTCAGCTGCTTAAATGGTGGCGGGTGCTGGGGGGCATGGTGAGCGCTGGATGGGGGGGCAGCAGTGGCACTGTAAGACTGAGAAGCCTGCGTTTGGGCTGCATCATACATGGGGGGGCCGGACCTGACAGGGGGCTGTACTGGCTGGGGGTGGCTGTTGTGGTAGTAGCTGGGGTGGTACTGGCTGTTCATGATGGGGGCTTTGCTAGAGGGGGCAGGGCCCTGGCCTGTTACAGGAGGGTAGCTCTGCGGATGGGAGCTGTAGTACCCTGCAGCATGGTACATAGATGGGTACGTCTGTCCAGGACCTGGAGAGAGACCAAGGTATTTTCACTTATAAGCAGGAACAAACACAGGATTAGACTGCATTGGGCTTTAATTTATAAGATAAACTATTAAATGAATGGCATTTGAAAACAGGTTCAAAATTCTGCAGCAATAAAGAGATGCACACCCCATACATACACTCATCTTAATAAACGCCAGAAAATCATAAACTAAGCATGCCGCACCCAGATAATCAAGGTTCAATTAGAAACACCAAACTGTAGGACAGGAAATCTACAAATATTTGAAGCTCCTTTCCTCAACTTGGCCCACACACTATCACCACTGCACCCAAGCCCTGCATTTATGACCGCAAACAGCACGAAAACGTGTCAATGTCTGTTTGCTCATTCCTGTCACTTTGCACTTCCTTCTGGTGACCAAGAGCCCATGCATGGCTAAATATAATCCACAGAAAAGGTGATAGAAAAAATGCGTCCAAATAAACAACGTTTTTGGCTCCTGTGACTTTAAGAAATCTCGGACGAAGGAAAGGCAAACACTGTTGAATTAAGTGCATCATTTAGCTTTTAAATAATGGCAGTTAAGTGCACGTATAAAAGTAAAAAATAAAGCACAGATTCGTTCGGCAGTGCAGTTAATCCAGCCATGATGCTGCTGGCAGCAAATCGAGGACACTTGCTACCTTGCTAACAATTAACAAGCACACAGGTCCGAGGTGGGCAGATTAAATGTACCCGCGACTTATTTTAAATGTCTGCCAAAACTCAGAAAAGCCACACGCAATATACTGCATTTTGACCTCTGCTAGATAAATGGATATAGGGGCTGGAGTCGAAACCCCCGTTATAAGGTGCGCCTTAATGAAGCCGGGGGTCTCTGTGGTCAGGCATAATACCCAGTGCTACATAGAAGCAAATTATCTGAAGGGTGATTAGGTTTGTTTTTATGACACCGGTCCAGCCGACTGCAAAGAAGCGGCTTTCTAAGCCAGCTAGCCAGCAGGTTACCGTGTAAACCGAGGCCGCTCCCAGGCTGCAGCTAACAGCTTTCCCACTTCGGCAGCCCCGTCCCGTAACGTATCTAAACCTAACCGGCGCGCAGCCGAGTTCCCTCCGCCGCAGCCTCCACTGGCATCGGCGGCCCGATAGTTATCCACATGACTCACCGCAACGGCCAGAAACTAGACCGAAACGACCGCCCCCTCCTTCTCTGACTCAGCGGTAACCAGGTTGGCCAGACCGAGCTAGGCTAGGTTAGGCTAAGCTATGCTAACTAGGCCTTTTAAGGCCTCGGCCTGTCCTACCGTTCTGGACGGGAGGAGCTGCGCCTCCGTTCTGCGTCGCGTTCAAGTTGTACCCGGCGGAAGGGTTCAAATTCGCCGACATCTCTCCTTTCAGCGCTTCTTGTTAATAAAAAAATAAACTCATGCGGCGAACCGGCGAATCACCATTAATTATTCTGTCGCTGTGTCTCTTATTAATGGCAAACAGCGCCGTTAGGAGCGCTCGACGGACGCCCTCCGTCCCAGTACGTGGGATTAGCTGATGCTCTGCGGCTGGATGCTGGATGCGAGCGGCGCCGCGGCGCCACCTGCGCGCACACAGTGAGGATGGGAGTCGCTTGTGGGGAACCGCATTTATTCACCAATATGACCCCAGCGCAACCTCGTCTAATGCCTTCATCACATTCGTTCATGCATCTTTATGGTAAAGGGATTTTTTTAGTGACAATTCTTATGCTCCGCATTCATGTAAAGTTTCTCTTTTACTTATTATATGAAATGGTTTATTCCACGCGTTGCACGAGCCGTCCCAGAGGAAAAGTATCTGCTTTGTTGACATATTCATTGCAACCTCTGGGACTGAAAATATAATGCACATGTACAAACAATGTCTTAAAAGGAAAAATTAAACAATTACTGACGTGAATTATTGTAGAATTACATATGAACTGCAATACAGGTGTTAAATCCACAGGTATTGCAACAGAGGATCTTTATTTTTTAAAAGAATTACATTACACTTCATTCTCAGAGAAGATGCTTTTGTGACACTGGTAAAAGCAGTAAAATTTGTTATCCAAGGAGCCAAGTTTTCAATTATTAATACAATACTGATACACTGATTTGAGATCGTGTACCATAAAAAAGATTAAAATAAACATTTCATTGGTTAGATATTAGTCAAAATGACTCTAAATACCCTTTTCCTCAGTTCCAAAAGGAACATCAAGCAACATTAAGTTACACTACCTATATTCTTCACCATATACAACTGCAGAGATGCCAAACAGGTCTGGACTCTGAACTCATTGGGCTTCAAGAATACATAAAAAAATCATTGGCCCTTAAAAATGGTTTATACAACAGTTAGGTGCCAAGAATAAAATGAGTTCACTGTTGTTGACAGAAGTTTCTAGAAAGGCCATCTTATCCTTGGCTGTAATGGTTAAACTCTTGTCACATGTCAACATGATCATCCCGGGAGCTCGAGTTGTGTGGATGCAGTGGCTGCACAACCTTGTGATGGCTGCCATGGCGAGGCACGCCGGGTGGACCTGTCAGACCACGTCCTGGGGAATTCGCACCCTCAGGGCCGTGCACTCGCACTCCTCCTTCAGCTCGGCGGGGGGGCCGAGGCAGTCGGACACCTCGCCCTTGGCCTGGCAGGTTAGGCAGCAGGAGGTGCGGCCCTGCTGTCGGCAGGAGGTGCAGGAGAGGACCAGCTGGCAGCAGAAATGCGTGGAGCACAGCTCGTAGCTGTCCCATGGGGTGTCGCAGTACCGGCATTCTGCAACAGGGGGCGCAATTGTGTGGAAGGGTGAATGAAATGTCTGTTTACCAAGAGCACTTACAGCCAGTGTCTTTTAAAATAAGCTCAACGGCACTCATAATGTGTTTTAACAATTGTGTTATGTTTAGGTTGCATTGCAAACATTTTATTTACTTAAATGACAATTTTATCCAGAGTGATCACAGAGTAGGGTTTGCCAGAGTAATGCTGCAATTGGGGTTAAGGGATTTGCTCAAGGGTCCAAAGGTGATCGTACTACGCTGCTGGCCATGGGATTCGAACGCATGGTCTTTCAGACACGAGCAGAGATCTCTTACCTGATGAGATACAACTTATCTAACTGAGCACGAATAATTAAGTTTTGGCACCATCCGTTAATTCTCTATAACCACTTGTTGTGTACAAGTCTGAGGGAGGAAACTCTTGTAACACAGGGAGAACAAAGTCAGTGACGGACATTCCAGGTACAGAAAGTAAAAATCCAGACCAAGATTTTGTTTCAACCAACCAGTTGAGTATAAAGAGTCACAGTCACAGAGCGTTCAACTGGCTGGTTGAAACAAAACCTTGGTCTGGATTCTTACTTTCTGGACCTGAAATGTTAACTTCTGCACTTAGTTAAGCTTACTTCTTGGTGGTTATTCATAAAAAAAAAACCCTTTCCCAACAATGCTATACTAACATATACAGTACAAATCTCTCAGTTTAATTACGACCAGGATCCAACCAGATACAGGTCTGTCTGAAACAGATTAAAAACCTGCCAAGCATTGCTGAATGTACGACAAAGAAAAAAAGATGAAATGTATATACCTGAGATGACGTCATTATTATAGGCGATTGCATATCGCTCATCAAACACGAACAGTTTTCCCCGATAGAAGCCGTCGGGAAATTCCTCCAGGTATTTATGAATGCCTCCTTTTAGTTGATATACTTCTTTACAGACATCCTGGGAAGACACACAATACAGCGCTTTTTCCTCTGCTAATAAATACTAATCATCCAAATGCAGAATACCTAAATAAAACAGAACACGATCTGACCTTTGAGCGGAGGTACGCAGAGCCTCGCTCGCAGCGAATGCCGCCGGTGCAGTACATGAGGACTTTCTTATCCCGAAAGAGTTCCAGGTTTTTATCCACGTAGTCTGGGAAGTAGCTGAATTTACGAATGTCAGGAGCCAGACATTTACTAAACTGTCCCTGGAAGTGAAAAATTGACATTCTATTATTTTATTTCTGTTATCTCAAATAGTGAAGGTTCTGCGATTCCCAGTGAGATGTGCCGAATAAATTAAACAATACATTTACCGTTTAATTACTTAGAAATAATTTAAAAATTGGCCGGATGGTTAGACTTATAATTACTTTGCATGACAACTTAGACTTGGCTTAAACGAGCCATAATAATGTATTCCATTAAGACACTGAAGCTTTGCAGTGACAAGACTCAAGGGAAGTTAAGATTTGTTTAATACTCACTATTTTACTTTCATAGAAGTTTCTGCAGTCCAGAAGGATGGTATCTGTGCATGAATCTCCTTTCGACAAAAACTTTTCAACTTCTTTGTGAAATTCTTCAGGCTCCAAATGGACGCCTAAGAAATGAGCATCAAAAGCTTTGTGTTTAGCAATATCAACAAAGCAATCGACAGCAATCCTGCTGCATGAGCCATCGATGACCCTGCTTCAGGCTGTAAATTTGGATGCATTTGTGCATTCCTGATGAAATGCATACAGCTAATCAACTTACCAGCCAATCTGTATGAAAGAACGTCAGGATCCACCCCCATCGGAACGATTTCTTCATAAACCCCCACCCTCAGGTTAGAGAAGCACTCTGTGCCTCCTTCACTTCTCTGTTGGGAAGAGTATCGTTTTGTTGTTCGTTCATGGAAACTTTTGCAGATACTGACCTCTTTAAAAATTTGTTAAGTTAATAGAAAATTCTCTTGTTGGTTCATATCACTGGTAAACACCCTGTGATAAACCTGCAGGCAACCTCAACCACGATTAATTGTGCTACAAGCGTGGGAAGATGGTATGTGAACGTTTTCCAGGTTAAATCATCTTCACCTTGAAATCCTCCTGCACCATCATTTTGAAGATTGGATGAGAAAGCATCGCTTCGACATATAACCCTGTGGCCACTTTGGTTCCTCCCACAGTTCCGTTTACACCCTCTCTCGCCACGCGAATCTGCAGTTGAACACAGCAGCAGACTTAAGAACCGGACTCATGCCGCTTTTCCACAGACACCAAGAACAGAGCCGTACCGGGGACCGACATTTTTACATTGTAAATTATCTGAGCCGTACTGCGAACTGGCGGTTTTCCATTACAGTTCATGCGAGCTGTATCCGCACTGGCATGGCTCTGCTTGCTGTTAGGGCTGAAAACGTGAACAAACCAAGCTGCTTGCACCACAACCATCCGACTAGTCAAAATGCAGGGACATACCGGTGTTCTGCATCAATATGCATGATTTATCTGAAGAAAAAAAAAGTCATATTCTATATATTATTCATTATTAGTAGTATTAGCACACCGTAATGTACAGTGCCACTTTATAATGAGGCTACCCATATAAAGGGTTTATGAATGGTTTATAATCTGATTATTAATTAGGTTGTAACACTTTGTAAATTATTAATAGGCTATTTCAAACAAGTCATAACAGTTTTCTTTTTATTAATGAGTTGCTACCATTTACAAGTGGCAAAAAGGAGCCTTATTGTAAGGTACCTAAGTGGTACCTAATGTATTAATGCACTCCCGATAACTCGTAACTTGAAAATTTACGGAATGGATTCGTAATGCAGCTTTACGCAAGCTGGAACTACGCCATAAATAGTCCGTCTTTACGACTTGGGTACAGCTCGGTTCCTATGTGCCAGTGGAAAAGCTCCATTAGTGCCTTCTGGGTATGGTGATGTTCTCACTCACAAAGAAAAATAAGCAGTAACACAAACACATTTTATTTTTCCGACACCTGCCACCATTAGATCCCTTTGATTGTTCACTATCAACAACTGATAAGGCCTTTTACTCACCTTGCCAGTTAGGTGTAATTTCTCACACAGCACTTTTTGCCACAAACAAATGAGGTGGGGGTCCTCCAATGGGCAGTAGCAGTAATACAAAAGAACTTCACCCGGACCGCTGGGGACCAGAACCGGCAACACAAAGCATGCATCACTGTGTATGAATATTCTGCCAGGTAACAAATTAATGCGTGCATTAAATATATCGGCTTCATGGCAGAAATTAAAAGCCCATACTTGACCAGCTGATCCTCATTAAAGTGGCTGTTTTGTGGGATCCAACATGATACATCCTGAGGTTCCTCTTCGCTCAGCGGTCTTTGTTCAAGACTTTCACTTTCATCCGTACTCAGCATCTGTTCTAAGATGCCTTGGGTATGCTGAAGTATTTCAGCATTGTGAGTCCTGGCGACGTGCCTGTGAATGGAAACTGGCTCCTTGAAGGTGTGTCTGCAGCACTGCCATTGACCAAGACCCACTCCACTGTGGACGGAAACCTTCTTAGAGGCTACGAACGTGGCAAAGGCCTAGCAGAAAACAGGCAGCACTGAACACCTGGAGTTTCTGACCTATTTTGAGCGAGCATGTTTATTTCCCTATCCACACAACTTACCTTCTTCTTCGCATGTGTGTGACGTTTTCGTAAAGCAGCCAACAAAGGAGGCCTCCCATGTTTGGGGGGGCAGTGGACAAGGTTCTCAACATCCATCTCGAGCAACTCCATACTGAGACTGTCCTGCTCGTCCATGTGATCACCGGACATGTTTATGGGGTATAAGCAGTCTGATACTGAAATTTTCCTGACGTCTGTGAATATTCACAATCACTGACATTATTAATTGCAAGAGAAATGTTAAGTTAAAGAAAAGCAGGTTAAGGAAAGCAAATAGGCACAAATATGGTTGACAATGAAACCAGAGAAAATCTGCAAAACCAACTTCATACATGCAAGTTCTAGTTCATGTAAGTCAAGAAAAGTGGTTTGCACGATGACACCATTTGTTGTTGATTACAGCAAACTGTAACATCATTGGTTAAACTGGTAACGACCTACAAAGTACAGGTACCCCATAAAACGTAGTGGAAAACAAATTAATGGACCAGTGTCATTATGAAAACCATATTATGTGTTAGGGTCGGAGCTGGAAATTAAGCCCACTCCACTCAGGCAAATAATTTAGACAAAAGGGGAGTAAAGAAGACGGAACACTAGCCTGGCTAGTACAAAATGTCAGACAACTTTTTTTCTGAACTAACCCAGTCGGCTAGTTGCAAAAAATCCTAAGTAACCCCTGGTTAGGGTAATGCACGCATAAATTCCATTATCTTCTCAATCAACGCTTTAAAAGAAACTGACAGAGGAAATGATCGGTATCAAAGGTTACAGCGAAATTTTAAGCTCGCCAATAGATAAATGATCAACAGTAAAAGATAAGCGACAACGATGTCGGTTATACTTATAGCACGCCTTTCCCATGACGAATCAGATCATTACATAGCGCATACAAAAATGAAAAGGGGGGAGTTTATCAATGAAGCAGTCAATAAAAGCAGCCGATACGTTAAATGTGCATGCTTGTAACGTGCATAAGTTAAATCAATAATTTCCGAGATGGCGCGCTCAGAACGACAGACCTGCAGGACCGCGTTTATCTGGAGGGTGCCACGCGCTACCGGAAACACTGGTCTTCCGCGCCGGTGACCCGGAAGTCATTACCTTAAATTCTGCCGCCATATTGTGGTGTTTTGTTTATTCCTTCCCCGCGTCTTTCATATCGCGTGGTGCAGCGTTGCGGAGTTGTTTACTTAAGCGCTGTAACCCGTGAGATAAGCAGTCGAACGATTCCTGTTTCTTTAGCACGGTTGCATCCAGTGCGTTTTTAAAATAATGTCCCGTAGGCGGCATAGCGACGATAACGACGGTGAGTATGGTACCCGGTCTTCCTGCATCCTTTCCCATTTGAGCGGGGGGCATCACTGCACTTTTATTTAGCTGTTTTTTTGAATTAAAACTATCAAGGTCGCGTTTATGCGTCTTCTCTGCCAGTTAGCAGTTTTATATAGCATGTTATCCTGGAAAAGCTAATGGCTTATAACTTTTTATGAGGGTAGTGCATTGATACTGGAGTTGATGGGGCAGGTAGATAACCTAGTATGTAATAAAACTTTAACTTTCTTTGCCATTTGACAGTTAAATTAACGTGGAATTTTGACGTGAACGTGCTGGGTTATATTTGTTTCATTTTTTAATTAGGGGGTCAATCTCATAAAAGAAGAAGGACATCTGAGCCCATTGAAATAGAAGATCGCCTCGAATCATTAATATGTAGAGTGGGAGAAAAGGTAATTTTCTGTATCTGCACCAAGATTGTTTATATTATTTGTGCAAGAAGATCTAATTCATAATGGACGCTGTATGCGTTTTTCAGGCCCCCACCAACCGGTATAAAAAGTTATACTTAAATGTGCATTTTGTTGTGCCGCGCTGCAAAATGTTCACGTGCGCTCCATCTGATTAAAGTATCTACGAAATGTACGTGAAAATGATATTTAAAAATTTGTTTTTTGATGTCTGTTCATTGTGATCTGCAGAGTACGTCCTCCCTTGAGAGCAATTTGGAAGGCCTTGCCGGTGTACTGGAGGCTGACCTTCCAAATTACAAAAACAAAATACTGCGCATCCTATGTGCTGTGTAAGTATCTCACATTTCAAGTTAGAGTCGCATCTTTTCAGAGGAACATTGAAATTCTTTTGCTTCATGAGTAACTTTTTCTACATCTGTTTTATTGTAGCATTAAGGGCTATGGAAGACAGCTCTTGATCGCTTACATTGGAATGACAACTAATACTAGACTTATTTCTGTGTTACTATAATTGCATTGCACTGCATTGCATTTCACACATCCGCTGATGTTGACAGGGCAAGGCTGCTGCCTGAGAAACTAACAATTTACACCACACTGGTGGGCCTGCTGAATGCGAGGAACTACAACTTCGGTGGCGAGTTTGTCGAGGCCATGATACGGCAGCTGAAAGAGACCCTGAAGTCAAACCTGTTCAGTGAGGCCGTTTATCTGGTATGTGCCGCCATAATTCAGTAAAGACGCTCAAACATTTCGCTGGTGCGCCAAGTCAACTGGATGCAATTAATATTTAATGTTGGCGCCATATTGTGACATGTCTATTTTCTAAATTTAGAAAATCTGGCCCCTGTGGGGTGTACACGCTCTGAATGCTTTAGGAAAAACTACTGGATTACAGTAGTCCTATTTTTAAGCCAACACCACACAGCACTGTGGAAGTAGGCTGAATCATTTCGTCGTAGACATTCATTTTGATGTTTCTGCAGGCAAAGGTTTAAAATTGTTCATTTTTGATCCTTCTTCCAAGTGCTTATGTTGGTTAGGCTCCAGGCTCAAGCAGCACAGGGTGTAAGGTTGAGCTACACCGGGTACAGAGTGCCACTCCCTCACAAGACACGCACGCACATTCACACAGAAGTGTGACGAAACGGTGCTACCCGCTGAACCTCTGTGCCATCCCAGAAGTTTGAGTTAATAGGTTGCCTTATAAAGTTTTTGGTGTTATTCCATTAGTCTAGTCTACACAATCAGGTCAGAGAATTAAGCTTATTAAATGAATATAATTGGTAATGCACAAAGTAACCCCATTTTATAGGGTGGTTCTGAGTGACTGAGGCACAATTTCTCCCCGGCCTTGTCTTTCAGGTCCGTTTTCTGGGTGACTTGGTGAACTGTCACGTGATCGCCGCCCCCTCGATGGTGGCCATGTTCGAGAACTTTGTGTGTGTAATACAAGAGGATGACATTCCACAGGTGACTGCTGCACTGCACTCTGCATTCCGGCAAAAGCCGAAAGACTTTTGTATGCGTCGGCGCGGCAGGGCGGCGTTTCAGCGCATGGCTCTCTCCTTTGCAGGTTCGCTCAGACTGGTATGTGTACGCCGTGCTCTCCTCCCTACCCTGGGTGGGCAAGGAGCTCTACGAGAAAAAGGACGTGGAGATGGATCGTCTGCTCAGCCAGATCGATGGCTATCTGAAGTACGTGCCATTTACATTTACATCATTAAGACAGCAGGGTCACACAGTCTCTGGAGCGATTGGGGGTTAAGCGCTTTGCTCAGAGGCCCAGCAGCGAAATCGCTCTGCCGACAGTGACATGCACAGACTTTTCAAGGGGCAGGTGGTCAAACAGGATGACCGACTGGTGATTTTTGCTGACTTTATGCAGTGGGGGAGATTTTGTATAATCAAGTTATTCAGAAAGGGCACTTGCAGTGTCAAAGGAGGGCACTGTGCTTCATTCAGGCAAAAGGGCCAGGTGCTCAGGCAGCCCCAGACTCGGTTTGAACATGCCTGCTTCCAAACACAGGAACAGTGTCCTAACACACTGAGCCACACACCATCCCCACATTACTGCACTGGCTGGTTAATCCCACCTCATCTATAATCTGATTGGTAATCTCTCTGATCCAATCATTTTTTTTTCCTTCTGCCCTCAGAACATTTTTCTGTCAGTAAAACTCCCATGAGCCCTTGAGCTCCCACGTCTCTGTTTTATCCTGTAAGATCCATCTGCTGCCATTTCAGGAGACGGCAGAAGACCCATGTTCCCATGCTGCAGGTGTGGACAGCAGAGAAACCTCACCCACAAGAGGAGGTAATGCAGATATTCTCATCGGCTCCTTGTGGGGTAGTAATATCCCATCGGTTTCTTCACAGTAGGACACGTACTTAAAAATTCTGAAATGGTGAATTAGCCCCTTGTTTTCATAAAGGTTAAAGCCTGGGTTAAGATTACAAGGTATTTAATATTAGAACCTGCTGTGAATCTCCACTCCTTTCTGTATTTAAAAATAACACTCGCGCCTGGGACACTGAAGTAACTAGCCTAGAGCATCAGACTATCCTCATAAAGTCTGCTGCTTTGTGTTTGGTCTCTGGGTAGCACTTCTTGAAATAATGCGGCCTTTGAATCATGTGATATTTATACCCTCCGGTTTTTGCAGAATAAGCTCTTCCGGTGATTGGTTTTATTTGTGTGTGTGTGTGTTGATTGGTCACCCTCGTCATGGCAGTACCTGGACTGCCTATGGGCTCAGATCCAGAAACTGAAGAAGGACCGCTGGCAGGAACGCCACATCCTGCGGCCGTACATCGCCTTCGACAGCGTCCTGTGTGAGGCGCTGCAGCACAACCTGCCCCCCTTTACCCCCCCGCCACATTCGGAGAGCGCAGTCTATCCCATGCCTCATGTCATCTTTCGTATGTTTGACTACACCGACGCCCCTGAGGTCAGTCCCCTGGGTTAAGCAGTGCAGAAGATGTGGCAGTGATGTGTCATTGCCAGTGTTTCCCAATTCGGTTCACGGGGACCCACAGACAGTCCATGTTTTTGCTCCCAGTAGGGAACTGGGACGGAGCAAAAATTTGGACTGTCTGGCATAGAGCTTTCCTGAGCATTCAATGCATTACTACTTAAAACAGCCTGGCCTGGTATTTTATCAGCCATAGACTGTACACCTTTGTAATAAAGTAGGAGATGTCCTTGCCTAAATCCTGTGACTATGCAGCTGACCTGAGGCCTGTTTTCAGGGCCCTGTGATGCCTGGTAGCCACTCTGTAGAGAGGTTTGTGATTGAGGAGAACCTCCACTGCATCATCAAGTCCTACTGGAAGGAGAGGAAGACGTGGTGAGCATCCCAGTGTCTAGTAGGCCCAGATGAAGCGACTCTTTGCATATTCTGAGACGTTATTGCTTCGGAAGTTCCTACACTGCGGAAGCGTGTCCCTAAAGTGATCTGAAAGACTGAACGCTGGCTGCGCCCGATGCAGAAATACTGATTTCCGATAGTGTGCAGCAGATGTACAAAGGTCTAGAATAAAGTGGGTGATGTTAAATGGAGATCAAGGTGGAAATGCTTTGCCTGTATTTTATTCTCCTGAATACAGTGCTGCCCAGCTTCTCAGCTATCCAGGAAAGAGCAAGATTCCCCTCAACTATCACATCGTAGAGGTACGCAAGCCCAGCCGTCATCATAAATGTTGGCTTCCCGCCTGGTAACAGTCTGTAAAAACGGCAGGATTGATGAGCAGGTCGCCTAGGTGTGGTATGTATGAGGCTGACAGCTGCCACTGGCGTCCCTGGGCAGGTCATCTTCGGCGAGCTCTTCCAGCTGCCATCGCCGCCCCACATCGACGTCATGTACACCGCTCTGCTCATCGAGCTGTGCAAGCTACAGCCAGGCTCTCTGCCGCAAGTCGTATCCTCCTCCGGCTCACCCGTCTGAACCTCGAGCCAGTTCTCTCCAGCTGTTAGGAAGCTTTTGGGGGCTCCATGGGCTTTTTTTTGCTATGAATGTTCAGAATTTGTCCATGAAAGGTTCAACTTAACCATAGACAACCAGCTGGCTCAAGCCACAGAGATGATGTATATGCGACTGGACACCATGAACACTACCTGCATAGACCGGTATGTGTCGGCCAGTTTATAAACCCTTAATTAATTGATGGGTTGTGTTGGTGTATTACCAAAAATGTTATTTGTTACAGTGCTCATAACCTTGAATTTCTTTCAGATTTGTGAGCTGGTTCTCACACCACTTGAGCAACTTTCAGTTCAGATGGAGCTGGGATGACTGGTAATAGCTGAAACTGCTATACTACTTCTAACAGGCTCGTTATTGCTTCTGTACAGTAGTTATTTTAAGTAGTGTTTAAGTTTTGGATGGGTATATAACAAGGGTATGTCCATCCCTGTATATAACAACCTCACAGCCTGTGTGACGCATGAGTTTTTGTTGAGCTAATATTGTTTCCCGTTTACATGTAATAATGTTCTTTTATATTTCATAATGTCCACCATGTTCATTTTGACAAGTGAGGCAGTCAGATTTTCTCTTTGCTTTAGGGTTGACTGTTTGGCAGTGGACCATGAGAAACCAAAGCCGAAATTTGTCAAGGAAGTCTTGGAAAAATGCATGCGGTACGTGGCTGATTCATGACCTCCGCTTTGCATGGAACTCATTTCTACTTCCAGCAATAGTTCTTTAGTTCGCGCTTTATGTATTTCTTCTGTAGAGTCTTGTTCGGACTGAATATGCGGCTTTCCTCCTAGGCTCTCCTATCACCAACGCATAGTGGACATCGTCCCGGGCAATTTTTCTCCACTGATCCCAGCCAATCCTATTTTCACTTTTAAATATGGTGAAGAAAGTAAGTTTTTAGCAGAATACGTTCTTAAATTCTCAGATTTTGTGTTGATAGGAAGAATGTCACAGTTCTTTAGTATTCTTGGTGCTGAACCTTGTGCTGATTCCCACAGACGCACAGCTGCCTGGCTACCCTGTGTCCATCACTGTCTCCAACGCCATCAAGAACCGGGCCTCCAATGAGGAGATTCTGGCACTACTGAAGGATGTGCCCAACCCTAACCAGGAAGACGACGATGGTCGGTCTACTTTTTGCTCCTCTTGTTGTACTTGGTTGGGGTGGAACCACGTCTACCTAAAACCGTATACTACAGTGACAGAAGATTCTCTTCAAGCAGCAGTATGTTGTACTGATAGAACATGCTCCCGTCTTGGTCATCCCCTGCCTTGTGCCCTGTGCTACCTGAGATAAGCTACCAGCTCATTGCGACCATGAATTGGATGAGTTCCAGTGTTGGAAGTTACTAGGATATGAACAAAACTCTAGGCATGAGCAAAACTGTATGTTAGCTTGTGGAAGTGTTACTTGAACAATAATGTTTTGAGGGCAGAAGGAAAAAGTAAAAGGAAACCAGATTATAGATGAGGTAGGTCCTACCAACTAGTGGAGGCGGGACCAAGACATCTGATTGGTTGGTCCTGCCTCCTCTAGTTGCTTAGACCCACCTCATCTACAATGTGATTTGGTTCTCTCTCTGAACCAATCATTTTTCCTTCTTCTCTCGGAACATTTTTGCATAAGTAAAACTCCCATGAGGTCTAGTTTAAGGAAATGGACTTAATACGTACAGGGTACCAGCGGTCATGGAAAACCTGGAAAAGTTTTGGAATTCTTGGATAGAAAGCAAAAGTTTTGGAAACTAGCCTTATTCATTTTTGTTTCCTGCTTCATTCCGCAGCGCGCTAACGGAAATGTACGAGCGGAAGTCAGTAGTTAACTACCTTCGTAAACATCCGTTTCCGGCACTTTTAAGGCACAGATTTTGCGTATTTGAGAGAGCTAATTTTTTGCTCGCTATTCTTTGTTTTATTTATTTTTTTGCACGTATTTCAATTTTATTGATCAGTTTCCGTTTACCTCTACCAATCATAAGGTACGTATAATTATTTTAATATTGTGATTTAATTTTCTTAATAGTTGAACCCTATTGGCACATTGGCGAAAGTTGTCCACCGTCTGTGTTTATTTGGCAAGCAGATTGGCTATTATCGTACCGAAAATTATAGTATTACTATCTGGAACTGCATGATCATCAAATCAAAGCAAACTTGTGGGTTTTGGAAAATTTTCTTATGGTACTGGAAAAGTTTTGGAAAAGTCATGGAAATTTATTCTGCCAGAATTGGAGGAACCCTGTTTGTATTAACGTCAAGTTTTTTGTTGGATTCCTACGACTTGCACGTTATCCCCGTCGCTCAAACTGAGTATAGACTGCTGTTATTTCAGGACTTTTGTATTTGGTTTTGGAGAATGTTAAACCTCACCACACTGATTCATGCCTTGCTCTCACAGACGAGGGCGATGGCTTCAACCCCCTGAAGATAGAAGTGTTCCTGCAGACTTTACTCAACCTGGCTGCGAAGTCGTTCAGCCACTCTTTCAGCGCCCTGGCTAAGTGAGCGAACCCAGGCTTTGCTGTGTGTCTGTGTTTGCACGTGTCCGTGCGTGCATGTGTGTATTTTTTTGCATGTCCTGCTTTCACCTGCTCTGGCTTTAATGTAAGCCTGAGATGTGCGTGGTCACTCAGCCCTGTGTCAAAGCCATCATCTTTGTTTGAAGTGCATTTATTTGGCCCTCAGAAGTGGCAAGAAGGTGCTATCCCATATGATCATGTGACTGGCCGTCAATAAGAGCGTCACTGCCCCTCCAGGTTTCACGAAGTGCTTAAGTCCCTGTCAGACAGCGACGAGGGGAAGCTGCACGTTCTCCGCGTGGTGTATGAAGTGTGGAGGAACCACCCCCAGGTCAGATGCTGCTTTGGTGTGGGAACGCAGCCAAACTTGAGATTATGGGGCGCAATCCAGAGATTAACGCTGTGTGTTGGCAGCATGTCCTGTTACTAGGCAGAAATCGTTATTTAGTGTTACATTTTCCTTTGTCCTTAAAATTCTGAACCTATTTTAATTTATTTGCTTGTTTATTTTTTGATGGTTGCATGACGTTTTTCAGTACAGTTGCTGTACTGAGTTGTCTTAAATTTGTGGATGTAACACACCCTATTATTAAACAGATGATTTCCGTGCTTGTGGACAAGATGATCCGAACCCAGATCGTGGACTGTGCGGCTGTTGCCAACTGGATCTTCTCTCAAGACATGACCCATGACTTCACCAGGTGAGCCTGGACTCAAATTCCCCCTGCCTGCGTAGTGATGCATTATCAGTGGTTGGAGGCTGGCTTGTCTTCACCGTCTCAGGTTTTACGTCTGGGAGATTCTTCATTCCACCATCCGTAAGATGAACAAGCACGTTCAGAAGATCCAGAGGGAGCTGGAGGAAGCCAAGGAGAAGCTGGAGAAACAGCAGCACAGGAAGGTAAAGAGGATCGGCGTTTAGCCGAACTGGGAAACTCTAGCAATGTCACCCACAGCTTTCAGCAGCACAAACATCTACCAGTTACTTCACCTTAATCTAAGTGCACATCATCCAGAGCTTTGGAAATACAATGTGCAAACGAGTGATTGGTCATGGGGGAGCAGGGCCATTGCCCCCCCCCCCCCCAGGTCGGTAAGGAGGCCAACGGTATCATTTTGTCAGGGACACTCAAATTATTTGCTACACCCCTGCATGGGGGCCGGGAACATATCCTAGCGAAGGGCAAAATGTAAGACTAGACCCTGGATGGAATGCCAGTCTGTCTCAGAGCACAAACTGGGCAGTTTAGAGATGACAGTTTACCCAGAGCAACCCCCCCCCCCATTTTATACCTGTATTAATTCAGGTGGAATTTTTTTGAAAAAAAATTTAGATGCTGTAACAGGGGGGTGGGGGGGCTGAAAAGTAGTGACTGAAGCTTCTTTTTCTTGTTGTTCCCTTGAACAAGCATAGCTCTAGTCCTGTTATAAAGGTGTGTGTGTGTGTGTGTGTGTGTGTGTGCGTGCCGCCCGCTCGCTGCCTTGCAGAAGGACAGCGGGGATGAGGAGGACATGGAGAAGAACAGCGACGAGGAGGATGGACAGCTGGAGGAGCAGATAGACCGGCTGCAGGAGAAGGTGGAGTCAGCCCAGAGCGAGCAGAAGAACCTCTTCCTCGTAGTTTTCCAGGTCAGTGGAGCTTCACCTCCAGTCTGCTACATGAGGGGGGCTTGAGGTCAGGTTCTTCCAAACAAGGGTGAAACGGGATGGAGGGAAAACTGCAAAACGTCCTGTCACGGTCACAGGAGAACAATGTGCAAAAAAGGGCGGAATCGTAGCTGGTGAACGCGTGGTCTGCAGACGCGATTTAGATGGCAATTGTGGCTTGTTTTGACGTCATTGGACTAGCATTTAAATGTTGCCCCAAGTCATCCTGCCCCATCTGTCTGCAGCGATTCATCATGATGCTGACCGAGCACCTGGCTCACTGTGAGACCGCCGGCACAGACTTCAACACGTCCTGGTACAAGAACTGCATTGAGAGGCTCCAGCAGATCTTCCTCATGGTACCGGCATTCCTCCTCCTCCTCTGTGCCGCGACAAGCTGGCAAAGAGCCCAGCTGGGGTCGCCTGGATACCCCTGGGATATACGGCAGATAAAAATAACTTCCCCCATTTGTCAGCGGGATGGCTGCGTTCCAGGATCGGTGTATAGTTCAGCTTAGACTCCCTTGTAAGATGTCTGAGTGCTCCTGCTTTGGTGTAAGGTTACTGTGTTTCTTATGAAGGTTCAACCTGTCAGAATTTTACATGGTCGGTGGTTCTTTGGCATAAAGTCTTGGCAGAAGCTAAATGTTATTTCACTCATGCAGTTATCTAGCATTATAAGTGTGTTTTGTTTTTGTATTCATAAACCTAATCTCCACATTAGACGCTACAGTGAGCCAGCCTGTTGTAGGGGTGGCCAACTTTATTCACGAAGAGCCAAGGTGTATGCGGGCTTTCGGGAAAACCTTTAGGTCAGCTGTTCAAAACCAGGCATGAGAACTCTTCAGCCAGGTTTTCCTCTAATTAGTGATCTAATTAGTTGCGGCAAAAACCCACACTCACAACAGCCCTTTCTAGACAAGACTGGCCATCCCTGCCCTATTGCATGCATTTAGTGTTGCATGAGAATTCTGTGCCTCATTCTCCCCTCCAGGGGGCGCTTGTGAGCATGTCATCTAAACATTGCGACAGGATGTGCCTGACTTGTGTTTTGTCCCACCACGCAGCACCATGGCACTATCCAGCAATACATGGGCACCCTGGAGGACCTGCTCTTCACGGCTGAGCTGGACTACCACATCTTGGCTGTGTACCGTCAGTTTTGCGGCCTGCAGGCGTGACGGACCGTCGGTGAGCAGGGCAGCCCGGCCCACTCTCCGCCGGGTGGGAGATCAGTGAAATCGAGGCCCAGACCACAACAAAAATGGAGCTTCTTGCATCAAGATGGCTGCTCTGGACATTATGATTAGTTTTAATTTTTATGTGCCATGCATCTTAATTAGAAGTGGTTAAATTGGCATATTTTGGTGCAGAATCTTTGCCAATAACTGTATTCCATCTCTTTTGTCGTACCCCCCCCCCCCCCCCCAATTTGAACCAGATCCAAGCATCTCCATCATTTTATAAAACATTGAACTTTTCTATGCGGGGTGTGTTTAATTTAAAAGGAAAAAAAAAGTGAACTGTGTGTAGGGATGGCGACGTTGTTGATTTTTTTCGAATTGTACAGGATGCTCCAGGGTCTCGTTTTTTTATTTTGGTCTAAAGCATTTCTGCCTGCGTTGGTTAGTTTGGCTGTGGGCGGCACACGTTCTCTTGCAAAGCCCTTAAAACATGGGTCCTGTTTGTGACTCCGGGGAAATGACACTGGAAACTCTTTTTGTTATTTTTTTAATAATGCTTCTGCCTCTCATCCTTTTTTTGGAGCCCGACTTGAAGCTTCCACTCCCTGTCATATAGAAACGGTGTCTTTTAACTGCATAAGCACATTGTTTTATCACCTCAGTAGCAGAAGTGTCTGAGCACCAGGATTGGCTGAATAAAATCCCCGGTACCGATATGGTGAATGCGCTGGCCTTGTGCAGTTGTCTTTCGTGTTCGGTTGATGCTGCATCTGTTGTGTGGTCATACCGTCTTGCCCTGCGTTTCTCCACTTTTCTCTTGCAATACTTGTGAACTAGGAACCTAAATTGTACTTCTTTTTTGTATGTTAGAATGGCCCTGACTGTCACAGTGTGACATCCTGAACACAGCCCCTCTTCCTTTCTGGACTTTTTGAGCCCCTTGGTAACTAGATTGAATAAGTGGTTCATGAATTAGCCTTAAAATCACCCATTTTTGTTGCTATGAATTTTTTATTAATTTTTTTGGAGGCAGGGGTGGTTTTATCAGGGTAGAATGTGTTTTGGGCCTTTGTTGGAAAGGCTGGGTTTGATTTTTATAACGATAGACAGCTTGACACGTTGTCTGTCTATCTAGGCCAAGGCATTGAGTATTCATACATTTTCTTTGCCATGCCGTACTCCCATGTTAGCACATTGCATAGTGAAATTTTAAGCTTAAACACTTTCTTGGGTCTTTCTCTTGTATTTTAATAAATCTCTGCTATTTTAAAAATAAAATGTAACATAGAGTGGGGTTTTAATGCCAGGGGAAACTAGAGAGATGTTCCCACATTTCTGTACAGTTTAGCTGCAGCGTGTTCTCCAATTTGTATATTAAAAGAATTCCTCTTAAAAGGAAAACTAAGTGCCTTTGATTTTCAAAGCTGAATGACAGCATAGATATACTGTCGAGCTTTTACTTGTGTAATGTGTGGTCTGTCGTGCAATGCAGATACTTAGAGCACAAGCCGATGCTTTTGGAACAGAGAAACTTTTTCATCTAGAGATAATGCAAGCTCTAGGTAAAATGTCTTTAACATTCAGAAAGCTGCACTTTTTCCATCCTTTAAGGAGTGTTTTTCAGATGTGTTCAGTGTAGAGAAGCTTTGTGTTTATGACTATGCATGCCAGACTAAACACTGTAACAAACGTGTCATTATGAAGATTATTTAGTGTTGTGGTTTTAATCCCACAGTGGTTTGACAAGGTAGAACAGAAAAATAAATACTTTACCCTGATGACATTCCCCATTGTATAAACATAAGCAGGCTGATATACTCTAGTGGTGATTGCATTTCTATACCCCCCATCCTCCACTATGCATCGCATTGAATTTTATTCTTTGACTGCCGTTACCATCGCGGCGTTGTCGCATGGCTGCCCAAGCTCACGCCAGCTGTTACTGTCACCCTTTGTGCAACATTGCACAGAACCTGACACCAACCTTCTTCCTCCTGACGCCACATTACCCTAAGATACACGCTCTCCATCTTTCTGTGACGGTCATTCTCGATGTCGCGAATCTGTTTCCCCCATTACTGCTTTCCTACAAGCCACCTTCGCCGGCCACTTAGAATTTGTTCTGGACCCCTATTTTGTTGCCAGGGTTACACAGAAAGTAGATTTAGTATGTGTGCACTAATGAAGAATTGGCCAAATGTTACTAGGATTGACCTTTGACCCTTTCGTTAATTAGTAGCGATAAATTAGGGGCACCATGAAATTAATCTGATGCTTCCAAATCAATCGCTGTAAATCTGGCACAGCTAACTGGTTCAGTATACAGCTGAAGCGTTTTCACCCCCCTGCTGACTTTTGTGAGCAGATTACACTTGATTAGAGCTTGATGTCTGTAGCGTAGCTGTTTCAGCCTGGGGAACAGGGCGTGCTGGTGGATTGCTGCTCTTTAGCCAATCAGTGGCCTCGATTTGTTATCACTTGCTGATCGATAATGTACTGCTTCCTTCCATCATCACTGCTCTTGTCCACAAGTAATTTCCCATTTTGCTGTTCGGAGCAATTATGCGACTGTGCCCCACACCGTGTCCGCGTGCCAGCTAGCAGCTTGGCTGAAATCTCGCTCTAAAGGCAGCTAGGAAAGTCATTCAAATGCTGGACGGCGAATTAAACTGCAAAACTAGCGGAGTGCTCAGTATGCTCATGCTACACTAATGTGTATTGTTACTATATTAAGTGTGATTTAATACAAGGCCCGATGCCCTTCTCCAGACAGCAGTATTACAAGAAACATTTTTTCCCTTCCTCTTTCTTATGGACCATAAGGGATAAGTGGTACAACCAAATGGACCAATCATTCGCATTTGTGTGGATTTGTATACCTCTGATTGGCCTGTTTTGTCCTATTTAGGGACCAATGACGACATCAACATAATGGTCTGCTTTAGCTGGTCATGTTCCTCAACATTCTGTATTTAGTTCCCCGTTGCCATCGCCAGCACTGACACTGTGGAGGGACCAAACAGTGGCGGCTGAGAGGATGTGGGGGAAGAGTGAGACAGCGCAGTATCAGCCCATTAGAAATGAAAGCTTGTTTCACACCATTCCAGAGGATCCTATTCCCATCTGAAAATGCGATGGGCACATGCAGGAAAGGGATGGAGAAGTGAAAATAGACATTGAACGGCTTGCCGTGTATTGCTGCTGATCTGTAGGGTCTTTTTGTTGTCTCCATTGAACTGGGCTGGTTACTGGACTCAAGGAGAGTTTGTACCCCGGAATGGACTGACATCCCATTCAGGGTATCCTGGTGCTTCCTGTCTCGTAGGCTATGGGCTCAGTGCATTGCTATACTCAGGTGTGGACTGGCTGCTGGGAAGCTTGGGAATTTTCCCAGTGGGCCAGTCTTTCTTCCCCGACCCTGGCATTATATAGCCTGTATGCCAGGGGTACCCAAACCCCCCCCCCCCCCAACTGGTGGCAAAGTATACCAAGGGGGAGCCCCCCCTCCCCTTCCAATCAGTGGCAGATTCCAGTTGTCAATCCACCCCTGCCTATACTGGAAATGTGTTTATGAATTTTCTGAAAGGAATCTAATTTCAGATGTAATCCTGACAGCTATAAAAGTGGTAAGAACCAGGCAGGCTCTAGTTTTTCAGTGTACAGGTGGAAACGGCAATTGGCTGACCAAAGAATCAAGCAAAGTCCTGGTGATGAATCGGGCCTGTTCTGAGTGAGTTAACAGTTTGACATAAGCATCAGCTGTCAGTGGAAGTGAGACCTCTGAGATGGATTTGATACAGAAAACCCCTCAAGGCTCAAATCTGGGAACATGAAATATTGCAGGTCTATTTGACATATTCTTTCATTCTATATGATTGAACCAGTAAATAATGTCAATGAACACAGATTAAAGCAGCTGAGTTTTTGGGTTTCTCAGTTCCTACACTTTTGAGTTTTCACAGTTGAACTGCTTTTGTATGAATTAAGGAAGAATCACTCAGACAGTGCATACCCAGGTACAAAGATGAGGTCAGTGTTGCTTGTTAGGTGGGACTTTACTGCTAGTGTCGTGACAACTGACAATACGCAGAATACAAAAAGGGCAAAAGTCCACATAGCCCCGCTCCTGTATCATGGATGCGTTGAGAAGAAAGTAAAAACTGAATATGGCAGTGGTGCCCTACTGTGAACTCCACAAAGTGCTCTCCTTAAGTGCTAGCCAGCGGCCTCAAAGAACCTCTTTGTTTGGCCAGCGCGTGACCCAGGACAGCGCACTGAGTGCTCCGTGACAGAAACAATGAAGAGAATCTTACTTTTGCTGTGAGTGGGGAAAAAGACTCATATTGGCCCTTTTGATAATGTTTTGTAATATTTAGGAATTTTTGATCTAGAATAGTTTGGTGCCCCGTCCTGGGTTGTTCCCTGCCTTGCGCTCATAGCCTCTGGGATAGGACCCCCCGCAACCCTAAATTGGAAGAGCGGTTATGGAAAATAGATGGATGGTCCAGGATGTACACCAGCCATTACCTACCTGCACTGAGTTTGTGCCTGTGATCAGTAGGTCACTGGTTCAAGCCTGGCTTCGGGAGAGTAGTCACATGATTGTAGGTCCTTGTGCAAGGTCCTTAACCCCCAGCTCCATGGGTGCAGTTGCCAGTTGCCATCCTTCACTGCCAAGCTCACTCTCACCTAAGTGTGTGTTATGCAGAGCAAGCTGGGGTAGGAAAAAGTTGAATTTCCCCGCACAGATCAATTGAAGTGTCATTAAAAAACACCTACATTCTGTCTTTTCATCTTCAGTCTGCAACTCAATGCCACCTCATGTTCGTTTCACCAAGTGGTTCCTCAATGGAGGAACCAGGCACCCGTCCATATCCAGTCAGCAGAGTCCCACTCAGCCTTGCAGAACTGCGCCAAGACCCATCTTTTTTGGAAACACCTTAACTTGCTCATTCAGCCGCTGACCTGCTCTGCCTTCATTACCTGTCCCTTGGTTTTGGTTTTTGGCAAAACTGGATGCATTTGTATTTTGTGCCTGTCTAGTACAAACCTATCCCTCATGGTGTTTTTGATTTTAATTGCACTTCTGTTAGGTCCTTACAATGTGCTGTGATGCATCGCATAGCTCTTTTTTTTTTAATGCCAACTTTTACTCCTTACTGGTCATTCTTTAGAAGCTCAGCCTAGTAACATGTGCACCTCAGTTGACTCCGTGACAACTGTATGTTTGTGATGTTTTATCTGTCTCACTTGTATGTCTCTTTGAGGGGACAAAAGCATCTTCCAGATGGCTCAAAATAACAATGCTATAAATTATATGCTCCTTAGCAACCAAGGAGCAGGGGCAGAAGCCAGTGGTCTATATGAGAGAGGGGTCTGTGGGAAATAAGTGCACGGCTGCACCCATGGCCTTTGAAAAAGGTAATATCATAGTGCTTCATAGGATTGTTTTCGTATTTGTTAGTACAGCTGCGTGTGAGAATACCGGCCAGTGGCTTCACGAATTAGACAGCTATAGCTTTTGTACTGAAAACTGAGAAACGCCTCACTCAGTTGGTACAATAGACGTGTGGTGAAGGTACTGCAGACTCCTCACCAGTTAGATGCCCTACAAGAAAGGCTCTGAATTGGAAATCTCTGCACTGGCTGATGGGGGTGATGGGGGTACACCCCCCCACACCCCCCCACATTGCTAAGACACCCATGAGATGCTGGTAGAGCGTAAATTCCTAACTGCGGGGAAACATTCTCTCATTCTCTTCATTTTTTATTTATTTAACATTATTTCCGTGTCCTGAGGATAAAAGAGGCTTTAAGGCGACTGACAGTCCAAAACAATGACATCGCCCTGCCCTCCCAAAACCCCTTTCCTGCATCACTCATGCTTCAAGGCTCAGCAGCAGCAGTACGGAGCTCAGGGTCAGGCTGTCCGCCAGCAGGGGGAGCCGCACACACCTGACTCAGCACAGTGTACATACAGTGCTCTGCCAGCAAGGGGAGCCACACACACCTGACTCAGCACAGTGTACACACAATGAATCAGGCCCAGTAATAAATTAGTCGAGCTGAACAGTACCTTTTTCCAGCAGTCTCTGACGGTGTTAATGAGAAGATAAGGAAGAAAAAATATTTTTCAAAGAATCACTTTACTAATATTGTGATTAATGCAATTCACTATTAATGACTAATGATTAATAGTAATTCTAATAATTATAATAAAGTCACGGGATAATGAAATTATGTAGATCAGGGCTATCCAGCCTTATTTAGAGTAAGAGGTAGTTCTACTAAGAAAATGAAATGGGGAGCTACATGTTTCTTACAAGATTATATATCAACTGGGTGGGGGGGGTAGTTACAATAAAAATATATAATAATCTAATGTATAAGTGGGGGGGAAAAAACGTAATTAACATATTCAATCCGATATTTGAAAAGTATTTGCGAGGTACTCACTGATGCATTGGCGACCAGTGGTGAGTATAAACTCATAGCCAGGGGTGTTGCTAACGATTTTCGGGCCCCCAGTCCGAAACCAATCCAGTTATTTTTCAAATTTATGCACCCCACCATGGCACCCCTGCTCATAACCAATAAATAATATGTATTAATGATAACAGATAATGATTGAATGTATAGATTATATTACAAACTTTAACACATAAATGCATCCATTCCTTCCACAAAAACATGGCTCTGTAAGGGGAAAGAGATGTGTTGCCAGAGACGGGCCGTTCCCCTCCCTCACATCAGCTGTCGGACGCTGCCCCACTAGAGCATCTCATTTAAGGACAGCATATCAACCTTTCTTCAGCACCCTCCCCCATCTGACAGGTGAATCAAAGAAGAGCAAGCAGAAGGTATCTGGGGCACTTTACAGCTGACACGCCGCATTAAAACTCATGACCAAAATGATTAAGCTTAAAGTGATCTCAGACTAACTCCGGACTTAAATTTCATGCAATTACTCATCACACAAACAGCCTCACTTTTCACACAAGATATAACAACTATTTGCATAACAGAAGGAGAACATTAAAATTTAGGGAGCTACTGATGGCACAAACCAATGCATTTAGTAGTGCTAATATAGCGGCATTCCTCACGCGAAAGCCGTCAGGTTTAAATTAGCGCTGATGTCGTTTCTGTGAAGCAAATATTCAATGTATCACTCTTTGCTGTGCGGACTCCTTACAGCTCAATAGCGCTCAGTGTTGTTTGTCGTTTCCATTTATATAAGTCATTTGTGGAGCTCAGAGCGTATTAGAGGTCTGCGCTATATTAAAAATGTTCGTGCCGCCGATGACATTGGAAGCGCTTTTCTGAAAATGAATTCAGAGCACTTTGAAAGAGTGACTGCAGGATGTTCTGGGGGAAAAAAAGAGTCGCCCACTGACCGTATGAGCGAAAGGATAAAAGGACCCCAAAGCAATCACATTCTTTTGTTAGCACTGGTGGTTAAACTTTGACATGAAGAAATGGAGCACAGTGAACAGATAACATTGCAGCATGGCTGTTCCTTACTGCAGCACTTACTGCAACACTTTTCCTTTAGCGGCGTTACTTAAATCGACATGTTTATACCCAGCCAGTATGGCTGTTTTTTTGACCAAACGAATACAGGCCCAGGCCGTTGGGGATTTGAGACATACATTAAGCAATTAAATAAGTAATGAAGTTGTTTCCGGAATATGTGGCTTTACAACCATGTGATACTTGAGAATATGCGGGGGAGGGGGGGCGGGGTATATCCATATCACTGAAGTCACCCGGTGGCCCCTCACCAGCTCTCTACTTGCTGTGGAGCATCTAGATGATTCACCTGCTGAGGCTGGAATCAGCGCCTTCACCAGCTCCACCCTAAATAACAGTTCTTGTGTTTCAGAAGATACATTAATTTCAGTAGGTACTCCTGCATTACATTGACGTTAAGAGCAGATATAGCTGCAATGTGCTACTCTCGTACATACGGACACTGTTAGTGGCATTTAAACATGCCCTCAGTATCTATATGAATTCCAAGAAAAGACTGGTTTTAACTCCACATCCCCTGCACATCTCTATTTACTGTTATCGTGAAGAGACTTGCTTTAACGCCACATTTCCTGCACATCTTACTTTACCATTATCATGAAAACTGGCTTTAACTCCACATCCCCTGCACATCTCTCTAACCATTATCGTGATGAGACTAGCTTTAACGCCACATCCGCTGCACATCTCCATTTACTGTTATCATGAAGAGATCGACTCTAACTCCACATCTCTTTTTACTGTCATCCAGAAACCTGTTTCTGGCTATGCGATGATAGCATATGTCAGTTTTACTTCTGCTGAGCTCAAACAACAACAAACACACCTGATTAAGAAAACAGCTT
Source organism: Mormyrops attenuatus (assembly GCA_026777985.1). Lineage (NCBI taxonomy): Eukaryota > Metazoa > Chordata > Actinopteri > Osteoglossiformes > Mormyridae > Mormyrops > Mormyrops attenuatus. Next base: position 7,560,488 of record JAODKC010000016.1, read on the forward strand.
ACCCTAATTAAAATAAATGAACATGCTCTATAAAGAATGTTCCATTCGTTAGTGAGTTCAAAAATGTACAGGATTCTTTAGAACAGGTGTCATTTTTATCTGGGAATCTTATATATATATAAGGAGTACTCCTTCAGTATTTGAAATGCATAAAAGCTGACATTTTGAGCTAATAATTCAGACAGTCTTCTCTCGCTCTAAATTCTTCCAAGTTGATGATATTCTATTGCTTAATGCCGAAAATGGGGGTGGGGGTTCTCGAACATTCAGGGTTAAGCTTGAGGAGTGTGTAGATTGCAGCGTAACTCCAATTTCCTGGTCTCCCAAGGGAACACGGGGCCTTCCGTAATCAAAATGTACATAAATCATAATAAACGGCACATGCTAATTACATGTGAAGAACTGACATCATGGTAAGACTAAAGATGCCAACATCTGTTGCAACAAGCAAACACAACACAGCATTAAAAGAGTAGGGGCGGCAGCAAAAACAAGATTAACCGACCGTACACGGTGAATTTCTATAGTTCCATTTGGTGTGTATCCCCAGCAAGGATCTTATTCAAAATGTCAAGCCAGATAAACCTATACGGCATTCGTTTGCAATTATGGACAGATCGGAGATTGATTATGAATTAAAACATCACAGTTTGTCTCACTCTTAATAACATTTACTTATATAAAGTTTATTTTTTGTAATAAGTAAGGTCGTTCTTACATGGTTATCATGGTAACAAATACATACTTCAGTTTCCCATCAGGCTACAAAAGATTTGAAAGCATTATATGTCAGATCAAAGTCAAATTAATGATGTGGAAAAAAATAATACATTTCCCATAGCTTCAAAATTAGTTGTTGCCTGCTTGCTGAAGAACCAGCAGCTGTTTCAGAGCAATTACAGATTAACTGAAGCGTAATTTTACACATACAATTTTAATACATGGAATGTAAAAACTATGTTGTAAATCTGAGTACCATTCATTTTGGTTAAATGGTGATTAGCAGTAATAACACACTCCTTGTTACATTGAAATGTCCATTTGTTTCTTTGAAAATCCGCAAGGCTTCATTTTATTACCTATAGTGATCAGCACCAAGGGTGCATTTGCACCGGGGCTGGAACTGCTTGTTACAAAATCAAAAACATGGTTTTGTCTATAATTGCTCAAACTGTACCTTAAGATACCCTCTCCAAACCAGAAGCATGGACTCCGCATATTGATTTAAATGCAGATCATATGGAAAACCTGAGCATTCCAGTATAAAACCAAACTATCCTTATGATAGGTCCCTAATGCTTTTCAGTTTGTCACATAATTAAATAATTAATAAAGTTAAAAACTGACACAAATGTCCCAGTATCACAATTTGCATAAAGTGCATAAATCCCAGACGACATACCAAATACTCTCGACCCTCCATGTGCATCAATGAATGCTGACTGGCAAACATTCAGGAAACTCACTGCACACTTTCTCTTTTAGCCATAACGCATAATCCGGGGTTCGCTAACCGTTCAAAGGAAAACACAGCGCTCCATCACTGTTTAGAATTACAAACTTCTTCCTCTCTGGAAGACTTTGGCGCAGCTTGTTTGCTTCAAGCATGAGAAGACTGGTTGTACTCACTGTTTAACATGTAGCAAATTTCTATTTCAGCTTTTGAAGTATACATCAGTCATTTAAAACATCCTCAACAGCTTCTTCTTGGGTTTGAACCTGTCCATTGATCAGACCGTCCATCCATCCATCCATCCATCCATCTTAGAATGTTGACACAAGTCTACGATAGCCCAGGAACTCTGAGGTCAGCAATAAATATTGCTATAAACTGAAAACTGTAAACGTTTCACTCAATGTTCCTGAAGTAAGTGTATCAGTATGCTAGACATCCAGATTAAACCAAGCTGCGTTACTGCAGTCCGATGGCACCATTATCTACTACAGACTAGAGTTCAGTAACATTAAAGCATGCTTTTTTGTGGGGAGGGGATTCCCCCCCATCAGTCCTCATTTTCCTCCATGACACCTTGTGTGTTCCCTGGACTGTCCTCCTCTTCTCCTGCTTTCTGGGCGGCCATCTCCTCAGCCCGGAGCCTCCTGTAGTTTGTGTGGAATAAGATGACGAAGAAGCAGGAGGCCACGCAGCACAAACCAGCCATCACCAGCACCGGCACTGAGAAAGGACAAAACACACAAGATCTGAAGATGGAGGCCGAGACAACACGGGGACAGGAGTGAGACAGCTCAGTATCGGTCCATTACGCATTAAAACTTGTTTCACACCACTCCAGAGGATCCTATTCCCATCCGAATGTGTTTGGTATTCATTTACTGCTGGCGCTATGGGCTAATGCCTGAAAGTATTTCTCAGAAATGGGCAGGAGAAGTGAAAATAATGATTAAACAGCTTGGCATGTAATGCTGCTGTTCTTGCTGTGAGAAACTGCTGATAGTAAGAAGGAACATCTTCCTGGCAGATGTGCAGAGATATTTTTAGTGACTATTGAGCTGGTCTGGTTCTTGGACACGGGAAGCACGAGTTTGCTCTGGTGATTTGGGAACATGCACTGAAAACAAATCACTACCGGCACCCACGTAGCAAATATTTGTACACAATTTACCACATGACCCAAATCTAAAAATTACAGATATGGAGCATCTCCTCAGAATTCAGCATTTTTCCCAAAATTTCCTGCCTGTCATGATTCTTAGTTATGCCATTTTCTTATGGGAATATTACTTTTAAGCAGAGGTGAAAAGATCAGGTGCAGAAAGTACAAATCCAGGCCAAGATGAGCACTCTGTCACTGTGACTTTTATACTCAACCGGTTGGTCGAAACAAAACCTTGTCCCGGATTTGTACTTTCTGGACCTGAACTGTCCACCTCTGCTTATAGGTAGCTTTGGTAGGGAGTATAAACAGGAAGTGTTATAAAGGTGATAAAGAAAATACAGTCCGGTTTATTTCCCCTCACCTCTCCAACTCAAAGCAGCATCTTCCCCCAAAGCACACACAGAGAATGGAGAATCGGCCAACTTCTGGGTCAATGCCTGAAGCACCACGATGTATAAAATCGACTGGACCTGTCTGATGGGATACAAGAAATAGAAGGGATAACTAAACAAAGATAATGCTGTCATGGACCAGATCTGCTTCAATACTACAAAAAGAAAATCGACACATTAAATAGTGTTAACCTATCCAAGGTATATCAACCAAGATGTAAGAAGTTAGACAAGCTATTGTGCTAGTTATGTGGAACACACTCTTCCAAGCTCCAAAACTCCTTCAGCCATTTCTCCAATCCCATGGGGAAACATTTCACTTGTTTAACTGAGGGAATATTCAAGCACTACTTACCCAGAAATGAAGATCAGGCCAGCGGAGGACGCCTCTCCAACGGGATAGGAACATTCCACCGACAGTTCCATCACAACCGGGAACACGGAGAATCCAAAAAACCCAAAGAGTGAGCAGATGGCCGCCACCATAGCTTTCTGGTCCCGCATCTGAGACACCTAGCAGGACAGCCAAAGTGAGGCACATGAAGGAGGTGAAAACCTGGTGCCAGTGTCACCCCGTCTTATCCTGAGCATCTGGAACCCCAGCTCACCACCGCCAAGACGGCGCAGGCCAGCGCCGACAGGCTCATGTTGATCTTGGAGGCTTCCATGAAGTTCTTTGTCCGATCGACGTAAAGCCCGAGAAAGGCTGCCCCCACGATGCCAAACACGATGAAGAGAGCTCCACAAAGCCCAGAAAAGTCCTGCCCCGGGAGACAGAGAGGCCACGATGCAGGTCACTGACCTTCCCAGCATCTCAGCACGAACATGCAGAGCTAAGAACGCAGTCGGTGTCCATAAGCATGTTATCAGCAATAAACAAATTGTATGTTTCCGTTTCATTTAGCTATGCTCATTTTGCTCTTCTTATGTTACTTCTCTAATGAGTTTTATAGCTAATATACTTATTGTTTAATATACATGTTGATGCTAACAGATAAAGGCTATAAGCTATTATAGATCTTTTTTGTATGTGTGCTTTTCTCTAGAAGTATCAAAATGTACATGCTGGAACCAGATACTTCTACAGGCAGATTTCGACTGACATAAGTAATCCGTTCCACAAGCCTTTACGCAAGTCAAATTTTACGTAAGTTGGAATTACCTTGCTTTATCATTGAAGACACTTTATAGCAAAAACATACTAAGTAATACATACAAAAGAACACATTAAATAAATGACAAAAAATTGCTTACAGGCAGCTCCTCTACCTACGAACTTTCAACTTACGAACTTTCAGGCATACATACAAAGAGGACTGTATGTCCAAATTGTGTTCATTGGGCTCCTGTTTCCTGTCTGCAACATCAAATTTTGTTCTGCGTGCCAATTCCGCCTAGTACAAATTCTGGCCACTACACCCGCCGCGCAGCAGCATAACGTGCGTACTCCCAGCATCCCGGTTCTTTGTACTTGCGTTTCGGTAAGACGTGCTCTCTTGAGATCAAAGTTTACTTCGTTTTTATTGTGTATCCATTATCCATCATAGTTGGTGAAAAGCGTAAGGCTAGTGATGAGAGATTTAAGTACCCTTAAAATGATGTTGAATAACGACTTGCATACATTTCAAGTTACAAACAGCAATTCAGAATGTAACTCATTCGTAAGTAGAGGAGCGTCTGTATATTGCGTTTTTGTGCTTTCGTAGTGTATCTCCAATTTTTTGTGCAAGTTCAGATTTACTTAATTCAGGTTTACGTAAGTCAAGACCTGCCTGTATATCAAAAATCAGAGAGTCAAATGTATTTCAAGTACGTTTCCTTCGAATCGCGTGTGCTTCTTGATAAAGCCATGCGAGGGTTTGCGGCTGCTTACATTTGTGTATCCTCTAACACAGAGGATCTGCTCCAACAGGGATGAGAAGCAGGTGAAGACGCCGATCCCAGTCCCAAAAAATAGCAGAAGAATCATGTACTGCTTGTTCCTAAGTAACTAGGGAGCAGGGAGAGAAGCCAGTGGTGATGCAGGAAATCTGTGCGTGTGGATCGTTAGACAGATGGGCGTCTTCCTGGGCCCATGGCCTTGCTTAAAAAGATGATGTCATAGTGCTTCAAAGGACTGTTTTCATATTTGGTAACGCAGCTGCGTGTGACAATACTGGCCAGTCGCTTCACAAATTAGACAGAGCTAAAGCTTGTGTACTGAAACACGAGAAACACCTCAATTGGTACAATGGTGCCTCAAGTCCACTAGACATGTGATGAACGTACTGCAGACTCCTCACCAGTTTAATTCCCTGCAAGAAAGGCTCTGAATTGGAAGTCTCTGCACTGGCTGATGGAGGCGATGGGGGTACACTCCCGCGGATACCCAGCGTTGCTAGGAGACAGACGATAGACGCTGGTATAACATAAATTCCCAGCTGTAAGGGAAAACAGACACAGAAACTTAGCATGAATGGTTTCTTTCCAGTTCACTGTAGATTAATCTAGATTTTACTAAACGTTTAAAAGCATCTGAAAATGTGTCATTAAAACGTAGTCAAATCTGCCATGTAGAGTACAAAGTGAAATGTCTTTCTCGAAGGCTTACCAGTAAGGGAAGGTTGCCGGCACTCCCAGTAATCATGGGGGAGAATATATTGGCAAACAGAAGACCCAGGGGGTTTGCTGAAAGTCGAAAAAGGGTATGTAAGCACAACTGGGGGGTCTGTCAGCCGGTTACCTTCATATAAATGTCAGATTATCTTCATTTTGGAAAAAAGGGGGCATTGGATTAGATCAGATAATTAATACAAAACCACTCAAATCAGACGATCTCTTAAAAAATGAGCCCCACCTCATTTTAAACGTAACGTTTTTTAGCTGAATTATTCAAACGTCTTCAAATGGTTCCTGTGAGGGTAAAGCGGCAGAAAAATGGTCACGGAGGAGGATAAGGTTGATTTACGCACACATGGAGGCTATCATGTTGGCGGTGGCCCTCTGGTGCTCGGGGAACCAGAGCGCGGCCAGCTTGGTGGGAGAGAAGATGACCAGCGGCTGGGCCATGGCACACAGGGTTTGGCCGCACATCAGCAGGGGGAAGCCCCACACCGCAGCCGGCAGGCCCTTCAGGGTACCAGCGTAGCGGAGAAGACTGCCCACCATGTTCAGCCAGGAACCCAGGATCAGCTGAGTCACAAGACAGAGGGAGGGTTGGGCGGGATGGAGATAGGATTAAATTAAGCTGAAGGAGTCACCAACAAGATTACTAATAATACCGCAATTTCCGGTAGTACTTCCAGTACCAACTGGGCTGTTTGAGTCAGCACAGAAGGATATTAAAGGCTCCAGTGCGTATAATTTTTAGATCTACCTTTCAATGGGACTCAAACTAAACCAAGGAGCACCGATGAAGGCCGGCCTCTCTTCAGATGACTTTAAATAGACAATTAAGACGTGTGACGGGGTGAAAACCAGCAAGCCATAGAGGGTGCCCCTGCCTTCTGCGCAGAATGGTGCGTACGGAAAGATGCTCGCTTGACCTGCTTATGTAGATGGGAGACCGTTTTGAGAAACACACATTAAATTCATTTACTGTATAAAATATACCAAGTTGTAAATACACTATTTATTGCTAAGATTTGTACATTGCATGATTTTTTTCCCCCATGCTCTCGTACTGCACTCTCCTTAGCTGTTTAATATAAAAAGAATCCTTTGCTAAAATTAATTCTCCACAAAAATTCAAGACCTTTAACCTCAATACAAAAAATAATAATGTGGTTCTTAGAATCATTGACTCCTTGCTCACAATAGAATAGGTAAGATGAAAATCGCTATTTGTTTTCTACCATGCTTTATATGAATACTGTTATCAGGCTAATATCTTGACTAGCATGTGGCACCGACCCTCCCCCCCCCCTTGTCTGCACCTTCTAGCTTCCACAATCAAGCCAGGACCTGGATGTTTGCACTTTGCACTAAATTCGCCTGGTGAATCTGAACTATGAACTGAATTTTTATGAGGGATTTTACCACCTTCCCACTGTTTGCCCCCTGTTACCTATCCTCCTTCCATCATTATCTACTTTTACACCCTTGTGCAAATTAATTGAAACAAGGTGCCGTGTCTATATGCAGACAGACTGACCACAGTTAAGACAGACATCACAGCCACATTAATTCATACTGATCCCCTTTGGTCCGGATTTAGGACCCGGCGGATTGATAAAAATTGCATGGGAATAACCCAGGATGGGGCACCAATCCACTGCAGGGCACACGCACCATTCATGTCTATGGGGAATTTGGCAACTCCAATTAACCTCAGCATGTTTTTGGACTGTGGGGGGAAACCAGAGAACCCAGAGGAAACCCCACAATGACATTATTTCGCATCACTGTATGCAGTGTGCTGAATATGGCTGGTGTGACAAGCCCCAACTTCAATGGAATATTCCAGTGTGATGTATTTTATCCATTATTCCATGTGTTTCTTAGAGCTCCCTGTGCTGTTTTCAGTTTCCACCTACCGAGACCCGCAGTCCCCACGTGTCAAGTATCCACGTGGTGATGAAGCCGAGGGGAATGGCCACCACCATGTAGACGAGTGACAGCCAGTTGACTTGGTCCAGGGAGACCCCCAGGTACCGGGCCGTCTGATCTGCCACTGGAGCAAAGGTCAGCCATAACTGTGGAAACAGACAGAGACGACTGAGGAAGACAGGTAGAATTTACATTTTATTAATTTAGCAGACACTTTTGTCCAAAGTAACATACAGGGTCAGACAGTCCCAGGAGTGACTGGGGTAAAGGGCCCTGTTCAGGGGTCCAGCGGTGAAATCACTCTACGGTCTCCGGGATTTGAACCAGCAACCATCTAACCCACTGAGCCATAGAGCCGCCAGACACGACATGTTAAGGCATTTCACCCCACTGCTAACTCTTTGAAAAATAATTCACACTGACTCTAAGAGGATTGGTTTTACTAATCGGTCCACTACTAAAATTTCCCCGCGCAAATGAAAAAATTTTATTTATATTAAATGTCCACATCAGGGGTGTAGTAACAATTCTCCAAATGCACGGTTTGGTTCAGATTTCGATTTTGACCCATGATTCCATCAATGCCATCATCGTGGCATTGATTTCAGCAGCGCATAAAAAAAGTAATAAAATCAGAAAAAAAAATCCTTGTTTTTTTTTTTTTTGTCGGGGGGGGGGGGGGGGGGAAGGGTGGGGTGGGAGGGTTTTGGGGGTCGTAT
>JAODKC010000016.1:7569379-7590264 GCA_026777985.1 Mormyrops attenuatus
CACCACCCCCCCACACCCCCCCCCCCACCCCCCCCCCCCCCCCCCCCCGCCCCCCCCGCCCCCCCCCCCCCCCCCCCCCCCCCCCCAAGGGTGGTGTCTTCGGATTTGAGCTTACATATTTGAAGGGCTGCCTGCCCACTGACTTAGTTTTGTGAAATTCTTATAACAAATTTTGCGCGTTTTTGTCTATGACACGATTGCGATTCCTATACTGCATTGGATAACAAAATGTTCCCACACTGCTGACCTGAATGAGCCTGGGTGCTCTGCAATCTCAGCTTTACTATTCATCTTCAGCTAATGAAACTGGCCTATGATTTACTTCAGGCGTGATCACTCGATCATGACTGGACCAAAAAGTCACATGACACACACAGTTGGAAAACAATAAAACAGAATAAAACAATGTATATACTTACAAAATATACAGCGTGCCCTAACTTTAAACAGAATAATAATTTCATGATTTACATGTGTTGCAGTGTTAATTGTGAAGTGAGAAGTGAGTTTTGTAACAATAGTGATTTAATTGGGTTGTGGCAGCGAGTTGAGGTCTTCCGGAACTCTGACACGAGATCGTAAATGTTTGTATCGCGGTTTCAGTCTCAGTTTCAGAAACTGAACACCATTAGTCCACATATGTTAGTGAACAATCTGTGAACAAAATGTAGAAGGTTGATAGAATAATAACAAACACAATTCAATTAAACTACTAACCATCTGATGAATGACTCATACAATCAGTTACCATAGTCCTGCATAATACAACTCATATTGAAGAATGTGTTGAAATATAGCAGTCAAAGAGCAATGAAATTATGTACACAAAACCCCACAACATAGAGGTATCCATGGTAGCTGTAAATTGATTTCAAAATCCAAATGAATGTGAAAAGTTACCTCTCAGCTCCTTGCTATTCAGTCACATGTGACAGAGTCACAGTAAAGGAGACGGAAAACTTTGCTTCGTGTGATCAAACCTCACTTGATCATATGACTGACAGACGCTTCCCGCAGCACCCCCAGAGTCAGCTGTCAGACTTCTATGGTGCCTCACCGCAGCAGACCAAAGCTGTGCGTTTAATCAGTCAATCAGTCAGCACCACGCTGGATTTAAAGGACGGCATATCAGCCGTTCTCCAGCACCGCAGTGAGCTAAGAAGCACTACTGGGGATCTTTTCTTCCTGCTGCCAACGGGCACTACATCGCCTCCTCCCGCCGTGGTGGCTGCTTCAGGGCAATATTTCATCTTTAGCGTAGCAAAAGTATGGTGCCATCTGTTGTAATTGCATATAAGGCAGTCATTATTTATATCCATTTCCTGCACAATATTCTGATGTACACTGTCTGTGCACTACATATTTGTACCGGTCCACTTTTCGTTCCTGCTGTATGCGAAAGAATTTCTCCCTGGGATCAATAAAGTTCATCCTCGGTTATGTTGACCCTCCCCAACTTGGCTTGTCGAGCTAACATGAACAAGCAGAAGGAATCTGGGGCACTTTACAGCTGACACGGCGCATTACATCTCGTAACCAAACATGACTATCCTTATTAATACTATCACAGTTCATTAACACCTGACTTCATAATTATTGATTTATACACAAACTCCCTAACAAATGCACTAGTCCTTTTTAATTAGTGTATCAATCGATTGGCTAAACAGCACACAGCTGGTTGTTGGTGTAAGATGAGAGCTTAAACACTATAAAATTTTAGCTTTTGCTTTTTAACAACCATCTAGAAAATCATTGCCAGTTTTCCTTGTGACTTTCCAATACGAAATTAATCCCTGGTACGGTGTGTTCATTTATGTACCTGCCGATGGACTGGCATCCCATACAAGGTGTACCCCACCCTTGTACTGACGGGATAGTGTCCAGATCCCCCAACACCCCTGACCACCTTAGGGGGTTAGAAGACGGATTCATTCCTTGTCTAGATTTATGAACCTCACAGCATATTAGATGTCTGTGCTGTATAAAAGTGCCCCAGCCAGGATCAGAGAATCTTCTACCAACAAAACCTGAGGTCCTTAAAGGAGTGTAAGTGCAGAACGTTCTGATGAGCAGGATAAAAATCTATTGGTGACTAAGCATTAGAGATGCACCGATTGTATCGGCCAGCTATCGGTATGGTCCGATTCAGCAACAATCAGCCACTGGTCGATGGTTCGAAATGAGCTGATCTTTACCGACGATAATTCCCTTTAGAAACAGTCAGAAAAATGTATGTGGAATTATTCTAATGTCGTTAGAAATGCATACATTTGCAAACTTTGCTCTGCTAAAATTTCACGAGTAGGCTCTACTAATAAACATTTCAGCACGACAAATTTGATTGGTCACCTTAAGGCGAGACGGTGAAGAGTATGAAGAGTTTCTGAAAAATAAATCTGTTCCGATAAAGAAGGCTGCAGTCCTGCCGAATGACGCTAATCAGTCAGTAATGCAAGCGTTTGTTCGCAAAAGAAAATTCAGTGCAGACAGTGTGAAATCAAAGGATATTACTCGGAAAATTACGGCGTTTATCACACTTGATGATCAGCCCTTCTATGTTATAAATGTTATAAATATATAAGATGTATATAGCTATAAAATTTAGCACTCTAGGGCTGTTGTTGTATGCCAGAATTGGTTTCTTACCAAAAAAAAATATATTTTTTCATAATTTTGGAATGTAATTATTTTTAATTTATTTGTGTGGAGTGTGGAGTATCGGTGTCATTATTCGAAATAATCGGTATCAGCCAGAAATTTCCTTATCGGTGCACCGCTACTAAGCATGTCCCCAAGACAACAGAAATGTAGCGAAAACTGTTGTTTTAAAGCTTAAGGCAGACAAACGGGTAACAGTTATCGGTTTGTCTCCAGCAACACAATTCTTTCCAGCAGGCCGTCTGCAGACATTAATAGGTTTTTATTCACATTCTCAGTAACCTCATTTGAGCTCGGACCAGTCTACATTTTTAATGCTACCCATCACCCAGAATACTCTGGGGCAGCCCTATAACACATGAGTAATATATGACTAGTGGGTACACCACATGGTGCATATAGTGCTCTATAGAAATTTATATATACACACAGAAACACTGACTTAATCAAGAAATATGGTAGATTATATCAGTGCTATGCTGTGGTTTCCTGAATCACACCACTGATGACCCCATTTCCGCCTCGTCTCCATTCATCATTCCTTTTTATTCCCTGCCCTTTAAAGATAGTATTCATTTATTTCTGGGTTTGTTGTTTTAACGTCATCATCCATTATCACAGACTGTATTTTGTTAGACAAAGGGGATCATCTAACTAATCAGTGAATTAAAATATTCTGCACGTAAGCTAATCAATCATATGCAGGAGATTTAACTAAGAAATTGCTTTTGGGAGAGATGGACATTTCATGCACGGCTTCCTGTATGAATCACACAGAATCCCAGCTCAGACCGGACAATCCCGCAGAACTGAAAGTGCATGGAAAAGTCACATTCTGAACTCCTGTCTCCTCGATTTCTCTCGCTCAGTGATGTTCTTTTGCTTACTTATAAAAATGGGGGGTGGAGGGGGGCTCCTCAAACATTCAGGATCCATCGGGTGCTTAAGATTGTTTGCTGGAGACTGACAGACTGAGGAATGGGGTTAGGGTTTTGATGGGGTGGGAAACTGGAACTGAAAGTAGGTGGGAGCATAAACTCCGCCACGTGACTGTTTGTAAGTCTGGGGCCTTTCTGGATACTCCCCCCACAGGGCCGGTGCCCCAAGAAACTGGACAAACTACGACAATCATGCCATAGCACCTGCGAGATTATTCAGCTTTGTATTCTTCAGACCGAGGCGGGCTGCCCAGCCACTCATCACAAAAGCGGGGCGTCTTATTGGCCAGGATGCACCGCTTCTCAAATTGCCCATAGTTCCTCGAAACGACAGAGTGTGACCTATAATGTGTAAAGAGGATAATCCACTTAGCAAGGCTGTGGGGGGGTGCATGCATGCTGATCCCAAGGCATCCTGGCAGGCACTGGATGGCGTCTGGAGGTACCCAGAGTTGTGGTGACACGTTTAGGACAAACACTATACTGAGACGCCCATCTGAACGACTAAAATCCCCACTTGTTTCTGCTGCAGTGACTCCGCAAACTAAACAGCCCTCCTGATGCTACCATGCCAGATAGCGGAAGAGCGCTGCACCTGCATGCCAGAAATTAGACTTCCCCGTACATCAAAAACTTCAGAAATCACTCTTTATATAACCAACTGCAATCCATTAGTGGACTCTCTTCGAAAACTTTATATTCTAAGTCTCATATTTCTGACACAAACAATCCTAACAGCTGTAATGTAGACTATCATTACAGTTAGCTACATCATTGAAATGATGCGCATATGTTATAGAGGAATTTTAATGTGTAAGTGATAGTAAATGCACGCGCGATGCGGACCTCCCGCGAGACACCTGTGGCTCGCGCTCTCCCAGTGATTAATGAGCGAAGGGGGCCGCACGCGCTCACACTTATTGTAATGTAGATGAGCTTAACACAGTCCCAGAGGGAAAATACAATGAAATAAGTCAGTCTCTCGAAATTTGTTTGTATGCACGAAAGTAATCCCGTTGCAATGACAAAAATTCAAGGACTCCATGGTGAGGCGAGGACATTTAAAAATACCTGAATTACGCATATGTGTATTCATATTTATTGCATATTATATTGAGTAATAATTGTCTCAACTTTTATATTTTTTTCTTAAAACATTAGGGAACACTGAACACTTAATATACCACAACCGCTGAATTAGTACCAGTTTGTAATTTCTTTAACAAATATTACTCTCGGCGAAGTTTGCATAAGAGAGTCACGTGATCACCAGGTAAATAACACTTAAAACACCATTTTGGGTTTGGTATACCTAAGGCAGTAAACTGGGCTTTCTGAAAAAAAACTTACCAATGCATTGGAGCAGTTTAAAAGACATAGCACAAACAAGATGAACCATCTTCTCCTGTACACTTTGAATCTCACTCCATTAGAAAGGTCGTTTCTCTGCTGAGCAACTTCACCCAAGTCGGGCTCCGCATCGTCTTCCATTCCCAGACACTTCCGTGATTATCTCAGAATGAAAATTAAGAAACCACATCGAGAAATGGGAAGATAAACTGTTCCTATTCAAACAATGAGCATTTCTTTCTCTACAAGAAACAATTTCAGCGTCAATCCATTATATAAAATTACACAGGGTTGCGACCACATGCTACTCCATACCGGCATTTTTTAAAGAATGGGTGAAAAAAATGACAGCTACTGCCAGACGCCCCCGGAGCGCCGGGACGCCGTACCCGTCAGCACAATGCATAAACCCCTCCCTTGTTTAGGCTAACATGGAGTTTATTGCGATTTCAGTCATAGAGCCGGTCGTGTTACATGAAGACCGTCTTCACCGCTCTACCACTTCGAGTTTGCTGTTCATTTAAAGTTCAGCTGTTCTACCTTTTAACATACTATTTTTTAGAATGCAAAGCCTTTGAATAATTAATTAAAGGGGTAGTTCATAACTGAAGTAAGTCGAACCTCGCAGTAACTATTATTATTATTATTATTATTATTATTATTATTATTATTATTGAGCAAAGAGCCGCATGGTGTTTGTGGTCAGGGTATACTGTATTATGCTGTTCAAACTTTTAACAGACATTTATCATAATTGCATGTAATTGCTAGGAGAAATATGTAGGTTTTTCCGTCATTTGCACAGTTCTTATTAATGGCAAATAGTTTTTTTTTTATTATCATTCTTGTTGACTGATCACTCATGAGACTTAACCATTTGTCAGAATAGGACAGTCTTTACAGTCAGGGAACCGGGTGACTCACACGAGCAAGAGTCATGTGACAGACTGAAGGGCGTGGCCACGCCTCCTACCGCCCTGTGGCTCCCCCCAACACGTTTGCGCTGTCTTTCAGAAAGAATCTAATATTATTAATGTAATTGTGCTATGTTCACCATTGGTCAGAATGCAAAATTATATGACCAGAAGGTGGTGTAATTGTTAAGGAAGTGGACTCATATCCTTGGTAATCCTAGAAGAATGTAAATCCCACAATGGAATGTACATATTTTTGTTAAATTTTTACATACTTTGCAGATTCTTTTGTCCAAAGCAACATACAAGTTAGGCAAACGGCACATTGCAAACATACGTGGTGTCAAGGAGTCAACTAGGCATAAGTGCAGCTAGGCTGAGCTTCCAGTGGATGCCCAGGTACGAGTGTGGGCAGTGTTGGAGCAGGAGCTACACAGCAACGTCTAACAAAGAAAGGACTTCATAAGACTATCAAGGTCTAAAAGTGCAACATAACAATAAACAAAGAATGTAAAGAGGTATCAGGCTAGTAGCGAAATTCATGGAACAGATAGGACTTAGTAGAGAGAGTCTGATGCCCAAGTGCCGTTAAGCAGCTCATTCCAGCACCGGGGGACCACACAAGAGAACCGTCTGGAGTGACACTTCTCTCGCGGTGGAGGGAGCTCCAAGTGGCATTGATTTTCTGACCGAAGACGGCAAGATGGGACATAGTCTTGAGGGGTTTTTCGATGGAGGTGAGTTCCTGTCCACTAATGGGCCTGTAAGCTAGAACCACAGACTTGAACTTCATGCAAGCGCCAGGGTGCTGCCGCTTTTTGAATCATCTGCGGGGGTCTGAAGCCAGAAGCCGGTAGGCCTGCTAGTAGAGTCTTTGCTAGTAGTTGTCTATTGGACAACTCATTGTAAGTCTATGCAGATCCATATTGTACAGTGACCATTACTGAAGCAGGCCTCTGGCTGAAGTGACTCAGTCTCTGAGACTGCGCCATGGACTGTAGATGTGGCCTGGCGTGTTCCTTCAGCCTCAAGGCAGCTGCAGAAGCATGGGTGTTGCCGACCCCTTCCACTGTGATACCTGCTGCAGCATCGATCTGCTGTGCCCCAGTAAAATCTCACGTTCGAATTTTAAGGAGCTCTTATATTTGGCAGCGTGTTAGACTGATAATAACGGGGAAAGAACTGATTTCTTTCTAATGTCAGAGAAATTCAGTTTAACCCAGATTGCCAGGTGAGGCGCGCACTTGCGGTCCGGTTCCGTACACCGCCGCGCGCACTACGGTCCCCTGCGCGGCAGCGTGCATGTCGTAGCCGGTGCACCGCGGCTCGCATGTAGCAATCCGTGTATGGGCGCGCGAAGCAAGAATCGGGATTGAGAATGATAACACCATGGGACTAAAGTAAGTTTGTAAGTAATCGCGATGGTCTTATTTTGATTTCTATTGGACTCAGTCATTATTAATAAGTCCTGTTTACTGAGATCAGTATGGCAGTGGCAGGAATGTTGTGCTGGCAACGTCCCTGTGTAGGAGGCTCTGGATCTGAAAATGGATTACAGTACAGTACATTTCCATTGTTACCCCTTCCAGTGGGCACAATGAAAATGAAGCAGAAATTTAGGTCTTATTGTACATAAGACCATGATGATTTGTTTACAGGTACTGCTACAATATTGTATTACATAATTAACCAATACTTTTTCATCCTCTGTTACTTACTTTATAAATGTTGTCTTTTTTCCCCAGTTCCTTGCAAATGAAATATTTGTGGATCTGCTTCCCCACATGTGTGCCAAAGCATCTAACTGCACTTCCCCTGCGATTAAATCCATTCAGGAAAATGTGGCAATTGTTTCATTCAATGATTGGAATCAATTGAATTCATCTGAAAAATACGGAACCCTTTAGGAACAGGCTCCTTTCATGAATCCTTTAGACTTATAAATAAACACAGTTAAGCACTGGGGTAATTGTAACTTACTTGGCACTTTTAGTTCAAAGTTGAAGCAATTCTGAGATTTTCTGACAGGGGCATCAAGACAACACAATTAATGAAGCCAAGAAGTTAAAGTGGATTCATTCAAATGACATTTCAAATGATATGCAGTGTTTGGTGACTCATGGTGTAGCGCAAACACCATACAGACAAGCTGTAGGCACAAATAGTTTGTAAAGTTTACTGCATCATTTGCTAAAGATATGCAATCATGTATTTTATCCATCCAGCCATCCATTTTCTGAACCCACTTGTCCTATTTAGGTTCGCAGGGGTCCGGAACCCACCCTGGAGGCTATGGGTGCAAGGCAGGGAACAACCCAGGATTGGGCGCCAACTCATCACAGGGCACACTCACACACCATTCACTCACACACCATGCATTTTATGAAACTCACAATACATTTTTGGAGAATTAATTCAGAATTTCCTTCATATGGATTAAGAAAGCCAAAACAATAACAAAGAAATTGTTTCCAAATCCTAAACAGCCTCTGAAAGACTCTTATCTACAATGCTAATAGTTTTCATATCTCAGTAAAACTACTGTCGTTTTAATGGCAATACTTATATGAAGCCGAGGCAGCATTTGTGCTGCCCTGAACATGCCGGAATTTCACCTGCCCAAACAAACATGCAGGTTACGTTATCAAAGTCTTATAATGCAATCTAAAAGGCGTCTTATCAAAGATAAGCACAATCACAGTCAGCACTGAGTGATGGAGAGAGTGTGGTAGTAAAATTAAACGTGGGCTAATCTAAAGTTTGTAAGTTTAACAGCTGGTATGTGACCCCTGAAGGGGGTACTTGACCTGGATTGTTCTGAAAATATCGAGCTGTGCAGGTTTAGGTTAAGACCACGTTACCCAGCAAAAACATTCACCCATTTATACAGCTCGATGTATTTTGCTAAACCAGCTTCAAATGAGCTACCTACAGCACAGGGACCCCTCACGACACTTACATCAGCAACCTTTCCATAACAAAGGCATGCTCTTTAATCTCTACACCACTTGCTACCAAAAATGCAGTACTGAAGATAAATTGCACATTACTTTATATTTTTTTAAAAATCCCAGTGGGCTCCAAACACATTATGTCTAACCATCTCAGAAAAGGTGAAACACTTTAACTTAAATCCACACAGTCTCTAAGTTGGGGAATGTCGTCACAGATTAAATGTGTTCTCAGTTTTTCAATATCAGTCCACGATGTGGTACTATTAAATAATTACTTGCGTATTAAAAGAAATGGGAGGGTTTTGTGTACGATTTGACATGCTTTCTATCGTCACTCCTGAGTTCTTATCGATTAATAACACATTACAAATTTGTGACACCATGCCCCACAATGTAATTACTCAACAAAGTATACATAGCACAAGGTGAAATTTCAAATGCAACGCTTTATTTATTGCTAAGTTGCTGTTTGACAAAAAGTAACAGTTAATTTGCATATTGGATAACCTTAAATGGTTAATGAAGAATAGCATTTAAAACAACATATGATAGGGCTGAACTGGCCATTAGGCACAGTGGGCATCTTCTTGGTGAGCCAATGGCAACCCCTCTGACAACCCCCCCCCCCCCAAAAAAAATGCAGTTCCAATCTTTAATCCCGATCTAACCCTGATATCTACACAGAGATATGTAATATGATCACATCCTCCTATAATCATATGCTATACATTATGATGCTTGTATAGGGCTGCTGTAAAAACTCTGATGTTAAATTCAGCTCATTAGTCATCAAGGGTAGGATTAGGGTTATCTTTTATAATGAGATTTTTAACATTTGACAATTGCTTACATTGATTAATCTTCATCAAACCAAAATACAAAGCCATGAAGAATTATAAAAAGACATAACTATAAAGATCAAATCGCGATTAAAAAACAAGTTTCTGGTCTAGCAATTCATGTGAAATTTAATTGTACGACTAAAATATTCCATATTTTTCCCTCCACTTTTCAAAGTCAATCACATTAATATGGGGCACAAAAACACATTAATCGCGTGTAGAAAAGTATGCAGGTTGTAAATGCCAGTGAGACGCGGAATAATTTCGCTATTAAGTATAATATAGTATTCCGGTTGATTTGGGGTCCTTATCAGTAGTACTTGAAACGTGCTGGGCTCTGTAAGACACGGGGCTGCTTGCTTGTCTCCACCTCTCCAATTGCGCCCCCACCTCCGCGCTGCTTGTCATGCGCATGCGCAGCCGTTCGCTCGGAGTGGCTGCTCGGTCTGTTTCGGGATTGCCCGGACATTTTCGCCTCTTTGTTTTACTGAAAGTACATTTAACTCGGATTCAACCCAATATCTAGCGGACTGTTGTGCTCTCGAACAGGTCAGTTGCCGTAAGTTTAAAATGAATCGAGTTGATCGGGGTTTTTTTTTGACGAAGGCTTCTTTTTGAACGGCTTGTATGAATTGCATTACGTACTGGTTTTTTTATTGTATGTTTCTTTTTTCCGCTTGCTGGTGTGTGCATGCTGTGCGTGTTGTTGTATGTGTCTGTGTGTATGTGTGTGTGTGTATGGCGACCCTGGGCCCTGCAGTTACACACCGGAGGTCATCTTTTCACGGAAAAGTGCAGTTTGAAAGGGGGGGTGGGTTGTGGGTGAAAGGACTCGCGGTGCCCTCTGCTGCAGTATGGGAATGTAGTCGTGCACGCTTAAATGTGTGTTATTCGGACGTGCATCCATGCTGTTGTACATGGGGGACACACACGTTTTCATCGGTCCGGAGTGTCCCTGCGATCCGTAGCCTACTGTTAACCCCTTCGGCCTCCCAAAGTCCGGGAGTTATAGCCGAGGCCACACGATTTAATAAGGACAAAAGAAAGTTGGAGCCCAGGCAAAGCCGATTTCGTGCCCATCCGTGACAGCCTCACAAAGCTGTGCCCCCATTACTTACGGAGATCGATTCTACAAGTGATCGCCGCTCGCCAGTTATCCGCACTTTGGTTACATCTTAACAGCGAACAGTAGCCGTGAAATGTGGCGTAACGACTGGGCTTGGAACGTAATGAAAATGCATGTAGCGATCGAAACGTGGGGGTCTACGGATAAATGTTCAGATTCAGGGCGAAAAGATGATGACAGGCATACATTTAAATGCCCCGAGGAAGCCGGGAATCCTGCTTATACTCTGAAAATTAAACCGGCATAAATGTTATTTTCCCAACATGTATGGTGTGGACTTTTTGCGGCTTGCTTATGGCAGGTAATTGTCCCCGATGCATTGTTAAATTCCTGATACATTGTTAAATCCGTGACACTGATGGGGGGTATTTAGTCCTCCGATCAAATCCTACCCATTACACAAGGAGGTGGAAAAATGAATCCACATAAAGCAGCTTTTCTGAATTACCTGGGAACACGTCGTGGATTCGTACATTTCAGTTGCCACACACTTGCTGCCTCGATAGTTGCTTTTCACCTGTAACCGCATATTTATATTAACACCTGTAGTTGGAATGCAGTTACGTTTGGGGAAGCTGTATGCAATCAGTTTTCAAAGAACAACTCTGTTTACAATTGTCGTAGAAGGGCAAGATCCAATTAAACCGGTCAAAACTTCAAATGAATGTTTAGTAAGTAGCTAAAACGCACGATAGATTAATGGTGTATATGGTTCTGTTTCCGTTTTTGCAGTTATCAACCGTCGTTACAACCTCGTACAAAGGTTTTCCCTTATAATGTTTAGGACTTGTTGGGATTTTACCCAACCAGACAACGGTCTGTAGATCTGAAAGAGCACGCCGAAGAGTTATGGTGTTGTGCAGTCCTGTTTTTCTGAAGTACCTTGCTCAAATTTCAGAGACAGGGAAATATTGTATTAGAAAGCTCGAGAAAATGGAGCAATTTTAAATGAATAATCGCTGGGGTCTTTTTGAATGTTATTGTATATGTCCATTATTTAACATTTTTTTTTTTTTTTTTTTACATATTTACAGGAGCATAGGAAACCGTGGGGCATAACCCCAATATTTAGTTTGGCTTCATCCCCCCACCCAAAAAAACAAAATAGACCTTTGCATTTAAATGTTTAGGTTGTTCCTCCCAATATCATACTGTCTCTCACACCCTCTCATATTCACATGGGTGATATTGCCGACAGTGTTCTGTTAAAAAACACACACACACAAACTAAACTGTGTAGCACCAGTTGATTTAGTCAGCCCAGATGTATGCTGCAGTTTGTTCGTGTGGTCAGACTCCATCTGTATTTATAGCCTGTGACATAAATATGAATAATGATTCTGGAAATAGTGTCACGGTGGGATTCTGACATTTCACAAGGCGTGATTTTTGGGATCTGCGCCGCCGATTCGGTTTCATAACACACACGCTCCCAGTGGTTTACTCTTGCATAGATTTGGGTGGCTTAAAAAATAAAAGGATGTGGAGAAAATTGGGCTTCTTATCATTGTGGCCCTTGGTCTGTGACATGACACCCCCTTACCATGGTTTCGGTGGTCTAGTCTTTCTGCTCTCTGAAGAAGGAGCAAATGAGAGGAAGTCGTCGTCACGTTAGCGTGATTGTCACTGACATTTTGTCAGGGCATCTTGTTAGCAGGAGAAAATGTGGTATATTTAAGATTAGTATTTTTGCGTACACCCTTTAATAACATGCTCGTGTGTTACCTGTGGATTAGAGTTGCCGAAAATGTCCTCAAAATGACTTCTAATGTCAATGCACTGTGACCGTTATGTTTGTGGCGGGTCACATGTGATATAGCGTGCACTGGCTCTAAATATTCAAGCAGCACTCGCCTGAAATGTGGGGCTACCTGCTGGTCAAGATTTAAACTGGATATAGTTGCGAACCAGGGAAAACTGGTTTAAAATCGGTGTCTGGTTTTGTTTGCCTTTAGGTGAGGCTGCTCGTTTTCAACTGAAATCTCGCTGGTATTCCCATAGTTGTGCGGAATGTGTTGCTCGTTCGAATGCTATAGGCCTCTTTCGAAGTGCTTCAGTATGGAATGCATACAAAGCTTTCAAAGACTGGTCCTTACTTTTTTCCTCTTAATTTTCAATGTGTGAGTTTTGTTTTTATTTTAGGACCCCTTTTAACCGTGTTTTCGAGATTTGGTTTCCTGTTTTCTCTGCACCAGAGCTGAAGCATCAGCGTCTGTAGCGACCTGTGAAGCGGATTCCCTCCGTTTTCTGTATTGCCTGTGAGATGCTGCTCTAGAGTTATCGGTTTTAAACTGATGTAAAAAAAAAAATCGTACGGTCGCTCCTTTTTATTTTAAACTGTCTCCACTTTGACCAGCAGGGCCAGGAAATTCCAGTTTGGCTTTGCATCGTACAGTCTCCCTGACTCTGCAAGCAGTCGGCGTTCTCCGTGTCTGCAACCCGGTAGTGGCATCCAGCGGTAATAAACAAGGGCCTTTACCGCCACTTGCCTATATAATTCCCTAGCTGTGGACTACACTGTCAGCATTCCTAGCCATTCACATGGTTTTATTTTTTTTTGTCACTTTTTTGAGGCTTTGGCTGCCTTTGTCAAAGACCGAAGTAGATGGTGTGTTGAATGTCTGAAAACTCTCTTCTGTAGTCTCTCTTGCGATGTACCGGGGAATCCATCTGTAAGTATCGTGTGGCCTGGGAGTCCGTCAGACATGCACCCTTATAAATGCACGTCCATGTTTTGGGATTCATACCTGCTCTGGTTTTTTCCCAGCCTGTAGCTGGTAACTTTTTTGTTAAAACGGCACTTCTTTCTGAGAGTGGTGTGAACCAACTGTTGGGGTCTGTGAGGTGCAGGGGCCCCGGCATCCTGTCCCCAGGGTCGTGTTTAGGGTGTGAGGCTGCATTTGTACCGTGTTTAGTCTAGCGGTGGATGTGTCCTGCGGTTTCTTCGGTGAGTAATGCTGAGGTGTGATCGGCGTTTAATTTTTGGACCGATTATTTCCCTCCCTGCTCGTCCGTCAGCACCCCTGGAATTGCAGTATATTTGGGTGACTCATGATCAGTTACTCTGCCCCGGTTTTTGTTGAAAACTTGCATTTAATTCCTCAAAGAAATGCAAATTGACTCATTGCCGCCCCCCTGACACCAACGTCTGAGTTTCGGCCTTCTCTGTCAGGAGTTCCTGATTCTATATCAGATTTGGCTCGTCTACGACACACCCCTTGCCTTCCTAGATCCCTCAGCAAGGGGGTGGGGTGGGGTGGGGTGGAGGGGTGGGGTGTATTCCCTACCCCGCCAAAAGCTTTCACACACAATAACACACGTGGTGAGTTGGAGTGGCTTCTAAGGGCACCCCTGCCACTCTGTGGTGCTTCAGGATGTGGACAAAGGCTGTCAGGATTTAAGTCCCAAGAGGGACACTGCTGATGTACCTTTGGACAGAGCAGCTAACCCAAATGGCTCTTGCCAAGTATCCTTCTCTAAAAAAATGTCAAAAATTTGCTTGAGCGCCATATAGCCAAGTTTACTTAAAGCTGCCTTGTGGTTTCTGGTGCCAGATGGGTTAATTACACCCTAATTATGTCCCACCTGTGAGGGACTTGGAGGAGAGACAGCCTGGAAGCTAAGAGGTGGTTTCATTGCTGCCCGCCCCCCCCCACCCGACATCGTTGTCTGTTGCAATGGGACGGCCTATCTCTCTCTCTTTTTTAAGTTCTGTTCAATAATGTTCTGCCGAGGTGCCGTGGACAGCAGAACGCTGACGGTTCGCCCACCGGGTGCCACTAGCCTTTGCGTGCCAAGACATGTAGCGACCACCGGGGTTTTTGGTCTTCAGGTCCTACCTGCGTGTTTAGCAAGCGTCTCGCTCCTCGTTGAACCCGGGATTAGTAGGAGCCCGTCGTATGTGTTCAGCGGCCTTCCCGCGTTCAGGTGAAACACACACTGTGCGGATTAACACATTTTTGCCTTTCGTTTTTTGCGCAAATGATGCATGTTTTACTTAAATGGTCATGTTAAAATTTGTTGCGAAAAATTGCAAAATGGTACATCTCAAAATGTTTTTTTACAGCTTTTTAGACAGATATGGCTGTAATGGTTGGAATGATAACATTTTATGGGCTTTTATATTATATGGGATAATGTACAGTTTTGTTGGGGGGGGGGGGGAAGTCCCAGTCAGGGAGCGTGACATAAATGGATGGTTCATATCCTCGTTTTTCCTTTTATACACTGGGCTTCGCTCAGTGCCAGAGGTCAGGAAAATGGCTGGCAGCCTCTGTTTTCTCTCTCTGCTGTACTTTGCTGCGATGCTTATTGGAAAGATCGTGTTATATGCAGTTAGAACTTCATACTGTTTGCCTTTTACTTATTTTGAGCAGAATTGCTCAAGAGAACTCCCCCATTCTGTCTCCCCACACGCTCTTTGATTCTCCACGCTCTTTTAACCATGTTCCCGGCGAGCCCCCCCCGGGCTGTCCTGTCTACCCCCGCTCCTGTGAGGGAACCCGCGAGCGGGGGCGTGCAGCGAGCTCCCCCGCACCAAACGGGACACGCGGCAGGCTGCAGAGTGAGACGGGCCTGCTTTCTGAAAGCTACTTAGCGGCACGGGGGTGTGTGTCTTCACACGACAGGAAACCACCTGCCGGGGCTTCGCGGCCCCTGCTCGCGGGATGACCTTTTCCAGAGGTCACAGTTGGCTGGGGTGTACTTGTGTAATGCGTGTAACTGCATGGAATGCGTCCTTTCTGGCCGGGAATGCCGCTACATCCGCTAGCTTAGCGCTAGCTTTGCAGTGACCTTAGGTTAACTGTGCTTTTGGGGGTAAATGACTTAACCGTGTTGTAAACAGGAGGAATCTTGTTCTCCTAGTGGGATCTGATGTGAGTGAGAGGTACAGAAAGGTGATCTGTTTAGCCTAGCACTCTGGTAATCCAGTTACGTCATGCTGGTTTTATTTTATTCATTCAGCCGTCTAATTTCAATATCAGCTTGTCTTGTGCAGGGTTCATTTATTTATCTCTTTAAAGGATAGGGTGATTAAATAAAGTTTTGTGCTGCCTAAATGAAAATTCCTGAAAATGGTGAAACTTTTATTAGGCGCTAGCTATTATTATAATAAATGGTAATCATTTCTCGTGTAAAAGTTATTCTCGTGCTTCATCTGTGTACATTGTCTAGTTGAAAGTATTGCGTTTAGCTAGAGCATTAACACGGCTTTTTGGCGGCAGGTCCTCTCATGATTAATACATTTCTGTCGGAATAATTAGAGTTGGCACAGTTTCCTGCGTGTGTTTTTGAAGCTCCGCACACTTGCCGCTTCCTTCCACTGGTCGGCCCTACCGATCCCTCGCCATCTAGATCGGCTCATTGTTCTGCTCTAGTGACGAAATCTAGGTGTTTTTTTTTTTTTTTTTTTTTTGACAGAACACTCCCGCCAGAGAGCTTGTTTCCTGTGTCTGTGTGTTGGGGGTGGGGGCAGTTGGGAGGGGTAATGCATGACAGACCAATGACTCTAGTGATCACCATGTCAATTATCTGATTCCTCCCCTACTTACTTGTACTTCCATAGATCCTGTGGGATGGAGAATTCCAGTATTTGCCTCTGGGAAACTGGGGTATATGTGGGGTTTCTCTCTGTGCACACGGTGGGAGACATTATTCCCCTCAGCCGAACTCGCTTAACCTTCTCTCCCAGTCCCAAGGTCATTAAGCGGACTCAGAAGCCTGAATGTATTTTGATTTGCCAGGGAAAAAAAAAAACGTTAGCCGGTAACAGGGTGTGGTGCCCTGCAAGTTTGTCACATGGTCTTGATAAAAACGTTAAATCGCCTTGTGGATACTCACAGCTGCTAATAGTTGATGCCCCTCCACAGTTTTCTCTCCTCTAAGCCCGCGTTATGATTTGTAAGGAGGGTGGGACAGTTGTACGCTTCGAGAGAAATTTTGCAGATCTCTCTCCTTCTTTCCTTTCTCCAGATGAATGGTTTCTCCAACTCTTTCACACACCTCGGTATGTCAGTAGAATATTAAGCAAGATAATATAGTCAAGCTGAAGCTCTTGACCCCCCTCCCTCCCCCCAGACTTGTTCTCTGCTATCAGTGAGATGTTGTGTAATGATTCCAGCAGTTGGGTTTGTAATAGTCATAGAGAAAGATGTTGAAGCTTGACTCCAGGGGTTATTTTGGGGCTGGTTCGCACAACTCTTGATTTAGTTTTTTGTCTGAAGTCCTTGAATGTGTCATAAGAAGTTTGGGTGGAGTGAGGAGGCATAATGACATTTAGATGCTTTTGTCCAAAGTGTTGAACAAGTGAAGAAAGCTCAGGGTCATCCAGCATCTTGCACTAATTGAACAGTTGGGGTTAAGGATCAGAAGATTGCTCATTTGGTTAAGGGAATGGAGCCCATGATAGGCACCAGTCGCAGCCTTCTGAGATGCGCCCTGACCCTAATCTGTAATGTGTGACGCTGTTTGGTTAGCATGGGAGCCCAGTAGGCCACCCGCAGTGAGAAGCGTCCAAGCATTAGTGGCGCCACCCTGCTCTCTCACTTGGCCGCTAAGCTTCTGTAAGTCGTGCTCTTCGGCCCTGGTGGTGGGCCGGTGCCACAACGGGCTGCGTTTTAATTTAATGCTGAGTGAGAAGGTTCCAGACTAGTTTAATTCTGTCGGCTGTGGCTCTTGTGGTTTCCCGAAAAGCTCTGTGTTCAGAAGGGCAGCGTCTGTCCTTGCGTTGCATTCGTACCCTATTTGTATGTGGCTAAAATGGTGTATACCAAGATGGTTTACTACATCGCCGAATTAAGTAGAAGGACTGAGTTGCAAAGTTTTTCATGAAGCTGCACTAGGATTTGGGCTTGGCAAACTGAAAGAAAAGGTGTAAGTACAGGCTGCTTTCGGTTTGGGATTATTGGAAGGAGCTATTATATGTGGGTTTGACACCCCATGGTCAAAGAGGGCTGTCTGGCAGGTGTAGGCACCCCCTCCAACCACAAGGGGGCTCTTTGAGCAAAGGAGAGGAGGTTGTCATTCTCGTTGACCGTTCTCTGACCCAGGCTAACCCATCAAGCAAGTGGGGGCCAGAGCCAGCCTCCCCGCTCTTTTCCCTCCGGGCCTGGCATGGGTAAGGGTTCCAGAGCCTCCGCTGCTGCCGCCACCAGTCCGGAGGTCTGGGGACCAGGCCGGTACCAGAAGGCCTGCGCAGCCACTCGCTTTGTAGCATGCCACAAAGCCGGTCTTGTCCAGCAGCATAAGACTCTCTTTGTGAGCAGGGGTGAACTTGGACTGCGAAAGAGCGCTAACCTTCGCTAATTGTAAACTTCTCTTCGGCTTTTCAAAGTGTAAACAAGCACAAAGATTCTGAGAGTCTTCAAAATAAATAGTGTGTTTTGGGCTGAAATCTGTTTCTTTTTTCTTTGTTCTTCAAAGCAATAAACTTCCCCGAAAGCTTTCAGATGAATGTATGCTCATTTAATTTTATTTTTTTTCCGCTATGTGCTGATTATTCTTTTGACAGCATCATTTGACAGGATCACTGATTGTGTTGAAGTCTCACACTGGGCCAATTTTTTATCATTTTTTTTTCCTGCTATGTTTCCTAAAAGTGCCTTACGTTAACGCTCATTAATATGACTTCACACGCTTCTCTTTAACTGTAAATGACGTTTAGTGATGGATGTTTTAAAGAGATCTTGCGTATCCCGCTTGTATCAAACCTTGTGGTTCGGATCCATTCCCTCCTGACCACAAACTGGAGATGAGCCATTCGGTGAAAAATTTAAAACCTCTGTCGACTGAATACTTGTGTCTTCTGCTTAAAAATGCATGTTCTATATAAAATATAATATTAAATACATACTGGGAAAGGTTTCGAAAATGTTTTTTTCTGTTCAAGGTAGAACAAACTGTGGAAAATCTGTGCAGTCTGTCTGTTGGCTGACATGTCTATGCTCGCAGTTGGTCAGTTGTGCATATCAGTTCTCTTAAGCGGGTCACCAGGAGATCAGCGTGTTTTTAAGCTGTGAGTTGAATTGTCACGCACATCTTTCTGATCTTTATGAGGCATTTTGATGCAATTTAATAGTGCATTTGGGACCTGTCTGTCCATCCCACTTGCATATCTCTTTGTCTTCATTTCTGCTGTTGATGTCCCCTTTTTTTGTTTGGGGAGTCTAGCACCATGAAACCATAGCTGAGATTTGTTTTGATGTTGATTTGCAAACGAAACAGAATTTTGGCATCTGTTCTTTTCACAAATAATTGGGCTAGCCTATGATTTTTGCCCTGTATTTTCATGGCTTCCAATTAGTTCCTTGACATTACTGGCCCACACTGCACCCGCTGGATTGTGGTTAAGCTGATCCACACTTGCTTTTCCGCACCATTCTGAACGATGAGTGTTGCGGATCTCCCAGTGAGGTCTGTTCTGTAATTACCCAAAAACACAAAGCAGCGAATGGTAACCAGTAATTCTTTGGCTTGTAAAGTGTGACAATCTGAGGTTTTGTTGTTTGATAGCTGTTGTCATCAAGGGAATTCAGTTTTTGCATCCCGCAGATGTGTGTTTAGCTGCTAACGGGGATCATATGACCTTTGTTGGTCCTTGTGCACGGCTCGCTCGCTCGGAATCTTTCCGCTCCTTGTAACTGTGCCGGTTGCTCAGTAGTGAATTTTTCCCTGGAAGTGATAGCGGGCTGCAGCCCGATGGACTAATAGGGATGACATGGCTTTGTATTACCTGGGATGTACAGTACCAGTCAGAAGTTTGGACACACCTTTCCGTATACAGGTTTATTTGTACTGTTTTCTGGATTTTAGAATAATTTATATAAAAACTATAATGTGTATGAATTATGCTCTGACCAAAAAAGTGTTAGAAGGTTGCTGGTTCAAATCCCTCATTCAGCAGATCCCACAATTGGACTCCTGACCAAGGCCCTTAACCCCAGTTACTCCAGGTACCGGCTGACCCTACTGTCTCCTCCACACCAGTTCCATGAGGTGGCCTCCTGAGATGCTTTTCCAGCTGTCCTGAAGGAGATCCCACATATTTGCTGAGCTCTCATTGGCCGGGTTTCCTTCACTCTCTGGTCAAACCCCCCCAAAACCATCTCTGCTGGGTTTAGGTCAGGTGACCCAGTCATGTGATGCGACACAATCACTCTCCTTTTTTAAGTGGCTTGGCCTGTCCAAACTGTTGACTGGTACTGTGCTTGCTTCACTGACCCAAAGCCCGAAGCATGCCAATGGGCACAGATCTGTAGTATCGAGCCCATCCTGTCAGTTGTGTTGTGTGGCTGTTGCTGAACAGCTGTCTAAAAAAAGTTTCCTGCCCAAAGCTGCTTTCCACAAATATGCTTAGCAGAAAGGGTCCTGGCTGTCGTTGCTGAGGCCCCCCCTGATGTTGGGTTCAGTGCCATTCATGTAGTGAGATGCTGTTGAAGTTACCAGGTTTTAAACCTACTAAATTTGTCTTCTGGACTGTCCAGAGCCCGTTCTTTATCTCTGTGGACACTGTTATGATGTTGGTGTTGCCGTTTGGTTAGTAGCTGTAAAATGTCCATTGGTGGGCTGTTATGGAATATGTTGTTCAAGGGCTCTGCTGAGGAGAGGCTTTCCATGCACTTGCATCATCCTCTGGCTTTCCTGGAAAGGTTATCCAAGGCCTCTGAGGCGAGACAGATCTGCGGGTGTTTCAGCTGTTAGCCTTAACCCCCTTTATATTGTGTGTTGACCTAGAACGGCTATCGGCCGTCACTTGATTTTGTCGAGTCCTTGTATGGTACGTAACTGAACATTAACACCCGTCCCTAAATTGCATTCGTGTAGATTCGTCTGCCGTGGAAAAAGTTTAATCAGTCATGGTGCCTTATTGCATGACACGGCCTGTCGCTGACCACCCCTCCCTCCCGCCCTCCCTCCCTCCCTGATCCGAGGGTGGATTCGAATGGATAGAGATTTTTTCCTCTGGTTCTAGTGTCATTTCTGGGTCTGGGCTGTTTCTCCGGATAATCAGAAGGTCTCCCTGTCAGTGTGCTGTCCTATATTGGGGGGGGGGGGGGGGGGGGGGGGGGGGGGGGGGGGGGGGGGGGGGGGGGGGGGGGGGG
>JAODKC010000016.1:7605687-7621278 GCA_026777985.1 Mormyrops attenuatus
CCCCCCCCCCCCCCCCCCCCCCCCCCCCCCCCCCCCCCCCCCCCCCCCCCCCCCCCCCCCCCCCCCCCCGCCGAGTAGGTTAAAATTGGCCCCGACCCTCCACTAAGCACTTACAGACTCCCCAGGGCAACGCTGAACACCCTGGTCCTTTCCAACAGGCTTTGAAATACAAATCATTCTGCTTGCGGCAAAATACAGGAAGTGGGTTTGGCGTCGCCTAGGTCGCATAAATAAAATGGCCACTGAACGATGAGGGGGATGCGGAATCTTGGGCAATTGGGGAATAGAAACTTCCTAATGTCCTGAAGCTTTAGGGACACAGAGTCCAGTTAACCTGCTGTTCAGCTAGTAGTTCAAGGGCTGCCTCGTGTGCTAGCAAATCACCACTGTCTCTTAGTCCACAAATCGCAACCTAATTAAAGCGACTCTGTGACTCTGACTGAATCGATTCGAGCACCTCTATTCACCAGCAGGTTGTGGAGCCTGTTCCTGTTTCGAACACAGTGATTAACAGCATGACGATCCCACAGTAGGATCCCAAGGCGCATTTTCCTCCTCAGTAATTTACAGTGCAGTAGATGGCGCCATCGGGCCAGAAATGAGCGGCTGTCCCATGGCTTGAGTGAGAATTTTCAATTACAAGGTGACTTTGTAGAACACCAGTTGGCGCTCTCTCAGCACTCAGTCAAAGACAATTACACGTTCATTATACGCTTTGTCGTAATGTAATCTCATTAGCTTATTTCCTGGTACGTGATGAAATGGAAGGGATGTCCTTTGACACGCTCAGACTTATTAAAATGACATTGCCGGCTCTAATAGTGCCTGAGAAGTACCACTGGGGGGACTGCATTGCTTTGTCGAGATCCGAGCGTGACGTGGGTCTCAGTTAGTGTCTCTCTCCTCTTCAGTCTGCAGGAGCTGCTTGGTGAAATACCTGGAAGAGAACAACACCTGTCCCACGTGCAGGATTGTGATACATCAGAGCCACCCCCTTCAGTACATCGGGTAAGCGACACAGCTCTCGCAACTCTATGCCAGATTTCAGCTTGGCGTCATTAAGAAGATGTCCAATAGAGGGCGCCATTAATGCACCACAAACCCCAATGTGTGTGTGTGTGTGTGTGTGTGTGTGTGTGTGTGTGCGTGTGTGTGTGTGTGCGCGCGCGCTTGCGAGTGTCTGTGTAGGTGGTGCGTCCTCCCTCCGGGGCCTCTGGGCTTTCGGCAGTGCGGTTGTGGCAGCCCAGACCCACACAGGTTCAGGGCATCTCACCCAGAAGTTGCTGTTACACGCTCAGGTCACCCCGATCAGCGAAGAGGGCGTGATGTCCTTGTCTACACCTCCACGCCTCCCTCAGTCCTGCACAGAACTGTCACTTTATCACGGAGATGATTTTGTTACCTTTGCACCCACTCCGACAGTGAAGTTTATAAATTATACAGCTGCACTAACGCGACAGCATCCCCACCATTTGCCCGTGTGACTGTTCTTTCTGTTAGAAGCTCAAAGAATCTTAACCTCAGAGCCCCTCCTCTGGTCACCGGGGGCTCCTGTCAGGCAGGTGGACTTTCTTGCTGAGCATGATGGGAGTCGGCACCCTCCCAGTACGCCGTCTGTGTACCGACACCCCGCCGGCTGGCCAGTTCTCTGCTGGCCAATCAGCGGCCAGCCCTGGACCCCATCCAGACTTTTCCTGTAAACATTTTAAAAAGTTTTAGCAGTTTTTTTCCCCCCTAATAGCTCACCTGCAGGACCCTGCTGCTGCACCATACTAGACTCAGGACTTGTGCTGACATTTCAAGCCCAGCAGGACTGCCCCATGACGCCCTTTGGCTCTCCTGCCACCTGCTCGGCTTGTAGTCTGTCTGACAGCATCATTTGTGCGGGGGGGGTGGGCTTTAATGAAACGTATCATAGCATCTGAGACGCATTCCGTTCACACGCACGTACACACATGCGCACACGCCCTCTCACAACGGCGGTTTATTTTTAATCCGCTTCTGTAATTCCCGTCAGTCCCGAGGTGGGATGTCCGACAGAAGCACTCGCAGGGTTTATTCTAGCAATCGGCCGGCTGGCTCCTATCCGCCGTCGCCTATTACCTCGTCCTGCTTCGCCTGTCTGACGGCAGCCTGTCTGGCCGACCCTAGATGGAGCGGGACTTTCAGATCTGCGGGACGATAGTGGACGGGTCAGAGGATCTGCCCCGTTGTCATTACCTGCGGGCAAACTGCTCCATCCATGTTTCCGGAATCTCCGTGGCATGTAATGCGCCAGTGATACCAGCTGCTGGCCGCGAGGCACCTGGTGCCCTTTTAACGGCTTTGGCACCGATGATCCGCCCGTCCCAGAATGTGCCACGGGTGATTTTACAGAGCCCCAACTTCCCCCGGTATGCAGATTTCTCTGGCGTCAAAGATAATTAAACCACAGTTGCACACAAATTAATAAATGAAAGGTCTATTTACGTACCCATGCCCCTGCCGCACGGCGACTGCAGACTCGTCTTCGCAGAGTTGCCGCCTCTTGAGGTCCTGGGATGCCGCCAGGCTCGTTTAATCAAGGAAAGGCTGACATGATCAGGAGACAAAGGCCGCCTGTTCCTGTGTGGCAGGCCCCCGGGGCACCAGACGCCCCGAGGCGCTCTGGAGGCCAGCGTCGTGTTTTTGTTTAGAGACTCGTTTTGTTTTTGAGCTGTTATTCAGGGGTGTGCGCTTCGGCAAGCCGTACGGACCCATCTGTTTAATCTCTGCCGTATTTAGTAGCAGGGATGGACAGTGATTGGCCATAGTGGCTCTGCTACCTGCCATGTTTATTAAACCGTGTGGTCAGCAGCTGGTTTTAACCAGCATTTGGGATGGATGACGTTTAGAGCTGTTCACCTGTGCATTGAAACTTGTCGATCATCATTGTAAGGGGGCCCCTGACCTTTTATGGGAGGCGGGGGTCCCTGAACTCTTAATAGAGTCCCGATCCAATGAGGGTGGGGGGGGTCCCTGAGCTCTTATGGGCAGGGGGGCGGGGGTGTGTAACGCAGGCCTGTCGTGAATTGCCAGTGCAGCTACCCTCTCACGTTGGACTCGGAATCACCCCGGGGGCCTGTTTTCAGGAGCTTGGTCAGCAGTACCATCTATAGACAGCGGGCAGGCTGGCCTGCTGGTCTGCTCTGTGGGGGTGAGGATGAGCACCCCCCCATTTGTCTTTGCTGTCAGAGAAGAGTAGGGAGCTGGGGACCACCCTAGGATGGCAGGCGGGGGCCTCACCGATGCTCTGAATGATCCAGCCGGGAGGCCTCTTTATGTTCAGATACACGACACGTGTGCCGGGAAAAACATGCCAGCGAACAGGGCTGTGTGGCTCTGGACGTCAGCCACCCCACCTTATGGGGGGAGGGCAAAATCTACCCAGGGGGGCAGACGCCAAGTTGAGGTATGGAGGTGAAGGTGCAGCCTGAAGAGGTAAACATTCACTTGACCTGAGCGTTCCTCCCGCCCCGTTGGAGGTCACCCGTCATGATTGCACAGGGATCAGAAACTGCAATAACGGGGCCGAAAGCCTGTACACAAATTTAAGATGTGATTGCGGTGAGAGAAGCCAGAAAGCTCTGCTGTACATGCTTACCTTCTGCGTGCTCTTACTTGACATTTTGAAAAGGCTGTTATTGGATACGTGCGTTTTCTGTTTATTTCGGCACTCTTGTGTTTACGGGCTGGGCGGCACAGTGGCTCTTTCGGTAGCACTGCTGCCTCGCACCCCCAGATTGGCGGTTAGGTTCCCCAGGTTGGGGGTTGGGTTCCCCAGATTGGGGGTTAGGTTCCCCAGGTTGGAGGTTGGGTTCTTCAGGTTGGGTTCCTGTTTCCGATCCTGTGTGTGTGGTGGCGGCATGATTTCTACCACTGTGTCAGTTTCCTATGAAAAACTCCCGCAGTTCAAAAACATGCAATAAGGTGGAGAGGTGCCCCGGCACCCCATCCTAAATAGCCTTTCCACTTCCAGGGATAATCCAGACTGACTTTAACCCTATTCTGGGTGAGCAGTGCTGGGAGATGGATGCATGCTTACGGAATTTCATTTTGGACGCAGACGAGCCTGTGTTTTGATCGAGTCCTAACTGAAGGTGTCCGCTTTCTTTCAGCCATGACCGAACAATGCAAGATATTGTGTACAAACTGGTACCTGGACTTCAAGAAGGTGAGTGTTCGCACTGATGTCACCCTGAATATCTGTTGCATGTTTGTCCATCTCATTCCTTACACCGGTTACATCTTTCTTTTCACAGATTGTAGGATTTTCTTATAATGGTCCGTCATGGACCATCAGTTTTGCTAATTCTGCTGTTCTGATGGTTTGACAGAAGTCCATGTGCTCTGTATAAGTTGTTGTGCAAGCTTATTTCTCTTGGGGCTATTTTTGGTGGGTTTTTTTTCTACAAAATAAAAGTTATCTTTTAAAAAATCACAGGTTTAACACCTTTGTTTTGTGGGAGCATGTTTTGTTTTTGCTCAAAATAGCTGCCGCCAAACTTTTGAAAGTTCCCCTAGTCTCACCTGCTGATAGGGCCTGTCCCATTCTGACTTTTGGGGGCAACCAAGGGTGTTCCAGACCAGCAGAGAGCCTGAGAAGGTGTTATAATGTGGCGTGTCTGTCTTTCCACAGCGGAGATGAAGAAGCAGAGGGAGTTCTACCAGAAGCTGGGGATGGAGGTGCCGGGAGACGGCAAGGGCGAACTGTGCAGCCTGAAGCCACCCCTCGACGAGCAGCGTAACGGTACGGTCTGCTTCCGCCCGCCCCTTTCTCACGGCGGCTTCCCCCTATTGGGTTTCCATTTCCGTAACCAAGACTGAAAAGTTCCCGATATTGTAAGCGCAGATTCCTCAGTGGAATCTCATTCCGCCAAGGCCGCCCTGAAATGAGAGTCCGAGAGAGCCCGATTCCCTGCTCAGTCTCCGTAACTGGGGGTTTCTACTGGTACCAGAATCTGTGTTATTGCTCCCATAGGCTTTAACTTGGGAGTCAATTCTTTGTAATCCTGGCTGGGTTATACTTCTGTCATGTCGGCTTTGGAGACTGAGCTCTGAGATGAGAATTTTATTAACACGCTTCCGAAATCACAAAGGCTGATGGTCAGGTGTTACGCCACATTGGGTTGATGGTTTATCCAGGTACATAAACGGGTATTTCTGCATTACACATCAGCTACTGGGTACTTCAAAGCAAGATTTCTCTTGGCGATCGCACAAACAGCCTTCAGGATATTTCTATATTGATGCACAGATCAAACCTTTTTCAACCCAAAGGGAAACCTACCAAAGCATTATTATTAATTGACTTAATTGTGAAAGGATGTATGAGCAGCTTGGGTGCCGTGGTGGATACAATCTGAGATGATGTTCATAGAGCATACGGGGAAAAATCAACAAGATTCTGATAAATAGGGTTTTAATGGCTTAAGTGCTCCAATTTAACGTGCGTCGCGCTAAAACGGGTGAGCGCAGGAGTGGGGAAAAAATGCAATTTGTCTTTTAGATTAGATTAGCAAATCCATCAGTCAGCGGGAGCTTTGATTCATTTTCGTGTTTAGTGTAGTATAAGGTCCCTGCATTACGATTTCAGGAACAGGCGGTAAAGGAAGATTCCAGCAAAACAACAGACAGCAAATTGATAGCGCAACGAGGGCTTGTTGAGGAATTTTTCCATGGCGAGTGATGAGGGTGTGGCAGTTATTGGATTCCTGGCGGGTGCTTCCTTCGATGCCGGAGGTTAAAGCAACGGCGTCTTAGAGTCGCGTAACGGTGTGGCCTGCCTCGACTCCCATAATCCTTTACTTCTGTTGTTTAGTGAGAAGGAAAACCGCAATCATCATAACTCCCCTTTGGAGAACAGTGCAGTGTTCTCCCTCGCAGTTATGTGAATGATAATTAGGCAGTTATACTGCTTAAGTCCACCCATCACCCCCCCCACCCGCCACCCCCCCGGACTGCTCAGTGGCCTGTTAATGGCCAGCGAGGGCGTAATTCTTAACGACATAATCACAGCTCCGGTGAGGGGAGGGAGGGGAGCCAGAAATGAGCATCGCAGCCCTTATACCTCCCTGGTGAAAGATGGTCAGAACCATTGCTTCTCCTTGAAACCTCAAGCTGAGAGTCATGTGCTGTAGGGGGCGCTGTAGAGGGGATAGGGCACTGGTATTACTGAGATGTATTTATTAGTAATATCCTAAATTCTCATAGCTTATGAATTAGAATATGCAGGTCGTTATGCTCATGACTGTATCACATGTATTGTATAGGAGCAGTGTCAGTATTATGATATGTTAGTACGTTTCGGCCACACGATCCCACGAGCCCGTCTTCATTCGGGGCCTTAACGAGCTTAACGTTTTCACCCGTCTCCCACAGGCACAGGGGACGTGAAATCTGAGGACGCGGCCAACAAGGAACCCGGCGAGGACAAGCAGGAGGAGGAAAACGACTACCACAGGAGTGACGAACAGGTAGGGGGCACCGACGAGGCGGCGCTTTGGCCGGAGATTATAGGAAAAAGCGTGACAGCAAAATGACTTTGAAACGCTGGAGCTGAAAGCGGGAAAAGTTTCATCATATTCTTTATGAAATGATCATTTATGCTCAGAGGTGGGCCGGTTAGCTTTACGCAAAGATTTTTTTTAAACTGTTTTCAAAAGCAATGCCAATACCTCAATGGAGACGTCTTTACGTAAAATGAGGGGAACGTGTCAAACTCTGTAAACCTCGAGAGACCCCGACATTTTGTCTGCTTTACATAATCCCGCACGTAGGCAGCATCCTAAACCACTGTTTAGCCTCTCATTTGCCATATAATTGTTATTCTCCTGTGTAACAGTATCAGTAGAGTCGGCTTGACTTTATTAAAGACGTGGTTGTCATACGAACACGGCTTAATCCTGGGAGTCGCAGCATTCTGGATGGCAGTGGGGGTTTCTTACGTGAATGGTGTAGCTTACCTACAGCTGATGCTTTAATGATAAAGGAGGATTATTTGTTTATTTATTTATTTTATTGCCAGTCAGGGTTCGCCTATGTTGTTCTTTGGATGGGGGGAGGCCTAGTCAGTGGTCTGTACCATGTAATACTTGGGTGGGAGGTGTTCACCAGGTGCTGTGTACAGTCTTTGGCCCATAAGTGAGCAGCCGCATGGTTAATTATAAGTAATGAACTCTATCTGAAGCAGAGCGTAAATATATAGGGTCTTTTTTCAGATGAGACCATTTGAATGGAGGTAATGAGGTTGTTTTTTTTTTCTTTTTTTAAAAACGGAAAAATATTCACAGCTAATACTATTGCTGTTGTTCCACTTGAGTTACTTAAAGCCACATTACGTCCAAGTCATTTTAAAGCAAACCATGCAGGTTCGAATGTCTTACGAGCCAATAAAACAGCCAGATCTCTCCGATTGCTTAAGGTACTTCATTAAAAATGCTTCAGCCGCCTGGAAACGATGCCGCCCGCTTTCGTCTCCGTTTGCCAGCTTTCTTTAGGTGCTTTTCACTTTGTGATCTGCAGCTGTGTATGGATTTGTTTACAGCGCTGTTGTTTCACTCCGTTCTGTCATTTTGACGCCCTGGCCAGCTGGGGTATGCTGCCAGTGTGGTGAACACCCCATCCTTCTCTACATAACCAAATCCTCTCCTCTGTTCTCCCTCTACACCACTGTCTGTGCCCTTTAGCTTTCTGGAAGAAACTGTATGTGGGAAATTTGCCTCAAATGTGTGACACAAGGCCCGTCTTCCGTGTCTCTTTCTCTCTCATGTATAATCGGGCCGATTCTAGGATTTTTTTTTAAGGGTGGGGGTGGGGGCAGGGGCGTACGAGGGGCCATTATTCATACAAAGAGGCAAATATTATTAGCCAATCATATGTTTTGAATCTGTGAGTGACAGGGGAGGGACACTGCGGCCAGTCAGCATTCAGCTGGGGCCTGCCCCCAATATATGGTCCGTGTCCGTCCATCCACCTATCCATATTTTTAAAAAAAATCATGTTTTTGAAGGGAGTGTCCTGTCCTAGTGTATCACTCTGAGCCTTTAAATCTAATCGCACAGATTAAAATGGAATTTGCTGCTGCCATGATAATCGGTTCCTGTTACAGTTGAGGGGGCCCTTGACTGAAGGGTAGCCCCCCGATCATCCTCCTAAACTTCTCGCAGCATTAACTTTAGATCGGTTCACTCTGCACAGATCCTTTTCTCGTACTGTTTGTACGTGTGCATGAATCCAAATGCTGGCCCCCTGGCATCCCTCAGACGTACTGCATATGTGTGTAACAGAGAGTGGCCGCTTCCAACCATTAATTCCTAATCGGACATGTACCATCTGAACTTAATGATCCCCCTGCTGTCCCTAATTCTATTCATATTTTTGGGAGGCCCTAGCAGAATTTGTTTCTTGGGGTAGGAATGTGTTTAACCATGTCACACCACTTAGGTGTATTCCCTGTTATCCGTCTTGCTGTGATTGGACGGGAAGGTGTGGCACCCAGTCATGTGACCTGGTTTCCATGGAAACTAGCAAGGAGGAGTCTGTGCTTGTTAACCAGCCCGGCCGCCTTGCAGGTGAGCATCTGCCTGGAGTGCAACAGCAGCAAGCTGCGGGGCCTGAAGAGGAAATGGATCCGTTGCTCCGCCCAGGCCACCGTGCTGCACCTCAAGAAGTTCATTGCCAAGAAGCTCAACCTGACCTCCTTTAATGAGGTACCACCTCCCTGCATTTGCTTGGCCGGTGCTTTCGCTATTTTACAGTTAGAGCTCAGCTACTGTTTTGCGTGACTCCCTTTCCAATTGGCCCAAGTCTCCCGTCAATCGTAGGTGTCGATGAGCTTCCCCAATACCATCGTGATCTTCCTTTTTTTAGGCTGCCAGCTACACTTCATCTATGTATCCATACGTGTCTGCGCCGCCTGTCAAAGCGGTGCCATAGAAAATCACCACGCGTCTGCAGGCCACGGCGCATCATCTCCATTTTGTTGTTGCTCGTTTTCTTGTGCCGCCTACCAAAAACCGCGTGGGCGTCTCCCTCAGGAGGATTCGGCGGCTGGCCTCCAGCTCGCAGCACACCGCTCATTAGTCTGGCGCGTTACAAGTGAGCTGATTTAGGCACAATACAAAAGCGGGAGATGATACGGCCATTATTCATTTGCTGCCTTTTGTAAGAGCCGTAAGTGAAAGTCCTTCATGCAACTTGATTGATCAAAATCTAAACCCTCATTTACAACCTGATTGGTCAAAACTGAACCCCTCATTTATGACTTGATTAGTCAAAAATAAATCTCTCACTGCTGCTGTTTTTGTACATTTGACTGTGCTGCCTGTCTAAATTTTCACTGTTAAGTATTTCTGTGGGTTATTCAAAGGGACTTTCTTCCGCTCCAATTTACATGAGCCTTTGTCCCCTGACATATGAAACAAACTCGCTCTGTCTGTCTCGTTAAAGTGCCATACTATCACAAAAAAATTCTTTGAGGACTGAAAGTATTCATTACACATTGGTGATGAAATGTGATATAAGAACTAACTGCTCAGGAGGGCTTATTGTTGGCCAGCACTTGTATGCGGCAAGAGGGGTCCAAACCAGGTGGTGTCTAGGATTTTGAAGGGAAGTTTTGATAGAGAGCTCAGACCATAACACTTCTGTGGCTGGACCACAACGTGACCTCAGGAGGTACAAATAGAACCAAATTAATCCTCATGGGCAGAGAATATGCCAGTATGTTAGCTGTCTGAAGCCTTCAGTCTTAATTTCACTTTTTGCCAACTTTTGAAGCCGTTGCATATTTACTAATTTTGTTTGTCTCAATCAGCTGGACATTTTATGCAACGAGGAGATCTTGGGCAAGGACCACACGTTGAAATTCGTAGTTGTCACAAGATGGAGATTTAAGGTAATGAATGCATGGTGACAACACTCAAATGGCTGAAAGGGATTTAAACAGCATGCACTGTGTACGTGTCATATCCGTAAAGAACCATATGGAGTTCAGCTCCAGAGTTGATTCATGCAGGGCTGGTAATGGTGTGGAATGTCCCATATGTTTGGAGAAATGAGTTCATTAGTGTAAGTTCTGTTCTTCTGCTTTGCATATGGAAATTTCCGGAAGCGGGTGAGGTGGGTGCATGAAGTACGTATGAAGCTGCTGCTCAGGAGAATGAGGCCAGATTGTAAACTGGAGATTACCACTGGTTGTGTTCCTGTGCTGAAAGTAGCCATCCTAGTTGTGTCTACAGGCCAAGATTCTTGATTCATCATGTAAAGTACATTTTTGTATCTGTTAAAATATCTGCTCTGTTTTTAACTGAAACCTTTGCCACTTGCTTGCCCTTCAGCTTATTGTGTTCACCTCTCTTGCAGAAATCTCCTCTTTTGCTGCATTACAGACCTAAAATGGATTTGCTGTAGATGGACAGGTCGGTTGTTTTTGCCCCCCCAGACGGAGACAGCTTCATGAACTGAAATGATTACTGTCCTGGGGCTACACGCAGGCCGAATGGCACACCAGCGTAGCCCAACGCCGGGTAGCCCACCAGGATTTGGGGTCCTCAGTGTTGAGGGGTTGTGAAAACAGCCATTTTCGTCCTCTACCTCCTAGTTATGTGAACAATGAGGAAGAATAAAGATATTTATACTTTTGTACAGAAGAGAGAAGAGCCGCCCAGACACTACTGGTATTCTGTTTACAAACGGATGAGAAGATAGTAAGGAGGTCACCGCTTTTTATGCCCAAACTCCCCTTCCGTCTCCCTGCCTTTCCGGTGCATGGATGTCAGCTCTGACACCAACAACGTGGGCTGGAGAAGCTTTCAACAAGCCCCTTCAGGTTACACTTCTCAAGTCTTTGGAGCACAGAAAGTATATATAATTATATATAAAAA
The DNA here is from genome assembly GCA_026777985.1 of Mormyrops attenuatus. Lineage (NCBI taxonomy): Eukaryota > Metazoa > Chordata > Actinopteri > Osteoglossiformes > Mormyridae > Mormyrops > Mormyrops attenuatus. Next base: position 7,616,592 of record JAODKC010000016.1, read on the forward strand.
TATAACAATTTCTAAACTGTCGGAGTTTTGTAACGTCTCCAGGATTTTTTTTTTTTTGTTTGTTTTGGTTGTTGCTTTGACCCATTTGTGAATAGGATGAATTTGAAAAAAAGTAGTAATTTATGTTCTATATTCCAATATTGTACATAAAAAAATGAGGTCAGAGAGTTTTAGGTATGTTTTCCAGAAGTGCTATTGGAAATACGCGCGCGTTGTCAAACGGCGATGTCATGGACAAGAGGGGTGTTCTCTTTATTTTTGTTTTTTATTTTTTTGTGGAAATTTAAAGTGAAATGTATACCAGCTCATGTTTCACGTGACTTGGATAAACTATTTTTTTTTGCCTAAAAAAGCTTCCAAAACGGCTTTGTTCCTTAGCATTAACACCCAGCTCAAAGTTAACTTTGTCTATTTGATGTGTATTATTTAATTATTATCGTTGTTGTTTTTTTTAACCTGTGTATGTGTTGGCCGCTGGTTCCCTCATGTCTTGAAAAGGCAAGCGTCTGTTTTTAGTATTCACATCCTGGGTTTCATTGTGCTTCCCCGTTCTTCTGTTATAAGATGCGTTGACATGCCAAGCAGCCTGTCAGAGTTGTAGAGAAGTCCTCTTCTCCCAGAAGATGTTCTGCACCACCCTTGATATTTGCAGCATCGTTTCTGACCTTGTCCACCCCCTTTCCCCCCCAACTACCAAAATCTCGGCCCATATTCTTCACAGTCCTCCTTCCTGATTGGTTGGATGCTGTCTGAATGTCAGCACTGAAATTATGTTCTCAAACAATCACAAGGCCTTATATAGAAAGCTCTTAAATTATTGAATTGTCTAGATGGGGATTCATTCTTTTGTAGCTCAAAACTTTTTGCAATACTATATACAGTTTTTTCTGATTTTATATCGCTTCGGGAGATCAGCTAATCATTCCGGAAGGTTCTTAGAAAAACGCAACTTGATATCAAATTGATCATTGTGTATACTAATCAACAGAGTACTGTGATTGGTCAGTATACGCTTCCATACAGCATTAAATGGCCACCCTTTATGGAGGAAAACAGAGACACGACCTTCAGTGCAGTGGACTATGTGATGTAAAATTTAAATATATATTTTATTTAAGTTGTCAAGAAAATGAAATTCAGAGGTTTGCTGAGTCATTCTTTAAAACTGGTATTTCTTTTCCTCAACTCAAGGTGCATATTTAAATTTAAGTGCTCTAATTGTAATTTATTGTGTTTTGTAGAACACCTTGAAGAAAGACTGCTGAGATCGTAGATGTGAGTCAGCCTACAGCGCCACTTATGAGCTGCTTATTTCGGGACAGTAGTTCAGGTGTTTCCTTTCAGCTGCGTGGCGAAATCGCCCGTTAGCTGATCCGTCCTTTGCGTGCCGACCACGTCTCCCATAGTGTAGCCCTAGGTGAAACGAGCAGTCCTGGTGTTGCTTGTTCCTTTGAACCCTTTTCGGAAAGGGGTAGGCCCCAAATGCTGTTTCTCGTTAACTACAGTGGACCTTAAAGGTACAATGATTCGTGAGTTGCTGAGGCCATTTAGGCGTTATTGCGTACCGAGATCTTAGATGGAACGCCTTGAACGTTTAATTTTGTGGGAATGGCACAGAGATGATGGCACGTCACTTTTTGGAAGTGTATGTCATGTTGTCGGGGTGGTCAACGAACAATTATCCAGTGATATTTGCCGAAGTTGTAGCTTCATATAGGGATACCTCAGCAGGTGCCGACAATGATAGCTCTCAGAAACTGGATGGCTGTCTTAAACCACAAGCAGTTTCAGCGGCACACATTTTCTAACATGTCTTTGGAAAGAATGTGAATTTTCATAACCAGATAGCCGGTGGCTATTGACCAGTGTCACCCTACCCTGAGAACAGCTCAGTATCCATGCCTGTGCAAACATACATTTTCTCCCATCTGCTTTCATCAGTTTTATTCATAAAACAACAATGTTGACCTGCTACCACAATTTAGAGCTGTTATGAGATGCTTAAATTTTTGTGCGAAACAGCCATTTTGCATTGTTGCAATATGTAAAAAAAAAAAAAAAACTACTATGGCTTTTAAATTTTATATTAATATTTATATAAATATTAACAGACCCTGAGGTTTGCGCTGTTGTATTAAAGAACTTCTGGGCTGCTGGATGATGTTGTGTTTTGTGGGCCTGCCCACTCTTGTAGATATGGTATTCTGAATACCATAAAGGAACCCTCAGCTTTGAGGAAATGAGCTAGGGGGACCTGGGGGGGCGATGTTTTTCCGAAGCCTTTGTTCTCTCCTCCTTGCCAGAAGCTGAGGTTGGTGCTAACTTATGTTTATTTAATTTTATTATTATTATTACTCGTTTTTTTTTTCTTTCTTTTTTTTTTTGGTACACCGGGAGTGAGCAATCCTCCTCACGTGAATTTTTCATGCTTCCATGGTGTCACCACAGTGGCACTCTTTACTGTGTTCTCCTTCCTATCACGCTTCTCTGGTGAATGCTTTGATTTCGTAAGCCATTTTATCATTTGCCATTGTGAGAAGCAGAAGCTGCACACTGGCTTGTACGTCACAGGAAATGGCGTATAAAACCTGACGGGTCTCCAGTGTAGGATGGGACGACCCTTACTGTCTTCTCCCGGCAAAGCACATGCTTGTCATTCGAATTTGCTAGCAGGGGAGCCGGAGATATGAAAGGCATAGGGAGAGTAGAGGGCATCTCCGGAGAAGGCTGGGGTTATCTCAGCGTGAAAGGCCTGGGAGCTTTGCCAGACGCTTCAGAGTCCAACAGAGCAACCAGAGTGAACTCAGGTGCCGCACAGCCTCCAGTTCATATGCTCCTTCCTGTTCGTTTTTCTAACTGGATCTACAGACGACTGTGGACTTTCGTGTTAATATGCTACTTCATCTGACGTCCTAGTTCCACTGCCTTTACACCAAGCACTATTAATTAAACGCCAGAAAGGCAACTTGACAACAACCTAAGTGAAAATAGTATTTTGACTGCTCATTTGACACAGTCTACGTATTGCTTTGAACTGGCTGCAATGCTCAGTGGAGAAATTACTAGCTGGAAGTAATTTGCAAAGCTGTGACATCCGTGGTGAAATCTCTAGCTGCCAGACCTCCTTGAATAACTTTTAACGCTGGTCCTCATGGCAGGCGTTGTGTCAGTAGATGACTTTTCACTCTGAGGGTTTAAGCAGTGGTGTGATGTTCTGTAATCAGCCATTTGGTTGGTGTTTCATAACGTGTTTGTACACTGGTTTTCGGGTGTAATGTTTGCCAAGGAGGATGTCCTGGTATGGGCACTACCTCCTTGTCATTGACCAGAATAAATGTTTGTGCTAAATGGTCTAATCCTGGGCATCTGTGGGCCTTATGGCTGTCTTGGAGACTCTTCCCCTTTTTCGATTGGTGGGAAGTCAAGAGTGGTGTTCTGTTACCGTGCCAACGTAACACCAGACAAAGCATCGCTTGAGCGTAAGGTGGCTTGAGAGCCTGTCGTCGCTGAACGGAGCATGTTGCGGTTTTGGCCAATGAATCATGTGGCTTGTGGTGATTAAATAACCGGCCTGTCTGCCAAAGTGGCCTGGATGGACTAAACTTAACGGGAGCTGGTGAGAGTTTTTGGGATGAAGAAAACCACACTGTCAGTGTGCGAAATACCCGTCAATATTCGGGGGGGGGGTCCCCATCTCCCTATTGTTGCGCAATACTGATCTTGAGACCCCCTTAAAATTTTGTTTTTGAGGCTTTCGGGGGGTCTCATGGGTTAATCGGGGGTGTCGGACCCACCCGGACCCCCCTGTATTTCGCACACTGCACACTGCCCAGCCTTCGTGCTGGTAGACCCAAAATGAGCCTTAAAAGCCATGAAAAAAGGATTATTTTAGCAATTATCTGTCCAGCTGTACCCCAAGTTAAATCGCAGTGGTATAGTCTGAGTGACCCGAGTGTCTGTTTGTTGCTCGACAGCAGTTTCTGGATTAATTTCCTGTTGGTTAAGAGCCATAACCACTGCTGGCAGGGCACAAACGAAGTGAAGTATCTGGCGCAAAGAAACTATATATATATATTCTAACCTTCAGCATCTCCCTTTTTGGCATCAGCCTGCTTTGATTATTTCTGTTTGTTCCTTTGTAGAGGTTATTTTTTCACAGACCTGCTCTCTTGTGTGTGACGAATATTCAAATTGTGCTCTGCTCAGAGTCAAGCTCTTCACAGTTAATGTGGCAGTATGGTTTGGTATGTTTAGTCCGGAGATATATAAAATGTGCAATATATGCTTCTCAGAGGGGTCAAAGGTCACAGCTGGAAAACTCCAGGGTCTGTTTATTTTTTTTCCTTGGATTCTCTTGGCTCACTGACTGCCTTCCTGTTCCTGTACTCTGGGGTAACTGGGAATCTCGGGCCATTCCAGTGCATCCTGATGTGTGATGCTGACTTCCATTTGTTGACGTTTTTTTTTCTTTTTCTTTTTCATTTCTTGTATTTCCGCAGGTTTTTTGTGCCACAATGTGAGGGTGGGTTTTTTTCGTTACATCTTTGGCACTTATTGAAAGTGTCCTTTCATTAGTGGTTCTTGTATTTATTGCACATGCGATAAAAATAAATTTTGGGGGGGGGGGGGGGGGGGGGGGGGGGGGGGGGGGGGGGGGGGGGGGGGGGGGGGGGGGGGGGGGGGGGGG
>JAODKC010000016.1:7629486-7641083 GCA_026777985.1 Mormyrops attenuatus
CCCCCCCCCCCCCAACCCCCCCCCCCCCCCACCACCCCCACCACCTCCCCCTTTGTTCAGTTTCCCACAATACAATAGCACGGAAATGACAGATCTCCAGAATGTTCCAGCCTTCATATGGTTTAGCCTGGAAGTTAAGGGTTACACTGATCCCCTAAGGCCAAGGTAGCAGGGAGATGCTGAGGAATTGGGGTCTTGACCGGAAAAGAGGCTCTTGTTAAGACGTAAAGATTAAACCCTTCAAGATATATCCACAGGGCTTTGCTGCAAAAGGTGGTCTTTCCATAATCGTCGCTCGAAAAAAGACACGGGCGGTGTTGCTTCTAGCAGCTGGTGGTACCAGAACAGCTGGTGGGAGTCTGCAAGACGGAGAGAAGATGGGTGGCTTTCCTTAGCAGGAGAGACACAAGGTGAACCCAGTGCAAAGTGAGAGGATCGTGATAGATATAGCAGGCATGTCAGCATGCATGGTGACAGACACAGTGACGACAGCAATCCAAGAGCTCATGAACTGTGGCGCCCCCTGCTGGTTCATCCTGTGCTTACGCAACCTCTGTGCAGGAGAGGGTGGGTGAGGCACGCACGCCCCCAGGTCTGCAGGCGTGAGTTTCCTCAAATGGGTTTTGTGAGAATGTGCTGCCTATACCTCAGCGATGAACTGATGAAGATACCGGCTCATTTGTAAAGGCACACATTTATATACAAATTTATAGCAGGGTACACCCTGGATGATATCCCAGTCTGTTGCAGGGCACATATATGCACACACTCACACACAAAGGAAATACACGTCCTTTTAATATAAAGTGGTCAGAATACATTTACAACTGTGCTAAACAAATAACATCTACGTCGAAAAACTTTATTTGGTACACGTAGCTAGTACCAGCTAGAACTCTCCTTCTGCTTCCAGAACTGCTTCAAAGATAGATTAATTGTGCATTCAGAGAAGCCTTTCTACACACCTCTATTGTACTGAACTGTTTTTTTTGTACTTATGAGCCTCCTGTTAGCATTAATGATTCTGGCCAGTCTCCTCTGACCTCTCTCATTCACAAGGTGTTTTCAGCCATAGAAATGACCCGACTGCATGCATTTTGTTCATCTCACCATTCTCTGCATATCCTGGGCACTGTAGTTGTGAGAAAATCACAGGATGGTGACGTTTTTTTTGGAAATTCTGGAACCAACATCTCTGGCAATCGTAGCAATGTTCAAAATCACTTCAATCATAGCCTTTCTAATGTTTCTCCGAAGAGGAACTGAACCTTGATTTTGTGAGTGTGTTCAGTTGCAGCCATGCGATTCTGTTTGGAGGAGCAGGCTGTCAACCTTAATAAGTGCCTAATAAACTGGCCACATAGTGTATCTGTATACTCACAAGCCGATGCACATGTTCTGTTAGGAGGATGTAGTATCATGTGCGAAGAACTTTAGATGGAATTAATTGAAAGAGCATTCAGATAGGAATGAAGCCTTATTGCGATCCTTTATCTGCCGTGCGAATTCACCTGCGGCATTTCCCATCGGCCCCTGCATCCTGTGAACTCCAAAAAGTAAAATTACCGTAAAGTTACCATTATCGTTGCTGTTTCTTGTCACTGCCAGCCAAACACTGTAATCCTAAAGCACAATTTAACTGACTGGAAGGATAGGAGGACCTCAATGTTGAATGCCTACCAATCTCCAATGCAAGCCAATTTCACGTACGTACTGTGCATCAATAAAGATGTTATGTTTCGGATGTTTATTAATCCTCCAAGTATTGTGGATAAAATAAGAACAAATAAGAAGGAATTTGAAATGAATGCTTTGTGAAGGACTTGCCGTTGGCTGTGAGTGGCTCAGTGGGCTAGGTCTCTGTTGCCATGATTGGAAGATCACTGGTTTGAGGCCCAGCCCTTGAGCATTAGCGATGCTTCATGTTAGCTGACCCTGCACTGTGACCCCCAAGCTATGGAGAGTAAGATGGAGTAGGCGAAGAAAGGAATTTCGATGTACTTGTGCAAACGACAAATAAACTGTTTGTCATTTTGTTATGAATATTTGGCATATTTTCTTTTGTGGGTGAACTGCACCAAAATGGGGAGCAAAACAGAGCCTCAGTGTTGGGTCAGTAACTGATTCATATAGTTGGTTAATGACTTAACCGTCTCTGTCAGCTAAGGATCGGCAAGTCTGGCCGGCCTGTTTTAGAGCACAGCGTTCAGCTTTGAAGTGTTCAACCTGTCCTGCACATTCAGGATATCCCACCGCTTTGATCTGCTGGTCCCTATGCAGTGGGAGGCTAGAGACTCAACGCTTTGAAGTTATGAATCCTGGGGACCTGACTGTCACTTATCCTGGGTTCTTTAAACCTGGGACTGGCTAGCCATGCAGATTTTTATTTCAGTTTATCTTACTGACCAGCAATTCAAAGACATACTTATTAAATTTGGCGCTATCTGGATGCTGCTTTGTGTAACACTTACATCACCTAGCAATACCCATTTATTGGTATATATGTAGTGTTTCTCTTGAGTGTCTCTGTGATGATAGAAGGACGTTTCCTCCATCGCTTGAAAACATGAGAGCTGTCGGAAATCCGCTGAAGAAAATCTAGGGCTTGGATTATACACTATTGTAGGATGAACAAAGAAAGTGACTGTGTGTTGGCAGTCTGCTGCATAACCTTTGGTCATCCGCTTGCAGAAGGTGTAACAAAGTGTCAGTTCTGTTTTTCTACAGCTGATCCCTTCCTGTAGATGAATTCTCTTTCCTTAAAGGTCTCTTTCTGATAAATCCTTTTTACAGCCACTGCTTTTTCTTGTTTGGTACTTACGTGATATTTGAGTGTTATTTTTTGCCCATTTTATACAGGTGTTTTATTTCAGTCTTTTAATGTGTAAATGATGTTTGTTAAAGGAATTTAGGCTAATGCCAGCCATGAAAACAGCACCGGAGGTGAAGATAAAGACAAGGATCTTTGCCACGTGACTTTCATCATCTGAGAAATGCCGATTTCTCCACAGAAACGTTTCTGAAGAGGGTATCTGATGCAACCTCTTCTAGTCCGTTCTGTAGAGGTACTCATATTTACCTATTTATCAATTTGAATAGGTGAACAGACCTCATTCGTAATACCATCATGCCCCATCTTCCTTGCTCTCTCTCTCTCTCTTTCTCCTGCATGAGCACCCTCTCTCCATCACTGCGGCGTTAGTCTCAGACCACGCAGTACGAGCTGACAGATGGCTTCTGGCTCAAAGTTCCTTCATAAACTGCAACATTTTAAGATTGAAAATGCATTCAGCAGTCCGTTTACCACCTGTGCCCTATTCTCTTTCCCTCTCTCTCACACTCTATCATGTTATTCCTCTCTTCAGCCGTCCCTGCACCCCAACACCCTCCCTGCACCAATTTTTCTCTTCCTACACTACACACATCAATACACACGGTAAGCGCAGCTCCAGGTATTGGTTGGTCTGCTCTGCTGATCTGGAATTACGTTAATAATGCACTCTGCGTGTGGAACCACTGGAGTGAGCTTGCAAAAACAGCCGCCCTGGCATGTGCAGACGATAACCTGATTGGTGATTGAGATCTCAGCAAATTTTGTTAGGTCATTTCAGTAATGATTTATTTAGCTAGAATCTTGACCATCCAGAGTCTATCCTGAAGGCAATGTGGAGACACTCCATCCCAAAAACTGCATGCCTTTGGGTTGTGGATGGAAACCCAAGTACCACAGGAAGCATTTTGGCAATATATTAGTGGTAACACTTTCTATGAATGCCATACCTATAAGAATCTATCAATACATTCATAACACATTATAATGCATTCATAAAGCATTATAAACATAGCCATACATTTTTATAAAAGACAATATGTTATAGCCATGTTTATTATGCATTATTACTGCCTTATGATGCATGTATAATGCACTATAGATATCTTCACAATACAGTACAAAGCATCCTTAATTCTGATACGGACCATTATAATGCACTATGAAGTGTCTATAGTGCATTATAGATGAGAGCTTCATTGCAGTTTATGAAGTATTATAATCAACACTATAATACCATATCTATGTCAATAGAAGATGCTGTAATGTTTTAATTCTTATATGGACCATTACAATGCATCATGATGGTATCTATAGCGCATTATAGATGACAGCTTCAGTGGAGCTTATGAAGTATTAGGATCAACATGATCATGTCTTATGACTGTCAATAGAAGATGCTGTAATACTTTATTAATTCTTATACCAACCATTATAATGCATTATGAAGGTATCTATAATGCATTATAAACGAAAGCTTCAAGTATAGTGTTACCATAATAGTCTTAGTGTGTGTCATCATAACCATAGCAAACCAACCAAATCTCACACATACTATACCATATATATTCAACTTCATATGCAAATCTTCTTCACTTAGTAAATGAGATTTTTTTTTCCACACACAGAAAGATTTCAGTATTGCAGGTCTGGCTCTCAGCTCCCTGGTAATACCATGGTAACCAGTTCGCCAGACTTGCCTTACAGTCAATACTGTGGGTGACAAAAATGATGTGCTTTAGCATAGTGCAATGTCCCAGCCCAGTCCTCAGGGACCTCCAGACAGTCCGCATTTTTGCTTCCTCCCAGGTCTCGCTTGTCCCCAAGGGCCTAGTGCTTATAATTTACCAGTATCTGTGGAAGGATATTCTTCCGGAACTTTCAGTACCTTCTTTAATGGTATGTATATTAAAGCATGACAAAATAATTGTGGTTATGCTTTGTACTGCATACCACAGAATGCATCATAATTGAGGAAAAAGTCAAGGTCTTCCACGTTCCGCTCAAACTTGAACCCCAGCAATGGGGATGGATCACACCTTTGCGTTCTCCAGCAGTAAAGGAATTCAGGAACATGAACATTTTAATGTCTATTGAAGGCCTCTCTCTTCTTTTAGATTTGACCATATTCTGAAGTTTCATTCCATGAATTGAGGAAATATCATTTTCAGTCTCATGACATATATCCATACATATTTCAAAATACAATAATAGAGCCCTTGTAATTTCAAACAAACCAAAGTGATCCTTACATTCAGGTTTTTTCATCTAAATCTAGAACACATGATCTGATTTTTATTAAAAAGAAATTTTGTTTTGATTCCTCGATATTCCCCTTGAAACTAAAGCAAATAAAATCAGAAAACTTGTAATGTTCTGCTAACGCAGAAAACCTGACTATCGGGCCCTCTGAGAAATCTTGCAGCAGAAATTTGTAATCAAAGCACACTGGTAATCTACCCTACACAAACCTGCAGTGTTTGCTATGTTGTTTGCACTGGGGAAGCCTGTGTATCACACGTGTATAATTTTGTATATAATTTTCTGACCTATTGAATTCATAAATTCTAGGATTTTTAAGGTGAGCGGCATAAGAGGGGCCATAATTCACACAGGGTGCCAACTTTATCCTTAGCTAATTATATGTTTTGAATCAGTGAGTGACAAGACAAGGGAGGATCCAATCAGCTGTCAGTGCCCCCTGTGGCCCCCATTACACTTATGCTCCCCCCCACTGTTGGTACATCTGTGGCAACCTGAATACCTGAATACACCCTAAGTCCATTTGCTGACCCTCTCCCCAATCCCATCCCCCTCAATGAAATCCCAAAGACTACTGAACCCGGAGAAAAATTCTGGTAGGGAGGCAGGTTTGGGCACAGATGGTGGCGACAGCTAAACATTCATGTCCCTTACCCTGGACTGGGATGACACAGGAGGCCCGCTCGGTGTCACTTGTGATCCAAAACCTCGGCTGAATTCTCTGGTGCCAGCTGGACCAGCAGCAGAGCACAAAGAGCCACAGACGGGGGTTTAAAGATGCCAGTGTGTCCTCGCCAGACCCATCCTTAAAATCCCATTGAGGACAAACCTCCAACATAAATCACTGCTTTAGCTCTTACAGAAGCAGCACAGGACCACATGAGAGGGAATTTTAAACATACATTTCCTTTGATCTTACCCCGTGTTTTAATTTATGCTTCTGCTATCAATTAGAGGCTCGAGTGACACCACACAAAGACTCAGGGCAGAGTAGAGATGTATTCTGATCTGACCTCCTTACATCGTAAATTACCAGCTTAGAGCTGAGCAAATAATTTTCCTGGGCATTGGGTTAACTAGGAGGAAGTAATTATCTGGGGTTTTCATACACATTTTCAATTTACTGACATTTTGAAACGTAATGAGGAAGTCGTGTGAATCAATGGCCAATCACTATCCTGGTATTCTAATGATGTCACTTCCTGTTTGGGAAGAATTGAATGCCACAGATACAACTGGGACATTGACTCATGTTTATCCTCCTTTATACATATTCATGTTAAGAGAATTACATTTAAACCCGAATTGGATGCACTGAAGTGTAGAATATTGATTTTAATTCCAGGAAACACTCATGAGACACCAGTTACATTTTTAGTTAACGCAAAGTCACATAAAACATAAAATTGGTGTGGTTCAGCTGCATATCGAAAAAGCAACCACCCTACCTGGTCTATGTAGTCTTCTGTGTATTTTTTTTACTATTTAACATTCCAGTGTTACTTGTGCATTTAATTGAAAATTATTTAGCTCGGATTTGGAGGCACATGGGAAAAGGTGACGATTATATGGGTGGGTCTTTTGTCTCAATCAGTTGTTCAGGTTATAATATAAGGTGACCCCTGCGGCAATTTTGTGCTGCTTAAAAGTGAAATTGCTATGCAAAAAAAATGAGGATTTCCTCATAAATAAAACATGACTCCCCTTAAGAGGAGCGATTAGTCATTAGTAAGTGGGGTTAAAGGCTTTTAAGTGGTTGAGCATTTCACTGTTGTTTTTATGGTGCCTTCAGCATGGCTGAAACGCCCAAGGTAAGCCAGAAGCAATCATACAGAAATGCTATTAACCTCACAATGGAAGTTTATTTAATTTAGTCATACTTTCTGAGGTCCAGCTGGAAACGTCTTACGTGGGAACTTCTATGGCCAGCATAATGCAAAACTAAAGGTGTAATTTGAAGATCAAATTTACTCGGGAACACTTGACGAGGCACAAATACTTAGTAGTAACTCAGTTGCTATTGCAGAACAAATCGTGAAGAAATCATGAACAAATATAGTAGCTACTTCAGACAAAAGATGCTTCATCATTCATTAATGATGAACAAACACGAGATCAGTATTTCCCTCTTGTTATTCATGACTTGTTCCTTTAGTAATTCACAAAGGTTTATAGAAATATAGTAAATACAGTAACTGCTTGGGATAAAACATGTGTCACGATTAATTAACGATTAAACATGAGATAAGTGTTATTACTTGTTCATTCAGTAGTTTCTCCAGTAGTCCACAAAGTTTTATAGAATTAACAGATATAGTAAGAAATATAGTAACTGCTTGAGATAAAACATGTGTCACTATTCATTAATGATGAATTAACATGAGATTAGTATGTAACTAAGACTTGGTATGTGGTTAATTAATACATAATAGCAAAATATTACATTATCTGTGTCCCCTCAGGTAAAATGTCACTATTTACACATGTATAAAATGCAGGCAAACGCTAAAAGCTCTTATTTCAGTCTTTGATTGCATCATATTTCACCTGTAGGGGTGGAAATGAGGGTCAAAGAAATCCAGAGGAAGAATCAATAACGGCAATCTGCATATATGCCCTGTCACCGGCCCGCTGGCCAGGCATTGCCTAATTGACGGTGACTCCAGCTAATGCTGCCATCAAGTCCAAGTCAGGCGGAGGTCTGATGAAGATGTAGGGGGTCAGGATGTCCGTGGCGATGGCTAATTGACCCCCTGTGGGAAGCAGCAGCCAGAGAGGGGCTTGCTGTCAGCCCTGTGGTCTTCACTGAGTCCTCAGAACCCTGGACCATAACCATGGAAACTTGACTGGTTTAGACAGGTCAAGCTGTGTTGTGTGTGGGGGTGGGGATCTTATAACACTTGTTGGCTTATCTGCATTACTTAATGACCCAGTGTGCTGCAGTTTTTTCCGGTGTGTGGTATGAACACTATAACAATAACTTACACACAGAGTTAAAATGTATAACAACATTATTTGGTAACACTTTACATTAAGTGCACTTTCATACTGCATTCATACTGCATTCATTGAACATTCAGTACATCTTCATAATGCATTCATAATGCATTCATAGAACATTCATAAGCAGCATAAGCAAGCATTCATAAGCAAGTTAAGTACACCTTAACATCCCATAATAGGTTTAATATACATTAATAACAGACATTACATGATTATACAATTATAATGTTTGTTATTATTATATAATGTTTGTTATTAATGTATATTACAGCTGTTAAGGGATGTTAGGATGTTGAGGTATACATACATGATGTTTATGAATGTTTTATTAATCCTTAATGAATACATTATGAAGGTGCACTGAACGTTTTATAAATGCAATATAAAAGCATTATGAAGGTGCAGTCAATGTGAAGCGTTACCCATTATTTAATTTTAAATATATGTCATATCTATTTACTAATAAATGCAGGACATATTTAAGCTGTGATAGTATTCACCTGACTCATGCTCTTACCTGCGATTAGTAATACTTCGAATAGATTTGCTGCATCTCGTATCTGAGATTTATTGACGTTGTGTTTGCACCCAAACAGTACGTGTAATGCCAGTGTGATGTGGCTTCCCCTGGCATTTCCTAATACCTGAACGAGAATCTTGTGTGCTGTATCACCTTGTCCAATTACCTTCCGTCCCTGGTGTTTCTGGGTTGCGGTGCTCCCCTGAGCTGAGTCTAATTATAGCGTTAACTCTTTCTGTATGTTATGTTCCCTCTCCCAAGATGAGCCACCATCCACCTGTGACTCGAAAAGAATGCGGGGAGGGGGGGTGATGATTCTCCCTAGCTGTCCGCTGGGGTCACAGCCGGCTTCCGGGCTCATGCCATGTGCCTCTGGCTTTACTTCATCTGTCCTTTTTGACAGGGAGTAACACTTAATCGATGACATTAAAATGGAGCCATCAGGTCGGCGCCATCAGAGTATTTCCTGAGCGGGAGCTGCTCCTGAGCTTAGCATGAAAGATGAAAATCCTCCACAGATTCCCTCACGCGCTCTGATTAGATTTAAAGTGCACACTTCATTAAAGCCAACGTGAAACTTTAGTTTTCACCATTAAGGTGAGCGTGAATCCTCCCTGGGCTTTCATCTTACCATCTCGATTCGGTCTCTGAACCAGGCCGTCTTGTGACTCTAACGTAAAGCACCCATAGCGTGTCTTTCCAATGGCCCAACAGAAAAAAAAAACACAATTAATGCAAATTAGATTAAAACTGTGAGTGTAGGAAGATGTAAGTTTCAGTGCTTTCTCTTTGATAAAAAATGTATGTTTTGGGAAAGGGGATTGATATACATTTTAGATCTTTCATTATTTTTACTATTAAAAAGCAGAAAGAGCTGGCAGTTGCCTGCTGGTAAAATTTAAGTGTTGTTTTTGCTAGTGACTGCCCTGTTTTCAGCAGAAATACATTTATAGGGAGCGGCCTGCAGTAATTCAGTGCTTCAGTCCTGGTGCTGGTTGCAAAATAATTGGGATCGTAAATCAAAGGGTAAAAACCGCGACGAGCGCGACAATCCGTTATGAACTCTTTGACAATTCAAACAAAAGGAGAGGCAAAAGCTTTTCTTAAGCTGTCAAATTGAAATATATATATATATTTATGCTAAACTTGTGCCTTCGTGTTATTCAGAAAAGAGAAACAACCCACCATTACGTTTCTGATCTAACATTGATATAACCTTGCAATCCAACGACAAAAGACAAGAAATTGTGCTTCAACAGAAATTTTACAGGGCTCACTGGTGGTATTTCATAAAGGCTAACAAGCCGGGGTGGGGGGTGGGGTCGCAACAGATTTTGGGCCCCTTGAAAGCATATCATATTGGGCCCCCAACCCAGACCAATTCAATTACCTTCCAAAGTTTTTAGGGCCCCATGTCACGTTCAGATTTTTCCCCCTTTACAGTGTCCCTGCTAACAAGACTGCAATGTAGAATAACAGCTTAAAAAATAAATATTCCAGTAGGAAATTTATACAAGTAAAAAACAACTCTAAAGTCACTGCAAACACTGCGAACTATATACTGCATTGTCATGCGATGCCATTTCTGTGGGAGATAAAAATAATCTTTGCTTAACGATGCTGTATGCTTCTGTCTGTGAGGACTTAACTGTCAAGATGGATGTTAGCAGCACTCACTGGTGCATATGGATGTGAGGCATTATTTGTCTGTAGAACTACATAATGTCGCATGTGATTAAAGGTAGGCTGAGTGGTTTTGTGAAGAGCACTGAAGCCTCACATCTCTGGGATCGGGGATTTGATTCCCACCCCTGTGTGTGCGTGTAGATTATGTTTACATTACATTGTGGGGACCAAATATCCCCCACAATATAATAAAAACCTGTTATGTATATATTGCATTGTGGGAACCATTTGTGACCATCTGTTTTGCAATCAAAAACTAAAAATTCCAAAAGTGTTGTATTTAGTTTGGTTACTTATGGATAAGGTTAGGGCTGGGTAGGGGGTAAGGTTGCCATAGTTGGGATTAGGGTTTTTCGCATAGAAATGAATGGATGTTCCCCACAAAGATGAATACAAACGTATGTGTGTGTGTGTGTGTGTGTGTGGGTATACCTTACCTTATGGGGACACAATGTCCCCACAACGTGATGAATACCCATTTTTTTCCATTTTGGGGACCAGGAAACTGTACAGCAATTTAATAAAAATCTGTGACTGCAATGAAAAAACTAAAAATGCATAGGTTGTCATTAGCAGTCCCCATAAAGATTTGTTTAACCGACGTGTGTGTGTGTGTGTGTGTGTGTGTGCCCTGTGATAGAGTGGCATCCCATCCAGTGACTCTTAACTGGCCCCTTACTCACCTTGGCCATGGGTTGGATGAATGAACAGTGGTAGAACCGTGAGTATTATAGATGGATGTATATAAAAATGGAAAACATTCCAGCTTTGGTTAGAGACACATAACGTTTGCAGCTACGCAATTTGAAATGATATGTTTGACTGGTAATTTCAATATGTTTCGTTAAGAACCTTCACAAAGCAGAGGTGTCAGTCTGTAGCTCACCTACAGCCGATTACTTCCCCACGAATCATCCTGATAAAATGTCATATTAACATACGGTGAAGCAACCGTCAGCCCAAACTAATCCTCTTAAAACGTACAATTAGCTTAATGTGCCAAAGATAGACTGCGGATTATGAAACAAGTGGCTGTCAGTTGGCCTGGATGGAAATCTAGCTGGGAGAGCTTTCCGCTACGATTGCCGATTTGTCCATCGTGTCAGGAACAGGGTTCGATCTTTTCAAAGACTGGCAGATGAATTACCAAGTGAGGGGAAAGGGCATCTACGTAATTACGAAACATTACAGAAGCCTGACTTGGGATATCGGTGTCTATTTAAGTAATTATCTTAAAAGCAACCTTCAAAAACAGATGTTCTTCAAGTGAAATCAAAAACAGATGTTCTTCAAGTG
>JAODKC010000016.1:7666709-7677098 GCA_026777985.1 Mormyrops attenuatus
ATTTTTCCCACAGAAGTGAATGAGCGGGCCCCATAAGGATAGGTATACCCTACGTGTGTGTGTGTGTGTGTGTGTGTCTTTCTCAATATGCACACTTGACCTTACTTGTGTTCTTGTGTACCATCTTACGTCATCTTCCATTGCTGAAGACCACTTCCAGTACTCCAGACCAGAAGTACATCCCTGGATGTTGTTTCTTGCCCCGCCCCAAATATCAGTCATGCATGGGTTGCATCTTTGCCAAACAAGACCAATCCCATGAGTCATTGCACCTTTTCTTGGGAGGCAAGTTAGCAAGACTGGTCATGCCAAGACCACAAGTACGATCTATGCATTCTTGGTATTGAGAACAAGGTAAATACAGTAAGTAGTCATGAAAGATGGCTGAAAGGAAATGACTGGTCCTCCTGGGCAGCTGCACTGTACCCTTCATCCTTCCAGCTACATCGAATCTGATCCTGGAATCAGCTGGGCCTCACACAGCAGATCATATCTTACCTCTAAATGCGAGCTATAAAATTTGAACAACTACAGATCATTTGTGGAAGGTACAGCAATGCTACCATCTTTTAAAAAAAGCCTGCAAATCATTTTTGTAAAAAATGTAACTTATTTTTTGTAACAAAATTGACTAATTATAATCTAATAAAAAAGTGATTAGCATTACTGCCGCTCACACGAATGGCAGCTGAGTTTTAAGGTATCTTTTAAATGAGGCAGCTTTGAAGTTGGATAAGTAAAATTAATTGGGGCTCTGTTGCATTCTAAGGAAATGAGTCTGTGGATCAGTGGAGCACAAATAACTAGTTTCACGGTCGCTGAACACTCTGCTTAACTCAACTATAATTTTTTTAATCTGCCTTGTGAAACAAACTTGTCTTGATTAAAAAAAAAAATTATGTACGTTTTTAGATAATGCTCTGGATTACATAAAAACCCTGAAACAAGTATACAGCTGTACTGTCCAAGGAAGTCAGATTTGTGTGGATGGATTTTTATTTACACTGTGACACTAGATAAGTGCAATTTGATGTTTTCTACTTGCCTACCAGGACCTTTGGACTCTGGGGGTCTCGGCAGAGCGATACCCCAATTCGCAACAAAAAAAAAACCTTGTGAAGAAGTTTCTAAGCTTTCCCATCTCATCACGATTGACTTTGTCCGCAAGCTGCTGTGATGGCACGATTTCATCTCACTTGAGAACTCTCTGTGGGGTTAGAATAACGTACACACAGAATAGTGGACAACAAATGGCAAACTTCAAAAGTTTTTATGATGGAATTTCGAGTAGGCACTGTAGGAAAATAAAAAATACTACCTTCAGCTGCATTGTATGGCTGAACAACATGATAATTCAATGACATGGCAGACATGTTAAGTCAAATCAACCAAACTATACAAACTTTACATTCATCTTCATGTGCTGCAGTCCACGAGTACACTATGAAAACCAGGCTGATGAGTCATTATTTAGGTAGAGGTGGATAGTTCAGGTTCAGAAAGTACAAATCCAGACCAAGATTTTGTTTCAACCAACCAGTTGAGTATAAAGAGTTACATTCACAGAGTACTCAACTGGTTGGTTGAAACAAAATCATGTTCTGGATTTGTACTCTCTAAACCTTTCCACCTCTTTTGGTTTAAGCAAAATATATAAATAGGAACACTTCTAGGATTCTTATAATCCTGGTGAAAGGAAAGATTCATAGCTGCTTAAATGAAAAACTGCTCAGTTCCTTTTTGTCTTTCCTATCACGTTTGTTTCTCCAGTGACTGTTATTAGTTTGAAGTGAAATTCAGTTTCAGGCCCTACGGGCGTACGCATTCTGCATAATTTTGAATGACCCTGCCTCCCCGTTCTTAAATCATTAATATAAAAGTCTTGCTTCTAACATTGCCGGAAAGCTGTCTAAGGGGGCCTTGTCCTCTTATGACCCAGTGCTTACCGTCCCGATACAGATTGTGCCTGCCCTCCTTCTTAAGTTTCCAGTACAAGGCTCTGTCAGAAATCCACTGCATAGGACCTCAAAAGCTCAAGGAAAACACTCCAGTGAAAACATGGCACCAATTCAGTGATTACAAGTTTGATTATCTGTCCCTTTTCTGTGCTGTATTTATCTGGCAGGGGATTTTATCCTAAGGGAAAGACGCTCAGCAAGGGGTTAGATAGACGGTGAGGCAATTGGGGGTTAAGGGCCTTGATTAGGGGCCCAACAGTGAAATCACTCCACCCACCGTGGGATTTGAACCAGCAACCTTCTGATCACACCACCAGCATCCTAATCCACTGAGGTAAAACCACCCCACAATATTCTCCAATATTTTCCCTTCCAATTATATTCTCTTTAAAGCTAAAATGCTTAAGAAATGTAATGTCAAGACATATCAAACAGCTTCAGCTACTAATTTGGAACTTTGGGTTGTTGTAAAGAACTAACTGATTTTGACTTCTCTCTGCTCATCCTGTTCCCAGAATTCTGTAGCACAGTCTAGAAAGGTCTTTGATTCCGGCTGATTAGAGGAATCTGTAATTTTGCGCGTCTTCTCCTCTCATGCCGAGTTTCAGAGCCTTTTTCGGGCTATAAAATGTATGATTCTCGAAGAAACAAAGTTAGCCCATAAACAAACTTGTTTCCATGGAACCGAAGGAGACTGGAAATCAGAGATGCCCTAATCCACCCTGCACCATCAAATCTAATAACAGCCCTCCGTTCTGTGAACAGAGGATGCAAGTTGGTACAGAGATGTGTCCTGTTCTGTTCGGGTCTGTAGCTTTACATAATCGACAAATGCTTTCTGTTATAATTTCCTCTCCATTTCCAGAGTCTATATTATAAAAGCAAAAAGAAAAATTGTCCAGCATTAAAACATTTGCCTCACCGCCGCATCCAATTACAGATTCCCTGTTTATCATCGCCTTGGCAACCAACATAAAAAAAATGAAGAACTTGCTTTTGCCTGACAGCCAATTTTTTTGCAGTTTAGTGACATTAATATTTTTTACATAAACAGTATTTATGTAATTACAATGTGCGATACAGTTATCGGATTGCTTATTCGAAGTGTGTGAAATGATATACAGTATATTTTACAAAGTGCTGGGTCTAAGAAGGACTTTTTAGGTATTTTCGGTCACTATTGAACCTCCCCTGTCTATGCATAGGTGAGACCAGGGGAGAGAGATTTACTTTTGAAATCTATTTCGGTACAATTACTAAATACCACTCAAAAAATGTAATCGGTAACCTAATCCAAGAGTCGCAGTATTTAAGTATTGTATTCCGATTATTTTCTGTTACCTTTCGATTGCCTAAATGCCAAATGTTCACCCAAATACAAAAGAAATAGAATCTAAATAGTATTACATAGTATTCTGTAAGACAATAGAACAATATTAATAGATTACTAGATCAGTGTTTCTCAAACCAGTCATTGGGGAACCCCAGATAGTCCACAATTTTGCTCCTCCCCCCCAACTCTAATAATATTATTATTATTATTATTATTATTATTATTATGTACTGTATTGTTATATTTAACATGATTTACTGTATTTGGAAGTGTTTCCTAAGTGTTGTATATGCATAGAAAAATAAAATAACTAACTGATGTTAAATAAGATCTGTAGGTACTTGATCAACTTAAAGACACTTAGGAAACAGATCTCGCTCATAGCTTAGGTCGCCTATAGTGGTGAGATTTCCACGCAGTGACAGCATTCTTTGCAGTGCCTGTAGTGGTGAGATTTCCACGCAGTGACAGCATTCTTTGCAGTGCCTGTAGTGGTGAATAGTTCCTCTGTCTTGTGACAGGTGTTGTGTGTACATGTACTGTCTCTACAGTAAATCTTCATTTCCAGACTTATTATAAGTGTAATCCCAGTAATGATCCCCCCATTTTTTCTAAATGTACCATTAATCTGATTGTATCTTTTTCCAGTAACAAGCGACAAAATACAGTTACTTTTTAA
Organism: Mormyrops attenuatus; assembly: GCA_026777985.1. Lineage (NCBI taxonomy): Eukaryota > Metazoa > Chordata > Actinopteri > Osteoglossiformes > Mormyridae > Mormyrops > Mormyrops attenuatus. The sequence continues at coordinate 7,670,680 of JAODKC010000016.1, forward strand.
TAGTGTACTGCACATGGAGAACATGAGCAGTGCGGTATGTGAGACAAGATGCAAGAGAACTGCAAAGACAGGCCAAGACCATACACAGAAGCAGCCAAGACGTGAACCCTCGGTAGGTGGGACCATGCAGTACCTGTCAAAGTAGTGGCTGGAATCAAGGAACAAAAATACTCAACCAGACAAAGAAGAGTTGTGGAGTAAGATAAAAATGGGTGCAACTTAAGGAAGGCTTGGATAGATACATGTGTGAATGAAGATATTGGAAGAATAAGAGAAAAGATCTATAGGGTCTAGAAGCCTTAGTGACAGAAACCATGGGAGGATTCATGCAGATTTCCGGCCAAAAACGGGAAGCACTAACACCAGAGGCCTACATACAGTAGGGGTGGTGTATCTGTTTCTGTGAGATTTTTATGCACATTCAATGTGTAAATCTGAGTATAGCAATGAGCTGCATGGTAGGTAGCACTGTTGCCTCACACTTCCAGCGTTGGGGGTGTGAATCCTGTCCCTGCTCCGTGTGTGTGTGATCTGCATGCTCTCACCATGTTGCACTGGCTTCCACCAGGTACTCCAGTTTCTACCTGCAGTCTGCAAACAGAAGGTTAGGTGAACAGGCACCCCGACATTGCACATTGTTTGTGTGCCCTGTGATAGGCTGACACCAGCCAGGGTGTTCCCCTGCCTTGTGCCCTATGCTGCTTGGGACAGGATCCAGTCCCCCACCCCCGCATATTGAAGATCTGGGTCAATGTAATTACTGGGGCTTAATTCCTTACCCAAAAAATACTTTACTATTGAGGTCTGGTAAAGTTAACATGTTGGTCAATGCATGATTTAAGGTGCCTGAATAATGTACTATAAGATAAGTTATTACTAAGATGCTGAATTTGCCTTAACTAAGAAGTCATGCAAAAATGAGGATCCCGGATAACCACTACACATCAAAGGAAACCCGCTGCAGGAAAAAATGAAGGTCAGACAACTGTTAGATAAATAAATTTCACATTTAATCCACCGCTGAAAGAGTCACAGACCCCAAACACTGCATACGTCTGTCTCATCATATGAAGAGGACTGACCTTTCTAAGCGCTCTTAAATTTGCATGTCATTTGCATACTATTTTGCATGCCTCAAATGTATATACTGGTATATGCATTAGGATTAAACTTGACTTGCTGGTGTGCGGCAGGCAGCAGGGCTATTAAGGCTAATGCAAAGAATGTCACCAATAATTATGCAGAAGATGGTAGTTATTGTTGAGTAACCGTGAGTAAATGTACACACGCATTTTCCATTCCCCAGTGTGATGGATGTACATGTGTTCTGCTCTCAATAAATACTGCAGTTGTTGCTAACAATACTTAATCATGCTATGCCATCCTGTCACATCTCATGACACAAACATTTCTACTGCTTGCACCTGTAAATGTAAAAATTCCCCCTGCAAGAGTACAAATTCTCTGTACAAATAACTGCATTATCAGAGCGGAATCACGCCGAAATGCTCTTGGGTTTATGAAGAAGCGAGTGTCTGATATTTCCAAGTGACACTTTTAAGCTACTGGTCCACAGGGCTTCAGAGTCCTATTTTTATACGAGATGTATCTTGGAGAAGTGTCACTTTCCCCGTTCGGATCAGGCTTGAAAGACGGAGTTTTTCTCTGACGATAGCATTTTCTCTCCTCTGTGACGTGCAAATCTTAACTGTCACGTACAGCTGTGTACAGGAGCGAGAACCGGTGGGACAAACGGGATTGTAGCCTGGTAAATGACACGGGAGCAGCCGGAGGCTTCGTGAAACCTGATCCCTATGCCTGAGCGTGGAGAGAGGTCTTCCGTTCAATCGCTTCCCATTAAAGGACACAATTTAAATCTAATTATGCCATATGGACAAGGGAATATAATCCTACAATCCATTAAGGATCTTATTCAATTATAAAATTTTCTTCCTTTTTTGAACAAGTTTTAATTTTGTTGTCTATTTGCATTTTACATTTCACAGAATACATTACACACAGAACTGTACTCATACCTTTGTGTGGACTGTCCGTTCATTTCTATGGACATAACCCTAATCCCAACATTCACAACCTTAACCCCTTCCCAGCCTAACCTTAACCATAAGTAACCAAACAAAATACAAGGGTTTTTGCATTTTTAGCTTTTTCACTGCAGTCACAGATTTTTATTAAATTGGGTTTTCCCTTATGGGGGACCATTGTGTCCCCATAAGGTAAGGTATACCCGCTCGCACACACGCGCACACACACACACACACACACACACACACACATTCACACACTCATTTCCCAGCAGTCCTGTCATGCCGGCTCCTCACACAGATTGCTCCTGACGCATTTCAAAAAATGTGCTGATATCCCCCCCCTCAGCAACCCCCGCCCTCCACTGCTCACCACTAAAGGCTCAGCTTTCCCCCAAGGTCCCCTGCATATCGTGACCACGGATGCGAAGCAACTAACGGCCTGGAGGATCTCGAACACTCCTGTGGTCATGAGCCTACCAGTCTCTTTTACTAGGGAAACGGGCTGGTTTTCTGAGCAGCACGACTTCTCTAGCATTGACCTGCAGGGGGCGCCCCCTCACTCAACTCATGTCGGAAGAGCATGTGTGCCTGAGTGAGAGCAACTCGAGCTGGACACACAGCACTGGGGCCACCGGGATGCAGGCTGCCTGGGGTCCTGTCCCTCTTGCTCTGTCTGCTGTGATATTCACATTGTCATGTGTCACGCTGGGTGCTTCGCTTCATAACAGGAGATGGTCGCTTATGACTTATGATTTATGTTTATGACCAGCAGTGGGAGTCTCCTATACCTCACGACACACATGGCGTGCGTGCGTGCCAGGGACGCCCACGCGAGACGGAAGGCCGCGGCTCGTCCGCAGCTGTGCCTGTCGAAATCTCCGGAGTGGCTGAAGTTACCGCGGTGACAGAACAGGACATCTGTGGCTTGTTACTGTGACTTGGAGATGAGCTGCAATGTGAATGTCTTACACTGTGTAAGGAAGAGCTAGGCATTACGATAAGCCATGTCTCATACAAATATACAGTTATGTAAAAGTGATATTCTTTCTGTCCGAAAATGGAGTCTTTACAGGTAAATCTTTACTACAGGTAAAAACAAACTGCAAAAACAATAAGAAGTTGCATAACACAGTGGTAAGTAAATTAGATTTAATATAAAATTATAATATTGTCATAATACTAAAATGAACTTGTCCGAGATGGCATTTTTTTCAGGAAGCCCAAAATTCCTTGCCATGCCCCGGAATACCCAAGTGTTCTGTGTCCGACATAAAAGCAGTGGGGCATATTGCCCTGCTGGCTTAAGGCGACAGAGAGTAGTGAGCCGAGATTTGCACTTTGCAGATGAGGGGCACCAGGAACGTTTCCATTTACTGTACATCCAGCTCAGATAGATGCTGCTGATCAAACTTTTATGGTCCGCAGAGGCACAGGCCTTGTCTCGCAGGCAAAGGAGTGCCTGCACGTTACGTTTTATAAAATAAGAAACAGATCTAGTGCATTAACTATCTCACATTATGTAATAGCTTAATTTTTTTATCTAAATATACCCACCCATCTTCTGAAACATGCATGTTTGCCCAACATGAGGTCACAGAGAGCCTGCAGTCATTCTAGGAAGCACCAGTACAAGTCTCTGTGGCCAATCAGAATCAATCATTATTAACTACTTGGGAGAACTGAAAACAAGACCTGGATTTGGAATGGAGGGCCATATTTGAAGAGTCCTGATATATGTAATAATAATAATACATTTTATTTCTAGCGCCTTTCAAGGTACCCAAGGACACTGTACAATAAAACAAAGCATAAAATAAAAGTAGTTAAGCTATAAACAAAGTAGCATGTAGAGACAAGGACACCGTTAAAAGACCTTCCAGTGCCAGATTTGCGTCAACCATAACAAACATGGATTAAATAAAAGAAATCACATTAAAAAAAAAAATTGTTGTCTATTTGCATTTTGTAAATGTAAAAATACACATATATACATTCATTTAGCAGATGCTTTTATACAAATTGACATAAATATTTTGAGTGAGCAATTTCAGCCAATCCCTGGAGCAGTTGGGCGTTAAGGAGTGTTGCCCCAGTGACATCACTATGCCAATCTTCCAATCACAGGCGCAGAGTCCTAACCTGCTGATCCACACACCGTGCCCCACCTGGCAGTAGCTCACTGCACCACTGTTGCATCACACTGGCAGGGCTGTCGATTAACAATGTATAAACTACACATTTACCATTATTTTAGATGGTAAATGGTTAATGGACTGCATTTATATAGCGCTTTTCTACTCCTACGAGCACTCAAAGCGCTTTACAATTTATGCCTCACATTCACCCATCCACACACATTCATACACCGGTGGCGGTTTGTTGAGCATTTGTTGACCATATTCAAGCAGTTTCAGCTATACGTTTTATTAGTTATTAGCTGACAGAAAATATCTGCAGTGTGAGATAGCAGGTATGCCTGCCGTCTACCATGAAATTGGCCAACACTCTCTGGCTAGTGACATCTTCACAACTCCTTCTCTACCATGGTTTCTCTTTGAAAGAGACCCTGCAAGTAGGTACATACGACCCTGATGTGCTGAAGATTGCGATTCTGTTTATGATTCTGATTAAATGGGTGCCCAACACCAGCTGTATCATGAGATAATGGATATTAAGACTGAGAACCCCTGTAATGTTAATTAAATCTTGGTTTAATATTTAATTATAATCAAGATGATTATGCAAATGTTAGATGTTCCAAACTGAGCTACAGTTTATTATTGGTACTTTGAACTCACAAAATGGAAAATAAATGCAATTAAGTTCTAAAGTCAAGAGGCAGGTGTGCGGTGATTTCAAAGCTGACATACTATAAACATTAATCTCTGGAGAACCATAAAGATTAATACCCACAGATATATAGAATGAAGGACAAACTCCTTTGCAAGGATAATGTCCCAGCTCAATTAATGTATTTTGGCTGTGATCAAAGCGGACCTGAAACCATGCTTGAGTGCCAGGCTGTCGTTTGCAGTGTTATGTTTTACTTCTGAAACATTAGGGAATCCTAACTTGTTGTTGCTTTTGCTGAAACAGGTAGCAATGTAGTTACAGTCATGGGTTTGGAACTTGAAAGTTGCTGGTTCGATTCCCAGAGGAGCCCCTGCCGTAGTGTATTGGCTGCTTCAAAGCAACAATCCAGCTCTATTATTAGGGGGGGGGGTACCACCCATGTCAGCTAAAATGAGCCTTCTTAAAATTTTCTTTAATGTTGTTGTTGGGATGCCATGATGTCATTCAAAGCAAACAGCAGTCAATTGTCAATTAAATCCAAACTGTAAGAGTTAATCGTCCATCCATCCATCCATCTTCCAATCATTTATCCCAGTGACTGGGGACCTGGAGCCGATCCCAGGCAGACTGGTGCACAAGGCTGAGATAGAGCATGAATGGTGTTATAATAATATAATATATAATAACCCCAGAGTAGGCTAAAGTAACTTGCTGAAGTGATCGTTTTCTGTAGGTCTTCTTTCCGGTTCCTCTGTCTGCCTGGAAGCGAATCCTTCGGGCTTACAAGACCGGAATCAATCAAAGCAGGCCACAGCATGATGGATGGAGCCCCAAGTGCTTCGCTCTGATCTCATCTTCTTCACCGAGAAGCAGACTACAAACAGACGTGAAGGTGCACAAGAGGCAAGATCCAGCCAGACCCCCAGCCCTCCAAAAAAAAACTGAGAATTCAATTAAAAAACAGGAGAAGAAGTAGCAAGTGGCACTAGAGAGGCAGTGTGGGCCGTGTTCTCATTTTAGACCCAGTGGTTGTGTCTGTTACCTCAATCACAGAGAAACGTAGTCCCTTGCCTGTTACCTTTCGTGCTGTTGTAACTAGTGTGCTAAGAGTATGCTGGGAATTGTGTCTGTTTGGCTGAACAGCCACATGTCGCTTTTCTTCAAGGACAGATGTGTGATTATGGTCTTTACTTATCTGTGCCCTAGAGTGTCCTTCTGAATTAAAGATTCAGATTCAGCAGACTCAGCAATCTCTATATCAGAACCGTGGTGACATGATATCGGCCATAGCTCTGGGGCGGTGCCTTGTAAATATACATCAGGCCCCCTGTACAGTCTCTGTCTCGTGGGGCACTTCCTGGATCACCGTGGCTGTCGCTGAGTAAGCCGTTCCCAGAAACGGGTGGATAAAGGTTTGGTTCCACATGATGCCTCTTTAACTGGATGCCAGTGACGTGTGTCAGATGAGGCTTAAGTTGTTTCCAAAGTGGTTCGTCTTCTCTCATCATCACTGAACCGTAAATGCTGCCATTTTATGTGAGAACCTATGATTTGTAACAGAACTCAAAGGCAGTGAGG
>JAODKC010000016.1:7677127-7715384 GCA_026777985.1 Mormyrops attenuatus
AGATACTCCACCTACAATTATATGAGATGTTTCTGGAAAATCACCGTAGGTTCCCAAAGCCCTATTGGGGTCAAACTGGGGCCGTCCACCAGCTAAGTGACAAAGCTATGCAGCCAGGGGACCTGCAAAAGCCATGGGTTTTCATTTCTTGGGCAGCTACCTGGAGTTCAAGGTCATGTGCCCATCAAACATATGGCTGATTTCATGAACTTACATTTTCACATGTAGCTGTGAACCCCATCACCAGTTGAAAATCTTGTAGAATCACTGGGATCAGCAAAAAGGTGGCTGTAACACGGAATGCAGTTCCTACCTTCCTGGAAGTAGCAGGGGAGCAGATTATGAGACGGAGCACCACCAAGTCCATGAATTCATTAACCCTCCTTCACAGGTGTTGTGAGGACAACCATCCTATAGAGGGCAGCACCACTCATCTTTATTATTATTATGGGAACTGGCCTTCCAACAGCCAGGGAATCATGTAGAATGTGTCAGATTAGGTCCAGAGCCCAGTCTACAATTTTTTCACGTAGTCATTCCTTGTGGCCACGCCCACTGCCAGATGAGCTCCAGCACCTGCAGTCAACGCATTTAAACTCCTTCTAGTTAATGCCTAAATTCACAATCTTCTCAGTCTTTCAGATAACATATTGTTGTGAAAATGTACTATACCACTGAAATTGAATGTAACTGCGGTCTAGTTCTACCGGTACAGTCTTGCTGGTCTGTTCTCTTTATTTGGTTCTACCCCAGTTCTGTGTCTGTTAACTTGGTTCTTGGGTTTGGTTCTGCAGTATGGATTTACTCTTTTGCTTTAGACTTCTGGCTTCTTTTTTGGTTCTGTGGTCTAGCTCTGTGCCCTGGATCCTGTTAGCCCGACTTCTGACCTTGTTTGTAGTCTCTCAACAGTGTTGTTTGTGTTTGAGTCCCGCTTAACCGCCTCAGCTAAATGCCTCGCAGTCAGCGGCCCAACTCCAGTTGGCGCTCTGTGTTCAGAGACATGCCAGCTGACAGGTAGTATACCCGGCAACATGAGCATATGCAGTTTGGGCTGAGCATTAATAAAGTTTGATATTTCTGAGTTTGCGACACACGGCATACAGCCTGACAGTTCTGCTTGCTTCGTCCTGCCATTATCTTTGTTCTACACTCGGCTCCTGCTCCTGCTGTTGGGTCTCCAAGTCCTTCAGTCAGCTTCCTAATGGTGGCTCACTAGTCCTGAAGATAAGTTCTTCCAGGGCTACCTACTTGCTGTTACAAAACTTCAGGAAACACCGATGAGGCTCCGAAGCACATTTTTACTCGACTTTAAACGGACACTTCCCCTTTAAATGAACACTTTGCCTTTAAATGAACACTGGCCCTTTAAACAAACACTTCCCCTTTAAATGAACACATCCCTTTTAAACGAACGCTCACCCTATAAATGAACACTTCCCCTTTAAATAAACACATCCCCTTTAAATGAACACTTCCCCTTTAAATAAACACATCCCTTTTAAACGAACACTCACCCTATAAATGAACACTTCCCCTTTAAATAAACACATCCCCTTTAAATGAACACTTCCCCTTTAAATAAACACATCTCTTTTAAACGAACACTCACCCTTTAAATGAACACTTCCCCTTCCACTGGAAAAGCCTGGTGCACTTCATGAGGCAGCTGTGCAATTTGTCTGTTTTTAATTTTTTCCCCCACTTGCTACAGGTCACAACTTCCTTTTAGTGTGTGTGGTAGAAATAGGGAGGATGCATTAAGGCACAGATTGTGTGCAAGTTCAGTGGGAGGCCATTACTGCACCAGCACTCTGTGGTGCATTAAGACCCATTTCCTGTTATCTGCTATGGGAATTGTGTTTAAATGATTCAGCGAGGCTTCTGCCGGCTCTTCGATTCGGACTCTGGTTTCATAAGACTGTAAAGGCCTCCATGTTTTCAGTATCTTTTATTGTCTTTGCCTGCCAATCACATGGTACTTTTCGCCAATGTGATGCCGCCGTGACAAAGCAAGCCCGTGCAGGCATGCCCCGTCCAACTCTGCACTCACAAATGCAATCAGGCCTATCTATATACATCAAGACAGGCCCATTGTCTCCCATAATGCTCAGGTTCCATTTGTGTCAGCTTTCCACTTTGCGTCATCCGTGCAGTGGGGGCGGAGCTTGTTTTGATCATACCAGATCACCTCTGAATTAGCTACGCACTAATACTCTAAAATACTCTGGGGGTCTGCTGGTCACTGCTGACTCAATGATTTAGATGGAGCAGCTGAATTTCTGTACCCTTCTTTCTTTGAGCAGTGAAAACACATTTTAATCTTGTGACTTCTTTCTCTGCTGAAGATTTCAGTGAGATAGTTCTTGGTTACCGACAGTTTTCCTCACAGCTCGACTATTACCATAGTTAACAGTGGACAATGTGCCGCTACTTATTGAATTTTGTTAGGCCGTCTGACCTTAGCAGCACAAACAAAACACATAGAGTGTCCTTGCTAACCCTCAAATATGCAAATTATAGCTCCGTAAAATGTATTTAGCTGCTTTTTTCCCTAAAAGATCCCAGTCTTTGATTTTGCATGAAGGGAATTTTCCTTGCCTTTAAAAAATCTCCAGATACACCTTCAGTACAGAATATAAACTATTTTTTCTATATTAACTATTTTTTTTTTTAAACAAAAAGCTAAGCTTTAGGGTCATTCCAGTGATCCTAAAACCTTCTACTCAGCTGCTGTGGAGAGCATCTTGACCATGAACATTACGCTATGGTTTGGGAACTGTTCTCAAAACGACCGTAGAGCCCTGCAGAGGGTGATCAGGGCGGCCGAGCATCGTGTCAGATCTCCTCTGCCCTCTCTGCTGGACACCTACAAAAAACGCTGCAGGTCCAGAGGTAATAAGATAATTAAGGATTCCTTACACCCCGAAAACTGCCTGTTCCGCAGGCTGAACTCAGGCGGACGGTTCCGTAGCCTCATGTCCAAGACAAAGACACTCAGGAAGAGTTTTTTCCCCCAGGCCATAAGGCTTCTCAATTCAGACTAATTCTGGTCCTTCTGTACACTTATGTATGTTGTACTGGAATTCACATTCACATATACTGCACATGTTCACTTTACTGCACAAATAACTTTAGTCTGTACATCATCTCGCCATTGCACTACATTTTTAGATTGTATATTTGGATTGTGTATTTAGATTATATACTTGATTTGATAGATTGCATTTAAATATTGTAATTTTCTTTTTTACTCCTACTTTACTTCTTACCTTTTTTCTTCTATTTTTTGCACAGCCAAATAGGGACGACTCAGAGATACATTTCACTGCATGTTGTACTGTATGTGACGAATAAACCTCCTGAATCTTCAATCTTGAATCTTGAAGTTATGTTCTGTTTTATAAGGAAACTGTGATGTGAATCATATATTTTCTAGGGAAGGATATACAATTCTTTCCCATGACAGCACATTGACATCTAAATATAGAAATGGCCACAATTACTATGTAGGTCAATGATGTCTCTCCTATTTCAAGCAGCAGGCACTGTAGTAATTTAGAACTTGTAACTGGCAGCTGTATATATGACTGAATATGGGAGCTATGTATAAGAATATAGAAGCTACAAGGTGAATTATCAGACTTTTTCAGAGATCTTCTGTTTTTTACTGTAGATAAGAGACAAGAGGGGTTGGCATGGTGGTGCAGTGATTAGCACTATTGGCTCATACTTCTGGGACGTGGGTTCGAGTTTCTGCCACGGCTCCATGTATGGGGTCTGCATGTTCTCCCCATGTTGTTGTGGGATTTCCTCCGGGTACTCTGGTCTTCCCCCTCGTGGCCCAAAACCATGCTGAGATTAACTGGAGTTACCAAATAGCACAGTTATGAATGGTGTGTGCCCTGCGACCCATCCTGGATCATTATCCTGCCTTGTGCCCGTAGCCACTAGAATAGGCCCTGGGCCCCTGCCACCCTGAATAGGACAAGTGGGTGCAGAAAATGGATTAATGGGACAAGATGCAGGTTAAATAAGGATTCAGCTCAGAAAACATAATGTGTCCAGTGCTCCTCTGTGAAGTAATAAAACATTCAAGTGTAATGGGCTCATTAGCTGCATGGTGCTCAGTTTGTGTCGTTTATGTTGCATGGGGTGCTTTACAGTGAGAGGTCCCTCAGCTTACGTGGAGACCAGCTGACAGACAATGCCGGCTTTTACAAGCAATACAGGAAGCTTTTACCTCATTTCAGATCTCCCCGGACAAATCCTAAACCGAAACCTCTTTCTGCTTGTTACTGTGGTAGCCACCACAGAATACTCTTACGTATTTCTCCCTGGGAGGTGTACCTGAACCTTCTCCTTTGCAGACGAGCTGAGCCTAAATAAAGAGGCCTGGCCGGGTTTCACGACAAGCACTGACTTCGCTGTCACATCCACCTCTTCTGAGCTCTTCTGGTATGTCTTGTTCGAGTCATGCCCTGGAACCATTATCACATGGGCACGCCTCACGTTGACTCGATCCAGGTCTACATCAGATCCTCGCAGCTTGATGTTCACAATGCATATTTACAATTACTGTTGGGCATGGGGGGGGGCACCTGAAGGCCTGAGTCTTTCATCAGCCACTAGGATTATTCAATAGTAACGGACCACGATACTCTTCTCGAAACAGACAGATTAAAGCTTAATTTTTTTATATGCTCCAGGCCTAATAGCCGTGGAGTGGTGCTTTACTTAGCTCCGTCCCGCGGTGTCGTCTCCAGCTGGAAATTCAGATGTCAGGTTCAGGTCATTTTCTTGAGTTATCAAATTTCTATACATTGCTGGCAGTCCAACTGTGTAGCTTAATTCTATGAATCTTAGTTTGGAGAAATAACTGTTGGAAAATGTATATGTCGCCTTTCTCCGCTGTGCCTTGTTCGATGCTCATAAATATAATCATTTAAGACTTTAAATATGCATGTTGCTGTTACCAGTAGGTGTGTAAGGTGTTATGGCCGTATTTACTTTTTAATTGCCCTGCTGTTACTGGTGTTGTGATTCAGAAAATGGGACCTTGTCACCCATCAGAGCTATATATTTTAGGCTCAGAGATTAAATCAGGTTTACTCTGTATTTTCGATGAATTGACGGTCCTCTCAGTGGGGGTGTTAAGCGAAGATGGCCGCGACCTTTGTGCCGACATCAGAGGGATCCTGTCATTGTGCGGTCCGCATGATTGGACCTGAGCCACTCAGCAGGACTCACACTAATTGAGGTCATGTGACAATCCCTCCTAAGGGCTTTTAAAAACCCATCCATCTTTCTCTTTAATGTTCAGAAGTGGAGGAGCTCTCCTGGGGAGGTGACAGAAATGAGACAGCCTACCTTTTCTGGGTCATTAGTCCTCACTGGACTTGCAGGGGACTACCCCCGGTCCAACACAAACACTGTGCCATGGACTTCTCCTCCACCCAGGGGCGATTCTAGGATTTCGTAAGGTGGGGGGCATAAAAGGGGCCATAATTCATACAGTGGAGCCAACTTTGGTCAATGCAACCGTCAACCCAAGTGAAACCAGTCTCAGAATTCCAGTAAACACATCTTCGGTGACTGCTGTAAACTGGCTTGTCAGACATTTCACAGCATACAGATGCATTTTGGCTATAAATATGGAACATAAAACCTTTAATACAGCACACTGATAAAAAACAAGAGCAGAGAAGATAATGAGAAAACAACTTAAGCAGTGCAGTAACTGCAAAGGGAGCAGGCAAATAAAAGGTTGATTGGTCAGGGGACTAGCTTGCATTGTTAAATTAAATTGTCACAATCCCAGTGCTTGACCTGGGAAAAGACAGTTATAAATAAAACCATCCAATAAGCAGCTAGCTAATAACACCGGGGGGGGTGTTTCCTCAGGAGCTGTGGTCGATCAACTTTTCCAGCAAATGCCTCATTTAGTGCCTGGCAAAGGACAGTTAATTGTCCTTGACTTTATTTGTCTGCAGGAATCGAGCGCTCAAACTGCCGTCATGTGGTGCGACTGGTGTTTGGAGAGCCAGGAGGCCGCCGGCTCTGAAAACACTGCCCGAGGACTGGCATGATAATGGCATCGATTTCAGCCCCTCCCCCTCAGAAAGAGCAGAGCCGATGTTTGCTTTGCGATGAACAGGGAGTCCGGCTTGTGTGGCAAATAGCGCCGCGTTGATCAAACAATATTTTGCAGACACTGGCAAAGCTTTTTCTGGAGCAGCGAGTGATGTTTGGGGCTTGGGCCAGGAGTTGAGGGTCCTAAACCCAGTAGGTTGTTGGTTTGAGTCTCACCAGGGCCCATTTCTGATAGTATGCTACCTGTAAGACCTGCAAAACTCTTAAGCATAGTTGTTCAAAAGCATCTGCTGAGCAACTCAAATAAGACATTACTGACCAATGCCTTGCATTTCTGGAAAATGAGTAACTAATAGCTATGGGTCACCCTACTGGGGGCAATATGAACCATTTCTGATGTGCACACTATGTAAGTCTGTTGGGCAAAAGCAGGAAGGGGGTTTCATAAAAGGCTTTCAAAAGCTGAAAAGACAAAAATACATCTCTGTGTAATGTCAAAATCAACCTTGTTTTCAATTGGCTGCTGACAGCCTGCGATTCAGTGGAATTAATTAGTATCCCTTAATTAAAAACATGAATCCAGGAAAAGAATATAAAGTGAAGCAGAGAAACAATTAAAATTTTAGATATGAAACACAGGGATGTGCTATTCAAACAAAGAGCTTTTTAATTAAGGTGACAGGTGATTTAAATAGGACGTTACAGCTGGCCTTATTCGTACACAATAGGGCTCGCTCTGCATATGAATAGGAAAAACTTGTGGGGGAATCTCTCACAGCTGTCTTATAAATGTTAGGAGGAAAATGAAGCTGGAACAAGGAGCAGGCGATTAATTTGCAGAGCGTGACCTCGTAGAAAGAACACTTAAGCCCTGAACTCTGCATCAGCTGCAGGTGTGAGTTATACAGACCCGGGCTGCTTGTGGGTGATGAGTCGTCGTAACTGATGGGTTTAAATCTCCCATCTGAATCAGGCCCTCCGGTGTTTAAAAGCATAACGCTCCCTCCCTATTAGTAGCATATTTTTATACCCGAGATTTCTTGTCTTGATGTGGGGAACTTCCTTTTTTCTATTTGCATGTCTTTGGTGTAGATGTCCTTACTCCACTCAGTGCAAGCTATTAGAAGCTGTGTTTTGGAATAATAACAAGATTTTTTAATAGCAATGTGCATCCTGTTTACAGCCTGACCTACATTTTACAATAGCATGAAAGACTTGGAAATCTCATTGCGTTATGAAGTTAGCTGTGTCACGATCCAAGTGCTGTTGGTATTTTTTATGCAATTGTGAGACCCAAATGATGGTTCGTGCCACTGTGAACTGCACCCAAATGAAGGATTATTTCATAAACCCCACAAACACACCCACAGCATCCAGCCCCAGCATGACCCAAAGTCTCTGGTACAGAAACGCAAATGACAAACACACATATGAAATCACTTTATTTCTGTTGTGCTGTGATTCCATTTTGGAGGGAACGTTACACTCCAACGAAACACCCGATTTGGTAGCATGCAGCGAGAGCTATCAGGCAGAGTGGAAACACAGAATTCACACGCTAGTCTCATAGTAACCTTGCTACCACTGCAGACCGAATGCATGCACACTAGTGCCGACGCACAAGAGAAGAGGGGGAGAGGTCAACGGGCAGCACAATACGCAAAAACGCACCGAATACAGCAACTCCCAAATACAGGCACCGGAGGACAGAAACAAGAACATCTACAGACAGGAAGTACCTCAGAATCAACACCACCGTAACACAGAAAAACGAACAGTGCAGCAAAACACTTAACAGTCACATTCAGGTTACACCAAAAAGGAACATTTCTCAAAGTGTCAGGCAGTCAATCTACTGACAGTGCTGAAAGAGCCTAAAAATCAGGCAGACACTTCTGGCTTGCTGAAGCATTAGAATGACTAACAGTTGTATGTATGCCGCTGCATGGACCATGTGACAAATATATGCAATAACATTAGCCAAGTAGCAAATTATTTTTGTATAGTACAGTTTAATAACTATTACCATTAATAAAAATAATAGTAATATCAATAACATGGAATGCAGGGAATATTATTTACACAAAAACCTTATTTAACTATATTTAATGGCAGCTCTATTGTACAAAAGGCAGTAATCATATTTGAATGTATATATATATAATTTTTTTTAGTAACAAAGTCAAAGTTGTCAGGAGCTATGGATGTGGAAAAGGGTTATTGACAAGCAACCATATGATACGGGTTCGGGTTGGACCGGGACCATGCTGATGATCAGCAGGGAGGTATTACTGAGCTGACACTGGCCATTTCCTGGGGCTATTAAATGATTCCCTAATCATTTCCATGTAACACATAAATAATAATAATCCCTTAAATAATAATAATGATGATGATGATGATGATGATGATGAAATATATCAAAAGCAACCCCTTTCTTTGGTTTAATTGAAACTTACATAGGAGCATCTAACTAAACACAAGAGATGAAAGATTACTTCATTAAATCAGTGAGACAACTTCTGCATTGAACGCCCACCCCCCCACCACCCACACAAACACACATCTGCCTTGCTAATTTATGCACAGGACATACAGAAAACGCCACATAATCCAGGATAATCTTTTCCCAGGCCCAAATGGCTGAACTCAAACACAGATGAAGAGGACAGATGATTTGCTCCCTATGACCAGTGATCATTCCCTTTGCGGTCTTTCTCTGTGTTCACATACATACAAAACGTCTATTATCCTGAACATGATTAGTGTGACATGTTTAACCAAGGCTGCAGCTGATGTCACGAATAGCGTTGGGTGCACTGAGAAGAATCTGTAATTTACGTCTTATGGATTTTGAACAAAGAAATGTCTGCAATTCTAAGCATATGCCCAAGACGAGATGTCAATTTTAAACAATTTACAACACTTAATTTCATCACACAGGAGTGTGTAGCCAGCCATCAGAAAGATATGTAATGTAATGTAGGACCATATAGACAGGAACAAGAAACATTGTTTCTAGCTACTATTTTCTGTTTGTTTTTAGCATCTCAACATTCAAAGCATTTCTGAAATGATGTTTGTTTGGTGGAATGAGACCATGAATGATGTACCAGTGCTATAGTGCAGTTCTGAGGAGTCTTTCCCAACATGTTTGTGCCCATGAGAAAATCGGAGCCCTTCCAGGCTCCAGACAGAGAAGTCACACGTGATTGGCTGGAACAGACAACAAGCTGACTCAGAAGCTTCTCCGATTCGCTGAAATCAGTAGTTCTTAACCAGCGCAAACCAGCTGGAATGTTTCCGAATATCTGGAATGTTTTGGAATGCTCACTAAGGACAAGTCATCTTAACAGGCAGTTCACATGGTGGTAGTTTGATGTTGGTGCATGAACTGTACAAAACATTCAAGGAATTTACATTTCACATATTAGAAAAGCAGGTAGCAGTCAATAAAGGAGCAAAGTGACAAACAGGAGAAGCACACAGCATAAAAAACAACAACATCTTCTTGAATGGCATGATTCTGCACATTTAGGTCAAATAATTCATTAGAGTTACTTATAAATGTTTAAAAGGCTATGTTAATGGTGACATCACAATTGCACATGTTTTCTTAACATTGTACTACCTTGGAATATCTATATAGTCACATGGTTTCAAAGTGCAAAAATAGAAATTAGGATTCATATTCAGTAATGAAAACTGAGGGGACTACATTCTCTGATGTTACATTATTCTCATTTTTAAATTTATAATCTTATGATAAATTTATACTGTAATGATTTTATCTGCCCTTATACCACCTTTTAACCAAATTTTCATTTATTAATTATTATTATCATTATTATTATTATTAATTTTTTTTCTTCCTTTTCCCATTTCTTTTGGTGACCCTGTACAGCACTTTGGTCAACAAATGTTGATTTAAAATTCGTTTTATAAATAAATTTGACTTTGATGTTGACTTACCCATACAAGTATAGAACCATTCCTGTCAAGATTGGTTATGGGGTTTTTTTCACCGCTTTTGTAAATGTAACATCAGAGCCAGATCCATTATAAAAATGAGTAAGTAGAACGTTTCGAAAAAACTAACTATTGTCAAAAGGAAACGCTAACTAAGCTTTTAAAGGTTCAGTTAACTGTATGCCACTGTAATTTAATTTCTATGTGTCTTCCGACACTCTAACCCAACTCTACAATAAAGACTATGCACGTGGAAGACAACAGCATATCTGAGCACAGACTCTACTTATTAAGCAGCGCAAACAGCGATAAAGATTCTCTGTTATTGCTGATGTGGGATCACATTCCCATTAATTAACCAACGGACACAGGACAACTTCATTAAGGACAATATTGCACCATGGTCATTGTCTGTTATAACGTATACACGCAGCATCCTTTTTAAACTAATAATACGCTACAGAACACTAAACAGCTCTGTATTTACATTTATGAAAAACAAAATATATATAGCCCTCTAGATCAATTGTGTAGTAGCTTGATACTATTCTTTCGAGAATCCTGATAGCATCGCTTGCATTGAACGAATGGCACATATAGTCTTTTGACACTGAAACGAGCATTGAGACGAGCAGGCTTGTCCACGCCAAGCCTTTTTGTCCTAGCTATTTACGCGACTCCTCCGTGCAGAGTGGATGAGCATTCAAATGAACGTCTATTATTATGCATGACGACTGTGGCATGTGTCTGTGAGAGAGCAACTGAAAACCAGAATTATTGCCTTAGTTCTTTACATGGCAAAGAAAAATTTAATTTAAATTATACAAATGTAATCACGACACCGCCAGCATGCTTGAGAAACATCATTTGATAAAGCTTTCTTCAATATTTTAAGCTGTCACATTGATGTTTATGGAATGGATGGACACATCTGTTTATGCACACAGGAGAGGTTCATAAACACACATATATTTATATATTCACACTGCATGTATATATGAATAATAAAAACAACAAAACTAATGACTTGATTATATGATTTTGAGAATTTATTAAAGATAAAAGTATGGCTTATACTCTTAGTTAATTTTCTTTTAGCAACTTCATATATGTATTTATATTATTTTAATTATTTTTTCAAACTAGAAGCTATTTACAAACTAAATGTGGGAATATGGATACTGCTGTACTATATTCTGTCTGTAGGGGCAGTGTGGAGCAGTGGGGAAGTTATATAAATCAAAGATTGGCAGTTTAACAGTGCTAACTGTGTTACTTTTTATTGAATATGTCCTGCAGGGGCCCAGGAAGGTATTTCATGACGGTATCCATGATGCCCTCCTCCTCTTCTTCGGTGTCGCCACAGCCGGCAGGCACGGCTTTTTTCGGGCGGGTCAAGCTGCCCTCAGAGGCCTGCTCCATGGCGGCCTGAGCCTCCGCCTCCTTCTCTTCCTTCTTCTTGAGGCCGTACTGGAGGGAAGAACGATAAGATCAGATGTTTATGGGCCAGACCTCAGATTTCCCAGAAGTCATTGGTATCTGCTATACTAAATGGGAAGATGGTGGCATCATGGTCAAGTGTAGCAGTCAAGTCCGACGGCCTCTTGATCAGATGGGTGCCAATTCAAGTGTCAGGAGGAGCTCTAGTGGAAAACCCATGGGCAAGACACTTAACGTGAAGGGTTCCAATAAAAATATTCAGTTTGTGTACATGAATAAACACTTACAAAGAAACGCAAGGTCTAAAAAGTAAAACCAAGTCAGCAAGCAGGACTGTGAACCAGAAGATTATAGTCTGAAAGCTGCTGGTTCAGAGCTGCTTGGCTGCTGTGCCTCTGAAATTGACCTGAAGTCCTTAAGTAAAACATACTGCTTTAAAGATAAAGTATAAGCTGGATAGAGAAGTTTGCTAATTAGCTGTATGCATTTAACAAGTGACCTATGGATATCTGTGCAATGCTAATAAACAGGGGTGGAAAGCACAAATCCAGACCAAGGTTTTGTCAGCCAACCAGTTGAGTACTCTGTGAATGTGACTCTAAATGTGAAACTAAATACTGGTCTGGATTTTTACTTTCCGGACCTGGACTTTCCACCTCTGCTAATAAACCGGATGCAAGTCACAGACGTGCCCATTCTTCTGCCTGAGATGAACCACTTAAAGTCGGCTCTATAATGTGCCTGTATGCTCCCTTTGCTTGTTCAGTACACTTTCATTTAATTTAAAAAAGATTTGAATGTTTTATGTTGTAATTAAAATCACTAGTGAAAAATGATTACCAAGGAGTCCCTTGCATTATCTGCACCTTGGCCACAGAGTGTTCACTAAATCGAATAGAAAATCTCCAAAAAAGTTACTGAATTTCACCCAGGTGATTTCATAGGACTACATCTCATATTTACGAGCATCAAGTAAATATTTCTGTTAAAAACATGAACTTCAATCTGTTCCAGATTTAATTACAACATTAAAACATCTTTTGCTTCCAGAGTAAATGCCCATTAATACAAATAGATGTTTTAACATGAGCAGTTTGGGGTTATGCAATATGTTCAGGGGTAAAACAATGGTGCTCATCCTGGAACCAGATACTGCCCCGGAACATTGCATAGAACGTGAACATAACCTTAAATGCGCTTTACTACTTTTTAAATGCGCTTTTGTCTACTTTGGGAATGTTTTATGTTTATTATGTGCTTCTGTAAGGTGTCCTTGAGTGCCATGAAAGGCGCCATTAAATAAAATGTATTATTATTATTATTATTATTTATATGATCAATCTATTCATTGTCTCAAAATTTTCATTTAGAATGAAATATCAGGGGAAATACAATGAAAAAAAACACTGTCTAACAGTTTAATACTGAAAACCCAGGCTTACACAATCCCCCTTAATGTAATTAAAATTACAGCAGGTTCCCTTGCAAAGTTCACCAGGGTCAGATCAGCTTCAGGAGAAGAAACAAGAGACCTCGTTTGGGACCAAGCATTATCGGTTTTAAACTTTCAGACTCCGAAGGTCACGGTCCTGTAATTCAGAACTGCTGGAAGTTAAAGCGTAATTAACTTGTTTCCCTAGGCCTGTGAGAATGCAGAGCTTGGTGCTGAGATCCTAAATGAAGGTAACCAGGCGACTCGCCTGTGTGCTCTGGCAAGGCCGTGAGGCTTGCCCGGCCCAAAGAGGCCAGGATGGGCTTTCTGGGTCAGGCTTATTCTCCAGGGCCCAAGCCCACCTGCTAGCTTTGCAGAGGAGTGTGCCAGGACACCATGGTAAGGCAGGTGGCCCTGGAAGAGTAGGGCCTCACGGGAACAGATAGCAAGCCATGTTGCGTCCAAGTGGAAGAAAGCCAGCTTCTTGTGAATAGATGCAATCTCCATGTTTGTGCCTTGCTGTCACTGAGAGAGTAGCAATGGTGGCCTTTTCCAGTAAAAGTAGGAGGGTCACTAGGACCCAGGAGCCCAGCCTATTCATCCAGAAGAGTTGTTCCCAGCTCTCACAAGCTCTGAAGGTCAATGTCATGCTCCCCACACATTCTACAGAAATGTGAGTGTCTCATTAAGGGTGGGGGAGGGTGCGCGGCTCATACTCCTGGCTTAAGCTGAGCATAAGCAGAAGCTCTGGATTACTTAAATAATGTCATAATGATTTTTGTTGGCGGTAGAGTATGCAAATCCAATCCCTTCTGGCTCCTTAAAGGAAAATGAGGAGCTCAGGACTTTTTGTTCTCGTTGTGGAGCAGGACGAGGAAACAGCTCTTATTCTGTGAGTGCAGAGGGCCTGCGGGTGTCATTCGTGACAAGACAGCCTCCAGCACGATCCTGGATTCTCTTCAGCTCAGCTTAGGCTAGGACAGTAGCAGTGTTTCATACAGTAACCCCTTCACACTCATGCATTTGACATTCCTGGTTTTGATTGTTGGCCAGTTGGCGAATGAAAGAAATGCACAATTAAATGGTAATATTTTTAGAGCTTGCTGAAAGATCACAATAACTCACAGACGAACCGTAAGCCAAAAACAAAAGCTGAAAACGATTTGGATCACATAAAATCATATAAGACCTAATATATAAATATTAGTAATGCACAATATTTCTTAGTGTAAGTGCATACAATATATATATCATTTGATATTAAAAGTCTTGGCCTGCATACGCTACGCATCTTCATCTCAGCAGCCAGCCTCACTCACGTGTTAACTGTCTTTGTTACCAAGGAATTTCGCGTTTCTCACAGTGAATTTTAAACTTTTCAGTGCTGTTGATTTTGCATTTAAATTTCCAAAACAAAGTGCTAATTTTGTCCATACAAGGGCAAAATTCTGATGGCTTGTATATTATATAAAAAGGACTTGATAGGAAATGACAAAGTAATTTGACATGAAAAGTGTACACTACTGTTTGTTTTGAAATTGGTAATTGGTATCATTCAGGTTAGCAGACTGTTATGGGTAGAGGTTAGGGGGGGGCCAAGTATTATTCACAAATTGTCACATTCGCTGCCCCTAACTGTGAAGGGGTTACTGTACTCTAACACAGGAACCGTTGTTCTACCTTTATGCATTCTAATCAGCCTGGATGACTTAAGGAAAATACTCACTTTGGATAAAATATAAAGTAAATATTTTCATTTTAGTTTCAACCATATCACATGAACTTTTTGGTTTGGGCAACATATCAATATTATGTTTTAAGTCTTTATTACATATTTAAGAGATATTAGCACAAATAGAGAGGGGCTGTTGCCTCTCCATTATATATGAGCAATTCCACGTGAATGTGATGTATTATTAAAAGGGCATATAATTGTACAAATCATTTACCAAAAGTTCCAAGAACAAGGGTTTTGTGTAACCTGACAGGGCTGGTCAGACTGACTACATGTGACCTGCTGGCTGCATGGTGGCAATGCTAGCTGTGATCGCTGGTATAGTGCACCATGGTAAAAAGAGGGCTACCATGTACGTCTAGCAGCCTTTAGATATTCTACGAGACAAATTTGGCACCAGGTTATCATTTAATACAGGCTAATGAACGTGTTTATAACGGATGTGCGGCAACACTGAGGCTAACACATATACTGGTACGTTTAGTTTAATTATTAATATGAAAACAGTAAAGTAAATGATTGGCAACTGCATGTCGTCACACGGTGCAAGATGAAGGCAGGCATTTTGGCGAACGAACGGGGTTTATCGAACTAGACAGAAGCAGGGAAATAAATGAGACTGCAAGGGGTCAAAACAAGAAGCCGAGAACGGTGGAGGGCAAGGACAGATAGGAGCGATGTCGATGAGCGGACTGGGGCCGATGAGACAAACAGGTACTTAAATGCAAAGACTAACGAGGGGCAACAAGCAACAGGTGTGGCTCATCAGGGCCATGTGAGGGAGGAGACAGGAGGGTCAGGCGGATATGATGGGAAATACATTACACACATATAACTCAGACTGCTGCTAGGAAATACATAAAGGAGTAAACATTAAGCCCCGACTTGGAATGTTTCACGAGAGCAGCTAAAACTCTAAAAATAGCCTGAGTTTTCCTCTGAGTCTTAAATGTCACTGTTTGGGTTTTTTTTTTTATTATTTCTGAAGCATTTTACAGAGTTCGTGCCAGCAGGCTGGTGTCACCCAAGCTCAGAGCAGTGAGTGCCGTCGCTCTTCACCTCACAACTCCCGCAATCAGACGCTTGTCAAAGCATTCTCTCTTCATGCCCCAATAAGGCACCCACGGGACTTTTCCCCGCTCCCTCTCAATCTCTGAGTAGGTTCCTATAGGTTCCCTTTCCCCAAGGTGAGCTTTAAAAAGATTAATTTTTCATAAACTTCAGTGAACTGCTTCCAGAACACGCCGGCATTTCCTGCAGTGATGTTGTTTCTCATCACAGGTGGGTAGCTCCGATCCAGAGAGTAGAAGTCCAGACCAAGATTTTGTTTCTCCCAATCAGTTAGGTACTCTGTGACTGTGACTCTTCATGCTCAAGTGGTTGGTTGAAACAAAATCTTGGTCTGGATTTTTTATTCTCTTGAACTGAATTACCCAGCACTGCTTCTCTTAAATGAACCTCCAGAGGAACTTTAGAGAAACAGATACCGTCACTCGCTCTGCTTAACAACTTTCACAAATGCCATCTTCTGGAATATATTTACTTCTCTTTGACCAACTTTAATAAATTCAATAGAGAAAATAAAACTTCACTTAGAGTCTTGGCTCAGAAATTCTTTAAGTGAGTCTGGCTCCTCCTACGAGGGGTCAAAGAGAGAGAGAAGGTGTTGTAGATGGGGGTGTACAGTATGTGGTCTGTAATACAAAACCGAAGGGGAAAAAACTGCACCGTAAATCTTCCCTCCCACATAACCAGAAGGGTGATCGATTTAACACGTAGAGGCCCGGCTCCAGTCCTTTCTCCAAGTTAGTAAACTCAACACCAACATGGTGTGTGAATGTATAACACAGTAGGGCGTAGGCGTGCTCTGGCTTGTAGATCGGGCTAATGCTGTATGTTCCTCTCTCTGCGGAGTAGAAATCCCTTTAGCAGAATAGATGTTATTTTGTGCTATCAACCCACATACAGACCCTCACAACATCTTCATCTATTTTTTTTTTTTTTTACAGCGCACTAATATTAAGTTGGACTTTCTTCTCACTGAATTACTCTTATCTTTAGAATTAGAATCCGAGTGACTCATGCATTAATTCAAATGTGTGAGTTTCCTGTTTGGCTGTCGTCAAATTGATGAACTGCTCTGTGGCACAAATGCGGTGCTGCCAATGGGGGTCAGCTCCAAGAAACTGGAAGCAAAACAAGATTTCAAAAGAAACCAGCGCATAACTAATCGCTTCAGACACCGCCGGCCCTCGGAATCAGCCAGGGTAATTGCATTCATTATGGC
Organism: Mormyrops attenuatus; assembly: GCA_026777985.1. NCBI lineage: Eukaryota > Metazoa > Chordata > Actinopteri > Osteoglossiformes > Mormyridae > Mormyrops > Mormyrops attenuatus. Next base: position 7,694,081 of record JAODKC010000016.1, read on the forward strand.
TTATTTGAAACATGCTATGTATGTTCAATAATATGCTGTCAAGCAAAGCTCAGCTGAATAGATTTGGGTGTCTATTAGGCAGGTACAGTTAAAAAAGTGGTAATGTTCTTTAATGAAAGAAATGGGGGATTGCCTTTGCAATCTATTTCAGAGCTCTCCATCATCAGTCAGTGCATTATTGTGGTGTGTTCATCGATGAGCACCATCACCCTCCCCTTACCTTATCTCTGATTCCCTGTCGGATCGACTCCCTCTCTGCCTCCATCCTCGCATACTTCGCCTTCCTCTCCTCCTCCTGCTGCCTCAGGGCCTCCTGTCGCTCTTCCTCCTTCTTCTCGGCATCTGGGTCCTTCTCCTCTTCACCGCCCAGCATCTTGCCCATGTCCTTGGTGGCCCCTTTGGGAGATGAGCAGAGCAAAGTAGCTGTTAGCGGGAGACCCCCCCTGGGGGAGAGGTGACACTCACCATGGCAGGGCGCTGTTTTTATGAAGGCAGACCCTAGATGGGGTGCTCCTTTATGGAACTGGCTCCAAAGTTAAAGGACGAGGAGAGCGGGCCATTTTCTATCTATTTTCTGTACTCACTTGTTTTGTTCAGGGTTGCTGGGATCTAGAGCCTATCCCAGGGAATAAACTAGGATGGGGCACCAACCCATCACAGGCCACACTTGCACATCATTCACTTATACATCATTCACACCTATAGGAAATTTGGTCATTTCAATTAACCTTAGCATGTCTTTTGGATTGTGGTTGGGGACAGAGCATCCAGAGGAAAGCCTATGACGAAGCTCCCCAAACACAGACCCAGGGCAGAGACTCAAACCTTGGTCCCACAGGCAAGAAGTAACAGTGCTGACCACCACAGCACCGCCAGAGTTGGCCGCTAGTAGACTGAACATAAAGGAAGCAAATATCCTTGTGTGCCATAAGAATACAAATATAAAAGGCTGGTCTGATCAGAAACAAGAGGAGAGCTACAGCAACTTAACCTGCAAAATGTGGACCAAATTAACAATGTTAAAAATGGCTGCTTGGTCCTGGGTGAAACAGACATGCTAAGATGACTAACAAGGTGAGATTAAGCATAATTATAAGTGACATGGCACTGAAATCCCATCCAGGGTGTCCTCTCTGCCTCCTGGGATGGACTGCAGGCTCTCCACGACCCCCTACTACAGTAGGTAAGTGGTTGGAAGATGGGCAGCTGTGTGGATGGTATCACTTGTATACTGAGGTAGTAAAGCATTGCTTATTGCCCAAAGAGTAACATTTTCCTGAATGATTATACTCATCGTCAGGTGAAGCAAATCAACCTAAGTGTGTGTCTGTGCTTCAGTCCCTGCATCCTCAGTTCATGACAGCCAGCTGCTCTCTGGGGCTGTCTCACCAAATGCTGAGAGACTCATCCGAGAGCACAGGGCCGCCTAACAAGCAGAAACAACCCCCGCCCCTCGGAAACGTCAACCCGCCCGGCAAACAGCTCCCAGTCCACAGTGGTGACGAACATGGCTACCCTATGTTATTATATTCTGGCATTTTGCCTCATTTCGTACTCCATAAAAGTGCTGCTTGAGGGCAGCTTGAAACGCTGCCACCAAAAATTGGCTCATAAATGTAAGTAACCAAACCCTGCTTTTGACGACAAAGATAGATCAGTCTTTATAAATGCCCTGCTTCTGTGCCAAGCTTTTTCAAAATAATTAACTAGATTTTCTTAAGCTTTTACTGTAGCTCATTAATAAACGTATGATTACCTTTCAGGCCAAAAAAAAAGATAATTGTTTTAAAATATCGTTAAAAAAGGAGTTCGGTGATTAATTGGATTAGTGGCTTTATTGTTTCCATGTGAAATTCCACCTTTGGCTGAAGCATTATCTTAGACTGAAACAAATGGAAGTCAGTCGCAGCTTGAGAAAAATAAATGGGATTTATTGCCCTTAGCAGAGGATGGGCTCCACCGTCCCCTGCCCTTTGTGGCCCTGACCTGACGTGACGGCCCAGCCTCCTCCAGCCTGCTAAGTCCCTCTGGAGATCAGCCTGAATTGTGATCATTTGGACCACACGATATTCCAGCACTATGTCATGTCAACAAACCCCCATGTCTTCACAGAAATTAGCCTGCGGCCTACGGGGAATCCTGGAATGAAGCCGTGTCGTCACCTAAATCGGATACAGAGCAATAAAGAAGAGCAGAGATTGTCACGCAATATCCTATAATAAGGATTTAAACTTAAATTTGGCTATAACTTATTATTTAGTCTATGAAGCAGAAGATACACCATTACATCTGAAGGACCTTGTGTGGCCTAACAGCGTTTAGCAGTTATACAACTACAAGTAGCCAACAGCAAGACTCACAAACCTAACGGGACTGAAATAAAGCCAAAGGCCTTGACTATATTAGTTAAATCATTAAAGGAACATCTAAATCCCAGTGAGGAAATTTCACTGGGAGTAGAAATGCACTTTAAGCTATTTAAATAATGTGTGGAAAAGATCTGTAGCTGTTCTTGCTATCTTTGGGCGTCAATGACAGAATAACAAATGGCCGATGACAATGATGTGGCAGTCAGGAAGAGCATGCCGCATTGCACATGTGAAGGCCATCAGGCTAATTAAGCTAAGGCATGTCCAATTACTAATTACGAAGGAGCTTCGTGGTAGAAAATGGGGTAGATGTTTGGAATGTCAATGAAACCATCAGTTTAGCTTACCCACAACCTACCACACCATAACTATGGCTGCTGGTGCCGCTGCACATGTCATTTTTATTTACTATGCTTGTCCGTTTATGTGTCAACGCATGTTCTGACCATCCATGCTCTCTTTGCCTTCTCACATGTCCGGGTGGTGCCCGGGGTGGGCACCATCTGAGCTGGAGTTCTGGTTCAGTCCCATGGAGAGGTGACATCGCAAATGGACTATACGAACTGTATCATCGTTTGTGCAGCTTTCAGTGCCACCCGACACAGCTGAATGTGGAAAAAAGATCTTGGCCACCCCGAGGCCAACATGGAGAACGGACTCATTGATGGACTTTGTCTTCATCCTTAATCATGGCATATACCTACCTTTTAGCAAGCATGTCCACTCTGTTCTGTTTTCGATAATGTTATTATGCCCAGGGGGGTTGGACAGCCAGTTGACCTTGGACCCCCAGAGGTTTTTTTTCCCCCTACTTGGGAGTTTTTGGTTCCTCTCCTCCGTTGTCTTCTGGCTTTCTTCTTTCTTTATTCAATTTCTTTCCTTACTTCTTTCCCATTCTGTATCTCCCTCTACTTATGTTGTATCACAACACAACCCTGTAAAGCGCTTTGGGACAACTTTGTTGTGAAAGGCGCTATATAAAAATAAATTGAAATTGACAACCAAATATGGTGTACCCGGGCCAGAAATGGAGTGTTTGTGATTTTGAGATCTGCAGCACGAAGCCACGGGACAGAGTTGGGCATTTGCTGTGGTGTGCAAACATAACAGGCGATGACAGGAAATGGATGAAGAACAAAAATATGGTAGCGTCTTCGTCACCAGTGCTGTCTCTGCTTTTCTGTTTGCACCTGAGTGCTCCGTCATACCCAAGGGCGTATTTCTAATAAACAGAAGGAAGTGCTGGATTCGTTCCATATGTGAGTAATGCAATATCAGAATACTGCTTTGCACTTCCACTTCCTACAGACCGCCGAGGGAGGGTGATGCTGGAATCGGAATGTAAATATCGAGCGTCGGCAACATTTAGATGGATCGCCGCATCCACCTCGGTCCCCTCTCATCGCGAGGCGCGGCGGCTCCTAGCAAAAATGACTTGAGCAGCTGTGAATGTCACAGCAATTTGCCGCGGTGATTTATACGTGCCGCGAGGCAGTCCAAGGTGTGCGGCGCCGTGACGGGCCCTGGGCCGGATACCTCTTCGGTTTAACACTTGGGACTTTCATCTCGCCATCTCCTCCTTCTCCCCTGACATCTGTGCGGTATTCTGTGAATTGGAAACACGTCACCGGGAAGGACCTGTGATGTCTGTTATTAAGACTCTCCAGCCACAAGTGGCTACGAGGTCTGGAGACGGAGAAGATGAGAGATGGGATTCATAAGCCTCAGATGAAAGTCACACGTGAGTTCAATCATGCAGCGAAGATCAGAGTGCTTCTTCGTGCATCCTGATCCTGTTCTCAGGCACGTTCGTTTTGTTTGTGTGCTGTTCTTTCCGATTGGGTGCCCACCAGTATTTTAAACTGAGCCATTGTGTCTGAGAACCCTCTTTCCGTGATTCTGACTTCTAACTGAACGAATGTCAGTCACGTACCATCAAGTCTTGGCATTTCCTTGCCAAGGTTTATTTTGGGGGAGGCATCATCCTCTTACAATGTACGTAAAAAATATGAAACAAACGAAAGAGAAAAGAAAAGAAAAGAATCTGCCATAGGTCAGAAGAGAAGCCATATTTGTTTAAGCACTCATTTACCATGCAGAAAATCCCTAGAAGTTTTAAGAGCTATTCCCTGCTTGAGGTCCTGGGGCATGCGACCTTAAACAGTACGCCATCTGCTGGTTTCCCCAAAGAACTGACATTTACAGATTCACACCCTAACCCCCCTCTGTCCACAAGAGGCGTCATTTACTGAGGTTTCTGTAAATAGCTGACCAGTAACAAATATTTTCTCTGCAAACGGCCTGGTCCTTCCCAGTTCGAGCTTTGTACGTATCCCATGGGCTGGATCACGCAGAGAATACAGTGAAAGGATCTGTGGCACACATAGCTAATATATCCTTTATGAATTATCCTTTTTTCCCAATTAAGTGATTTTTATACTGCCACAGCTCCGCTGTAGTTATACCCATGGGTAATTAACTCATCTGTTACAACAAAGTCACTTTGTCAGCTTCAGTTGGGTTCTGGGATGGATTTTATTGCAAGTCAAAAAAGCACCATTACATTCCACATTACGTCATTCATTCTCCCAGCAGACCATCTGACAACTCGCATTTATAGCACGCTATACTGATTTACAGAATGTTCTGAATACAGGAAAGCCATGTTCTAGATTTGACCTTGAGCTTCTCTGGATAGATGACCGACTGTCGTTTTCAGTGCCGTGGTCCATGGTTAGGTGCGGCTGTATGGCGAAATGTCGTCTCAAGAGCAATTTTGATGAATGAAATTCCCTAATGGGTCATGAGTGCAACAAGCGTGCCGATCACACTCTGCGCCCCTCCCCGTGTCAAATCTGAGCTGCCGTGTGATGGATATTGAAGGACAGCTGAGTCACTGCTGAGTTGATGCGCCGTCATCGCTAACTGGATAGGATCCTGCAGTACAGGAGCCTCCCGCAGGTACAGAAGCGGGTCTCCTATACAGGAGACCCCCAGCGGTGTATCGAGTGCTAAAACCATCTAATTTTGTGCTGCATGTTTTTTTATTTTTTTAGTTTTGTGCAAAGATAGCTGAGACCCTGGGAGTTCAGTATGTGAGGAGCATGTGTTAAGGATCTGAAAATGGTGTTCAGGTTTAGAGTAGAGGGAGTGAAAGGGAGACACCCTTTCCTGGGACATGAATGCATGTGTGTGTGTGTGTGTGTGTGTGTGTGTGTGTGTGTTTGTGTGTGCATGCTTTGAACCTTCATACACATGCCCTTCAGTGTGAGTTTGGGACCCCCCTTAGCCTCGCATCCCCCTCCCCCCATCATCCGTTGGCTCGTCATGGTCATCAGCTGGACGCTGGCTACTACACTGACACTCCCTGCCGCATCCTTAATCGATGGCCGGCTGGGCGGCCGGGGTCCCCTGGCACCGCGTCCCTGCCCCTCTCATGACTGCTCAAGGGTGCACCGGCATGGGCTTTTATCCCTGAGCAAGCCCGGGCAGTGACCGTCCAGCTGTTCCCCTTTATCGTGCTCTCAAGGTCGGTAATTAAATTTGATTCAGCTTAGCCGGGCAGAAAAAAAAAGTTTTCCCAACCTTCAACTCTTCCCTCCATGTTACAAACCACTGGGCCAGCATTAAGTGGGGTAGCTGTGCGTCTCATTTAGGGATTTCTGAGAGATCCCCCACTCTCACCTCTTTTACCAACCAGATGAACCAAGTCATCACCCCCCTCCCCCCCACCCCGACAGCGTTTGGTTCAAACACAGTGCTCTTCAGCAGAATTAGAGAACAGCGAGATGCGCAGGACTAAAAGGCTTGGCCCGCTTTCAGAGATCTGGTGAGACAGACCAGGGCGTGTGTGCTAAGGGGCGTAGCGCTTGCGTCAGTCGTCAAGCCGAGGTGAGCCGTCCTCAGGGACTCTGCAGGCTCTTTTGAGTGATCCATTCTGTGTTGCTATCTCGCCGCTCCAGGCTGGGACTGTGACGGCATGGAGATGAGATAACAGGCGGGCTGAAAACCTATCAGCCCCCTTCCAGGTGCACCAGCCCTTGCCATTCATGGTGAAACCCCTGGAAATATCATGTCGGGAGGTGGCTCTACAGAATGTGCCGGAAGGCTGTGGCGTGAAAGGCTGAAGCGGCACCCTCTAGGAACGAGCGAGGCCATCTGCTCTGCCGAAGTTCCCCCTGAGGTCCTATGAGCCTCAGTCCTCTCCACTAGAGCACCAACTGGGTAGAGGCGGGCCAGCGTAGGTCACCGGGCAGGCCGCCAGAGCTTGTGGCGGGTCGTCACGGGCGTCGGAAAGCGATCTCCCGCCTCATCGGGCTCATCGGCATCACGGCGTGCCGCAGCCTGCTAATTAGCCTAAGGGGGGGCAGGTTGTCATCCTCGGTGAAAAACGAAGATGAGAGAACCCTGTCAAACTGCCTCAGCTCAGACTGCACTCCGACTTGAAAAGCCTCACAAATACTCACAAAGGGGAAATCAGCTATAACGATTCGACAGACAGTGGAAGTGCGCTGCTCTAAATTGCACTTGTTGTGTTATGCTGCGTATGAGCGCGTGCCCTTCAATGGACTGGCATCCCATCCAGAGTGTTCCCTTACTTGTGATTTCTGCTGCCTGGGATGGATTCCAAGCCACCAAGACCCTGTACTGGACAAGCTGTTGAGATACATGGGTGGACGAACAGAAATGTCCTCGCTGTCACGGGTTATTGAGCCTTGCAAATATGACTGCATGTCTGTTTATCTTGATGCTATTTTTCGCCATACTTCCATCTGCAAATTCAAGCTGCCTTGTTGACAAAACTGCTTACTGGTCCCACTTTCCGAGTGTGTTTCCACGCATTAAGGCTGAAACCCAGAGAAGTGTCATACAGCTTAAGAAGATGGAGCTCCATAGCTTCAGCTTCTCCCCTTGGGTTTATACCTACAGACTGTCCCACAAAGAAAATCCACAAAACAGACCCGGGCCTGCTCAGTGATTTTGGCACATGCCCATATAAGTTTGGTATCAGTAATATTTGGCATATTGTTTTAAAACAGGGCTCTTCAAATCTGGACCTTGATCCTAAATCCAGGCCTTCTTTTCAGTTCTCCCAGGTAGTTAGTCTAACAATTACTGATTCTGATTGGGCACAGAGGCTTCACACACAGCTCACAGGCAAGGGAAGGCTGATCAGCAGGACTCGGGCTTTGTGGAACGTGATTTGAATAGGCCTGCTTTAAAAGTTACTGGTGCTGCCGATATTCTGATGGCTACAGTACAATTTGTGACATTTTGTTTATGACTATGCATTTGCATAAATATTATGGCAGCGTACCAGGATACAATAGCGATGCACATGTACTAATCATTCCTGGGGGAAAATGATGGCACAAAATCACATATAATGTCTAAAAAAGTGTTGCTTTCTGAGCCAAGGTTATGTTATGTATGGGTATTGAGCTTAGGCCCTAATTGTGTCAGTACTGCATTTAGAACCCAGGTCTAAAAATACTGGCCATTGTGCCAGGCTTGTGATGGGATTCATTAAAAGCAGCTTCAAAGGGCAGAAGTTTGTATAAAAACACCAACTGATATGAATAAAAAATCTACATTTTGCATTAAGGAAACTTCTCATAAAAAACTTCTCACTTACAAAACAGTGGTTAGGGTCATGCTCCTACAGGTGCTCAACCTCAGTCCTGTTCTTTGGTCTCTCACCCCTCAATACGAACAACTGTCAAGCGCCACAGCTCGTGGCAGTTTAACTAGAGGAGGCGGGACCAACCAATCAGATGTCTTGGTCCCGCCTCCTGTAGTTACTTAGACCCACCTCCTCTACAATCTGATTGGTTATCTCGCTGAACCAATCATTTTTCATTCTGCCCTCACAACATTTTTGTGTAAATAAAATTCCCATGAGCAGCACCACAAGGACATCAATCCAACAGGATTAAAGGGCAAATGCCCATTATTATTATTATTATTATTATTATTATTATTATTATTTTGCCACATGCTTTTTTCTAGGTGGGAAAAGAATGATTTATGCTTTTGTTAGCGCTGCTGTTTATGGTACCGGTCCGAGCCCCTGAGAGTTACCTTCTAGGAGATACCCCATTCAGAAAGAGCTTATGCTAAAAAAATTTGAGCCTCTACATTTTCAACCCCCACCCCAGTCTTTTTTATTGGCTTTTATTATGCTTAAGTACTCTATATAACATACGTAAATGGGGATTCCTGTTCGTTTATCTGTTTCAAAATTCGAAAAACACCACAAGCTGTCTTCCCAGCATCTGCTTGCTGTTAAACTGAAGTTAATTCGCAGGCAATTCAACGTGGAATTTGAATAAGGCCCCTATAACAAAACTATCGACATGCATTCAGTGTCCATCACGAGTAAATCAGCGACAGCACGACTGGCAGCGTGGTCCTGTATCCTATCCCCCATTGTTTTTGGAGTATTATTAGCTTTATGACTCGTCTTTGGAAGTTAGCTGTGTGCACCAAAACTGGGAATGGTAAAAGGCACGTAGACGATGAGAGAGCTTCAAAGAGACGGGTAAAAAAAATGGGGATAAGTATTAAAGAATCCTTCGCATGAGAACTCATATCCAGTCTGTGCAACTCCCCCCCTCCCAACCTAACCCCCCCAGAGCATGCTGGGAAAAAAGCCGTGCGTCAGATGCACCCAATGGGATGGTAATTCAAAGCACTTGATACAGCAGCGCCGCTTCACCTGCAGAGAGCCCCGCGTTCAGGTTCTGAGTACCACAGTCAATTAGTGAGCTTGTTCTGCCTGGGTCATTGTGATGCGGGTACCTATTAACACCAACTCCGAGCCATTTATTCTGTGAATACAACTTACAAGCTCCCCTAACCAACTGACAAATTACCCAGTGCCTAATGCGTCCGTCTTTGTATGAGCCTTTTATGCTCTTACTCTCTTACGAAGAAAACTTCTTGTACATCATTTGATGGCTTTCAGGAAGAGAAGTTCATTTCCGGTCAGTTTGACATCTCTGAACTGGAAATATGTTTATAGTACTAGTGAATATGGATCACCGATGATCACATTCTGAATTTCAGATGATTAGTAATGGATTACCAGGTGTTACAGGCAGGTGTATCTCTGTAAGGGTTCATGACCTATGAAAGCGCCTCTCTAAATTTAATTCAATCAGTAAGTCAGTGAGTCTCAGTCAAATGTTAACATCAAGGTTTAAAGGGACTTCTAGTCAGTACTGGAATGATGATATCAATGTAATGTGAAAGTGTAACTATTAAATGTCCTTAATTACACCTTTATTTACAGTTATTAACATTTTATATAAAAAACTAAACATTTAAGTTTAATTAACATGTTTGAACGGAATAAAGTAGGTGACAAGATATTTTAAGGCTTAAATTTCATTCAAACATTAATTAAACATGAGCGATTGAGTGACTGTACATGTCTGGGCTTGGAGCCTTTTGCCTTCAGGCTCCGTGTTCCTCTGGATTGAATTTCCAGACTAAAATAATCGATCAGACTTTCATATCACTTTGAAACAGACTTGGTTGCTACTTCACAACAGTAACCCTACTTTCCAAACAATGCCAGCGATGCTGAAAATTTCATGCCTTTTGGGTCCCGTGGCGCACTCATTAATCAATGAATCGACCCAGTTTAAGAGTAAGCACCGTTGGTGTTTAAAATAACATTATTTTATCCTTATTTGAATATTTATATATCCTCAAACCTGTCTGTTCCATTTAGGGTCTAACTGATTTAATAGTATGTAGTGCACGGATGTTATTAAGGCATAAGTACGCTTCGAGCAGCTAGTGACATCCCTGAAAACAAACTCCCATCCTCTGACCAACCTTATGCCAAGCTTGCCATGCAAACACGTTAATACCGACCAGGTAGAGCATCATACGTCACTGCTAGCAGCTTGATGGCCCCCGACTGCATAGAGTGCTTACATAGCCTGTGGTGATATTGTCAAGCTTCAGTCCCACGACCGAGTGGCATCTCTGATGTCCTGGTGCTCTGGGACCTCTGGCCGCAGCGCAACAACGTGGGACTTCAGTCCATAGTCGGCGGGTGACTTCACTCAGACTTGAGTTCTGAGCTCATAGGGCCTGGCAGGAGTTTTCTTTAAAGTTGGAAGGCACACTCAGAGCTAGGCCTGTTCTCCTGACGTACAGTACATGGCATTAACACCTTAGAAGGCTCTTCAGGACATCAGTAGGGAGTGAGCCTCAGACACCGAAGGCTCTTCAGAACATCAGTAGGGAGTGAGCCTCAGACACCGAAGGCTCTTCAGAACATCAGTAGGGAGTGAGCCTCAGACACCGCAGGAAATTCTGCACTATTCATCAGCATGACAGAGTGAGGGGTCATCAAAAGGAGGTGGACCCCATCCCCTGGACCTGATCTGCAGCTCCGCAATCATTTCACCAAATTTCACTGCTTCTGAAGTATCGACTGCAGCTCTCCATTGTGACACGAAATTCATAATAATGACAGAAGCACAAGTACCGGTGTAATGAAAGACAGCTTTTCCATGAATAAATGCTGGCTCTTGATTACTTTCATTCCAGTTGATGTTGTGGGGGTCCTTGCAGAATCATTAACCCACAGCAGTGAAACATTACTATTTAATTAAAAATCCTATTCTGGAATATTAGTTTGGCTGATGTGACATGTACACGAACAAATATTGACTGGCTATTTAAAAACTGCAAAATATATTCATTCTGTTTTGTTTTCGTATGATTTATTCCTTTTTACAAAAGATTCCTAGCATTCCATCCAAGGTTCAACCGAAAGTGCATCAAAACATAAAGACATTTTTTTCCCAATTTGCATGAAAGGATGAAGGAGGTAGATCAGCTGAGGACAGAGCAGGCGTATGGTGTCGGAGTAGAGATGCTGCGTTACTCTGTGCAATGCTCTACCAGAACAAAACAGATACTGCAGCAGATATAAATACAGACCAGGGAGCCTTTCGCTGACTCATTGCAGCCCTGTCTAGGTCACAAACAGCAGTATCGTTACTGAGTGCTAAGCATTCTTGCACTGCATGCTCAGAAAAGGTGACAAGAGCGTAGGTCCTGTTGAGCCTGACGTCTAGGTCACGGTTATGAATCTGTGCTGTTTGGAAATCCTGGTATCGCCTACGTAGCGAAAGTTTAACCCTAAAGCTGTCCTCAAGGCAAGAATTGCGTCAAGTTAATTAGCTGAGCTTGAAATTCATTAGCACGAATAATAACAAAGAGTGACCTTGGCCGAAGTCACATTTGTCTTGCTGTGACACGCAGAACTGACCCAAACTCTCCGTCTGTGAATAATCAGGGTACTTTCATCTCTTTAGCGACATGTATAAAAGACGCTGGTTCAAGCTGCTGTCAAAATGGAAAATGTATAAACTGGTAGAATAAAAGGGTACATCCTTCATCTTACATTTGTCATCCAAGTCACTCCCGGCCCAGAATTATCAGACACAAAAAGCCCCCCTTTGTTCAGTGATGGGCCCTTTAATCAAGTCTTGGGTGTCCGTCGCCAGACAAGCGTACTTCTTTGAAGACTCCCCTTTTTTTTCCCAGTGAAGCGACAATCTGAGGTTATGCCGCGATTTGATAAGAGTCGCCGCTCTTGCTTGGAGGCGCCTCCGTTCTACATGCTGAGAATTCTCCAGGGGGGAGCCAAGGGGCCTTGGGAGGGAATGAGGAGATGACAGAAACGTATTCGGGATAGGATGAGAGCAAGGCCCCCGAGATGAGGCCCTTGCTGCTGACTCACAGCCGGCCACGCCTCTCCCGGCCCGGCCTTTACCCCGCCGTGCCGTCATTAAGCCTCTGCTCAGTTTAACTGTTCTGCGACTTGTGGGTTCCATGATTTTTTTTTTTTAATCTCTGCTTTTCACACGCTTGACTATTAAAACACCGGCAATCTTATTTCAGGAACTTTTAGCCAATTTCTCTTATTGAATTATTTAATTCAATGGTTAAATGACTTAATAATTGAAGACACAAAGGGCCTTTCTTGAAGAAATTGGCAAAAAAAATGTGATTTATAAAAGATTACAGATGACAAATGCAGAGAGATTTTAGCATTGAATGTAGAAGGACTGCAGTCAAACTGGTGATACTGGTGAGCACTACAGGTTCATCTCAATTTAATTTTTTTAATTTTCTCAAGACATGTGTGTATCATCCCTTGCACTTGAAAGAAGTCTTCACTGACTGTGAGTGTTTGTGGTTGGGGCATCGCCATGACAACAGTCCATTCCGTCCCTGTTTGCTTACAATATCTAGTTCCTATTTTGTCCATTATGGGAAGATGTTAATAACTGTGGCTATACAGCTGATACTAGAATGAAAGATGGAGTACTCAGAGTAGTACTCAATGTCCTGATTCTATTACAAACATGATGGCAGTGATGAGTAATGCAGGCACCAGTGATCAAAAAATGTCGGTCTTCCGTATGCACTCTGAGAAAAGACGAAAAATAGTATGTAGGGAGCAGCAACACAGCAGCATATATGGATCCCTGCAAGGCCATTAGCCGCCCCCCCGCTGTCCCCTGTGGGCCCACACACTCCCAGGAAGCCCCCACGGGTCCTCCAGAAATCCACGTCACTCAGGGCCAGAGCTCAAGCTCAGGGCGAGCCCAGCCGTGTCGGCACACAGCGGACCACCCCGTCTCTCTGGCTTAATGGATTTGGTGGTGGGGTTTACGGCCCCCCCTCGAACATAAATCAGTCAATGCTTCAGCCCCGCTGACAGAAGTCACTCGCTTGGAAAATGAGCCTTTGAGCCATCTCGGATCTCCTTTCTGCTGCCCCGTGGAGAAGACACTACCCTCGACTCCATCGAAAGGGGCCGGGTTTGGATGGTTTGCTGAAGCACTGTGCTTCACAGTGAAGGGAGCTCTGCACCCTGGGACACTCTGCGCCCTGCCTCCGAAAGCGGGGCTCCCTCTACCCCCGCACCAATACACGTCGCCGTCTCTCTGTCGTTTACGCCCAACGGAAGCCGTTTCCCATTAACAGCTTAGAGTGCAGATGACACAGCGTTTCCAATGACTACATTCACACCCTAAACGGCCATGCTATCATTTCCAGCTCTCCCTCATTAGCAGATCGCAGCAAGATGCCAACACATAAGGATCTGGACTCAGCTTGACTGCTTCTCATGTGAGTAGGCCAGCTGTCACATGACCTCCCCCCCCCCAAAAAAAACAGCCCTTAAAATAGTAATATACTAGTGGCCAAAATTGTGGAAGTTTTAGAGATTGCAGAACTTTATTCAACTGTTGCTCCAGTTACTTATTTAATCGTCCAAGGTATGATGTTCGTAACATTCTTTCTTTATAAACATTACCACCAATATTCATGTAGTAATACTTAAAACATGATGCCAAAAATACTAGGTTTTCCCGCAATTTTGGCCACTAGTGTATATATAGTGTATTTTCACATCGTTCGTCATGCCCCTAGCGTTGTCTTTACCATGAACAATTTCTCCATGCACTTTTGAAATCACAAACCCCTAAACAAACATGCTTTTAAAATAATTACTCATGTCTTAAAATCAGAAGCCTTTGCCTTTTCTACCATATCCTTTAAATACTGACCATGTGGACCGTACAGCCTGTTGCTTTCGCTTTCACTTGTTTTATGGAATAGAGTGGAGTTTTTACTGACAGAATGAAATATGAAGTCCAATAAAAGGGTACATTTTTTAACTCTTTAGTTTAACATTCTCATTACTTTTGTCTTTCCTAATTTATATTGTTATATTTGAGTTTCAAGACATTCAGTTATTAATATTTCTCCAGGTATTATTCAAAGAGAGTCCTGAATATTGAATCTTGCTTCATTCTGCTGGCCAGATGAACCTGCTATGTTATGGTGACATATCCAGTATCTGTGCCATTCTGTAAAGCGTTTGAGATCAGTAATGGTAAAGTGGTAAAATGCAACAAAAAATCTTTATCTATTAACGTAAATAAAATCCAGTTTATGGTATCATCTTAAAATAACAATGGGTTCAAAATCTCTATTAGCACGGTCAAAAAACTCTTTTACTCCACGCTTCTGAAATCGTTCCTACATCCCCACGTCACTGACTATGTGATGTGATGTGTCTTTTTTATGTACAAATGGGTCATACCAAAATTATCAACATGGGTTGATTTGTCTTGACTTACAAATCATGCCAACTGAAATTGATACTATTATAACTGCAATGAAAAAATTGATATTAAGTATACAAAAATAAGACAAATACCAAAATTTTGAATATTGCATATAAATGACATATGAAATGAAATTATCATCGATGGCTCTAACATTCTACGTTATAGACTGTGACTGGATTGGGTACATCTTATCTGATTGGTTCCAATGAGTGCACTAGTTTAGTCGACTCCCTTATCTGAGACTTTAAACAGTGTTCCTGTCATTCAGCCTTTATAACGTGAAGCTTTCATTTAATGTCTGCTTACACATCCATTGTGAAATGTTCCTAAGCTACAATGTGACATTCTAGTATGTGTTATACAAAGATATTTTCTGGCCTACTGTACCAGCCAAAAGTTTGGACACACCTACCCATAGAAAGGTGTATTTGTACTATTCACTTCATTTTAGAAGAATTATAGACATCGAAATAAAAAATAACATATATGGAATTATACACTGATCAAAACCATATAAAACAACAAATTATTTGCTGCTGGTTGGGGGTGGGGGGTCCATGGATTGGGACTCAGAAGGTTGCTGGTTCAAATCCTGTGATAGGCAGAGTGATGCCACCAATGGGCCCTTGAGCAAGGCCCTTAACTGCAACTGCTCCAGTTACTGGTTGATCCTACTGTCTCCTCTTTGCCAGTTTTATGAGGTGGCCTCCTGGGGTGCTTCTCCAGCTGTCCTGAAGGAGGTCCCACATATGCTGAGCATTCATTGGATTTGGGTCAGGTGACCAGGTCATGTGACACTCTGTCACTTGCTTGGCATGTCCAAACGTTTGACTGGTTACAGCATGCTGAACCAAAGCCCTGTGTGGCACAGATCAGTATCTTAGACTGTGTGGTTCACATCAAAGCACGCTACTGCAAGCCTGTCTGTCAATGAAGCTGCGATACTCCATAGAATAGCTGATGTGGGCAAATGATGCTATAGGAAGAAGTGATTCTTTGAAGGTTAAACTGCTATGGAATAGCCTCAGGTGGCAGTGAGGGGCATTCCATCATAAGGCTTCAGTCTGCATAAGACAAGCTGTCCTATGGACACAAAAGGACGATCCTTTTTGTTTGGGACGTCTCTCACCTACCCCAATATTGACCTTCCTGCAATCCTGCTGCTGCAAAAAAGTCTTCTGTTGTTACAATTTTCTTCAGGGATTCCATCTGTTTTTTCTTTGGAGTCGGTTCAGCTGGTCTTTTGTGCTCTTCATCCCCTATCAGCTCCTGCCAATTGCTGTTGTATTGATCCTTTGTTCACTCAATCATTATTTCCCATTTGACTGCCATCAGAAAGGGGCCAGTGAATTCATACTGCCCGCACTGACCCTGATGCATCTGACCGCGTGCCACCAGCCATGGCAAAAGACCAACAAAACGCGCCTGGCATAAAATGGGCTAATTTAATTTGCCTTGAGTACTGAAACTTCAATTGCACCAGATTGCACCTCAGCCAATTAAAAAACATCTATTGAGATTCTTTCATGCAATACAATGTTTACCTGACAGCTATGAGAAGGAAACCAAGCTAGATTATCATCCTGCCCAGACGACTGATTCATTCTACCGCTTTAATTTGAAATAATATCCCTGTTCGTAAAAACATCAAAGCATGTATTCCAAGGATCTGAAAATGTACTCTGGCATTTTTGTAACAGTATCTCTTCTATGACTTTTTAACGTATTGAGCTAAAAGGCAACCAAGAGAGCAGCTCTGAATTCAAATTGCTCTTTCGTGCCTTGATCTTTTAGAGCTAACTAGCTAGAATGTCCACCATGTGTCTTATGAAGAGAGCTAGGGAAAGACGCGGCAGTGATCATGTGACTCTGATTAAATGCAGACTGAGAGTCAAGTGCATATCAAAGGGACAACATGTAAATTCATCATGGCCACCCCTTGAATTGTCTCCTTTCAGGTCTGGCATTCTGCTGAGGTGTGGATTCCTGTGATACTGAAGTGTTGTTGTTCACCATAACAATCCCCGTCGATAACATTTGACCTTCCGGAACTTGGATCATTGCTGTGTTCCAAATAGCTCAGGGCTTTCCATGCTGGGGCTTTATGTGCTACACAATAGATGGAGAATCTCCCTAAATCCTTAAAGCGGGATGCATATCCGCCCCGCACATTCCAAGAGAACACCATTGACACTGACATGTTTGTTAATATCAAGTGCAAAACAGACCTCATGAAGTGGAATAGATAAGGACATAAGCCATAAAAAAAATCCCAAGGGAACCTACAAGAAGTCCAAGTCTTGTACTCTTTGAAAGCACCAATGGGCAGTCCAACATTGTGCCCAGCAGAGCAACAAGGACGCTTCACAAAGATCTGTGATGAATCGCTCTTTGATTCGATTTCAGAAAGGTATTTCTTCTTCTTGTGAAAGCTTCCTTTTGCAGAAGTATTTGCACATTTCTATTTTATCCCCTTTATTACTCTGAAGCATGAGTAGGTCCACTTAATGCATGTGTAACAATGAAGTAGACTCCCTTGTTATCACTGCTGTGAGCACCGCCATCACAGTCAAGCATGTAAGACATCTCCTTCTTTAGTACATAGAGTGGGATTTCCTCAACGGCACTCAAAAGGAAGACTGACCCCAATAATGTATTCAAATCTAGTGTCCACACGTCAAACAGCCTAGTACAAATTCAAGTTTGTTTTCAATAAATTCATTTGCTCTGTGTTAGGGATTCCTTTGGTTATATGCATCAATAGTCAAGCCAGGTTTCAAGTTTTATTGTCACATGTTCCAAAGAACACAGTGAAAGTCTTATACTACAACTGCAGAGTTGGGCATTGGGCAATAGGACAAACAGCAGTGCAATAGAGGACAAGAGAGTATAAGACAAACAGTGCAATATAAGAATGAGTAAGCAAATAGATACAAAGGGACCACAGTGTAAAGTGGCAAATGCACCATTGTATAGAAAAATAAATAAAGATAAAATGCAGAATTCAAATCGGGAATGAAAAGATTTGGTAAAACATTTTCCGTAATGTTCAGCAGAGTATGGTGGTCATATGCAATACAACAGCAAGTTGCATGTGTAAAGACAATAAAATACAACAAAAACAGACAAAGTAGGGAGAGAGCAGCTTATTGCCTGTCGCCATGGGAGGGCGCCATCTGGGAGTCAGTCACTTATTCCTTATTGTTAGTCACACATTTAACATATCATTATAGCTGAAATAGGCATTTTAATAACTCGTGTTGGAAGCACCATTGATCTTCACTCAGAAGAACTGTAAAAAAATGCCTTTTTGAAAATAAATTGAGGTTAAAATCCATTTGTCCTTCACAATGTAAGTTCATGGCTTTGTTTCTGTGCTGAGATTAAAAGGGATTATTCCTCAGAGTGGTGAAACAAGACTCAGCACCTCCACACTCCAAGATATCCATCTTAGTGTGCGCACTGCAAAGACTCTCCTGCTCACCAAACCTCCAGGGTAAGAAAATGAAGAACGAGCACGGCAGGAAGAATTATTGTCAACATCAAAAAGCGTGAGCTGTAGAATGGACCGGCGTGAGTTTTGACCCTCCTAGCCCACTGTAGCATCCCATACCATGTTACCACAGCTGGAGTTACACAATTGCAGGCAGACATGTATTGAGGAATCCATTATTCTTGAATGGATCATTAGGACACTCTGAATGCCTCAATCAAATTGTAAAAAAGGTCAAAGATCTTAAACTTGCTTTGGAACCTTGATGATCAATTTTCGAGTTAAGCGATTTCTTAAATAATGGAGTCCAAGGCTGAATGTTAATCCACACCTGTATGGCACATTTATCTTGGGGATTAAATGCTCTGTGCCAACTCAACACATACGCTCATTAACACAGAACACCTACTTATTCTCAACACAGAATATTAATTCATTTTGAAACATTGTAGTGCAGCACTGAAACAAGACTGAAGTTAAGTTGAAGGAGGACTTTCTCTTTTAAGGTCAGTTAAAAATACTAATTTTCTGTTTCACTTTTTAAAAACTTATAAAGGTGGACCTTAGAAGCACAGGGACTTTGTGGGATTTACTGTAACCTCATATCTGTAACATTACAGCTTCAATTCCCCCAGCTGTGAGTGTGAAGTTTTGTTCCCGTGTTCCTGTGTCTTTCCTCAAGGTTTCCTCCTCTGATTACTTCCCATAACCCAAAAAAAATATGTGGTCAGATGAATTGGTGCGTGCCCTGTGATGGACTGACATCCCATGCAGTGTGTCTTGTAACCTGTGTATCTTGCAGTACTGGTCCTAGTCCAAGTGGCACCCTAGGTGAGCATCACCACTGGCACCCCCTGTCTGAGGCAAAGTGAAACTGGCTGGCAGGTCGGCGCCCCCTCAGATGTTGGTGCCCTAGGCAGGCTCCTATCTGGCCTCAATTATTAACTGGGCCTGGTTGTAGGCTCACTACCACACTGTGAATAGATGGCTATGCCTCCACCTTTAAAGGAATTTGCAATGACAAGGTTCAAAACTCTATATATCTGGGGAAGGTATCACACTTTTAATAAGTGGACCTGTCAGGAGTACCATATGAACAGGGGCAGGTAATTTGACCGTTGCTGGTTCAAGTCCCAGGAATGCGGTACAGGAGAAAGGCACTTAACCTTAACATATCTGTAAAGTGTCCAGCTGTGTAAATGGGTGAAATCGGAAGCTGCTTTGAGTAAAGGTGTCATTTGTGTGACTAATTTATGATTTTATCATAAATAACTTGCTTTGTTTTGGACATTTCTGAGCACTTCCCAGGGTAGAATGCTGTCCAGCATACTTGATCTGTTTTTTTTAACCCCATCAGAAACATACAGTCTTGTCTCTCAAATGAACAGCACCAGGAGTTTCATAGTTTCCTGTTAAATGGCTAAACTTCAACATCTGTCGTGGTGCCGTTCATGCAATTTCCACAGAAGCAACGATGTAGCATTTTGCACCAGTTATTAATAGCAGAACTACTGCTGCCCAACATCACCAATGAATCGAAAGTCCATTCAAAGACATAAGACCTCATTTTTCTGGTGTCCTTGTATCACGTACGGCCATTTATAGAAGCTGCAAGATGAGGTATCCTTCCTCCTGCTGTGAGAGATGGTCTCTATTAGACCTTTGTCATCTCACCTAGAGGTGAGTTTTCTACACCACAGTGTACAGTAATAGCCCTATTCCACCTGTCCGAAATGTGAACCGTATTATGAAAAGGATAATATATCTGTCCACAGCACTGATGGTAAAGAAGTGACCACTCACTTTTTAAAGTTATGGCTGATGGCAAAGGTACAGCAGGAAACCTGTAGATATCTCCGCAGCCATAAAAAAAGACATACAATGAGATTCTACAAAGACCACCTGCCAAACTAGGGTGGCGTCTGGATTTACAGTGGAAGTGGGGTGACCATAGGGCAGGACCGTATGAACCTAAATCCAAAGTAGTTATCCATCCATCCAGAAGCAATTGTTATTGGACTGACTTTCCATTTTCTAATCGCCTGTGTCCAAAGTTAGATTATCACGCTGGAGGTTGGAGGTTTCTGTCTCCATGCTGTTCTGACTTGACACTGTCTATTTTTGCTCCAGTTGCTTGTCACTAACTCTACACCTGCCGCATGTGACGGAGTTCCCCACTCTACCACTTTGCCACTCTCTGCAGGCCCGTTTCGGGGTGATTGATGAGTATCTGTTGTCACAAATTCAGGCTTTGAGTTTATATCCCCATTTGGATCCTTATAGACTGGGCAAGGCACTTGGAATTGTCCGGTGGCTCCTCCTTGCACTGTTCCCACTATCTTGCCTGCCAAGTCAGTTATACACAAGCCTTTATCATCACCGTTTGACTTAAGCTCCCTCAGATATCTGATTGAAGACACAGGCTACAGTAACTGAGAAAGATGCAGTATTACTCTGCAATCCTGATTTATACTATTGCTCAATAATGGTCAAAGCTACATGGCTCAATGTCTTAATTATTCACAAAAGACTCAACATATGTCTGCTTACTAAAACATGACAAATACCCAATGACACAGTGGGTGACCTGGCTACTGTTTGCCATGATAAACTTAAAAACTATTGTCACTGACTTGCATGATGTTACCTTCTAAATCCTTGGCCTTTGCGGGACCAACCAATCAGACAACTTGGTCCCGCCTCTTCTAGTTGCTTGGACCCACCTCCCCTACAATCTGATTGGCTATCTCTCTGAACCAATCATGTTTCGTTCTGCCCTTAGAAAATTTTTGTATAAGTAAAACTCCCACAGGCTTGGCATTTGCCAGTCACTGGCCAGTTTTCACTGCTTGTTTTATTAATCTATTGGCCTCCAATGCTTAATGATTTTTAATCTGAGCTTAATGAATTAGTCACTCTTACCTGTGCCATGTCATCTGCTGTTATATTGCTTGGTAATTTTAATATGCATGTTGATACTCACTGTCTTACCTCTGATGAATTTGTGTCTATACCTGCATGTCATAATTTTGAACAACATTTTCAGCCCACTCTGATGGTCATACTTGATCTTATTTGCTGTACTGCTCTTTCAAATCTCTTTCAGGAGGGTATTTCTGACTACAAGCTCCTTGAATTTGTTGTCTGCTCCCCAAATCTAAAAAAACAAACCTGAAATGTTAAATCGATTGATCTTATTCTGTTTCCATTCATGCCCCCTGGTTCTATGGGCTTTTAAAACTTCCCTGTCCTGTTATATACTTATATAT
>JAODKC010000016.1:7715484-7761054 GCA_026777985.1 Mormyrops attenuatus
TAAACTTATATTATTTCTCATGCCCTAGATGAACACACGCTCATTAAAACTAGAATTGTACCTTCCTCTCACTCCTCACCATGTGAGGCTTCTTATCTTCAAACCAGGAACATAACTGGGTGATACTTTGAGCGACTCTATAAGAAAACTGTCTTACTGTTGACACTTGGGTCTATACGTAGCACTACCCTTAATGCTGGCCACTCACCCCATAATTCCTCCCCAGTCCTCTATAAATGAGCTAGGTAATTCATTTATCCATTTCCTTCAAAACAAAGTACATACAGTCTACCTTTGTCGTTCTCCCACCCATAATTTATGCACTTCCTGTTTACACTTTCTCCTGATTTACTCTATAATTCTTCATCTATCGCAAAATCTTACTCATCTTCTTGTCAATTAGACCCAGCCTTCACCGCACTTCTTGAAACTTTTTTTATCTGATTCTTCAGTCTGCTGTTTCGCACCTCGTTAACCAAATCCTCGTTCCATCAGATTGAAAAATCGCTTCAGTCACCCTCATTCGCAATAAACTTGATTTGAAGCTTATTTGAAGCTTAAGCTTAATTAGGAGTCCCCATTTTTTAGCTAAAATTTTAGAAAAGATTGTTTCCCTTCAACTTCAGGCCCATTTAGTTTCCTGTAACTGTCATCAGACTTTCAAATTCCCTCTCTTTGTAGCTTGAGGCAGCTCTCCTAAGGTTTGCTAATGATCTTCTCTTTGCTGCTGATTTTGAAGCCCTCCTTGATCTTAGCTCTGCGTTTGATACCGCACCACCTTTCAGATATGAGTATTACTGGCATGGCACTCTCCTGGCTTCCCTCTTACCGTATTTTTACCGTACCTATCAGACCGTATTTTATCTCACTTCAGAAAAACAAATCTACCGAGGTTTTTCTCATATAAGGTGTCCCCCATGGTCCAGTTTTGGGCCCTCTCTTATTATATAATTGACTGATTTATAATACTAAAACACCCTGTTTATTCATCATCTTTTGAAGGGACATTGACTTGGGAAATCGCTGGGGGGGATGGGGGGGGACACTGACAGTGAAGATTGCCTGGGACGGCTTTGACTGGCACTAACTACAGTATGTTCAAAACTCCGCAGGTCGGGTTCACACGCAAAATAAACACTCTGCTCATATCTTTCATAATTTGCACTAGTTACCAGCTTCATTCCATGTTCGATCAAATTGCTCCTCACAATCTTCAAAGCTCTTCATGGTCAATCCCCTCCATTGGCCACGCGTGTGAGGTCCACCAAAAAGCAGTACCATTTTACATTTCATTCAATGCTTTTATCCAAAGCAATTTGCAGAGGGAACAGTCACAATGTTTTACATGGGCTCCCAGGAATTTGAACTTCCAACCTTTGCATTGTTAGCTCACCACTCTGCTTCTTGACCTACAGAAGCCCAATATTGGCCCTTCACCACCTGACACACCCAGTTCACAGGCAGCTTTCCATCAGGTTGCTAAACCAGTGACAAGTATCTATCATCATCCTCCCCATTGCATTATATTGTCACTTTTAATATCCCACTTCTGCTATTCGTCTTTTATTTTTATATTTATTTTCTATAATATTGACATTTTGTATTGGGGTCCCCTTACAAGTATTTATTTGTTTACAAATTTACAGAGACTCCTTACTTACGTACCTACCTGTTTAATGGCTGCCTGGACTTAGGACCAGCTTTCAGACCAGTTGGTATTGTATATTGCGGCTGATTCCCTCTATTCTGTTTATTACAGTATACAGTATACTACTGTATAAACATTTATAAACATACAAAAAATGTTATAAATGGTGCAAAGGTGACTACTGTAAGATTTCCTGTGATACCTTTCAAGTTGAAAAATAAAGTCATAACTTGTCTCTGTGTTACATTTCTCTCTCTCTCGCTGTTCATTTCACGTTATGTTGATGCTTCACATTCCCCAATAACTATCTGCATGTTTTTGAACTGCATGTGGAAATCAAAGACTGCAAGAAACCCATGCAATGTGTAGAGAACATGCAAACTCCGCCCACAAGGTGCAGCGGTGGGAAACTAAAACCACTATCCTGTGTGACATGAAAGTACCACCCTCTAATTCAAGCCTCGGGACCCACAGTTAGTCCATGTTTTTGCTCCCTCAGAGCTCCCTGCCAGACAGCCCACATTTTTGCTCTTTCCCAGCTCCAAGGAGGGAGCAAAAACATGGATTGTCTGTAGGTCCTCGAGGACCGGATTGGAAAACACTGCTTTAAGCCATGAAGCCACCCCTACATGTGACTATATGAACCATCAAAATATAAAGTTGTAAGAAAAGGATCTCCCAGATCAAGGGAGAATTCCTGCACGAGAGGCTGATTTCCATTTTTGAGTAACTAACCAAGTCCCCAGGCCCCTTGGTCAAGTCCCCCCCCGGCATGAAATATCAACGATTGTGTAAATGTCCATTGTAATAACAAAAAAAGGATTCCCCCTCTGTGACGGTATCATGAGAAAGAAAAACGTGTGACTCTTAACGTTTGGCCTTGATGGAGATGGAGACAGTGGGGGGGGGCAGGACAGGGCAGGGTAGGGCCACCTGAGTGGGGGTGTGCAAGGGGGGTGGGGGAGTCAGCTTAAATTAGCGCCGACTGAGAGTGCAAGAAGCCGTGCCAGCGGATGACACATGTCCCCTCCTGGATGACACCTCGGCTCCGACCCAGCAGAGGGGGTCACCTAACGAAGCTTGTCACCATGTCGACCTTGCTTGGCTTTGACTCCTCCCATCTGCGCCTGCCGCAGCACAAAAACTACACAATCATGTTCAGTTTCTCCTTTTTGTGGCTGATTCTGGTGCCCAAACACAATTACAGGCGCACGTCTCTGTGGCTTTGCGACAGCAGAGTCATGTAGTGGTTAATTAGTTATGTGCAATTAGTGCAACTAACCATAATGCAAGGCTGCAGCTGATCAGTCAAAACCATTCATTCTCCTGTTCGTATTATAATAAGGAATGCAGTACTGGCCTATATGCTAGGAGTGGCTACCGTATAGAATGATATATATGGTATTATACGCTTCCTGGTCAAAAAAGTCACTGTTTGAATTTAAACCAGCATGTACTTAAGAGCCAATGACTGGATCATTATTACAGCTCAGCAACGTTATGCAGCAATAAAGTGAAGTCAGCTGACTACCTGAATCTCCTGAATGGCCAGGTTATCCCGTCAATGGATTTTTTTCTCTCCTAATGGCATGGGCATATTCCAGGACGATAATGCCAAGATTCATCGGGCTCACATTGTGAAAGTGTGGTTCAGGGAGCATGAGGAATCATTTTCACACATGAACTGGCCACCAGAGTCTTGACCTTAACCCCATTGAAGGTCTTTGAGACGTGCTGAAGAGGACTTTGTGGAGTGGTTCAACTCACCGATCATCAACACAAGATCTCGTTGAGAAATGAATGCAAATCTAGATGAAAAAAATGCTGAGATGTTGCACAAGCACATGAAAGCAATGCATTGATGAATGTGCGCCATAATCAGAGCTAAAGGCGGTCCAACGAAATATTAGAGTGTGTGTATTTTTTGGCCAGGCGGTGAAATATATAATACATGATCAGCATGCCCTTGAATTACACACCAGTCAACGATTTTCCTGCATATTTTGTAAACACATTCAGTTGTGCCTCAGTTTGTTGTTTATTTATAAACACCAGTCATTGTTTGATTTAGAATAAATATGAGCAATGTGGCAAAATATACTCTCAGATCAGGAAATGTGCACAATGCATTAATTTTTCTCCATTATTTGCATATTTTTAATTGAGTACTTTTCATTTCCCCTTACAGCTTCCAATTCATGGCGTCTAGATTCTATTCTGAACCCGATACACATGCTGTAATTTGTCTCCAGGACAGCACCCAACTGAATGCACTAGGACTACATCATATGACTCACATAGGTGTTTTCCGTGCACCAGAACCTTTATTATAATTTTTTTTTAAATCACCCAGTCAATGCGCACGACAGAGAAAGCTTAGCAGAAAAAGGTGTTACTCTCCAAAGGCAAACCCAGCAAGAACAATTTTATCTTTCTGAACTGTGTTTGTTACAGGAAAAAAAAAAACTGATTTGCTTTCCATGAGGTGCGTAGGAGGATTTATTCTCAAACGACGGCTGAACGGAGGAGGGTGTACACACAGGAGAAGAAGCGTGGACCCTCCTATTGATGTATGGCTAACCTTCAGCTTAGCTGGTCCTGCTGCAAACTTATATTCATAATTAAAGCCCGGCTCTGACATCCCCGTCGCCAGTTCGCCAACATTCTCCCCATCTATCACTTCCTCTATATTCCGACTCATTTCCTGAAGTGCTACTTGCAGTTGGGTTTTAGTGGTAACGTCACGCGACCGTAGATGATAATCATGCTAATCTAATGAAATATCAAGCACATTAAAATTAGCGAAAAATTGTCCAAAGACCCAGACAGGGTACCATCTGGTTACTGTTAGCTGTCGAGTGCCCTGTGATTGGGATGGGCTTTTAAACTGCTGTTAAATCGGAGAGCCTGGTGGGTGTACGTTCTCGTTAAGCCAACCGGCCTGACTGCAAAGATCTTCGCCTGGACCTGAAAGTTCACTGACCGTCATCCTAGTTGTAGCTGCATTTTGACCAATGCCAACCCGGCTTCTGGGCCATGGGATTATCAGCTGCTGCTCCTGCCCTTCAAACCTGAGTCTGCAGAACCATGCTTGGCATTTGTACTGAAGGTCAGATACTGGTACAAAGCTGCTCACAGTGTGACATGGGTGGACCACTGCCTTCTGGGATACATGAGGACTGTCAGGCAGCTGCTTTTATGAGCCTTGTGATGTTCTCTTCTGCTATTGGAGTAAGGATAAAACAAAGCTGGCATTCCTGCCCAGAGACAACGAGTAGAAAACCAGCAGCCGGCACCCGCCAAGTCAGCCCAGTGACCTCAATATAGCCTCCCAGTGATGTCAATACCATTGCACAGAGACCTTGGCCCACGCTCAAGGGTGTAACTTTGGTTTGAACATTGGGAAGGATTGAGGTCTCTGCCCATATATGTATAGCCGGTTTTGATTATTGGGGGGGGGTTACAACCTACCCCCCCGTAATCTACACCTATGCCCATGCTCATGATGTAAAACATGCCGATGGTGTTTTCTGTGACAGTCAGAATCTCCCTCCACCTCTCATCCTTCCAACCTCCTGCTGCTAAATATTTTGACCCCTTGAAAACTGAATTAGTGACTACAGGAGTGTAATTGACTCAGACTTCTGCTCACACTCATATTTCAAAGGGGGCGGTGTTTTCTGAGCCTTAAATGAGAATTCGCTCATGTCATACAGCATAAGCCTTTTCTGGCGCGTGTGACGTGAACTGGCCTGATGTGCAAAAGTGTCCCAGAGAAATAATTAATCCTCTTGAAAGCCCTGAGGTCCACAATCCACTGGAAATTGACATCATTCCAAAAATCTTGTCGGTGACGTTCATTTGGGATGGAATTAAAAGTCATAATTTTAAGATTTTAACGCAGATTTCAAAAATAAGGCCGTCCCGTGCATTTTCGCACAACATGCGGCTGATTGATAAGCGCCGGCCCGTATGCGTGGTGCAGATTCGGACGAGTGCGACGGTTGAGTCTCAGAGAGCCAGCGGGGTTTGCTTTCCTCCTATGCTTTGTGGGTGTCCGATGTCAGATTGCGGTTTTGAAGGAAACGGCTAGCATGAGGCCCCTGTGGCTGCACAAAAATCCCCGTTAGCTCTCTCTCGAGCAGAGAGAACGCTCTGCTGTGTGCTAGCCTAGCGGAGAGCGTGGGTATGAACACCCAGGCTCTGCGAGTGACTCACTGCTTCGCAGCACCAATCTGGGGCTGAAGTTCTACACAATTACCTAATGTGCGATAAGAGCCCGTGTGTGAGAGTGTGTGTGCGCCCTGGCAGTCTTTACATGGGCTTTAGCATTTTCTGATATGAGAGGAAACCCTACGATACCATCCATGGTTCACCCAGGACTCAAAGACTCAATCAGCCAGGTGGATGCTCGACTTCCACCCAGACGGGCTACAGCTTCTGCTTGCAGCTTCCTGGTGTCTGCTCTTCATGTGCATGGAGCATGGAGATGTCACCACTGGTCTTTGTGTGTATGTGTGTGTGTGTGTGTGTGTGTATTATGTTTATATTACGTTGTGGGGACCAAATATTCCCTACAATGCAATATAAACCTTTTATTTTGACATTGTGGGGACCATTGTCCAGGTCCCCACAAAGATCTGTGAATGCGCGTATGGTTACTTATGGTTAAGGTAAGGGCTGGGTAGGGGTTAAGAAATTCCTCAATAGAAATGAATGGAGAGTCCCCACAAAGATATAATTAGAAATTTGTGTGTGTGTGTGTGTGAGAGAGAGAGAGAGAGAGAGAGAGATACTGCTTACCCAAAACAAGTCTGCAACTGTACTTCTGCATTAACGCTTAATCACCCACTGCCCCCCCCCCCCACTCTGTCCTTAGCCTCTGTTCTGTGTGCTAATCTAGCCCTGCAGCAACGAGCAGAGGGCCGGGGTACACGTCCACCAGAGGAAACATTTAAAATAGTTAATAAAAGGTTACCGACTTCACTGTGTCTCCTGAGGAAGCATGTACCTCACCGCCCCCCCCAATCCTGCTCTCAGCACCTCAGCCTCATCTCAGCCCCCCCCCCGCCACCCCATCCCACACACATGCACCATCTTATGGCATCATATTGATTTCTGCACTCTAATTCTCATGCTCTCCCCGTTCCTTGCACATCGTGCCGCCTCAGCAGAAGCTTTTTAGCCGTTTCTAGGTCAGCGCTCAAATCGATAAGCGTGAGTCCAGGGCTCCTGGAGTCACAGGTAGATCCCAGGTCCTTGCTGTTAGCATGGCATGCTGGGAAATTCATCACATGGTGCTGCATCATCTCGGCGAGATGGTGAAAGGGCAAACTGGGCAGTCAGTGGGTGAGCGAAGGGTCCTGCTGCCTTGGTGAGACTTCCACACCGGAGGGAATGTTTCTCTGGAGGAAGCAATCGAAGAAGGGTGTACGTGGAGTAACTTGCGTGCAGAAATAAATCTGTCACGCCGACAGAACTGTGGCAAGACCTTTAGCTGAGTGAATGATGAGTGCCGTTTTGTTCAGAGTGCCTGGCATCGCCATAGCTGGGAACGTTTATGCTGGCCGGTGGATTTGCTAGATGGTTTCTAGATGGAGGGTAAGGGAGAAGCTTTTGAAGCTTGACATTGAGCAGGAGGTCCAAGGACAAAAACGGGTCACCACCATGGGGGGAGATTTTTCTTGTCATCTATCTGTATCCCATGCGTCGTCTTTGATCAGTTGTCATTTAAGCTGAGTTTGGGGTTCGGTAATCTGAAAGAAAGTCCCCAGGGTGGCGCAGTGACTCTAAGACTGCATAATTGCAGGCTAAAATCCAGGAAGGAGAATCAGAAGTGTTTAACTTGAAAGCCCAGCAGTACACAGGGATGAAAGAAGAACGCCGTGCACATGTATCTTTAATGATGTTTTGATACGCCTGTTATGCTGTGAGGTAACGTGGTAGCCCCTTTGCTCAGAGAGACCACCTCCTGGGCTGTCGCTTATGTGATTGGCTACTGACAAGGCATGCAGTACCCTGCAAAAACGTAGCGGAGACCCCACTGACTTCACAGCCTGCTCACCAGCACACAATTCTCCCAGATGACCCTTTCATTGTAATAAAGAAAAACGGTCAGGGCGGCCATGAATGAAGAGTTCAGGGTCACTCGGTTCCCATGATGGTGAAATCCCTCCTGTACACACTTTGTTGGAATTTAATTATTTTCTTTATCCATGGGATCACACGGCAGACCGGAGACCCTGACGAGCTTTTTTATTTAACCAAACACACCCAGTTCTTTGCTGGGTATTTGTTTTTAGCAATACCCTGCTTGGGTATCCATCTTGTCACAAGGCTCGGCTGTCAGCTTCAATTAAGATGGAGCGGCAGATTCTGAGTGCTGATGCTGACGGGCCGGTCATTACGGAGCCGAGGAAGAGGAAGGCAGTGTGTCTTCAGCGGGGACGGCAGCCTCTACGCAGAGCTGGGGCGTGATTTCCCAGTGCACGCTACTGACCTTTTAAACGCACTCTTTTGTGCGTCCTTCAGGTGAAAATAATGTCATTGTGGTGCGATAGTGTGACAGGCAAATAGCTGAGGGTGAGCTCAGCCTGTGAGAAAAGCATCGATTCGCTCTTCTCAAGTACTTGTGGATAAAAACGCCATGATATAACACAGCTATTGGCAGACAGACACCCACTGACCTCAATAATCTAAGTTATAAGAGAAGGTCAACACCATGTTTAGTTAACTAGGGAGTGGACTGGAGGGTTTGCATACCTAAATAACAGTAATGTATATTTTAAAGCAAGCAACCAAATTCCAGGCGCATGAACTGAACACCTTATTTATTAAGCTGCTCCACCAAGAACTAATTGTTCTGCGAGGTGCGCAGTCACTCTGCAAGTTCCACGCCTTGCTGAATTAAATACGATACGTAAGACCGAACTGGGGTTACACACCTACAGACATCGTTGTACTTTAGCAAATTGTTGTTTTGCCCATTAATACGTATCTAAAAGCTGGTGTTTATGTTTAATATATCCAGCTGTCTATTTCCACAAATTCACCCTAACTAACAAATAACCGGAACGAAAACCTAGACACAGAGAACAAGTTTATAAAATCCCGCTAAAGCTTGAAATACCAGCAACAATCATATCTGATTAAATTCAATTCGAAGTGTAATCCCCCGGTAAGAAAATGTTACTTAATGTTAGTTATTGAATGCGTATTTCAATGGCGAAGATAGTACTGTGCTTTTATTTCGCACAACATGAATGTTCATGCGAAACGACCGAAGGTATCAAGGACGGACAAGTGCCGCAAGTGGAGAACAGGTAAAATCCTATTTACGTACATGATTCAGGGTGGCTTATGCAAGGAAAACGTTTTATGTTGAGCTAAACTATGCCGGGGAAATCCATTTAGCATAAGGTTTATCCACTTTCAGACGTCCATATTATTCATCTTCGATCCTGACGTTTCCGATTATACAAGGACGGTTCAGTGACTTACCTCCCAACGCTTGCTTCATAACAAATTCCATGGCGATGGCTTTGAATTCCTGCCTTCACTTGCTTTCCTATCTTACATTCAGGTGGAACAGAAGAAACAGCCCGTGGATGCCAGACCTAAAAACCACATTAAATATAAACATGCATCGAGGACAGCGAACCTATTGCAGTCTGATATAAACTTGTAATCATACCCCTACTCCTCATTGACATTCATCGATGGAAGGAGCTCTGGCCATTATTAAATCGTTAAATAAATTTCGACATCTTATAATGATTTTGACACCAATAATCTGCCAAGTCATAATGTGATTTTGGCGTCAGTGTTATCCCAAGGTCAGCGTCTCAGATATTTATAAAAAGTCAAATAGGATGTACAGTACAATACCTTATGACTTATTTTGCGATGTGTTAATTGACTGTTTGCGCTGTTGCATTTCAATTAGTTCATATTTTCAGCGTTCAATGTCGATCCATTTGGACCGGACGGTGGTGTTAAAAAGTCAGGTGTTAGTAGAAGTAGATTTGTCTATCGTGATACCGGTTCTTGAGCACTTAGAAAAGACGCTTTAAACGTCCCACCTCGTCACTTCAAGTATAGCTGCGATTAAGTCCAATTTGTCTTTTTTACACCTGATCGGAGGTGTCTTCTTGCTTGCCAAAAGATCTCAAGTTTTCCTAGAGTTTAACGCTCGGGGAAAAAAACGCAGTAATCGACTTCCGGAGCTTTATAATTCTCTTCCAATGTGAAACATTTCCACTATCCAATTAAAAGAAACGTGATTTCCCATGCTTACTGGGGTTTCAGGCACATATTTGTAAGACATGGATTATTTTATCAGTGCAACAGTGCGTTAGTATTAAAACTATAATTCCTCATTACTTTCCCGGTACCTCTCCCTTCAGCGGAAACCCGTTTGTAATGTACCTACACCGTAAGTGCGGAATCAGCCCCTATCTGTACGTTGTCACATTTCAGCACCATTTAATGGACAGCTCCCCCATTTCGTCCCACAATCAAAAGCAAAGACAAAACACGATTTCCCACACAGCAAAGGAAATGGTTACCTGTCGTGGCGTCCTGTGTGTGTACTAAGACGTGTTGCCCTCCAAAATGAAGTTCAGTGGCTATTTTAGCACCTCACTCGGCGCATCCCTGTTTTTTTCCCCAGCCTAGAGGTCGTCCGCCTCCTTCCCCTCGCAGTGGCCGTGTGAGTGTTTGGGGAAAAAAAAAGCTGTAGCTGCCGACAAACGAACTCACTGAATCACATGGAGTTATACCTTCCGAAACGTCCCACGTCCTGCCACAAAACAGAACAATCAATTATTCATGCCCTAACTCCCTCCCATTCCCTGCAACGGAATTTCCCTTTCAAACACACACAAGCAAACAAAAACGACGTGCCCATAATTAATCTATGTTCAAGATGGTCTTTGTTTATGCATTTTTTTTCCTGTTCTGCTCTGAACCTTTTCTTTCCGGAAGAAATCGCTGCTGAGTTGTGCTTGGGTAGGGGCGAAAGCTTCTTTGTAGGTTATGCAGTAATATGGAGTCATTACGCTTTGTTTACGGTAGCGGATCACTTCTATGTTGCAACTCTTTAAGGGCAACGTATATGTGCGGCTGTCGGCGAGTTGGGCTTAAATAGCAGCCGTTCATAAAGCATGAGATCCGCTCCGGCAGTGCACGCTCACCTCGCTTCGTCCTTGGGCATTTAAAGCGACGCTGCCCCTCTGCGCGTTGACCTGCCTCCCTGATAACTTGTACGCGGACAGGAACATACCGATGCGCAAAAACCTCAATAACTCGGGGATCGCTGATGTTCATTGACTGTCGACAAAACATGTGTGACACATTCGTTCGGACCTACTCGAAAAGAACATGGGCACGCCCTGCATCATACATCGAGAAGGTATATGGAGATGACACCAGTACAGTAGCGCAATATATATGATATTCAATGAGGGCGCTGCATACTATATGGTGGAGACCAAACGCAAAAGATCCGCCCTATTGGTTAGGTGTATGTGTACGTAGAAAACACCGTTCGGAACCAAAAAGATCGTGCTCGGTGTCTCCGCTTCGTTTGTAGGCTATTTCGGTGAGTTAGCCTAAATAATGACATTCATTGTCAGTGTATTTAATGTTGTTTTCATCCTAGGCGTTCATTACGGTCCAAACACTGCCGTGTATCTTAAATATTTGGAATATTACTGATACGAATAATGAACACAGTGAAGGTTACATTTTGTAGACGTCATATGCATAAACCCCACAAGTAAGCTATAGAGGTGAATTACAAAATCATATTGAATATTCAGCATCAGCACCGATTAAAGTTTCACGGTTTTGTTATTATTGTTGTCATGTGGACATGTTGACATTCATACCTATGTGCTTCCTGCGGGCTGTAGCGCCAAGCCGGCAAAGATTCACCAATTTTTTGATGATTGTATGCTTAATGAGGTTCCACATGGGACCTGTAACCTCTCGTTCCAGGGTAATAAAAACACAAAATCTGCTTAACATAAAAGATAATCAAATGTAAAGGGCCTGTGCAAAAAAAAAAAAAAAATCATTTATTACTATTAAATAATATCACCATATACAGGCAAAATGGCTCTTTATATTACCCATTAGATCCTACATTATTTAACGCCATTAAATAGTAATGCTCTGTTTTTCCAACCTGTCGGTCCTAGATTAAAGTTCTCCACCACTCTACGAAATAACTGCTGCCTTGCACACAGGTGGAAAACAGGCTTTCAGACCACCAGGTAGCCTAACTGGTTTAATAAATGAACATGATTAAAATACATTCTTTGAAATATGTTTCAATATATTCTGCAGTCTAAGAAAAATAAATGCAATCTGAAAAAAAGATGCTCCCCTGTTTTATTAAGCCAGTTTTGTGTTTCGTGGTGTTTCTTTACGCTGCTTGTCTCCGATTCTTTACACCGCGCGCAAGTTGCCCTAAAATTTTTACAAATCTCAACCCACCGGGGACATAGCGCCGAGAGAAAGGCGTCGGGGATCCAAGCATAGAAATCACGCGGAAACAGAACGGAACACACAGTGACTCCAGTCACTACACTCATAGTGGGTGGCCAAGAAGAATATCATTCACCAAGATGATTTCTGATTAATGAACATTTTTATGATTTTTTTTTTAAATAGCATCACAATAGAATGCTTTATTTCATAACCATAAATATAACAAAGCATATCCACCAGGTGATGAAGATTTGACAAAAACAAACCTTTAAAATTTGGTCTAAAACTTGCATGGATGTCTTACTTAATTTTATAGTATGAAGGACTGGAATCTGTTCCTCAGATCGAGTTTAATGAGCTTTCAGCATTAACATAAACAGGGTCGTTCTCTTTTTGAGGAATCTATTACGGAATCCATTCTAATTTTCACAATTTCTAGGTCTGAGCCCCCCTCCCCTGTGCAGGTCCTTGATACCCACCCTCGTTCTCTTGCTATAAAAAGCATGTTTGAAGTCCTGGCCCAGCAGCACCTAGAGAATAAGGAAGCACAAAATGTCAAAACTTCTGTGTAAAACAGCCCATGTGATTGTCAGAAACGGGGTGGGAGGAGCACAAAACTCTCCACAGTGTAAGGAGACAGCTTGGGAAGGCTTTGATTATACCTGTTTCGGGCCAATGATCATCAGTGTCTGGCTAGTGCCACTAAAAACAAAGTTTACTGGAAATAGATTAAAGCAGGGGGGTGTGTATAGCAAATTATCAGTCCCTGTAATGATAGGGTCGCGTGAATAGTGCCATTCTTTTTGTTTCCTAAAGCCAGATCTCTTCTGTTTCAATAAATACACACACACACACACACACACACACATAATGTACATTTATTATATATTTATTTATATCAGCCTCCACATATACATTTTCTGTGTGTGTGTGTATGTGTGTGTGTGTGTGTGTGTGTGTGTGAGCGGGTGTACCTATCCTTATTCCTTATGGGGACTGGTTTCCTGGCCCCAATAAGGGAAGACTATTTTATTAAAATTGGTGACTGCTATGAAAAAACTAAAAATTTTTGTTCTTGTATTTTGTTTGGCTATGGTTAGGGCTGTGTAGGGGTTAAGGTTGTCATAGTTAGCGTCAGCATTTTTCCCATAGAAGCGAATGAGCGGTCCCCATAAGGATAGGTATACCCGACGGGTGTGCGTGTCTGTGTGTATGGAGGCTGATCCAGGAAATAACACAGATTATATATTATAGAGGGTGTCACGGTCAAATTAAAATGTAATTATATTTTTGCCATTTTAGGATAGTTGCCGAGCCAAGCTCCCCAAACAGCAATCCAGATGAGTCTCTTCCCCTTTGAATAGTCACAAAAGATTTGGAACACAACATAAAACATTAAACCATACAGCTCTTACAAACTCCATCATTGTTCTCTGCTGGCTAATAGATGTATTGTGTTACGCATGCGACTTAACCCCCACCCACGTACACCCACACGCAAAAACATGGCAACCCAGATCTCAGAGATTTAGTGATTTGGAGCAATGGGGCTGTATTTAGCTAAGACCTGGGAATCCACTACATTTGCATAAAATAAAAATGAAATCCCTTTTAAAACTCTGAAAAAACTGTTATTTTGTTGGACAAATTCTTTCCATTTGTGACCCACAGCCTGGCATGAACAGGAGTGTGCCTGTCAAAGACAAATTCCTCTTTTCATCTCAATCCCTCTTTCTTTTTGGTAAATAAAGAGAGTGTTGAAATAGCCTCGGCTCACGGGAAACATCCCTGCCGACGTGCTCGCCTCTGCAGACAATAAACCGACCGTCTGCCGTTTGAAGCTGGCCGCTTTGGTCCAGCTGAGGCTGCAGACACATTTAGCGCGCGATCACAGCGCGCGCGCCAGAGCGAGCGAGACAAGGGCACTAATGGAGTTCAGGTGTTACACTACCGCGGCCGCCACTTATTTATTTTAACTCGACAGGCTCTGTTCACGCTATCGGAACATTATTCACCCAAATGAATCCCAGTTAAGAGATTTCAAACGTTTTAAATGTCGCCTACGTCCACCCCCTATACATTTTCAGTTCCGCTTACTGAATTTGAATGTGCTTATGTCGGAAACCCTGGCTGTTTCTCCGAAGCTGAGGAAGCCTTGTCTGTCAGCGTACGGCATTCGCCATTTCTCTAAGAAGAGTAATTAATCAGAAATTCATCAGGTAGGGAGGCTCTTTCTTGGCGAAATAAATACGCAGTCTGCGCACAATGAAAAGATTCCGCCAAGGTCCGCAGATGAGGTCCGCTACCTGTAATATGGAGTCACTCAAAATTACTGGCAAGCACTAAACCAGAGTTGACACGATGTCTCCTCCTGTCACAGAGGAAAACCTTTGAATAGGGCCAGAAGAATAGCTGAACAAACTGTATTCATGCTTACAACTGAGCTCATAATTATTCAAAAATTTGAGTGGTAAATAGTATGCAGCCGTTTATAGAAAGATTCACATTGTCTGTTAAGTATAATCTGCCTTTCTGTTTACCCGTATTTACTATCTACGCGGAAAACTATAATATTATATTATTATGATATACCTATAAGTCTCTGAATTAAGTGTTTATACTGTTGTCTCAGTCTTTCATGTCCCTTCCCTGTTTGGCCAGCAGGCATCACTGGCTATCCTGTCCCTCCTGTCAGCCTTTGTGTTTTCACCTGCTCCCTGTTGGCCACATGGCTCTACGAGTTGCCCGTGAATCCTTCTGTCTTGTGTTCGAATCCCGCCTCCTCTGGTTTTGTATTTTTTTCCTAGTGTTTCATTTGTATCAGTTTAGTCCTGTGATTTGTATTCAGTTTTGGTTTCTTGATTTGTGCCTTAGTTGTGTTTTAC
The DNA here is from genome assembly GCA_026777985.1 of Mormyrops attenuatus. NCBI lineage: Eukaryota > Metazoa > Chordata > Actinopteri > Osteoglossiformes > Mormyridae > Mormyrops > Mormyrops attenuatus. Next base: position 7,730,512 of record JAODKC010000016.1, read on the forward strand.
TTTGCTTTGTTATTCCCAGTGTTAGATTCTGTTTTCCTTGTTTCTTTGTCAGTTCTTAGTTTCCCTGTTTAATTTCTTGAATTATTTTTTAGTGTCACCTGTTGCCTGTTTTACTAGTCCTTGTTAATTGTTTTCACCCGTCCTGCATTATCCTTGTTAGCCTGTTGTATTTAAGTTCCGGATTCCGTTCTGTTCTTCCTGGAGTCATTGATGTTTGTTTGATGTATTTGATGTTGTACAGTATGCTGTGTTCTTTGTTATCTGCCTACCTACCTGCCTGTCCCTTGTTGCCCTGACCCGTTTTGTAATTAGCCTTTGTTTATCCCTGTTTGATTGTGACCCCCCGTGGTTCTTTTATTTTGTTTATTTTGTCCGTAGTGTTTTCTGTTTTCATTAATAAACCCCTTTTGTTCCCGTGAGCCGCAAGTGGGTTGTCCACATTTCTGTTCCTGCCTGCGCCATGGAACGTCCTCATGCCAAACCCACCCAGATCCATGACAGCTGTATGTCAGGGGTCCCCAACCCTCCCCCCCCAAGGGCCAAATTCTATCAGCAACATGTAGCTAAAGTCCAGAAGAAAATTTCACACAGAGTGGGGTGGGTGTTTATTGATCATGCCATTTGGTCCAGATGTGGACTGCAATCTGCTAGTTGAGGAACCCCGTTCATGTGGAGTCTATTGAATATTATTGAGAGCAGAACTGATTTAAGGACGGTTAAGAAAACACTTTATACATCATAATATAGTGTGACGTAATGTAGTGCTGTGACAGTGGCAGTTAAATCATGAGATAAGTGGTATAATGTCTAAGTAGGGCTGTTGCGATCTGGAATCAGTCTTAGGGAAGCGCAGGCTGTAAAATGAGGTCAAGCCAAGATGAGCCACAAACTTAGAACACAAAACACTTGTGCTTGCAGTATCACTGAACTGTTTACTTTAGTAAATATACACTAGTAAATGTATTAAGATATTAATGCCAAGCTATGGCTTACGTGCATGTACTGGGTAGTGCACATGTATACTTTATATGCTTTTATGTGTTGAGAGTATTTTACATTTATTGATGAAAATGTCTCCAGGTGTCTTTCCAACCTCCCCTTTTATTGACGCGTTGATGTGTTGTTCTGCTTCACATCAAGGCTCCTGGATGGGAACCCAGGCTGTATCTGCAGCTGCATTAAATGCTCAAATTAGTCGGGTCCTCCGCTTGTAGATAAGCAGTACTGGCTGCTTGGTCCCCCTTGCCTCCCCCCTCAGCTTGAGGTTCATTCAGCCTGCGAGGCGGCCATGACAGTGAACCAGGGTGTCGCTGTAACCAGGGGAGTGGGGGTGTGATGCACGTAGGCTAATGCTAGACTGCAACCGAAGCATGACTGTCAGCCCCAGATGCCTGACAAGCATGGGCACTCCCTTGGCTTAAAATAACCTGTCCTGGGGGAGGGGGTTTACCTTTATATTGCTTAAAGAAAGCCCTTACCTGACAGGAAACAGCAACAAAGCTTGACGATCAATGCTGTCAATGAGCTCATGGGAATTTTACTTACACAAAAATGTTCTGGGGGCAGAACGAAAAATGATTGGTTCAGAGAGATAACCAATCGGATTGTAGAGGAGCTGGGTCCTAGCGGCTAGACATCTGATTGGTTGGTCCTGCCTCCTCTAGTTGCTTGGACCCTCTTCCTCTACAATCTGATTGGTTGTCTCTCACAACCAATCATTTTTCATTCTGTCCTCAGAACATTTTTGTGTACGTAAAACTCCAATGAGCCGTCAATGTTTTCTTTTCACAAGGGCCTTAAATAGGTAACAGATTCTCCAGTTAGTATTTATTATATTACGTTGCAGTAATACGTAACTGCAAAATAAATTCCTAACTGAATGGCTTCTTTTGCTATAATACCATAATGAAGTTACAAACGTAAACAAGTAGAAAAGGGCTAGACCAGGGAGCAGAATTAGCTCAGCAGGGATTTGTGCCCATGTCTAGAAGCTTATGGGTTCAATTCCTTTGGCTAGCTGTCAGGCTTAAGCACAACGCCCTTAACCCATAGGGTTGGGATACACTTGACGTGACGAGACAGATATGCGATGCGTATGCTACACAAGCGGGTAACCAACTACACTTCGCCGCATAATTTACGTCTGTCTGGAGAATTAAAGGACATGTCATCCACAGGGCAGTGCGAGAAAACCATGTTGGCTGGCTCCTTCGTTTCCGATCTCGCTTGTTTGTATAAGGGTGTGACATGAAATATTGTACACTCGCTGCTTCCACAGTGATCAAGTTGCTAATTTTGGAATACTGCTGCAGCATTCTTTATATTCTAACCACTGCTCCACGTGGTATAGGTACTTCGCTCTGCCACATATGACATATTACTGCTCCAGGGGTGCTGGATGCTGGCTGATCCTGCTCTCTGACCCAAAAGTTTCCTCACTTATGTATTGCTTTGCACAATAAATGTAAGTTGCATTTATGTTGAAAGTACCTATGATATCGCTTTTAAAACTTCCCACTATTTCTGTGGAGGTCAAACCAAGGGCAAGGGATTTGCTTTTGTGTTATATTCATCCAAGTTTGATCAAAGCAAAGTGCCATAGGGGGATGAGCCCCTCTTACAAGTGTACAATATGTAATGCGGCCATTACATCTAAGCTTTATTCCTTATGTTATGTGTCCTGTGAGTATAAGTATATGCTGGTTTATTTATTAATCCATTTGATGTGTGGAGAGAGTTTATTTGTGTGCGGAGTGCATGTTCTCCTCATGCGGCACAGGCTTCTTCACTGGGTGATTGCATGCCCTGTGATGGACTGGCATCCCATCCTGGGTGTTTTCCGGCCCTGTACCCTATGCTGCATGGGATGGGGTCCACGTTCCCAGAAACCCTATACTGGATAAAAATATATATTGAAGGATGGACGGATGGATGGATCAAAAAACAATTTTGGGTGAGCTGTGTGCTGTTTTTGAGGCTCTGCCATAACGGCAAAATTTTTCTTTCAGAAGAGTTATCCCAGTAGCTTTTCCTTCTTTATACATCCCAAAATCAGAAAACTCTGAACACAGCTAAAACGAAAAAAAAAAAAAACACACATTACATTAAGGACAGTTCTGGGGCAGGATTGACACAATACATAAAAAGTGGAAGAACTTGCTTTGGCAGGTTAGAATAAAGAAGAAAAACCAAACCTAGCCATGTGGATCAGGGACAGGAAGAAGCCAAGATGGGCGCTTTGATGCTGCAGATCTAAGGACTGGCATGAAGACATCGGTCTGGGTAGGGGATCCAAAACAAAGCAGAACATGCCAAGTTATAATAACCCAGAGAATGAGGGCTGATGGATTGAGCTGCGGCCTGTTTCCAAGGTGAATGATGCATCTACATGGAGAACCATCCAGAAGCATTTGGTCACAGCTGTGTCTTCTAACTTTGTACAAAGATTCAGCTCATCCTCTCTGTATTTAGCTGAATGATCCTCCGCCTTGCTGACCCTGCACATTGTCATTTCAAAGTTAGGTTAATTTGACAGCGCCGCATTCCTGTCAAGCAGGCCTGGCACTGGGTTTGACCTTTGACAGCAGTGACAGTCACAGACGGCATGATTATTTCCCAGAGCATGCTGGATTCGGTCCACGGTGCTCCGCCTTCCCGCACAGTGGCACAATGTCATTGGGTCACCCATCTACTGGGCACTATTTGGTCTCTCTGCAATGTTTTTTATTTTTTCATTGAGTAATAAAGCATTAAAGCAGTAACTTCAGCAGAGCCAGTTGTAAGGAGGCTAAGGTTTCCCATTTTTTGTGCTCTCTAGGGTTGCAAAGGGACAGTACATTTCTGGAAACTTTCCAGAAACTTTCCATTCCATGGGAAGTTAAGCTGTGGAATTTTAAAAATTCCATGGGAATTACTGGGAATATATGAGAATTAACGGAAAGTTCCCAGAATTTTGCAACCTTAGTGGTCTCATGGTTCAACCCCAGGTCCCCTGTTAGCTGAAACGTAAAGAAAATGGCATCCTCAGAGAGAAATCCCCCTAGGCATCAGGCTCTGATGAACCAAGTCTGTCCATTTTACACATATGTAAAGAAAGCTCGCGCTGTGATTTGTTATTGTCTGTGTTTTTGTTTTTAGTGACAGCAGTTTCCTGCTGCATTGTGACTCTGAACAGGATAGGTGGTTAGAAGTTGGATGGATATTGGCCTGATGCCATTTTTAAGATAAAATTCCAAGAAGAGAAACATGACCAGATCATCAGGCAGCTGTCTGGCTAGCTTATGGTTGCAGTCAGAAAACCGTTAAGGTTAGGGCTATGATATGTTATCCTTTATGGTTAGGGTTATGATATGTTATCCTTTATGGTTAGGGTTATGATATGGTATCCTTTAGGGTTTCTCTAGCATAACCCATTGGATCACGGGTAGGATATGTTAACTTTAAGGTTAGGGATATGCCATCCGCTGTTGATGTCTGATGTCCAGCTCACACTTCATCCCCTCCTCTGACCAGGCCCCAAAACCCACCTTACCAAGCCGTCCCTTCTCATCCCCACCTCCTCTCCCCTGTCACGCCACTCATGCGACTGAAGAGGGATTTCCAGACCCAGTAACTTCTGTGTGCAGCGAGTGCATGAGGAGAGTAAGATGACACACTTTCCTGCCTCCTGTCCGTTATATCTCGCCACACACCTTTACCAGATCCGGCAGATTATGGTAGATTATTAGGACAGCGGAGTCGAGTGCCCTCAGTGGCACGCCTGGTATTTGGAGCAGCTAATGAAGTGACGTCTAGGACTCAGGGTAGAACCACTCTATGGTCACTGGCAGGAAGCCCATATTCATTTTTAACATTTTTTGAAGTCTTGTGTTTTTTGCCCTTGCAACGTGCACGTCTATGCTAATGACAAATCAGCCTCCCTGCAAAGCCTTTCATATCACAGGAGAAATGCTTTTTTATTCTCCTATCAAAGCTTTTATATACTTGTGCTTTGATCTATGAATCTGAGGGCAAAGACCATTCGAGATCCTGTTTTTGAATCATTCATTGGATGGCGAAAATGTTCACCTGTTTCCAGGTCGACTTGTTTTCCAGTGCTATATTAATAAAGGTCTTAATTATTGACCATTTTAAACAACCAATACAATGTTATTAACCATTATCATTGTAGACTAGACCACTATGGCAAAACCTGGCAGCTTCGGTAATAATGCATTCTTAATATGTATATCAGTGTTTCGCAACCCAGTCCTTGGGGACCCCCAGAATGTCCACATTTTTGCTCCCTCCCACCTCTCAGCCAACCAAGAACAGTGAGTACTGGATATGGCTGCGTTGGGAGCTGGGAGAGAACAAAAATATGGACTGCTGGGGGTCCCCAAGGACTGGGTTGAGAAACACTGATGCATAGGATTAGGGTACTTTAGGTACATGCACATGTTCATCTGTTACAGGCAGCCTTAACTGCAGAAGAATGACTTGGAATGATTTGCACATATGCACACTCCTGCAGGGAGACACTATATCGATACTGCAGTGAGGGTTGTCTTGGAGTTGGCTTGTATGCATATTGTCACGCACCGTTGCACTTCGGCCATTACTACCACCATCCTTAGCCCCCCCCCCCCCCAGCTCAGAGAGCAGACTCATCTATTTTTAGACGCACCCTGCACCAAAAAAAGACATGCCTCCAACTGGCGTGTGGACCTCAGCTTCAGTCTACCAAGCATGCTACCACAGGCCAAGACCATCTCCAAAAACCAGCATCTTATTTCGGCCTGCTGTCGGGAGGGATAGTTATTCAACAGGATTATCACTCAGAGGGAAACACTGTCACGTGCCAAGATCTGTTGACTCATCATGCCTCGTTTAAGCTGTTTTGTTAATGCGATGATTCATGGGAATCGCGGGAACATCTTGAGCACCGTGAAATTGCATGGGGCCGCGGCAGACCCCTTGGCTGACATGGACAGGCCAAGGAGAAGCGACAGTGGGGCAACTACATGGTCGTGGGGTCAGGTGTGTGGCAGGGGCGAAACGGGGGTGTACAGTGGGAGGATGCCAAGTCTTTCTGAGCCAAGGAGCTCCGCAAGTCAAAATGAGGCTGGGCCACAGGACCATAAACAGAGAAACACTTTTTAAAGGGATATAAGTATCACACCTCATGCCTTTTGAAACTCTGCACTGAATGCTGTCAGCTTTCCCTAACCAGATACACAACCATCGAAATCCACTCATTAATCAGCTTCTTTCTTTTTTATGCTTCTTGTGAATGGCCATGAGAACAGAGAACAGCGTTAATTACCATGGTAGTATCTATGGTTTAGCTGATCACTTTCCTTAGCCTCAGGCTATGGGAGCAGCAGTGTCACTAACCACGGCTGGCTGCAGTAACAGGGGCGGAGCTCAGCTCCCGTCTCTCGTGGCGAGACTGAAGACTCTGCAGCTGGTGCCATCGCACCAAAGTTCATCCCCGGTGCACATATCAGTCACCAGCTTTGCACATCCTCTCACCCGTTGCAGTGGCTGATTAATGCAATTAATTTGTCCCCCTAACGAGTATTAATGTCTATTGTCTGAATGATCATTTTTTTTATCAGGTAACACAGCAATCTGGCTCAACAGTTGCCCAAAGGAATCTATAAATAAAACAACACCTTACAAAAATTGTTTGCTGTTAAGGCCACTTGTGTCCTTGGGGGTATTCATTTACTATGACTGATTCATTGGCATCTCTCTATGAGAGTATAAATAAAATCTCATTGGCTGCTGGAGGGTGAATTGACCTCAGGGGTCCAGATGGAATGGGTAGGCATATACCACAGGAGCGAACACCAGTTAAGGCTTCAGCAAAGGGTTCATCGTATCCTTCTAGGCTGTCTTTAATGAGGCAGCGGCAAAGGTCAAGCCCCACTGCCCTGAATGCGTCCCACCAGGTGAAGAGGCCGTGTCCACATTTATATTGTTGCTGTGCAATGAAAAACATATCTCCAAAAATCCATTATTTCAGGAGCATGCAAAATAAATTAATATAATGAGATACCCTTAGCACCACAAATAGAAATCTAACTTTACGTAGCCATTAGTGAACAGTTTAATGTTTTAAATGGACTTACATGGATTGTTGTCAGTGAGGCAAATTTGTGTCAACAAAATACAAACTAATCTCACTATATATTCGAAGTTAATGATGTTAGCTACCTGTTAAAATTAACAATATATAGTAATTCATGCAAACATCCAATGTTAACTAGTACAGACATCCATGGTAACTAGTACAAACATGAATACTAGTTAAATGAATGATTTCATCAAACATCTTTTCATTGGTCAATTAGATGTCAAGCGCTACCAGTAGACAGAAGGAAGGGCGTTTTCCATCTACAAGAAAAAGTCACAATCATAAAAAATTGTGGATATGCGCTGTTTCCATTGGACAGCAACGATATCCTGCACTGTACGGGATCTTCTGACAGAAACTTTCTGATTCTCCACGGGGATGAATCTCCCCAGGGCTCTAACAGAACAGAAGTTAGACAGGGCGGCCTACTCACTGTCCGAGGCTTGACAGCCAGTGGTAACAAGCAGAAGCAAGTTCAAAGAGGACCAGCAAGAGAAACGCCAAGAAACGTCAAAGGACATTAACGACTGGAGAATTACACGCATGCGCGCTAATGGTGTAGCACCAGACTGTCAGTCTGATCGGCCTGACGGTTGGAGAAGAGGTTACAGGGAGGAAAACTCTGAGGTCACGGGCGAGGAATTTCAGAATAACAGTGCAGCCGACTGTCACGCCAAACAAACAGAGAGAGGCGGACTCACAAAATACCTTGGAAGCGTGACGTGCCCACTGACGAATAGCAAGGAAACAAGACCATGCTACCCAGAATTATAGTAACAGAAAGAATAATACTAGATTACAGGCAAGCTTTTAGAAGCCCTCAGTCAAAACAGCCTTTTCATGTATTCCAAGAGACGCCAGGCAAAGCACTGAAAGCCTTTAACTGCAGATAATCAAAGCTGATTGTCCCCAGTAGAGGCCGGCCAGCTGCCCTGCTGCATTCATAACAAAGGAGTCCAAGGTAATATTTTTAAAGCTACCCAGTGTTATCTTGTCTGCGACAGACCGTTCCTTCAGCATTGGGATTCTTCGCAATCATGTACCATCTGCAGATGAGGGCATTCTCAGCAGGGGGTCGTAAATCTGATCTGAAATGGAGAGGGGCTGCCTGAAAGATGATGGCCTGGTAAAAGCTAGTTAGAGAGAATGCCACTGGCCATCTCAGAACAGAAAGACTGTCGACTTCTCTTAATGCAAGAAGAGCCACACTAATGAGGCAAAACTGATCTTTTCGGTAAAACAAAAAAATTCTTAAGATCAAAACAAATTATAGACCTCTAAACAAAGGAGCATGGGAAAAGGATGAAATGTTCATTAAAAAACCTTTTTTTTATCATAATTTGTACATCACAAAGACTGTAAGTGACCATATTTTATTAAATTATGCTGCCTGAGAATAAACAGATCACGGAATATCAGATTCTAGCTAATGGAAAGCTGCATATTAACTGCCGTGACGTGGAAAGCCAGGAGGCATCACAGCAGCATTTACCGTCTGCAGCAACCACAATTTCCTAATGGTCGGCCTGGAAACCACCTACAGGGAACGCATGCAGGACGCGGATGGTGGGCACTAATTGCCCCAGCTGCAAGCAGCTTAAAGCCCCTGTTGGGGGAAAGGACAGGGTGGAAGTCCCAGGGTAAGCAAAGAGCTTATGCATTCTGTCCCCCCACTTGGTTAGACTGTCCAGAGGATGCCCTCCCTGAGAAGTCTAGCACAACAGCCCCAAGAAACCACCTTCTTTGGGAGAAGAACCGCTTTCCCCTGCTTCTTCAAGCCCTTTCTTAGACTTTCTCCCTTTATAACCTAGGTATTTAAACCAACCTTGCCCCAACATGGGTATTTTTTGCACACATGACTCTCCTGTGCCGCCTTGGCCACCACACAGCTTTGTTTATTAGTACCAGATAGACAATGACCCTAAAAACAGAATGAAGCAGATCCTGTCAAGCTAGTAAACTGCTGTAGCGAAACTTTTAAAGTTATCACTTGCCTCGTCTTCTCCCGCACGCAGCGAGGCAGGTGGCTGCGGTGGTATTCTCTACCCCAGCGGTCCGTTACTGTCCGCTTCCTACCAAGGTGTATGCTCGGCTCACGCCCGTCTGTGTAAAGCAGAGTGCCTTTCCCCTGACCCAGATGACCCGTGGGGGTCTGGAGGAATGATCTGCGATTGCTGTGCCGCAGCTGATAGAACAACACTCATCTTTCGTTTCGGGATTGGCCAGAAAACCCAAAATGATTGAAGAAATAATGGCTTTGTGATTCTGGACAGATGGTTCTGTCACACTCACAGTAGCTAGCTTATCTAAAGGTGACCGTTACTCCTCGTTATAACTGCATATATACTGTCATATTCATTTTATGCTTTATAACACCTTTGAAGTGTTTAATTAATTGCTTCTTATTTTTTAAATAACTGCAATTTCTAGACAAATCCTTATGTAAATAATGTTTTAAAAATCACTTAGATTAGACCACAGGCACAGCCAGTGATGGGCATTTTACACAGGAACAAGGGGAAGCAATTGACCCTGTATTTGTATGTACTGTATGGGGATTTATGAAGACTTATTTCCTGTAGTCAACAGGAAAAAGTAAACTTGGCTGTAAGGCACTTTGCTGCCTACGATTATCTCACGTTTAATGACTCTGGCATTCTTAGTAATGCCGTTCTCGTGAATCATTTGAACGTCTTTGAGTGTCAGTTTTCTCATAGCTTGCCAATCGTCAGGACTAAGCAAGTTGGTTTTTGAATGTTTCATTTCAAGCAGAGATGTTGTATACTTTATTAAAGAGTATACAAAATAGCTTCAGTGGAGATGTGTCATGAGATTAGAGGATTATAATGGCTTATACTGACCAATATAATGCATCATGAAGGTATCTATAGTGTATTATAGATGACAGCTTCATAGAGCATTCATAATGGATAATAAACATGGCTATAATGTGTTATGCCTTTATAAATCATTATAACCATATGTGTAATACTTTATGAATGCATTATAATGCATTATGACGGTCTATATATTTCATACATCAGCGCTTTAAGTAAAGTGCTACCAAGAGAACTTTCCCATGGGTAATAAGAAAGTGTCATTACACTTATTTACTATTTGTCAGGTGTATTTTTACAGAACACACGTCAAAGTAGAACTGATACCATCCATACATCCTTCTTCCATCAAGTACAGGGTCATGTTGAGCCTGGAGGCCCACCCAGGAAGCGCCATGCACAGCCTGGCATCCCATTGCAGAACAGGCAGACACATTTTCACACTGTGAGCAATAGATGCCAACTCATCTAAATGCATATTTTTGGATTGCGTGAGGAAACTTGAAAAGAGGACATGCAAATATCGGGTGGGTGTGGGATTCAACACCCCCAGCCTTGGAGGGGAGTGTGTGACTGAGTCACCATGCCTCATCTCGAGGAGATTTTTGGGGTAATCTTCGAACACTGTGTCAAGTTTAAAGCCAATGCGACTTTAAATCCTGCCCCACTTGATGCCCCAGGCATAATCTCACTCCCTAAGGCAAATCTTGACTCACAGTTTTCTGGTGTGCCCAGACTGTCACTTCCCATCAGTGCCTTGGACATGCCAGATAACAATGCTGACAATAAACATGGGTTCTGATATGTTCTATTCCAAATGCAAATCGATTTCTCTCCCATATTCCCATACACTTGAGCCATTTTAACTGGACCTCATATGGTGCTTTCACCCATGGTGTTCCAGCCACAAACTCTTCTAGCCAGCTGGCCTCTGCATGGAGGGTTAGGGTTAGGGTTAGGGTTAGACTTGTTTAGCTACAGCTGGCCAGGTATAAGGGTCTGCTGATTTTGTGTCACATCTTAAGTCTTTAACCCTGGCAATGTTGTTCAAAGCAGGAATGCAGGTATGGATGTTTTTGGGTATGTGTGAAGGGGGGAGGCTAGCCTGAGATCTGTCAGTAATTATGAATAACATAGAGCATGTTTTTTTCAAGATGCATGAAGTACTGAATGGTCACAAGAGACCTATTTGGTTTTTAAGTTACATTTTTCATCTTTTCTATCTCTGTTAGTCTTTTGTTAGAGCTGAATAGATGGTTTTAGGCATTTTGTACCCTTAGTCTATAACTTCTGAAATTTTAATAAAGTTCCCTATTCCAACCTCCAAATGACCTGGATACCAAGGATCCATTTATCCAAGAAGAAGCTGTTTTTCGAATATTCAGTGTAAAATGACGAAACATCTCCAAACCAACTAACTCGGTACACAGTCATGGAGGTGGGAACCTACCTTTGAAAGCTACCCCAGGCATGGTAAAAAAAACAGCTGTCAACCACACCAATGTGCCACCCTATATTGTTTACATTTTTATGCATCCCTATATCGTGCATAAACAGTGTTCGCAATGCCAGAACATGTGTAAAATGTCTTGAATATTCGAAGGTGTGTTGACTACATCCACATTTTATGGTGGTAAATTCCTTGACCGAATCTTTATACAAAAACATAATGATGAACAAGCAAGTTGGGTAACTTGCTTGTGACCTGTCTGTCTCCTAGCTAACATTCTGATCTTCAACTATTAATTAGTGCAATTTGGTTTGCAGTATAATTTTATTTCCACAGTTCACCATATGGAGTGACATCCTGTCCAGGGCATGCCCCACCCCAGAGCCCTCAGTTTCCTGGGACAGGCTCCAGATCACCCAGCTGTGATCTGATAACAGTTATTAATAATGTATGGAAGGAATTCACTGGGTGCTATTGTTGTGTCTGTGAGGGAGGGGGAGCTATTGGCCCTGAAGAATCACTAATGGCTCATGAACCTATATTTCTTATAAAGATAGAGCTGCAACAGAAGTACAGGACTGTGTGATGCAGTAAAGCCTTATTGGGCCCATCTGTGGTTAATTTAACTCTCCCCAGGGGCAGGTATTTGTATTATTTATAAATGTAGCTAATTTTAGGAACCGGTGCCAACCTTCATATATATTTCACTTTTTGATCTTTACAGCCATCCATCTATCTTTCAACTGCTTATTTTTATCAGACTCGCAGTGGGGCCAACAACCTGTCTGAGGAAGGCTGCTGTGCACCCTGGACAGGATGTGAGTCCATCAAAGGACATACAGGCATTTCATATTAACCTTCATGTCCTCCTGTAGCAGAGCGTAAGGTTCGGAAGTAAACTTATTCATGAACTAATACATGCCATGTACTTTTAATGTGTCACTTCCACATTAAATAAAATGATGCAAAAAATACAGAAGAAATGTATTGTTTATGAATGTATAATCCCACACAAAATTAACTCTTTGCCAGAGATGCCTTGGTTGGAATAGGAAACATCCATGGGTGGTAGGAAGAGGGACTTTATTTGGGAACGAGTCTTATAAAACAGTGGCCTGTTTAGGGATGCGAAATGGGTGTCAGGTTTGGGGGAGGGCATAATAGTCAGGGGTGCCAGGAGAGAAACTTTAGTTTCAAGATGAGACTTGTGCTTCACCATTCCACAGCCTCTGCATCTTATATAAAGAGCCGATTATTCAATTTGGTGACCATACTTTAACGATCAGAATAAAATCTCACACCTTTTAGAGGCAGATTTTCTGTGGGATTTTAAACTGGAACCAGTCAAGCCAAAGGGAACTGGCAGTGAGTTTCCGTTAAAGCAGAATCTGTATTGTCCTGACCTAGGATATTTATTCCCCTCTTTTATTAGGCCTTACATTTTCCTCTGTTCCTGTCGAGTGGACGGGTCGTTCGCGACTTGCGAATGTCCTCAGGCAATCTTGCATTTTCTTCCCAAACATTCAGTCATTTTTATGATCTCCTTCAGCTAGAGAGAGGAAAGTGAATTAAAAAATTTTATTTTCCTAGCACAGTTCCTCATCGATGGACTCTGCTCATCCTTCTTCAGCCTAATTGCTGAATTTTTGCCCAGAATTTTATGGCATTTGGAGGAATATTGCATATTTCATATTATCTGTTCGTGGGCCCATCTTTTCCATGTGACCGATTAGCTCAGAGTGTTGCAGAGTTAATATCTCCCGTTCGGTTGCATAAAAAATTCATAGACATCAGTTTCACAGGCATTGCGCATTACGAGTGAACCCGTCTAAGTAATATATAACGTGGCTTTAAGGAATAAACCGAAGACGATTGTAACTGATGGACAGATTTTGGCTGCACAGGCCATTATGCACAGGGGGTACATAATTCATTACAAAAAGTAATGAATGAGGAGTAAAAAGAATAAAAATGTGATAAATAACACTACTAAGTGTTATGTGCATCAGCAACACTGAATGATTTAGACCTAGCATTCCCGGTTATATGCTTACCTGAGGGGCAGCAGAATTTTGTAAAAAGATATTTATAGAATATAAATGATCTCGGAAGCATGCTGGCTCAGTGGGCAGCCCTGGTGACTCTGACGTCCAGCGTTGGGGGTCCCAGTCCTGCCTCTGCTTTGTGCGTGTGGAGTTTGCATGCTTACCCTGTGTCATGTGGGTTTTCCCCCGCAGTCCGAAGATATACAGGCAGGCTAATTGGTGTCTGTTTGGTACCCCTATTGTGTGAGCGAGTTTGTAGCCCAGTGCTGTGCTTTGTGCTGCCTGGGACAGGCTCCAGGTCCCCTGTGACCCTGACTGTGATAAGTGCTTCAAAGATGGATGGATGGTATTATGCGGCTCTATTAATGATGGAATGCATTCTACCAATTTAATCCTTTTTTTTCCCCCTGCTTTTATGTATACTTTTTTAATAAACAAAACTCCTGTGAAGCTCTCCATAAATTTCCACTAAGCTGATGGGTGTTTCTGTCTCCAAAGGTTTGGTTTGCTCGCTCTGGTAGTTACTCATAAGCCGCCTCCATTCTTACAATGAAATTACCTCCCAGCACTGACATAATGTCAGAACTGGCAGGGTGCTGAAATAGCTCAAATACCAGCTTCTTGAAAGTGCTTCGGTTTTTGAGTGTTTCAGAGTGGTTCTGTACTTTTTGGGGCATAGAACACATCTTTCTGTGATAGGCTGAGTTGTGGCACTCACCTCTATGTGTTGCAAGGTGTGTAACTACGCAGCCACACCTCCAGCGCCCTTTTAGTGAAGCTACCATGACGATGACAAGTGAGCGTGGGGAGAGTGATCCTGCACATGAACTTTTACAGAAGCTACTCAGTATGGATAAACACATGGATGTTCGTAGACTAACATGAAGACAACAAATATTTTATTTGATCTGTATTCAAGCTTTTCCCCTCGGTACTTCAGCAATTTCTGAGCTGCGTGTGACCACAGTAAGAGGTGTGGCTAAAAATCTGTGGAGAAACCCTACTGGTTAAAGCCATGGACTGGAAAGTTACTGGCTGAGACGTTAAAGAGGATTACATAGACTGGGCTAACAAAACATTTAACTATATAAATTTACAATTTGTTTCTTGCTTTGAATTAGGGAGTCAGGTAAGCAATTAATAGCTTTCTGTTTCCCACACAACACTAATTACCATCTGTCAGACATAACAGGCACTTTTTGAGTGTGAGGCCTATCTCACAAGTCCCAAGCTGCATCTAATCACATTCCGTTCAATAAAACAGTTTGCCACAAAAAGACCATCAAGGACTCCAGGTGCAAAAGTAAATGAAAATGTCAGTCTGTGACATGGTGCTGCTCTTTGTTCCCAAGAAAGGCAGCAAGCATCAGTCATCGCTGCCAGTGTGTTGCCCAGAATCCATGACAAAGAATGGGCACCTTTATCACCACGGTAGCTGGCGCTGTCTTTCCACCATTTGCGCCGTGCGTGTTAAAGGATGCCTTGCAAGCACGTCGAAGGAGGTTAGAGAACATGGTGCAGAGGTCCTGTTGAGCCTCTCACGGCACCAGTCAGCATGTGGAGGCACGCTTGTTTATGGAGATGAATTATTCAACTCACGCTCGCATGGAATTCAGAATCTGGGCCGAACTGCTATCATATCAGTTGGTGCCATCTCATTTTGAGTTAGCTTTAGTTAACTTTATAATAAATCCTTTATTTTTCCACAAGCACAGGTACATTGGAATGCTTCTCTTCACCTACCCCACCTTGCTCTCCATAGTTTCGAGGTCATGGCACAGGGGCAACCAATGTGCGGAACCCTGGCAGCTGGGGGTTAAGGGCCTTGCTCAACGGTCCATGGACATGTGACTGATTTGGCGAGGCCAGGTCTCAAACTAGTGATTTTCTGATTATGGGCACAGAGACTTAGCCCACTGAGCTATTTAGTGCTTTATGGGTCGGTGTTTGTAGTTAAAAGAGAATGTACTTTGAAATCTGGTGATATCTTTATTAGAGTCGTTTTGATACTTGATACTTTAAGACTTTAAAATGTATTCTTTAATTCCTTTTGCAAGGATCGTGATTGGATGTGCTGGGGGCACAGTGGCTCAGTGGGTAACTGTGCGGCCTCACACCTCCAGGATTGTGAGCTTGACTGTCGTCCAGGTTGTTTGCCTGCTTTCCTTGTGTCCACCTACATGTTCCAGGTTCCCACAATCCAAATGAATTAGGCTTCTTTAAAATGGTGTCAAAATAATGTTCATTGGTACAATAGGTGGAGCCCGATGTCATCACCCTCTAAGCTCCGCCTATTGCACCAATTAATATTTTTTGGTATCTCTAAACCATCTATAGTGTCTACCCGTACAAGCCCTGGTTGAGATTTTTCTAAATTTTCCAGAGGTCTGGCTTTTGTACCCCCTGAGGGACCACTAAAGTACCTACCTACCAACCTACTTTGTATCTCATCTGGGTGAAACACCAGTCAAAGACAAATCGCAGTAATATCATATAGCATTATGTATATTACAATGAAATAATAACAGTGCGTCACAGACTGAAATGCAATCAATGTTTCTCACGCAGCCTCAGCAAGGCGAGTCCCTGCCATCCTACGGCCGGTCAAGCGTCAGCGAGCAGCTGAACGTGTCGATCGATTGTGGTGCAGCTTTGGCCATGAGACAGAGACAGATAGGGGATCCTGCGACGTGCTTTCAATCGCGTGCAGCTGTGACTTCTTCTGCCTGCCGCCTCTTTTTCTCGCCGCTGCATGTGTTTATTCCTTTTTTATGTAGAATTTTCCAGCTGAAGGCAGAGGAGTGGAAGTCAGAAATGATTGCTCTTACACAGCTGTGCCATTATTGGGTTTTAGAAAGCGGTGATGTTGGAGAAAATTCTCTGTATTGTCCCTTTTGCCAGCTCCCTCCCTGATCATGTTTTTTTTTAGCTTATTACACTTAATAATATTTGGTAATGCTTTACATTAAGTGTATCTTCATAATGCATTCATTATGCATTCATAGAACATTCAGTGCACCTTCGTAATGCATTCATAATACAATTATAACACATTCATAGAACATTCATAAGCAGCATGCAAGTACACCTTAACATCCTAACATCCTTTAACAGCTTTAATATACATTAATAATTGAATTAATGTTAATGAAGTTAAGGTATACATACATGACGTTTATGAATGTTTTATGAATACACAATTAATGCATTATGAAGGTGTACTGAATGTTTTTTGAATGTAATATAAAAGCATTATGAAGATGCAGTTAATGTAAAGCGTTACCCAATATTTATTTTTCTTTCTTGGAAGTAGTTGATTATCATGAACGAATGGAAAGACACTCGGTCGATCTTCCTGTTGTAGATCCTGTTTCAGTTTATGCCAGTGAAGCTGTCTGCTCTGTTTATTGCAGTGTGATCTTGAAGGATTCAAGGTCACACAGTTTGGTCCTATTCCCTGACACCTTAGAGATGCATGATACATGTGCTAAAGGTAACATATGACATTTTGGGGAAGGTCTTGCACCGCCCTAGGTTAGGTATGTACTGTAGATCCAGAACAGTGTGCAGTGAAGCAAATAGCAAACTGTATATATAAAATAATGCATAACACATATTTGAGAAAACAGGGGTAAAGTAACAGTTTTATATGTGTCAGCTACTGAATGCAACTTTAACACTAAGCTCATCAGTAGAACTAATTGTTAAAATTGTATATTATCAGCATAAATCCATTTTAATTATGGTCTTGTATTACCAAACAAATCCACCATGTAAATTAATAAACTGATCTCCATTTGCTGAGTGAATGATCCTTTTTTGCACTTTGCACTTCTTTGAATCTTTTTTTTTAAAAGGAAACATTTCCTTCTGCAATAATTAATTCCATTTCCTCCTGCTTGATTATCCCACGTAGTCCTGCAGTTGAATGTACTGCTACATACTGTATTTCACGCACACACAGGAAGAGTTCACAACGACCGTATATAGGCAGGCCAGCAAGGTGGACCCAGCCTCTTAGCATATACTTTTAACATGTCGACCCCGTAGCAAAAACCCGACCACGTGATTAAACATATTTAGTCTCTGTTTTTGGCACCCTCGGGTTTTCCCAGTATTTGATTCACCATGTTGTCACAGAAAACACTCCGCTGTTTATCGCCGAGCAAGATGAAACACAAGGCTGGTTTTGTCTGCCACTGCATGTTTGTTTTTCTGATCTGCTGTGAAGCAGCAGGGTTCCGGCTGATCTGTTTCGTTTCTCTTCTCTCTGCAGAGGTCATTTGGTAGGCAACTGGCCCGTTTGATGGCTCTGAGCTCTGATGGAGTCTTTGCCTCACTGATTTCTAATGAACAGCAGAACCCCCACCCCCACCCTCTCCAATCTGGCCTTGGGGAGTCTTTTACTATGGAATTCCCACCAGATTCCATTCAGTTTCATTGCTTAGTGTGCTATAGAACATGCGTGCAGGCAGGACTACATGATGCATGTATGTCACCCTCACAGAAAATAAATAAGATGGAGGTCCATTAATCCACATGGATTAGCATGGGGAAAACCCAGCTGCAGTTGTGCCCGTCGTATAATTGTGAACTTAGAGCTGACTGATTCATGACTCATGTTTTTCAGGATGAATGAACAAGGCCGTCCAGTTCAAATGAAAACAAATGCTGTGATTTGCTTATTTGTGTGTGACTGGGAAGCCATGAATAGCATGCAAGTAATTCACAAGTGAATTCCTAATATATCGGCAACACTACTGTAATAAACAGTCATGAAAAGTACATATAACTATAGGGTTTCTCCTGACATTTCCTGGTCCATCTTGTTTAGAAATGCACCCTTCCATCTTTTAATTGGGTCCCTTTGTTATGAAGCTTAAGACAAAATGAGCTTTAGTAAAGGTTATAAAAAGAATTTTCATCTGAAAGCGTGAAATTTATATTTTATCAGCTAACATGTCTCCCTTTGAACCTGCTGCCTGCTGGTCACGAGTTTTAATCCCTGCTTACTGTCAGTCTGTCCTGCTCTGCAACCCTTACTAGTTCAGACATGTTAATAAAGCAGCACTCTGCATTCAAAGGAAACTTCCTTCTGAGACCTTACAAGAAGAGCATTATTCTGTCAGGCCGAATTAACCGTTACTGCTTCTGGGTTTTTTCCCACAAACCTCTGGGGGGCTGGATTGATGTGTTTTTCTGCTCAGAAAGAAACGGAATTGCAGTTTTCCCCTGATTACGCATGCCAAGACGTCGCAGTCAACAGCACGCAAATACAAACGTATCTGCCTGTCCTCTCTGTACGGCTTTTCTGCTTTCCGGAGACGCACCTCTGATTTCAGCATGACTGGGCTTCACTCCTGGAGTTTTTCCACAATCTGCCGCCTCCCCCGTCTCCAGCACAAATCCAAACACCGGGTGTCAGAAGGATTTTATCCTGCCGACTCTACCTGAAAAGCCTTCGCCCCGGGGCAGAAAGAAACACTTTCTTCTGCTTCACCCTCGGATCCCTCGTCATGCAGGGAGACCAAATGCGTTCTGCGGTTTACTGATCCATCTGCGTGGAACCAGCTGGACTCACAGTCCTGAGCTGGGTTACGCGGTGCTTATCGGAGCACAATAATGTACCTCGCTATCCACATTGTCTGCAGAGGGCTGCTGAGTTGAGACGTCTGAACTCCTGACATTCGAATCCCATCCTCCATGATGTCTGATACTCAGTCAATTGTGTGTTTCGTAACATGCATCCTTGAAGTTACATTAATATACTGATGAGATTCAAAAATGAAAAATAAATAATATACTCTGATTAATTTGCCCAGAAATGCATTTTACGTCATCATGTAACCTAGCTTGAATCAAGCAAAATATAATGATTCTGCCATTTTTGTTGAGCTCATTACTTAAAATGCCAGACTGCTTTGTGATAGACTGATTTGTAGGGTTGCACTTATCCTGTGAATCAAATATTAACATAATTACTAAGCTCTGTTTCACATTGTGCTGTCAGAGAGCAGAGAGCACTGTCTGAGAGCAGTATCACACCATATGTATAAAGTTCTTGAGAAGACATGGACAAAAACAATCACCATTGCACTGGCGCGGGCTCTAACCAACAGATAAGGTGGGTGAGCAACAATTAGCAGGCCGAAATAACACCGGGCTGTCAGGTGTTATGTGGGGTGTTTCACGTTATCATTCCCATCGCATTGTTTCCATGACACCTCATGAAAAGCGCAGGCGTTTGAAAAACAGCGTGCAATTTATTTTCAATATATTCAGGAGAGGCTGCGCGGCAAAGAGAGAGCAGAGTTGCCACAATAACTGCAAGGATTGTATTGAAATTTCAGACACACTTTATACGTGCTGAGCAGTGCCCAGCTGGGTTAGATACGGGAAGGTGGTTTATTTCAGTTTATTTATGTAGTTTAACAGCTCTCAAATGTGAGTATTTAGACAAGAGAAAATTAATGATGCATAGGGCAGGAAAAGGCATTCCAAGAGAAATGGATTTAAACCTTATGTCACCCTTATGTCACCCTGATCTGTAATTGTTGCTGGAATAGATGCTTCAGTTCAGTTTCTGGTGGCTTCAACTTAGTCTTAGCTGGGGGGGTTGGCCGTGCTGGTTCTGGCTTTACCAGGCCAACCCCACCCACCATGAGGTTGTTGTGATGGGGGCTTAAGCTCAGGCTGTTTTGGGACATCACTGCCCACCGCATCACCCCGTCTTCCTGGAGGGTGTTGTTGGAACACTTTGTGCTCACTGCCAGCTCTCTCAGCCAGGGGGTAGCGGTGACAGCACACTTTCCCAGATCGACAGCCAGTAATTAGCTGGCTCGTTTGCGTTGCCTAGAGCCGCCTCTCAGGTGTCAGAGGGCTTGTCGCTCGCGTCGTCCTGCGTTTTCTGTCTAATTATGAGCCTGAGAAAATTAGAGCGCTAGGGAAACTTTCGCAAAGTTACCGGAGGCGATCAGCACACTGAGGCACAGATGGGTCCTGACCGCCACCGACGTCAGCCTCGCCTCGCCTCCGAGGCGAGTGGGTGACGTCCACGGCGCCTCGTAAACACCACTCCCCTTCCTGTAAGCAGCGATGGCTGTGACACTGCCTGAAGATGCTTGAATCAGTGTGAAGCTGCTTCTTCACTAAGTGAAAGTTTTAAAAATAAAGCTGCGGAAATGTGCCAGACAAACCTGCGCTTATTCTAATAGCGATAAATCAGGCATGACTGTTACTGGCCCATCTTCTGTGATTCACACACCTTCTTTCAACCCAGAGACACCCGAAACACATGTGGGTCCCACGTAGTTCATGTGTCAAGCAGGTCTTCAGGTAGTCAATGTTGCAGTCGGAATTTCAAGACAGTAAACTGAGGCAACAGAGGACAGCTTTTTCTGCAGTTCGATCTAGGAAAGAGCTGTAAGTTTTAGGGTCATGCTCGGGGCGATATCTAGACTTTCTCTCCCAGAAGCTCCTTGGAGGAATATTCACAATATCTGGAAGAGATCTGGAAACGATCTCGCCCCCTCGTTTCTTTGGCCATTACTAAAAACTAGCTCTAAGGGCAGTGGGGATAAATGTGTTACTGCTGAATTTGTCTGTAAGTGACATAAAATTACATCAAATTTACACCGAAACATTATACAGTGCGGTGATACCGGTCGCCAAGCTTCAACACAGGCAAAACTGTTGCTATGTTCCCTCTCTTAAACCAGCATTGCTTGTGGTGGGTTTGTGCCCCATACTGGGTTATTCCCTGTCTTGCGCCTATAGCTTTCAGGATAGGCTCCGGAAAATGGATGGTTGGGTGGATGGATGGGTGGATGGATGGATGGAAAACAGCATTGCCTTGTGCACTATGGCTTCCAAAACCAGAATCTGCATCTATACAAGCAGTGCATCTCTGATTCGGCAGAATCCCATGAAATGAACCAAAGGGTGCAGCTAATTAAAGTGTACTGTTGTAAAGGTCATTTAATTTGAACTGCTATTACTCATCTGCTGGCTTCTCCCCCCTCTGCAGGATGTCTTGTTCAGCAGAAGAAGACTATTGGTCGCCTGTCAAAAAAAATTGGCTTAATTGGCTAAAATGATCTGAGGGTCTTGTTGTTTGACATTATGGGATACTGTGCAAACACAGTCAACTTAGATACCAATCAACCAACATGATGTTATTACCATAGCAAGGAATCCTTATTAAGGTGAAATGTATATTTATCGTGTGCCCTGTGCCACATGGAATAAGCTTGTCATGACCCTGGAATGAATAAATGGTGGCATTTTTGAATATTATTTCAAGTATTTTTTTCAGATTCCAAACCACCTAAAAATGATGATTAAAGGGCACACTTCATCTTTAATCAAAATAATTCTCCTTATCTGTTCATTGTTGCAAGTACCCAACAAAAAAGTCTTCAGCCCTTCATTACAAAGGATGTCGGCCTTTATCTATTCCTCACACATGACAAACTGCACTGAGCGGGGTTATGCACTTTTGAGGTCTTTAGATAAGCTTTGAAGTCTTCTACTCAGCACTTCATCAAAAGTTGTCTCCCTGTCTGCAGGGTTTGCTGCTAAGTCTCTTTTCTGTTTTCTCTGTTTCTGTTTTCTGTTGTTCCCAATCCAGTCCTCAGGGGCCCAGAGACCATGTTTTTGCTCCCAGTAGGGAGCTTGGAGGGAGCAAAAACAGGGGCTGTCTGGTAGGGAGGATGGAGAGAACAAAAACATGGACTGACTGTGGGTCCCCGAGGACTGGATTGGGAAGCACTGTGCTATGTAAATGGTGATTCTTCCATATGACACCTACACTTCTCCCGTACTCCTGCAGATGCTGCGTCCTAATCTCACCTGGCCCTCCTTGTCAATCTCGCCTCACTCAGACAAGGTTTCCCCATTTATCCTGGTGGGGGTCAGGGTACCAGGCTGGGGTGCACACATAGGAAATAAATTTCTCTTAGAGCATTCACATCTGTGGCAAACTAGCATCTACAAGAACAAACTCAAACGTTAAGCGCAATGTGATTGGTGTGGGGGGGAGGGGCAATTGTGTTTAGGCACAGTATAAGGCAATCGGGCAAAGTGTGAGTCCCAGTAGGTTCACCTTGCCTTGTACCAGGTAGGACCCCCTTTTTTTGCATTCTGAGATGCCTTTCTGCACACCACTGTTGTACTGAGCTGTTATTTTTGTACTTATGATCTTCCTCCTGGCTTTAATGAGTCTGGTCATTCCTCTGATTTCTTACATTAACGAGGCATTTGCCCGTGGGGCTGCCACTGCCTGATGTTTCTTTGTATCACACCTTTCTCTGTAAACTCTAGACAATGTTTATGCAGGAACCACCACTGTCTAGCACCACATTTAAAATGTCTTAGATTCTTAGCCACACAGTAACTAAGCTTCTTGACCGTGTCTGAAAACTATATATGTTCCATTTCAGTTGCATGATTTTTTGTTTGGAGGTTATTTGCTAACAAGCCAATGTACCTGATAGAATGGCCTCTGAATGTAAGTGTTTATCCATCTCCAGAACCCCGTAACACAGCAAAGGCTATGCAAGGCCCATAAACATTCTGCAAATATCTATGAATTTCAAGAGAGATATTATTCATCGTTTAGGGCATCACCTCCACCCCTCTCTGTTTGCTTGAGTCACAGAGCGGTAGCAGTACCGCTGTTGGCTGGGGGGGAGGGTTACACCGCATATTGTAACACACCTCTCTAGGGGATGGGTGTTCGCCAGATTTTCTTCTGTTCTGAAAGTGCCAATAAATGCCCACCCTCCCCCCATTGTGGGTTCCTGGCTCCTGCTTGGAATTGCGGCCCAACTCCACCTCTAATTCACACCGCATCAAAGATGGGATGACGCGGCAGCTTTTTCTGCTGATTCTCAATGGGCCCTGCTAACTTTGGCTGCTGCCAGAGGCTAAAAGCAGCCAGCTATAGCTCTTCATTTCTGTTCCGCATGTTATTTTGATGATAGCCTGAAGATGGCGTCCACCTAACTGCTGGGTTATACCTAATTTATTAGCTGGTTTGCTGCAATACGAGTGCAACTGCCTTAACTTATGAACTTGCTTCTTTCTTGGACTTAATGATGGACCAAAGTTCTCCCCATTGTGTCTAAAATGATTTCTCTATTTTACAGAAAATACACCCTTTACTCTGCATATGCAAGAGTTTGGTTTTCGGTAACACTTTACTTCAGGGGACACAAAAACTTCAGCTACCACTGAAGCACAAATCATAATCAAATACAGTCGCTACTGTAGATGAAAGATGTGTCATGATTCATTAATGATGAACAAACATGAGATCAGAATTTTATGTGTTATTCATTATTTGTTCCTTCAGTGGTTCACTAAGATTTACAGAATTGACAGATATAGTAACGAACAGAGTAACTGCTTGGGATAAATGATGCATCACAGTTCATTAATGATGAATTAACATGAGATCAGTATTTTATGTGTTATTCATTATTTGTTCCTACAGTATTTCCTTCAGTAGTTCACAAAGGTTTACAGAATTAGATCTAGTAACAAATATACTATTCGCTTGAGAAAATGTGTGACAATTCATAAATGATTCATTAATAATTCATTAATTCATTAATGATGAGCAAACATGACAGTTTGTAAGTAACACTTACTTTGTGCTTAATTAATACGTAAGTAACAGCATAATACTACATTATTTGTGATCCCTCAATTAAAGTGTTACCTGGTTTCCTGTGTTGGTTTTATATCAGAAAAAGGAAAACTGTAAATGGTATAGAATTTCACTTCATTTAAACATGCCAGCCAAGAGAAAATAACAGTGTATTACAGCATGGTGTCAAAAGTGCAGTGGTGCATTGTGGGAATTTACAACTGGCATGCATTTGGGCCTCCTCCTTTCCAGGGGGGGGGAATCAATGGGTAAACTGTGTGAGTCGGGTTAAGGAGCGTCCAAACGAGGATCAATGAGCTCTCCGGAGGCAGACAATTGGATTAAGATAGTCCTCAGATAGGCGATGGTTGGTACGCTTTTTTGCGTATGGCCTGTGAAATGTGTGAAATTAAAGATCCTCTGATAAACACTAAGCTATAGTGGAAACCATTACAGTAAATAGTTGAATTTCTGTTGAAGGTTAAGGGATTTAATCATTTCGCTAAATTGTTCACATAAGCCCGTTGATCACACACCTTTTTCCCTTAATGTACTTTGGTCTGTATGTGTGTTTGTGTGCGTGTGTGTGTGTGTGTGTGTGTGTGTGTGTGTGTGTGTGTGTGCCCACCACACTGGCTGTACCCTCAAAATAACGCAGCGCATTCTGTGTTGCATCTTTCTTTGGGTGTTTTAAACAAACAGCTTCTGTCCGCTCGCCCCCCCCCCCGCCCCCCGGCATCCCAGCACACTTCCGTACGTATCCCAAAACGCCCTCTGCTGTTTCCTGCCTGGCTGCCCGTTTGTGCGCCTCTCTCAGGGCCTGCCGTGATGACGCAAGTCCCAGATCCCATAGAGCAGGCGACATCTGTGCTCACCACCAAAGGACGCTCAGGTACAAACGGGCTTTTTGCATAAATTCTGCTCATTAGTCAAGGTCTGCCAGCGTTGAGGGATCTGCCCATCTTAGGTCCCCTGCTAAAGCATACCTTGTTCAACATGGCAAATACTCGCTGAGTGATTGTTTTTGATGTTGAAATGTATGTCACCTGGTGATTTATTTATATGCTGTAATGGATAGCAAATCTGGGTGTTTCTGCTGTTTGTGTAGGAGACCTGAGAGTGAATATCCAGGGTGTTCCACATACATCCAGGTGAACAGTTTGCTTGCTTGTGCAAAGGCCAAAATCCCGAAGTCTAATCTACAGTGAGATGGGATAAATCCATGAAGGGCCAGTGTGGGGGCGGGTTTTTGGGATGACCTCTCAATCAGCCAATAGCAGTGGGTCCCCAGGACTGGAGATGAAAAACACTGCTTTATTATTAGCTGACTGAGAGGTCATACCAAAAACCTGCTCCCACACCGGCCCTCCATGGAACAGGTTCCCCACCCTTGCTGTAAGTCATATGTCCTTTGGCATGTGGTGGCGTGCTAATCTGAGTGCAGGGGTGGGTCTAAGGGGTGGTCGTGGTATAGGTAGGTGGCCACCTCTGTTGCTACGCCACATCAAAATAATAAAAAATGACATTTGCATTATTTTCTAAGCGGAACTATAGTAGAAAGCAGGTGCGGCACGGACACCCCCTTAAAAATAACAATCAGAATAAACAATCAGAATTTTCTGCAGGCATTACTGTCTGAGCTCAATTGTATTGACCAGCCTATGCTTGGCTTCTCTACACAAAGCTGTCACACCCTGCGTGGTCCCAGCAGACCAACTGGAATTCTGTTAAATGGACAATCCAAATAATCGGAAGAGAGTGGACTCAAAACTGCCCGCAAGTGACCAGCTGAGGAGCTTTGCATCCTTTGGCTGGCCTCCTATGTGTTCTTCAGTTCACCCATGAAACAAAAGGAACGTCCCCATTTTCTTTTTCGGCCTATTCACCAGTACAAACAGAGCTGGCTAATTTCCCAGTTAGTTTCACTTTAATTGGCTAATCGATCTGCCTCAACTGTCTACGCCTGATTCGAGCACGTCGCCTTATTTCATTTCCTCATGCTGCTGTCACTGATTAAAAACAAGCTGTACTGATTGTGGGAATCGGGGGCCGTAAGCTGTAGATGCCATGCACAGATTCCTTCCTTGTGGGAAGAAGTCCATAATTTCACCCCAGGTTCTGAAATTGCTTGTCAGATTCCATAAATTTGTTCTGCGAAAGATCCAGCTCTAGCAGCCTGGCCATGAACAAACCTCTCACCTTGAATTATGCTTATCGTCGTCCACTACAGCTTGTTTATACTCTAGAAAAGTTGCCAGATCAAACCTGAATGGAATTATTATGGAGTGCAGACCAGGCCGCCCTAAGTCTGTATAATTCATCAGACTCTCTATAGCAGTTTCCCAACCCAGTCCTTGAGGGCCACATTTTTGCTACCAGGAGCTGGGAGAGCATGAAAAACTTTGACTGGGGGTCCCCATGGATCAGATTGGGAAACACTGCTCTATAGATATCTCCTAGGCAGTAGGAAACACCTGTTTTACTGCTTCGTCTTTGCATGATTTTTTTTGTTTCCCCTTCATTCATTAAGTTTACAAAATAGCTAAACAAAGAGGTTACACATTTTTGGCCATGAGAACGCCTGAAGCCTGTTACTACCAGGGTTTTTTTGCCTAATAAAGCAGCCGTAAATGAATTGGTAGTCTGGGCACTGTCTTTCATGGCCAATCAGAGATGCAGAGAAGCGGCAGGCTTGTCATCACCGACCTGATTGTGTTTTACATGGGCTCATTAAGCCCATCGTAGAGGCTGGCCGCAGAGTCCCTCATAGCAGGTAGCTGCCACACGCACCGCACACGATGTCGATTCATCTCGGATGCCACCGACGCATTCGGAGACATAAATGGAATTTGCTGTGCTTCTGCCATCCGTACTTTGAGTCTGCAGGCAGTTGGCATAACATTTACTGTCTAAGGTCTGATAAAGGAAAGAGGAAAGAGCTGTCAATAAGCAATGAACCAACTCTTAATGACACGGAGAACAGTTTTTACATTTGCATGTTGACCATCACAGAGTGAATCGCAGAATTCAAATCTGCCTGCCATTTATTTACTACTATAGCCAATGAAGAGCTTCCAGTTAGCCTGTGCTGAGTTTAGTTTGCCGAGTGAAATGGTGAGAGCTTTCCAGAAGCTCCACAAAGTCACCACTGTAGCTATACTTGTGAGGGATCCATCCTCCATCAACGCAACCCTCTATTTGTGGTAGCCGCTTATCCAGCTATTCTAGGGGACAAAGGGTGTCGTGGAGGAAACACCCAGCAGGAAGCGGCACATGCCTTCCCACACGCAAGGTTTTCGTGCGCCATATGGGGCATTTTCAGGCCACTGTTTCACCTGAATTGTTTGTCTTCAGATTAGGGAAGAAAACTCTACAAACTCAGATCTGGGGTCAACCTGACCCCGGTCAAACATCCTGTCATAGAGGAGACACCGAATTTAATGCACGCAGCTTTTTTTATCCAGACCACCCAGCTCAATTTCTCCTCCTTTTGAAAAAAAATATCCCTGGAGTGTATTGATTCTACATGATTAATTTTCTACATTGTCCATGCATCTATATTCTAACCTCTACTCCTGGTCAGGGGCATGGGGGGGGCACAAGGCTGCAGTACAGCCTGAGCAGGGTGGCAGTTATTATACATTATGTTGTACATTATTAAAACCAGTATTATTAGTTCCTGTTTTTACTGGACTATGGTAAATGTACATTACTCTGAAGGCCCAGCTGCGATTCAGGGACCATCGCCATGTGGATCTGTGTCCTGGGCATTCCAGGTTGGTGCATGGGTCCTTCTTAGTACCCCCAGGAAGGGGGGGGGGTGGTGCAAGACTGGTGTGGCTTAGCAACGGGACCTCCCAGTGAGAGAGCAAGACAGGGAGAGACAGATTTAAGGAAGAGAGAAGCTGGGAATGAAACGGGAGAGTGCGCGCTCAGAATTCCCAGTGGTGCACAAATTCAGCAGAGGGCTATGCTGGATCTCTGCTCTGGGCCTGCAACACACTGCATTTTTAAGAAATATCGTATTTTTTCTATTCTGTGGAATATCAATGCTTTTAACCCTTTGAAATCCAAAAAGATATCAGTTGTTTCAGCTATTGACTGTTCTATTGCATTTACGACAGCATCTGCCTTGGTGGAGAGATCTATTCCTACTGAGCATTTTCCCAGGTCAGCCCTATGAGTTAAGCATTTGCTTCATTGTAAAGGGCTACATCAATATTCCTGATTTATCTCCAAGCTCCGTCTTGCATGTTTCAGCAAAGAGAGCAAAGCAGGAATTTCCTGCGCATCGGCTCTGTTCTTCTGAAGCTTCAGTTTAGTCATTCGGAGCCAGCGAGAGCTGTTTGCGCTAATTTGACTGACATTTAAGAGATGTCCTTAAAATTATCTAGAATCTCTCCATATTTTCAGATATATTCACAGATGTTCACTACCTCTGTCATATCAGTTCTTGTATCTATAATAACCTGGTATGAAACATCACATTAAAATATTGATATTACTGCATCAAAACACATAACCTAGTGATTATAAAATACCTATGACATTTATAATATTAGTGACAGTCTTCATAGCTGGAAAAGACTGTAGTATTAATACCTGCTTGATTATTTCAGGTGCAATGCAGATTCAGAAAAAAATGCATCGGTATTTGTTTTTCTTAGCCTTGCAGGTATTGCATTAAACATGATGTTCATTGATGCATTTGACACTGACCACCAAAGTCTTATTAAAACCATATTAATCGCCATTAAAATCCATGAGACAATATTTGAATATTTGATCTGGTCATCAGAATGACATACCTATTTTATATATCTATTTCAGTTTAAATTAAATTGTAAGTGGTTTAGCTGAATTTTTTATGTTGCTTTGCTGAAAGGAAAAATAATAATGAGATATTTTGCAGTGGGTGAGTCCAGCTCTATGATGTATCAAAGGGAATATTTAGGACAAGGAAAAACAGCACTGAGGCCTATGGGAAGAGAGTCTATAAACATCCTGCAGCTTTGCTGAAGAGGAGCTGGACAGAATGACCAAAAGGTTGGCCGTAGGAGTCCCTGGGGGACCCTGGTCGTGGTCAGTCCAATACAGAAGAGTTCATGTGCATATACTGGTTAAATTATGTTAGGATGAAACATCCGATGGACGTTTAAAGAAGAAGTTCAGGAGGGCTGGAAATGTAAAATGAAGACAGACCTGCAGCTACAAAGAAAAAAGAAAAGTGTGGAAGTTGAGCAGAGCAGCTTGGTGCCCTCATTATGGTTTACCAATCACCAATACGGGTGCTGCTCCAGGGCTGTGACATTTGCGCTAATAGACTTTGAGGGGGGTGTGGTCTGGTGCAAACATCGCACTCGCCGGGGGGTCTGAGGCTCGCTGCTTGTTACCGTCACCCCCAGCTCCTGTCGGCGGGAGGCCCTGCTGACTCACCGTGACACAGACCCAACGCTGGACCCTTCCTGGTCCCGGCTCCGTCAAAAGTCTCTGCCAGCTCTGGCAAGCTGAAAGGTGTGGAGGGCTTGTCTCAAAATCGCTGACGCTGGGACTGTCTTGCTCGCCAGCTAGGTCGTCTGAGTGCTGAGCGGTCCGTCACCTTCAGAGTCCCTTTGAATGCTTATTGTTCCCCAGCACTGCAATTTGAGTCAGACATGGTGAGTCAAATAAAGACCTCTTTGCCAATTTGGGAAGCGTATCATGTAACACACTGTTAATCCCTAAAGGAAGATTAGAAAGGTAAAATAATATAAACGTAAATTTCTCCACCTCCAAAACAAAAAGAATCCATGATTTGAGCCACTTGATCTTTCCGTAGTAACTTTGGGGGGTGTCCAAGAAGGTGTTACGATCCGTGCGGGAGCGAGCAGACAGGAAGCAGGGAAGCAACACGCAAGCAGGCAAAGCTCCAAAATGCAGGGTTTAATGGGGCAGGCAACACGGGGTACACACGATAGGCAACGTCAATGACCGATCTGGGGAGACGGACTAGAACACGGACTAAATACACAGGATAACAAGCAGGAAATGGAAAACAGCAGGTAAACGGAAGGATTCCACACATGGTTAACAAGGAAGGTGTGGTCCACATGAGGGCTGAATGGGCGATCGTGACAGAAGGTTCCAAGTCCTATCATCCATATTTTATGTGATGGTTAAAAATTCTTCCAAATAATAACTGCAGTGCCTTAGCTAGTGAAAAAAGCTCACTGTGTTGTGTGGAAGCTCAGGAGATGGTGGGAATGGCAGTTTAACAGCAGCAGAACATAACTGCCCCTGGAGAGAGATTGTAAGTCAGACAGGATATCTCAGGCAGCCAGGCGGTGTCCTGTCAAGGTGGTGGTTTATATGGTGGGATGTGCATACTTCCTGATAAAGGTCTACAGCAGGAGTCACCAACTGGCGGACCGCATCTGGGCCAAACAGAACTGAATCTGGAC
>JAODKC010000016.1:7761073-7771608 GCA_026777985.1 Mormyrops attenuatus
CAACCCCCAGTGGGCAAATTTAAAATAAAAAAAATGTCTGACACAGTGGACCTTGACTTTGTGTAGCTAATGGAATTTGGCCCAGGGGAAAAATGGTTGGGAAGCCCTGGTCTACAGATACCCTTTGTTCGCTTCCCCACTGTGTTTTATAGTCTTTACTCATTTGCACACCTTATTTTTTGTCATGTAGATTTTTGATTTATTTCTTTTTACCGGCGCAAATTGGGATAAGTCCTTTACACTACATGGGAGTTTCCTGCAAGAGGTCATCTACCTTGAAGATAGAAAGCTGTGACTTTAACTACTACGCCTTCTGCTGCCCTATAGGAGCACCCCCTAGTGGTGAAACTGGGCATCACGCAGCATGCGTCCTTAAACACCAGATTATTACTACTAGTTCCATAATGAAGATCTGAGCAGTGATTAACCGCTATGGTGCAGCACGGGATTCTCGGCGTTCTCGTTCAGTCATGGCTGGATGGTGGGTTGACCGGTGTGCCTGCAGGAGCCGGCAGGGTGCGCTGAGGGCCCATACACTGGGGGTGTGCAGGAAGGATGGAGCGAATGAGAATTGAAAGAATGCATGATTTATAATGTTCTGTAGAACATGAATAGGATCCAGATCTCCTTAATCTCTAAATATCCTGTACAGAACGTCCATGATCTCCATTTCTGTCCATACATTAATACGATAATTAGCGTTAATCTTACATTTGTGGGCTCCTTCTGTGCTGACTAAACCTCAAACAGCCCAGGAGCTCGGGCTGATTAATTAGAGCAGAGCAGGTTGACTACAGGTTTACTTTCAGATGCTTGTGTCTATACTGGTTTAGCTTCTCATAAGAATTCATAGATAAAGCCAAATTAGGGCTCCTCTGATGCGTCAATGCTGCCTAATGTCTGCTAAGACAAGTACATCTATCTGGCTTTGGATTTCTGTGCCTTCTGTCAATTTAAGTATTTTTGCCCCCTTCTGTATTTGCACATACATTTTGCATGAAATAAAATTGCTCTTAAAACAGTGCTGTATGATTCATGAAGTTTGTCTTCCACTGCGTGATTAAGGGGAGATGAAGTCAAACTGCACTTTAACTTCATTTACATCGCGTTTAATTCTTCATTTTCTCTCTGCTAAGATATCTCCGTGAACGTACAGTACAGAAAAAAACGTTTTGGTTTTTTTTATCTTAGAAAAGCCAAAAAGAAAAAATAATTATGCAGTTGGTTTACTGCCAAGTTGCAGTGAAATCTCCATAGTAACCAAAAAAAACAGCCTGGGTGTCTCTAAGGTTCAGTGAAAGCTGCTAATATTTTAATACTGGTGAGAAGAGGCTCAACTTTATATTTCAGTATTTTCACGATTCTTGTGCTTCTCCAGGGTCTGTGTCCTTGTCTTTGCCAAGTGCTTGTGTTTCACACATCTTGTGCCCAGCTCCGTTTAGAGTCAGCTGACTCACTTTAGAGGATGCTGTCTGTCATGGTGGGTGGATCATCATCCAATGTTCATGAAATTTCCTAGAGCCGTGGTGATTATCAGCAATCTAACAGGCGGGCAATGGATATGGTTTTGTTAAATGCCAGTAAAATAACTATTTTAATGAAGGTTAGAATGACTGCAAATCATAAATTTGCATATATAAAGAAATATACGCAAAAATAAGGAAAAAAATTGTTAGGGAAACAAGTCAACCAAAACAAAAAATATATATATATATATATATAATACATTGATCTTTATCATATTTAAGCAACATTGGAATGTAATTTTTTTACTAATAATAATTGCATACTGATAATGTGATAATGATATTTTTATAAAATAAGAATTTGGTTAAACTATTTTTTAAATTGTGATTACCTGGAAAAACCCATGTTACATACAGTAAGAGGAGTTTGAAAGATGACCCTTAGATATGAAGAGGTCATTTTGCCTTCCCATGGGAAACGGCATCCAGGGATCTGGCCACGTCGAATGAGCTTCACGTTACACTTCGCAGGCTTACGCCAGATGGACGTGAGATCGCTCCATCCATTTGTCTTCACTCCACGTCTGGAAATCAAGAGTGATTAAAAGCACATTTCTCCTTTTGAGTGTAGACTGTTTTGCAGATGTGCATGACTGAGAAAAGCATCCTGGGGATCCCACACTCAGCCTCCTACAGGATTCTCTCCTCGCACCTGAGCTCCACTTGCTTCGGGAACGGGGTGTATGTGCATGAGTGTTTGTGTGTGTGGGGGGGGGCAATATTATAATCTGACAGCAGGGCTCTCCAAGCCTCATCCACACATGTGCTGGATCCCACAGGTAGCCTTGACAACATAATGGACTTGGCGACTTCATTTTGTTTGGGGAGTAAATGGTGGCAGTGTGTCTCTGACAGGGAGCGAGATTTGCAGTGTGTCTCTGACAGGCAGCGAGATTAGCAGTGTGTCTCTGACAAGGCAATTATAAGTACCGAAAATGTCAAGTGTGTCAAGTGGGACTTTATGTCGTATTAACCCCCCCCCCACCCATTACCGGTTCAAAATAGGTGTAGTGGTGGAATTACACTTCAAAAACAGTAAAGAAATTAATTTGGCATGATATGGAGTTTAGTCGATGGTAGCAAATTGCCCATTGTGATGCCTTAAAATGTTCCAAAGCTCCCTATTGCAATGCTTCCATTTCCATTAAAATTAACCTTATTTCACATGTCAAGATCATTTATAGGCCTCAGATATTGTTAGGACAAAAAAAACTGTGACAAGCAAATATACTGTACTTGGTGGTGTGCTGTCTCACTGGGATCCTAATTTCCGTGTCCGTGCCTTTATCCTAAGGCAGTTCTTGTGCTTTCACTTAAACCTACGGTGCTATAAATTAGCTCCTTCAGTTCTATATGGCTCCAGGTTGACTTGGAGGATTCTGGGCATTCTGAAGAGAATTGATAAAAGTCTGACAGCTCCATGAGATTAGAGCTGGACAGATTCACCGCATCACTTTAAACCAAAGGGCAAAGTAGCTTTTGGTGATTTTCAGGGCCTCTTATGAGCTGCGGCTGATGACTGAAACATCAAGGGATCTGGGTTCCTTTTGGCTTTTAGCTGAAAGGAGAAGGCTGCTGTGCATTTATGGGAAGTTCTGGTGCACAACAGGAGGGTTTCATCATGTGCTATGTGATTGCTCACTGAAAAGGACTAGGAGGTTATTCACATACAGTATATGGACAAGAGTATTAGGACACATCTCTTAATTGTTGAATTCTGGTGTTCCACTTAGACCTATGGCCACAGGTGTATGAAATCAAGCACCTAGCCATGCATTCAGGTTTACAAATATTTGTGAAAGAATGGGTCATTCTGAAGGGCTCAGTGAATTCAAGCACGGTACTGTCACAGGATGCCACCTTTGCAATAAGTTCATGAAATCTCTTCCCTGCTAGATATTCTATGATCAACTGTAAGTCATATTATTGCAAAGTGGAAGTGTTTTTGAGCAATAGAAACTCAGCCATGACGTGGCAGTCCATGTAAAGTAACAGAGCAGAGTTGCTGAGTGCTGAGGTGCATAAAAGTCACCAACTCTCTGTTGACTACAGAGTTCCAGGCTTCCTCTGGCATTAACTCCAGCACAATAACTGTGCGCCAAAAGCTTCATGGAATGGGCTTCCATGGCCAAGCAGCTGCATGCAAGCCTCACATCACCAAGCATAATGCCAAGTGTTGGATGAGTGGTGTAAAGTACGCCACCTCCGGACACGCGAGCAGTAGAAACGTGGTCCGTGGAGTGACAAATCATGCTTCTGTGACTGGCAGTCTGATGGGAGAGTCTGGGTTCGGCAGATGCCAGAAGAACATTACCTGCCTGACTGCATTGTGCCAACTGTAAAGTTTGGTGGAGGAGAAACAATGGTATGGGGTTGTTTTTCAGGGGTTCAGCTAGGCCCCTTAGTTCCAGTGAAGGGAACTCCTAATGCTTCAACATGCCAAGACATTTTGGACAATTCTATGCCTCGAACTTTTCGGGTCACAGTTTGTGGAAGGCCAATTTCCCTTCCAGCATGACTGTGCTTGAGTGCACGAAGCAAGGTCCATAAAGACATGGTTGGGTGAGTTTGTTGTGGAAGAACTTGGATGAGTGAGCAAACTTGTGGAAAGTCTTCTCAAAAGAGTGGCAGCTGTTATAACCTCAAAGGGGGGACCAGCTCGGCATTGACGCTTATGTATTTAGAATGGGATGTCATAAAAGTTCCTGTAGATCAGTGCAGACTGCTCTAGGACTACAAGGGAAGCTTCACCTCTTCTAAAATGTCATGAAAAAAATTGTCAAACGTACTGTTGTATTTTTATTGCTATTACAAAGAACGTGGTAGAATGCGTTCGACTTCATGGCTAGTTTGTTCAGAATCAGCAATGATTTCTCGCAGGTCATCTAACGTGATTTTTTTTTCTCATACATTACATTCCCGTGACAGCACAGTCCAACAAAACCCACTGAAGACTTCAATGGCTCTTCTGTCTTCTGTTTTCATTTATTTCAAACTAGGTCATTGGGGGGGGAGACTAGGAGCTTCCCCTTTTTAAAGATCACCAGCCGCCACCGCGTAATGTCCAGGTGTCCCTACACTTTTGTCCATATAGTGTATATGTCCTCTGTCCTTCTACTGAGACACCTTACTGACAGTTTCCTCTGTGTCTGTTTTATATTTAAGCAAAACATCCATCCATCCATTTTCTGTATGCATCTAGATTTGTTATTCAAAATTCAAGAAAACAGCCATTTAATTTTTTTCTAACATGCAGATTGAGAGGAATGTTTGTCTCCAGTTACTTTTGTTTCAGAGTCTGTATCCCATTAAATCAGGTTGGCCCTTCAGGGAATATTCCTGCAGTATGTACTAGTTCACAAGTGTAGTTAAGAATGTGATATGTTACTGGTTCGTAATTGATTACTATTGCCCCCAGGGATCATGTATAAAATAATTTAAATTGAAATTTCCAATCTAATGAAGTTTAAGGGAATGAATATAAGGATTGTAGTGTGGTCATTGCATGTAATTTTTACAGATAAATCAGAATCAAAGAACAAAAGCAAATGGTTCCAAACTTTTCTAAATGTGTAAATTCTTGGTATGATATTATGGTGTTATATGCATGACGCAGTGCAGAAAAGAGACCTGCAAAGAATTTGGGAGCAGAATATTTCAGTAAAGTAGGTTGCCGTGAACATTGATTCTTTACTGATTGATAGCGGAATTTCAGCATCACCTTCTCTGGACACATCTGACTCCTGATACTTGCCACCCCACCCAACCAGAACCCAAATCCTGGAATATATCTCCAAACTCAGGACAGATTTACTAGTCAGTCACACTCCTCTCCTGTAACGATCTGGGATCACCATAGCAACAAGGCTATTATTGTCAAGTAAACCAAGTTATTAGCAACATGTCATTTGAATGGTATGAGATCGCAAATTGAACAGTAATGCATTTAAAACTTTTTTTGGGTAGGGTGGTGCTGAGCCTAAGAAGATAGATACGCGATGTACACAGATTAGCTCTCACACCTACCTTGGGGTCAAATTAACCCCCAAAGGCACATGTCAGGTGACTTTTGTCATAGTAACAAGTATTGTCGGAGTATGTAAGAGTTAGCCGAATCATTAATCGATAATTACGAATTTACCTGAACCTTTGTCTAACCATTCATCCGGTATTGGGTCACAATGAACCTGGAGCTCATTCTGTAAAAATCATCAGGCACAAGAGCTCCTGGATCCTGTCCATTGTAGGGTAACCACACATTGACATCTATGGAAGGAAATCCATAGGGCAAACCCATGGGAACACAGAGGCAACATGTCTACTCTACCGAAATAGAGCCAGGAGCAGGATTCAAACCCCTAACACTGCAGGTGAAAGGCAGCGGTGGTAGCCAGCAAGCCAGCACACAAACACGGCATGCTGGGACATTCATTTTTTATTAGGTCACGAAGGAGCCATGAAGGAGATCAGGAATAGCACTCATTTCTTTGAGCAACAAAACACTATTTGATAAAGTTGGCCCCAGCAGACAGCAGAAAGGTTATTTCCAGCTTCAGATAGACTGCTACTCTCCCCATGTCGCTTCTGTGCCTCAGCACCCCTGGCTAATGGGCCCAGCCCCATTGATGTGGAAGAACAGACCCAATTCTGGGCCCGCTACCTTAAACATCAGAGGCTGGACCCTGCAGAAAATTACGAAATTTACAAAAACAGATGCGGCAGTGCATCTGGTCCAGATGCTGCCAAAATGCAGCTAGGACTACTGTGACTGGGTCCCATTTGCTACCTAATCTGCACTGC
This sequence comes from Mormyrops attenuatus, assembly GCA_026777985.1. Taxonomy (NCBI): domain Eukaryota; kingdom Metazoa; phylum Chordata; class Actinopteri; order Osteoglossiformes; family Mormyridae; genus Mormyrops; species Mormyrops attenuatus. The sequence goes on from JAODKC010000016.1 coordinate 7,767,400, forward strand.
AATATTTGTGAGAATCCAGAGAACATATCCCAGTCCACTGGGACTGATAGGATTCATAATGCCACAGAAGTTATGACACTGGTAATGGTACCGCGCATGACGCCTTGTTCCAGTGAAATACATTTCCTTGTTTTGATTCAATGCCTTTCTATAATCCTTGTCCTCTATCTGCAAATTTGAGGTGGTGGAAAATAAGCCACCTCTAGGTAGCGCCCTCTGGAGAGCATTATCCAGCTGGAATAGCCAGCATGTTTTTTTTAGTTACTGTCAACCACATAGCGAGAAAGCAAAAAGGGACCACAGTACAAAGAGGCAGCTGATATTGCCGCTTTTCACAATAAAAGCCTATTAAGTGATCACCACATTTCACAGGGTTTTCTGGAACAGTTTTACAGAGCTAAGGATTGAGTAGTTACTTAACAGAGTGCTACCTTTATATTAAAGCATTTAACTTTGCTGTGAGTCCATACCTACACACTAGGTAATAAAGGGTTTGATAATTACCTGACTAGCAGAATCAGATGTGCAGGTGTTGGACTAGGACAAAAATGCAGAAAAATTAGCTCTGGGGGTATACTGCTTACACCCACTTAAAAAATGTCTGTCTCTAGCACCAATTCATCCCGGGCACCACATATTTTGTGTCTCACTTCAATTCAGTTCAGTTCTATTTATTTTTTATATAGTGTCTTTCACAATAGAGTCGCCCCAAGGTGCTTTACATGTGTGTGTTTTTATATATTCCTACATCATTTATGCACAATAATTCAAAAAACTGGGGAAGGGGAAGACAAATCCCTCTTCAGCATCCCTCAGGTTCGACATGCTTGAATGGAGTGTTTGGAAAGTGGAGAATGGGGCTCCAAGAGCGCGCATCTCTAAAACGCCAATTCCAGAGCCCGAGCCCCCCACAAACTCATTTAAGCTGAAGTGACAGGAATGCACAAAGAGTGAGAGGCGCGAGAGGGACAGCGATGTGGGGGAGGTTCCCATCATGCAAGTTAAAAGCACCCACAGGTAGGCACTGTTACATAAGCTGGGGGGGGGTTGCTGGCAGCACTCGAGCCTTGCGGGGCTTCCGCTGAATGACAAGGGAGTCGTCCCAAATTGGGGATGCAAGCAGCTGGGGTGGGGTGCAAGGCCAGCTGTTTCAGGTGCTCTTCCCACAAGGGGTGCTACAGCTTTTATGTCCAGATTCAATATCGAGAAACACCTTGAGCTAAACGGAAACTTCCGCTCGCAGTTGGCCGAGATGGTGAGACATTGCCTCTGTGCTTTTGGTATGGGAGGCCAGCGAGCCTCGAGGTAGGAGTTAAAGTATTATCCCCTGCTGGTGGCACATCCCAAGCCGCCTCCCACCGACTGACGACGTGTGGCCAGTAGCGTGACTAGAGGAGGTACACCTGGACACTCGGCTGTCCTTGGGGTGCAGTGCAGGGCAAAATAGGAAACAATTAAACTGGGAGGGATTAAAAGGCCCCGTACGGGAGCAAGGCTCTCTCTTTCTCCCTCATTTACCGCGTTGTTGCTCTGCGTCACGTCTGCATCTCACCCCTGAAGCAGCAATTAAAGCGACTCATTAGCATTTTAAAAGCTAAGCATGGTAGCTGTTAGCTAAGCGCGGCAGCTGTTAGCTAGCGGCTACGGTGGCTCTAAAGGTTGAGGCTATTAATCTGTCCGTTCGGGAAAACGCAGCCTGCGTGTCTCCTCCACTCCACTCCTCCCAACGCTTCACTTGGCCCACAGCGTCACAGGTGGAGAGTTGAAGATGCACCTGAGATCTGACCACACATTATGACCAGCAAATGCCTCCTTTATTACTTTCTGTTCCATTTCTTCTTGTGCCCAAGATACTGAATTTACCCCACACGTTGCTTCCATGATACTACATCTTTTCTTTGTCTAGAAGGCACTTCTAGCCCAATCAGCTTATCTAGATTTAAATTTCTATGCTTATACAGCTGGATATTCACCCAAATGTTTACGGCAAAGCGAACCAGCCTCCCTATAAGTATGTACAGGCAATTCAACAGGCAAGTGACTCAAAATCAATAAGTGCCATGGTGCAATTTTTTAAAATAAGAAAAATATGATGGAAAGTAGCAAAACAATTTCGCTCTGCATTACAACATCAGATGACAGTTTTGGCGCACAGACCCCTGATCGACTCCATTACCTCCTCGATTCCTTTACCCAGAGGCAGCAGACGCTTCTTGCTGTTGGTTTTCTTTCTTGATCTGCTGCTGGCGGTAAATCCATCTTGCAGTGAATGAACGGGAGCCTGAGAAACATTAAAGCTGTACCGCTCCACTCTCCCCTCGCCTTTCCTCGTGATATTACCACCATTTATCCTGTACCATTTACCTTAACTACTATAGGAAGACAACAGATAATGTCCAGTTTGCACATTAATGTCTGTCATCTTGTAAACACCAGTCCCAAGTAAGGCTGGTACTTTTTTATTTTAAACAAAGGAGAACCCCCATTGGTAAAATCCGATTCATTCATATATTATTATTATTAGTAGAGGCCCTATGCTTGCAATAATTAGAAAAATGACCAGTAATTTAACCAGTAGTTATATTTAAACTCATATTCTTCTGCATCGCATCATATCATGTTGAATCGCATTGTCTTGAATCAAATTGCATTGAATCGCACTGCATTGCAATAGGGGTGAATCATATCGCATCGCATTAGTAGTTGCATCATATGAATCTTTAATTTATCAGATTGTTGGCAATGCATCGGGATGTGCAATCTATCAGGATGTGCATTGCATCGGGTTGTGCATTGCATCGACCTCAGTGGAGATGCATGTCCGTCATTTGTACTTTAAATGTTTGCCTGTTAATAAAAGGTGTCCTTTTCCGATCAGCAGAGCACCTCTCTGCCACAAAGTCTTTAAGCTGAAGTGACAGGAAGTGTTCCTGGGCTGAGGCTGTTAGCATGCTGCTAACACCTGGCCACAGCACTCTGCTACGGGGCAGCCCTAACCTCTTTGGAATTGATGTTTTGCTCCCTGATGAAGTGCAGTTTTCGGCATTATTTAATGATTATTGTACTTCGTGGGGAAGCGACATGCCCCAATGCCCAGCTATAAGAAGTTGTGTTGGAGGGACCGCCTCCAGACCTTCAAGCTCAGACATCTGGCCAGTGATGTCCAGGGGAACTGGGCCGTGCAGGAGACTCAAGTGTGCCTTTATACCGACTAGACAGCTTTTACCTTAGTCCCCAGATGACAGACCTCATTAGCGGTGCTGAACTGTGGCCAGTTTGCCCCCTTTTCAGGCCTGCTGCTCTTTGCCGGGTACCAGCACCAGACTCAATACTCTCTGTTCCTCGTGTCTCTCCTTGAGTCAGATGGGATCTATTCTAGGACATGGGGATGGATGTTTGCAGCTCTTCCTTGGTGGGTATACTACAGCGGCATATGTCTGCAGAGGTTCCGCAGCGGAACAACAATTTATCCACGTGCTGTGATTTTCTGGACGTGCCAATTGAAAGACCCTCAAGGTCTGCTGAGCCATGGGTCGCTCCCTGGAAAAAACGGCATCCTTAACGAGGTATAAAGGCACTGCTACCTATCCAAGTCCCTTTTTGCTACTTAATCCCTTAATTGATTCTCCACATTCAAATATTCCTGTATCTTATCACTGCCTTACATTGCATCCTGCCAACTGCAGGTGGCAGTATAGAGGATGAATGGGACCCAAACTTCTTATTCACCCAAGGAATCAGGAGCCAGTCCTCACACTGGGAAAGGTTGTGAATTTATCTGGAATCAAGTTCTGGGTTTTGTGTGCAGGAATGTTTTTATGTATTTGCCTAATTTTTCCAACATTTTTCTAGAAATTATTTTAAAGCTCCCAGTATAAAATGTGAACGCCCCCATTACCACTTACCTTCCCAGTACTGATAGCTGTAACTGATTCTTCTAATTGACTTGGCTGCTTAAATGGTGTAGCTTCTTATGACTGTGTGCCCCGATCCATTGTCTCGGTGTGACTGTGTGCCCCGATCCCCGTCTCGGTGTGACTTTGTGCCCGATCCACTGTCTCGGTGTGACTGTGTGCCCCGATCCCCGTCTCGGTGTGACTGTGTGCCCCGATCACCGTCTCGGTGTGAGCGCGTGCCCCGATCCCCGTCTCGGTGTGACTGTGTGCCCCGATCACCGTCTCGGTGTGAGCGCGTGCCCCGATCCCCGTC
>JAODKC010000016.1:7775659-7790769 GCA_026777985.1 Mormyrops attenuatus
CCCCCCCCCCCCCCCCCCCCCCCCCCCCCCCCCCCCCCCCCCCCCGCCCCGCCCCCCCCCCCCCCCCCCCCCCCCGCCCCCCCCCCCCCCCCCCCCCCCCCCCACAATGACCACTGGCCAAGACCAGTGCTCAGCAACACGCGAGTGCCATCAAATTAAACACCCGCAGCCATCAGAGGAGGCCCGCCTCGCCGCCCATGCCATGCCTGGGGGAAAGTCAGCCGTAGGAGAAGGAAACTCACAGCAGCGTTTAGACTCAAGCCAAAGTCCTACTTGGTGCCATTTTTCACCCTCCGGCTCACGACGTGTTGGCTGCAGCAATTTAAGCGGTTGTTCGGGACTTCGCTCTTTCATCTTGCTTCTCGAGCTCCCCACCTCCCCGAGATTGTTTAGAATAACTGTAACGTTGACACCGTGGGTGGCCTTCAACCCACTAGGAAAGAATAGTAATGGAGCAGCGCCCCCTGGTGTTTGTGGCCACACCTCACCTGCCGGTGGAGATGGCAGATGGGGTTGGAACGCCAGAGACCTGGCCTTTCCTCTCTCTGACCAACAGGCACCAGCAGTATCACAGTCTGAGCCAAGCCCTCCACATTAACCGCTATACCTTATGCCAGCACAACTGTTTCTGTGTGTGTGTGTGAGTGTTTGTGTGTGGGGGGGGTACCTATTGCTGCATATTGGATTAAATGCACAGCAAAGACCTTCTCTTTGTCCTACATAAGCCCTTGGTCCTGCTTTCCAGACATTTACTACGCAGAAGCCCTGGTGCTATTACCCACCCGTCCCTGTTACATCAGTATTCACAGCTCGTTAATCTGCATAAGCCGCTGTCACAATCCATTGCAACCCCTCTTGAATGGGATTCTGGGAAATGTAGTCCGGTGTGTGATGGATGAGAGGGTCTTGCCTTCATATTCTTTCTGTGGATGAAAGGTGTGCGATGGTACGTGTCATACGAGCACCGTAACCTTGGGAAGACACAGGCAACAGAGATTAATGTGTGAAAGATGAATAGCCTTTTGAGTTGTGTTGACTGTAATGGCATAGATTTACTGACAGGGTAAGCTGCATAAGAAACAGCTCCCGAACAGCATCGGTGGTTCATCAGTGTCTGTAGCTAAGCAGGACCTGCAGGTGGCGCCGCACACCGCGTCAGATGATGTCAGATTACGTTTACATTTACGTACCCACGTGCTGATTTATTGCATCCGAACATGTGACCTGACATTTAACTCGACTTCATCTTTTCAAGGGAGAGGCAGTTAAGTGAGGACAGCACAATTTATCAGGATGGATTTGATTTCTTGCATGGGCCTTAGATGAGACACATGCACCCGAATCCAGACTGGATGAGAAATAACACAGCAGGCCACAGTTCAGCCCTGCCTCCCCGGACAACATAACACACCTGATTCTCAGCTCTCCCTGTTTACTATGACATCAGCGGCACTCTGCATTTCACCACAGACTTTGTAAATAATGCAGAAGCACCAGAATGCCAAGGACAGTCTGAGGCATCATATGATGAGGAGATTCCGAGCAGCATGGTAAGTCGAGGAGGTTCCAAGCGGAGCGGTATGACAAGGAGGTTCTGAGGGGTATGGTATGATGAGGAGGTTCTGAGAGGCGCTACATGACGAAGAGGTTCGGGGTGGCACAGTATGATGAGGTAAGTTCCATGCACCGTGGTTCTGAGCGGCATGGTTCCGGGCCCCCGCACCTCCTGGGGATCCCACACAGCTGGGTCAGGGCCCCCGCGCCTCCTGGGGTTCCCACACAGCTGGGTCAGGGCCCCCGCGCCTCCTGGGGTTCCCACACAGTTGACTCAGGGCCCCCTTACCAGAGCTTGCAGGCACAGACTGTTCGCGAGTGGGGTCATTTCCCCCTCTCCTCTTTCACTGTATTTCCACTGTTTTTCCTCTGGGTTCCTCTCCCATTTCCTTTCCCTGGCCCTTTTCCCGGGGTCCTGCCCCCTCCCAAAGCGGGCGGGCAGACCTCTCTGTTCCAGTGATGTGGGCAGTGACAGGGAACCCCCACAGAACGGTGCCAGCCATCATTCTGTGCAGATTCACATGTGACAAAGAGATAAGCCTAGGCCAGCTTCACCGTCAGGCGGGTTACTCGGATCTCTGAGAGTCACGTTTGAGTAAGTGTGTGTTTATGGCCCTGTCTGTGTATATAGCCCCTGCCTCAGAATATCCCCTGAAAATTACTTTATAAACCCCATCTATGTGTGCATTCCCTATGGCACATATATTGTCACGCACTTATATGCAGAAATTCTCTGCTGTATGTGGTTTGGTGACCAGGATGAGTATGAAATGTTATTTCTGCTTAATTGACTGGAAAACCTATTTCCTTTAGGAGATATGACTCAGGAATGGGACAGATACTCCTCACAGATTGTCTTTCGCATGGGTGCCATCTCTATGAGCTGGTAAAGCACCAGCCGCATCAACAATACGAGCAAAAATAGCACACGACACCGCTGTGTCCACCCCACTGCATTTTCATATACTCCGAGTCAGCTGTTTGAAAACACGCACCATTGCAATTCCTTATTTTTTCTTCCTTATGTTCCAGGACCTGCCCTGGGCCAGCAACATGAACGTCTTTTTCTGCAATCACGCTGTTGCCTTGCTGGATCATTTACTTCTTGTAGGTCTTTATTTCCTCATTTGCTGCTGGGTGCCCCACAAATAGCTTCAATTCAGGTGACGACACCGCCTGTGCCCTCACACCTTTGTGCCTTGGAATAGACACATATGAATGAAGGTGGACATCTATTTATGTACATATGAATGCCCACAAAGCTGTATTACCCCATAAGCATTTTAAAACTGCATCACTTTCATATTCTTCACCTTTTACATTTTTTGGTTGTGTTTATTAGAAACCAAAGATGGAATGCCGGCCTCAAGCCTCCACAGTTCTGAGTTCAAATCCCTTGCTCTGGGGTGTAATGTGAGTTTCCTTCCACAGCCCACCATGCTGGTGTTTCTGAACTGTCCCGGTTCAGTCCCATGGAAGGGTGACATCATGGATGTGACTTACGAACTGTAACATTCAGTCTGCCACCCTACACAGGCCAGCGAGGAAAACTGACTCATTGATGGACTTTGGTTTTGACCACAGCTACTTAATCACAGCTTACACCTTGCTTTTAGCAAGCAAACCACCTCTGTACTGTTTTCAGTGATGTTACTATGCCTGGGGGGGGGGTTAATTGGGCAGCCAGTTGACCTTGGACCCCCAGAGGTTTTTTTCTCTTCACTTGGGAGTTTTTGGTTCCCCTCCCCCATTGTAATTTTCTTTATTTATTTTATTTCTCTCCCCCTTTCCCTGTTTTGTATCACTCTCGCTTAATGATATTGTAATGTATCACAACACACCCATGTAAAGCGGCTTGGGGCGACTGTTCTGAAAGGCACTATAGAAAAATTAATTCAGTTGAATTGAATGGAACTGCTCGTTGCGTTTGCCCTGCAATAGACTGGCATTCTGTGTTCCTGTGCCATGTGCCTAGAATACCCCCCCATCACCATTGGCATGTATGGTATAAGAAGAAAAACTGGAACATTATAGGCCACATAACTAAAGCAATTTCATTCCATCTAATCCGCCATACTCCACAGCGAAACGCAACTTACCCTACAAAATTCCCTTTCTTTTTAGCAGCTCCTTGACATTAGGAACCTCAAGGAGCTCTTGTCTAACTTGACTTCCATTCTCAGTCTTGACATTAAAATGTGCAAATATCAGTGAAACACTACTAATGTCCACATTCATTGCTTTCATAGCTGAGGCCACTCAGGACAGACATTACTTGCATTAGGGAAATCCTAATGTAATATTCAGAGCATTGCCAAAGCAAAAATAATAAATTATACGCTTTTACATCATTCATGTTGTTCAGTTAGGAGAGCTATCTGCTTTTTCCTTTGTGCCTTTTGTGTAATTAAATCTAAAGGGACCAAATTCGAATGTACAGTTTAATCGAGCAGCGTGTCGTTAACCAGGTCATCTGCAAACTGGGATATCAGGTCTAAGAAGTGCAAAGTTTCGAGAAGTTTCAATCTTCGGATTAACCTTGCGGATCGAAAGATTTATTGCGCATGCCTGATGTGCCGTACGGCCATTCAGCTGGTTTCATTTAGTTTGCTTTATGAGAATCGACGTGCATTTTAAAAAATCGTTTCTACTTCTGAATAATGCAATAATATTAAATACATACAGCTTCTTGCAGTGTGATATATCTTAATAATTTAGCATGAGCTTCTAATATATGACAGATCAATACATACTTATTCACGCTATTTATTTCACGTGTGTTTGGATATTACTGGATATACCTTCAGTAGTCATTTTGGGCTGCTTGGTAACTTGTCATCATTGCCACGTCTGATTCACGCCCCCCCTGGCAGAGCCTAACTGGATGGATGCACGAAAGCGAAACGGGGACAAACGAACGTCTCGAGCTACACTTGCAGCGGTAAAAAGGTTCGTTTGACGTGCCAAATGCAAAATTATGATTTACGATATTCAGAAATTATACATGACGTGAAACTGTATATTATGTTGAGTTGATTGCAACTCATAAATTGAAAAGACTTCTTCCATTTCTCGTTTTATTTAAAATATTATTGAGTTGATTTAAATGATTTAATCTAGAACACAGGAAAACAGCAAACGATTCTTCACAGTTAGAAATAAGAATTGTATTAATCCTTCTTACAAGCACAGATGTGTCTGGGTTTGTGACCCTGGTCGTATTGGAACATTAATATAACCTTGAAAAGACCTTTGCTGCATTCAAAGTCAGGATTACAAACACAATTCAAAACTGTTGTTCTAGCGCCCCCCTGTGACCAAATCAACAAATTGACCTCTAGATAAAAGCCAGTTGTTGGGGGGGGGGAGTATTATGTGCAATAAATACTTGGCAAAAACGAGATCTGTCAGACATTCCTTTCTTTTTAAAACATATTTGTTGACATTGCCTGTTGCAAATCTCTGAAAGGTCTTCACCAAATAGTTACATGACTGTAATCTCATGGATTACATGGGAAGGTAACAAATAGGTAGTAAGTACCTTTAATTAAAAATGTGAGCTACTGATCCAAATACACATATTGGAAAGTAACTTCATTTCAGTTTTAATTACATGTACTTGTAACCAGAATTTTACAGGCTTATAGTACTCACTGTACCTTATGCAAGGTACTTAAGCTTTTCTAGTAAAATACTGAAATATAAAACCTTCAAGTCTCTTTTGATGAAACCATTAGCTAAGAAATGAATGTGTTGGGAACACAAGATAAAATAGAGAGCTTGGGTTATAATGGGATCCATGTGGATGCCATTCCCTCAGAGAGGAAAAAAATACTAAAACCGTCCCCTTTGAAAATATTGCATTGACCCCTCAACCATCCCTTTTCTGTGCCTGGCTGTCCGATTCAGGGTCACAGAGCCTAACCCAGAAGCTATGGACACGAGATAAGGAAAAATCCAGGATGGGTACACTCATACACTATTTAATAACTCTGATTCACCTCTGCATGTTTTGGACTGCGTGGGGAAACTGAAGTACCTAAAGGAAACCCCACAATGACACAGGAAGAACATACAACTCCACACATGGAGCCACAGCAGAGATTCAGATCCTGATCCCAGAGGCGTGAGGCACCACCACTAAGCACTGTGCCAGCATGCTGCCCCCCCCCCCCCACCCCCCAGCCCTCTAAATAGTTTTTTAAGTAATGTCACTAACATAAAGGTAAATCTACTGAAACACAATTTAATTTAATCTTGGTGTGGGCAGAGTGGTGACACTGAGGCTAGGGATCTATGGCAGCAATCAGTAGGTTGCTGGTTCGAATCCTGTGAATGCCCAGAGTGGTTCTACTCTGTGGGGCCCTTGAGCAAGGCCCTTAACCTGCAGTTGCTTCACCCTGGGTATGATGTTAACCTGCATCCAGTCCTGTGAGGAGGCCCTCTGACTTCCAGCAAAAATTTGGGGATTGGTGGTAGGATTGACACTCCTTCCACTGGAAAAAACTTCACACTGTTCCATTCCACTCAAACTACTGTGGTGCTGAGGTATCACCTGCTGCACAGCCGCACTCGGGTTCTTGTCCCTGAGGTGGTTTGTTGTGTGGTGGGTGCAGCGACGCACTGTATCAATGTGTGCTCCTAACCCCTCTCTCTATCCATGATCTCTGCCTGCCACTGCTCAACAAATCTTATCTAATCATTTATAGGTTGGGAACAATCACAAGTGTCCATATATAGTTTTATAATAAAAATCATTACTTTATTCATTTGCTCATGTATGTGTGTCTGTGTGTGTGTGTATGTGTGTGTGTGTATATATATATATATATTGCATTAGAAACAACCAGTACTTACAAGTAAAACATTCATTTCAAGTAATGATAAATTGAAACCGAAATTATAGCTCTAAAAGAGCTGTTCTGAGTTAAACAGTCCATTGACAAGTAGTCTCACTGGGTGCTTTTTAGTTAGTAACATCTCTGCACTAACATCACACACCAAAAAGTTGTGGTTAGTATCCCTTTGGGAGGCAAAGACTGAAATTAATAGCAAAATAGCAAGAACAGAACTGAATGAGTCAGTGAAAAAAATTATGACACTCAGTTAAAAGAAAATGTCTGTGTGGAAGACAGGTAGATACGTTAAGCATTGTTAACATAAATGGACTTTTATTATGAGACCAATACAATGCTACAGAATTAAGCAAAGCATGCCAAGACTTTCTGTTAGCACTGTATCCTTGTGTCTGGAGCAGTCAGTAGCACAGTAGAATTGTTACTCCCACTCAAACTACACCACTGAAAATGAAATCTAAATACGGTAATATTTAGTTTGCCAGATGTGAATATACAGGGACTGTACAGAGATTATGCTGCCAATAAGTGGTGTAACTGGGCACCTAAAGTCATGTGATGTCTGCTCACTAACAGACTGGCTTATCTGCTCATTTTCCTTCCCTCTGATATCCATTTAGTGCCTGCATGTGTACATCCTCCCATTTAACATTTTGAAGTAAGCATCCCATTGCTAATGGAAGATGTTTAAAGACAAATCTGAATGATATTCTCTATTATTCACCACAGTGAAATGCAAAAATTGAGAGGTACTGTACCAATAAAAACAGTGACAGCTAGTGGTCCATTTCATACATTATTATTTTTACAGGCTCTTCTAGTGCCCTGTATAGTTTGTTAATTTTATAAAACATAACTCCCTGAAAAGGCCGGCTTGGTGGCTGAGTGTGTCGCCCCCTAACTTCACACCTCCGGAAATGGGGGTCTGAAACCAACCCCCAGCTCCGTGTATTTCCAGTTTGCATGTTCTCCTCATCTTTCTTTGGGTTTCCCCTTGCGGTCCAAAGACATGCAGTTAAGTGAAAATGGTTTCCCTAAATAGCTTAAAATGTGCCCTGAGACTGTCTGGCATCCAGTCCAAGGTGTGTTCTGTTCTCCCCAGGAATGACACCACTTTCACACTAACCCTGTACTACATGAACGTCATGGAATAATTCACCACAATGGCATAAAGAAATCTCCCGTTTATCATTAATAAACGTTTATGTTTATGCTAATATCCTTAATGCTTAAAATGTGTCGTTATCGCATGAGGTACAACAGGCACAGCCTATTCAATAAGCCGCGCCGGTAGTTCGCACGCCATGCGCCACAATAAAGTGTTATAAATATCTATTAGGGTGCTTGCGGCTGGTCGCCAACACTCGGAACATCCACGTCACATCTGCAGGACGCAGGATGACGTCATCAGTGCGCGACTGCGACGCGGAATCCCACTGCGGGGGCTTGTTAAAGCGTTGCTGGAAGTTTGGGTCGGGCAGGCGTGAAGTGACTGGGATCGTTACACCTGGCACCGCGGTCGTGTTGTAGGACGGCGTCTGCTGGACCAAGATAAGAGTATTTAGAAGTAAAACCGGGAAACTGCATCTGTCAGGTAAGTAGATTGATTGAAAAAACTTCTGTATCTGGTAGATCTTTATTTTATAGATGAAGTTTGGTAGTTGATTGACACAATAGGTGATGGTACACGAATAGTTTGCTCTGCTGATCTTCGTTTTCGGACGAGATGTTATGGTGAGATACTGGTAGACCGCTTACTGTAAATTCGATGCTGTGGTGCTGGGCTTGTCCCGAAACCAGAACAAAGAACGGAAAATTCACGACACCGACCTCTTGGTGTAATGGAAGGATGGGTGAGTGGACTTGGGTGCTGGGTCAGAATCAAAAGTTTGTTCTTACGAAGATATACAGTAAAAGCGAAACGTTTGCATTGGCAAATGTAGTCCGAGAGTCAGTTTCACAGATCCGTGTTTGTGTACTTGAACGTACTCTTAATTAGGACACGAGTCGTATGCTGGTACTGCATTCCCAGTAATGGCATAAATAGAGCGTTGACGTTTGAAAACGAGTTTGCAATGTGAGGGCAAATTTTCCTTCCTGGCCGTGGTGATATTAAAACTAGGCGGGGAAAACCTATTAGGAACCAAATGGAATCAAGATGACAACATTTACTATGGATGCTTGTGTTGTGATACGACGTCTGTGTGTTTTCTCGTCCATTGGTGAGACGTCACCAAGTCAGTCGCCGCATTAAGTCATCAACCGGAGGCCATGAACACCTTTCAGTTCTTATAGCACCATTAGATGGCGTCTTTTCACCTGGATTATTATTATTATTTTTATTGTTTTTTTTAAAGACGTACGTTGTGTGCAGAGTTATTCACATTTCGTTCTTACAGGCAGAGATCATTAAAAGTACTATTCAATTGTTAAATATTATCCCCGGAACAATCTGACCTTGCCATAATGTTAGTGATTGCTTTCCTTTACTCTCCGTCTGTTTTGCCCTACATGTCTGTGCCATACATACTACCTGCTGAATACTGTACACCAGAATTTCTCCCTGGGATCAATAAAGTTTATCTTAATAGTACTGGTTGATATGCATGTCTGTTTAATAATCTATTTAAGACAGATTTCATCCTACATTGCATGTGAGTGGAATAGGTCCTGTTAGGATAGAAAGGATTGCTGAAACATCAGTGGGCAGTTTGTTTTCATTAATTTGTTTGTCTAATCCGTTTATCCCACGTATCTACAGTTGTAGGAAGGGTTACAATTTATGTGTGCTGCCCGGGATTGGAACACACCACCTTTTCATTGTTGGCACAATGTTCTGATGGTTGAGCTAAAGAACTTTTTATTATTATTATTTAACCAGGTTTGTCCCATTGACATCACAGATCTCTTTTGCAAAGGAGACCTGGCTAAGGTAGCAGCAACACAGTGTCAGTACAAAATCTTACATAAAATTACATAAAGACATACTCAAACCATACACTTGCACACAATCAACCTAGACTCCAGAGTTTTTACCAAAACGTAAAATTTATTCAAGGGTATTAAATTTTTCAAACGAAGTTCAGCTTGAAGAGTGCTCCACGCGTCAGGTGCTGAAAATGAAAAAGCTTTCTTTCCCAATTCAGTTCTTACTTTTGGAACAACCATTTTTACAAAGTCCATCGAGCGAAGATTACGACCTCCTTGCTTCCAGATCAAGAATGATGATAAATAAGAAGGAATTTTTCCCAGAATGGCTTTATATATAAACACAATACCGCCCCTGGCCAAATTGGGGCCCTAAGCAGAATTTTATTTTGAGCCCCACCCCCATCACAAAAAATGAGTAAAAAATAATAAAAAATCCACTAACAATCTTTTCCTTTTCCTGTGCACTCTTTCCTAACAACTTTTATACAACGTTCTTAGCAGTAATTTGATCTTCACAGCTGTTGATTTTACGTCTAGCTTATAAATTGAAGAACAGTCATAGACTACTAAGCACTAATAGCTAGAGGTTAGGAAAAGAGCGTCTGCTAAATGCGGTAAATGTAAAATGACTGTATCACAAAATGCCATTTAGGTTTACAACCATGCGGTGTCAGATTACTCGTCTCTTTTTTTTTTTTCTCTCCTGCCTTGGGCTGACTTGGTGCTCTACGCGCGCCTCACGGCAGCGATGCGCATCCTTTGCGCATTTGCAAAGAATGCGTCCCCTTGCGGAAAATGGGGACCCCCATGGATCGTGGGGCCCTACACACAGCGCGTGTTCTGCGTGTAGGGAGGGGCGGCACTGTATAAACACATACCAGTGACTAAGGCGACGAGCTTCTAAAGACGACCAATTTACTTTAGCATAAAGCACACAATGATGAGTAAGGGAACCATTGTTTGAAATAAACCGCGGTGCTCCATGATACACACTGTCCAACATGCGTAAACAATGAGCAGATGCATGCATATACAGTACATCACCATAGTCAATAACAGGCAAAAACGTCCATTCAACCAGTTTTAATTTTACATAAAATGAAAAGCAAGATTCATTTCTATAATAAAATCCATTTTGCTACGAGCTCCTTACATACAGGTGGTCATCAATTAAAAATCCTAGATATTTAAAATGAGATACCAATTCTTTTTGTTGACCATCTCTTGTTAAAATTTTCCCAGCCAGTGCTAATCTATCTGTCTTTGAAGTGGTGAAGAACATAAGTTTTGTTTTATCTGCATTTAAACTGAGTTGTAACCGACAAAGTTGTTCCTGTACTTTGTCAAAAGCATCTTGAAGATATTCAAAAGCCTTTGTAGGAGTAGGTGCAAAGCAATAGATCACGGTATCATCAGCATAAAGGTGAAAAGTTGAGTTTGGAATGTTCCATCCCAGGTTTATATATATAAAATATCACACACACACACACACACACACACACACACACACACACACACACACACTGAACAATAATGGGGCAAGAATTGAACCTTGTGGGACCCCCTTATGATTGTGCAATAAATCTGAGGTAGAACCATCTACCTGAACTACCTGGGTTCTTCCTGTGAGATAGTTTGGAAACCACCCAACGGTTTGTTTAGAAAAACCGATATCTATAAGACGATCAATTAAAATTATGTGATCAACAGTATCAAAGGCTTTAGATAAATCCAAAAACAAAGAAAGACAACACTTCTTTTAATCAAGGGCTTTTACAATGTCGTTTATGACCTTCATTGCCACGGTGGTAGTGCTATGGTTTTTACGGAAACTTGATTGATATGATGAAAGGACAGAATTTTTATATAATTATTCTTTTATATAATTATTCTAATGCCAATTTTAAGAAGACAGGCTCTAAGTTATCTGGTCCAGGTGATTTTCTAGGATTTAGTTCTTTTAGAGCTCTTATCACCCCTCCTGAGGTAAAAGGACTAAAATTAAAGTCCTGCACATTTACAGTTTGAAATTGGTGATTCTATAGTTGTTATCATACTGAAACAAATAACCAGATGAAATAAAATGTCTATTAAAGTAATTTAACATTACTGTCCTGTCAGTTACTCTGGCATCATCGACAGATATCCTGGGTGGAAGATTAATTGAGTTATTGTTAGCGGACAATGATTTGACGGTTTTCCAAAATTTCTTTGGGATACTGAGACTTTGCAAAGTCGTGGACATGTAAAAATCAGCTTTAGCTTTTCTGAGCAAAAGTGTAATTTTATTTCTAAGTTGTCTAAAGTTAATCCAATCAGTCTCTAGTTTTGACTTGCGCGCCCTGGTTCAAGCAGCATTACGGTCATACAGTAAATCTGCCAGGTCTGTTGTAAACCACGGATTATCACGCCATTTAATTCTAAATTTACGAAAAGGGCCATGTTTATTTACAAAACAGCTGAAGTTTTTATGAAAATAATTCCAAGACAGATTAACGTCATCAAGATGAACAGTTCTATCCCAATTAAAATGATATAAATCATGCAAAAAGGTTTGCTCATCAAATAACTTCATATAGCATTTCACAACAAAACGCGGTTTACTTTTAGGGATCCTTGTGTCTCTCACTGCTGCTATCACACAATGATCACTCACGTTGTTAGGGAAAACACCTGAAGTCACATACTTAAAAGGCATATTTGTTAAAATCAAGTCTATGAGTGTAGATTTATGTAAACATTTGAGATTGGGTCTCGTGGGTGATTTAATTAATTGAGTAAGGTTTAGAGAATTACGCTGTGCTTTCAGTGAATCTGATACAGGTGTAAGCCAGTCCAAGTTCAAATCACCGACCACGATTAATTCTTTATATTTCAGTTGTGATAGAAAGTTCACAAGCATTGACGATGTTTTACTGGGAGCAGATGGGGCCCACTAATGTAATTATATGATTTGTAGATAATTCAATTTCAAGAGTCAACAATTCCAGTTCCTTACTTACTAAAATAGTGCTCTGAGTCGGCATCAAAATTCTGCTTTTTTATATATATATATATATAATATTATAAATAATATTATTATAAATAATAATAAAGCAGAATTTTGATACCGACTCGGAGCACTATTTTATATATATATATAGAGCCACTCCACCACCTTTTTTTGTCAATCAGTATGATAAACATTATAACCGCTAATGGTAATATCCTTATTAAGCCCAGATTGTTTTAAGCCAAGTGTCCGATAACACCACAATATCAGATCTAATTCTGGAATTAACTCCTAACATTGATGTGAATAATCCCAAGACCAGATCGAGATTTAAAATCTTCAGGTGTAATACATTGTACTGGAGTATCAGGACCTGCATTGGTCTCAACATTTCCCAATATCAATAGCAATAACAAAACTAGATATTTATACTTAATATTACAGCCTTTTAAATTGGTCATCACGCTGGTAGAGATTATACTCATAAAGGGGGAAGTTGAAACAATAGTAAAATGTTCTCTCAAAAGCAGTAAACAGTAAAGTCAAAAGCAACCATTTTGATATGTTCATAGACACTATAACTGTTAACTGAGATGCATATGATAGGGTCCATCTATAGCAAACAGAGTGGGAAAAAAAAGTTAAATTAACAAAGCTATCATGCCATGTATTTTCAGACAGTGTAACTGGAAAAGCAACAGGAGTAATACTAGGCCCATGTGGTCTTCTAGCAAAGCCCCACAAAGATATAAAACACAATACAACAATTAGTGACATAATAAATTAAGATAACCCACTTTAGCATATATGATGTAGCTAGGAAGCAAGTCCTAGAGAAGGAGGGTAGCAGTCTGGATCAAGTGCCGTAGGACCAAAAGCTGAGGGATAATAGGCAAGGCCAATAGCTAGAGGTTAGCAGACAGGGCCACTGGCTGGAAGCTTGTAAGCAGTTCTGAGAGCTGGTGGCTTGCAAGCGATGCCGAATAGCAGAGGCAAAGAGGCAGGGCCGAATAGCTGAGGCAAGCAGGCAGGGCAGATGGCTGGAGGCTAGCAGGCAGGGCCGATGGCTGGAGGCTAGCAGGCAGGGCCGATGGCTGGAGGCTAGCAGGCAGGGCCGATAGCTGTAGCTGACAATTAGCGTCCATGCAGGGCCAATTGCAACAAGTTAGCAATCTGTAAATTCCAGGTGTCTGAGGCCACAACCCAGACTAAAAGGTTATGACTCAGTCCAATAACAAATGTAAGTCATCCAGATATCAAATACTGCATGGAATATTGTACAAAATCACTCATTCAGGCTTAAATGACAGAAAATAACCTACACAGAAGACATAAAACTCAGACTTCAAATGCTGACATGCGCACAGAGGACTGTCTTGGCTGCCATCTTGGTCATTCTCTCTGGTCTGCTTTTTATATCTCACCTGCCCCCGCCCCCTGCTCTTCGAGGGCAGTTTGCCCGCTGTCCCCGGGGTGTTTACTGGCTACACTGGTTTCCTCCCACAGATGACAAATGTGGGTCCCAAAGAATTGGTGTCTATAAATTTTCCTTAGTCCTCAGCAGCGTGTGGCTCAGTGGGCTAAGCCTGTGTGCCTGTAATCATATGGGCGCCGGTTCAAACCCAGCCTCAGTATGTCTGCGGGTCCTTGAGCAAGGCCCTTAACCCCTAGCTCTCTGGGCACCCCAACAGGTGGCTGCGCTTCACGAACAGCTTTCTCTACAAAGAGCAAGTTGAGGGAAGTGTAAAGACAATTTCCCCATGGTGATCAATAAAAGTATCAATAATAATAAATTATTATTTATTATTATTATGTGTGTGAGTGTCTGCCCTGCGACGAACTGGCATCCTCTCCTGGGTGCTCCCTGTCTCTTGCCCCCCGCTTCTTGGGATGGGCTCCAGGGCTCGCCAAAATCCTGTACCGAGTAAAAATGGCGGGAATTGGATGTGTGGATAGAACTTTTATTGTGAAACTGTAATATCGCAAACGTTAAGTCTGCGTATGTCTGTGCTTTAGAAGTAGCCTCTGCAATTTCGTTGTACAAGTAGCATCCGTGCTCCAGTATAAAGACAATAAAGGCTTTCTATTCTGTTCTATTCTAATGTTTTAGAGTATTGCAAAATTGGTGTGTGATGTTGGCATGCTATATTTTCTTTTTGCCCAACCCAGAAAGGCATAATGCTGTTTGACATTTTCTGAGTAACACAAACAGATTTTTGTATTTGACGATGTTAAACTTCTTTGCTCTGGCATGTCTGGCTTTGAGACAAACAGGCCAAACATGCTTTCGGGCTTTTGTGGGAGGGGACCCATCACAGCTGCGGTTCTGGCTTCACAGTCATGAGGTCGCCTTTTCCCCCCCCAGACACGGCCTCTCGAGGTTCGGGGGGGGGCAGTCCGTCTCCACCCCAGGGTCCTGTGACTTGCCACTCACAATGATCATGTGTTGCAGTTTTGACACGGCACCCACTCAGCACCACCCCCGCCTGCTTCCTACTGCAAAACAGGTCCCACGAGCAGTTTGACGCTTTTAAGTATTATCAAGTATTATCATGTGCAAACCTTTTCTTTCAGCATTTTTCCAATTCGCTCAGCCTTTGTCTGCCAGGGTTGGGCTGCTGTGGGCGTGGCCATGACGGACTGACGCGTCACCTCTGTAATGGCACTTCAGCCCTGATGTCGTCCGTCCATCAGTGCGATGGTCTGCTGCGGTAACCATGGCAATGCGCATGGGGGGGGGGGGGGGTGCAAAAAAATATTTTAAAAAAACCCCAAGC
>JAODKC010000016.1:7806644-7822393 GCA_026777985.1 Mormyrops attenuatus
CCCCCCCCCCCCCCCCCCCCCCCCCCCCCCCCCCCCCCCCCCCCCCGGGGGGCCGGCCCCGGGGGGCCGGGGCTGGAATGATATAAGGGGGAAATGTGTCAGTTTTGGTGTTGCTTAAGCAAACACCATGTTGTTGAGCAGAAGTTACCTGTTAATAGTCGCCTTCCTGCTCGCCCAAGCTCCTCTGGGTTAATCTTCCCTTTAGGTTTCCAGCACTGGATTTCCCATACTTCAGTAAATGAGCCAATAGCTACTCGCTTTTATTGAGGGCGGGGCTCTGTGAGCACCTTGGGCGGATTTGAAGTTGCCTTCTCGCTCAAATGGAAGACAAAAGCCCAAATATGGAGGGCCTGGATTTAAGCCACGTCCGTGAGCATTAGTGCACCGTACGGGACGGCCCTCCTAGGGAATACCAGACGGGCGAGTCGAAGGACCAGCCCCACCCACCCTGAAGGACAAGGATTGCCACATGCTTAGCATTCCAAGGGGGGGATTGGGGGGGGGACGCTGAACACCAGTGGACAGAGCATATGGCAATGACACAGGAAAAGTACCGATGCGCTCACAAGACGGGGGGGGGGGCTAACAACATACGACCACGTGGGGCTTTAATCTCACAGAGAATGGAAACACTTGATCTTTTTGGTCTCTTGTTACTTAACTGGTCTAGGCGGTAGCAAGGATGGTTAATGTGCGTGCTTGAAAGGTGCATAGGAAAAGAAAAGGGGACAACAGGTCAGAGGTCAGCTACAGAGAAACAAAAAGAAATGATCTATGGAGATGAACTGAACCAGCTAGATCACTCTGCGTGCAAGAGTGCTAACGGCTAACGCTGGCACAAGATACGTCCTGCATGGAAAACTGCCCTACTTCATGGTACCTACATCCAGACAGAAGTCTGTTCTCCATGTTCAGAGCCACTTTGACACAAGTCAACTGTCTACAGTATCATCTGTTTTCATAAACAAATAGTTATTCATGTACGTGGAAAATCCAATCACAAGCATTTCATCCTATATCACTATCCGGCATGACAGTGGTTGCTAAGCGTCAGACAGGCAAAAAAAAAAAAAAGAGCTCTTCTAGACAAAAATACCCCTACAAAAGCAGTATTTTCCTGCTCACACAGGACGTCTATTGTGTCCAGTTGACGGATGATCCCTTCATTAAAATGTACCATTACGTTCAGTTTTAAACCAAGATTTTAAATACTTCCAGCTTCAATGCTAAATATTTTATTTCAAGTTCAGAATTAGTCAAGACCACAAAAGATTCCTAAGTTATTTCCAAAATGTTACTGCTTTATCCCTTATCTACACCATTTACGCTTACCTCAGATTTGAATATACTTTTCTATTTTAAATTTACTTTGTGACTTATTTACTATTATTAACTGGGTGCTTTGAACCCGAATTCACTGTCCGCTACCGAATGTTTGCTACATTGTTGTTATTCTCTCTCCTTAGTTAATGCAGTTTGATGGTTAGAGCCTTTTTAAACCATGAGTTTTGAGATATATCAAGACTTGAACTAATCCCCTTTATCAGTAATGAAACTCAAAATTTCACAGCCGCTGTGTTACAAGATGCTAGAGGTTTATCACTGGGTCTGAACTTCAGCAATAATTCAGCAAAATGTCCCCAAGTACTATTATAATACATCTTGCAGAGTCACTCCTTTGCAATTGTATCTGCTGGGTAAGATTTAAGCACAAACGTATCAGCTTAATAGCATCTTACTCATAACTAATCTCCACAAATGCAGGCCGTCTGAATGTTCTCTGACAAGCAGGACTATGCAGGTTACACTCTGCATGGCAGATTATCTGACAAACGGGAAAGGTATTCGTATTGAGGTGTGAGGAGACAGGATGTGAGGAGGCTGGATGCCAGTTTGAGGGACATACACATAGCCAATCAGCTCAGAGAGAGGCTGTTTGTAGAATTCTTCATCCAGCACCCTGGACAGAGGTGTCCCACAAGGAAGCAGTAAGTAGGGGGGGAGAGAGAGAAAGCGAGTGATGAAAAAAGGAGAGGAAAAATACAGACACTTGTACTTGACAGAGCAAGTCAACGCACAGTGTAGAAGCAGAGAGACAGTCATCCGGAGCATGTGACTCAAAGTCACACAATTCGGTGGATGCAGCCCTATTCAGACTTAGTCTACTAACACAACTGCTGCTTCTCACAGAAAGAAACTTTAATTTAACAGCCATAGGTTTAAAAAAGCTTCTACTGACTCCCGTGTCAAAAGGTAGGATATATTACATAATTTGTGTGTTACTCACAAGCACATACAAGACAGGGATTTAGAACACATTTCCCAATGGGTGAGTTGCCTAGATAGTAAGTCTGCGATAGTGGTGATCCTTGAGTGTTATCTAAACAACGTCCTGCTCTGTATTGGGGATGAATGATAACTGGCCAGCTTAGACTAAGCCTGGTTTGGAGGTTTTCCACTGCAGTTTTCCCAAAGCCAGAGGCGAACAAGAGGCACCCACTCACCTGTTGTTGACTTTAGTCTTCTCCAGCTGCTCATCCTGTCTGGAGTACCACTCCTCCAGGTCAACCTTGGCCCTGTCCTTCCACTCTGCCTCCTGCGTGCGCGACGTGGCGTCTGGACAGAGCGACAAGGTGGGGGCAGCGGGGGTCACATCTATCATCTGCTGCTCTCCATTGGCTAGCCGTGAGCCAGCTGCTTAACTGCATCTAAATCACATCTCACTCCATATATACTGAGTCACCACCTCTCAGTCTCGGCTATGGGTCCCCATACACCATATTTCCACTTACCAGACCTCCTGCACTGTCAGACACCCCATCCCTCCCATCCAGGATGTCCCTACAGCGCTCGCTCACCCAGTGCCTCCAGCCTGTCTCGCTGCTCCTCCCTCCACCTGCGTAGGCTCTCTGGTTCCCCCTGCAGGCGGTCTGCCTGCGCCACCGCAGCATAGCTGTCCGAGGGGCCGTTACTCACCTGAGCGGGAGGTGGACAGTCAGTGTACACCGTGGTTTGGCTCGGCTTAGCACTTAATTAATTAATGGGTTATCGTTAATGAAAACCAAGTTAATAAGTAAAGTTCCGTAACTTTAAATAAGATGTGAAAAATCGAAAATAAAATACGACTACACGAAAACTATAATTAAACTAAAACAAGCATCAAATAGATTCTGTTACTGTTTTAAAATACTATTTAGCTAAAGTAATGGTCTATTTATGTTTAATTGCCATTGATAAAACCTGGATCGTGTATTGCCCATTTTGTGGACATGAGTAGATAATGTGCACTGTGTATTTCTGTAGGATTATCTTAAAATCCGACACACAAAATAGCTCTACAACTATCAGTTTACCCCTTTAAATAAGACTACTAAAACTTAAACTGAAACTAAAATATATATATATAAACTAAATAGAAATAAATCTTAAGATAAAATTAATAAAAACCACACTAAAATCTAACTAAAACTACACTGGATTTCAAATGAAAATAATATAAAAACTACATTTTAAAATCAAAACTAAAATAAACTGCCGTGGCGCGTAACGGGAACCTACCCCTTGAAAATCTCCATTCACAGCCTCATCAGCTCCGTCTAAAAATACAGTAAAATACGTGTGATCATTTTTTGTTTATTAACCAACAATCTCCATTACAACACATCAACCGCTTTTTGCAAGTCATTGTAAAATGCAGAGAATCATATAAAATCTCAACTCTGTAGGAACAGCCTTTAAATTCGTTATATATCAAGTTTTGAAAGCCTGGATACATAAAATCAATCAATGTGGAAAATTGTAAGATTCTTAAAAAAAATAAAATCCGTCCACAAAGCACGCGACCCTTGCAGCGTCCAGACTGAAAACCAACACAAGAAGATTAAATGCAAATTGCAGAAAGGAGGCTGTAACGTGTAGCTGACTGAATTCATGTAAGAGCAGCCTGCGGGGGCCTCCCGTGACGCACCGGGCACCGGACTGGGCTGCGGATGCCGCACCGTTATCTGCCCCCCCGCTGATGACAGGTGCTAAGGCCGCCCGGGCGCGCAGGCAATCAGTCCGCCGTTCGACTCGGGGTCCGATCGTGCGGACGGATTCATGACGGGCTGCAAGCTGCTGCCACATTTATGTGTAATGAATGTGCGCGGTCGTGTGCTTGACTGTGCCAGCTTACGGAAAACAATGCGACGGGTGTTCATCCGCGCGCGAGGGACACACACACACACACACACACACGCAGAATTAGGCATCCCTTAATGTGTACGCATTCACTTAATAAATTAGACAAATTCATTACTGTTTTCAATTCATTTTCGATGCAATACATTTAGTGTGCTTATTTTGTGTTTGCTTAGAAGCCCTTCTCATCACGAGCGGTTCGCAGAATAAACAGAATTAAGCTTTTGCATTTTGGCATTTTTGCATGTTGTTTGCAACAACAAACCGGTGCCATTCCTATGGATTCCCCTTAATCCCCGATTTCCCCGGGGGGGGGGGGTCTCCGGCCACCATGACAGCAGTCCTGTTAATTGCCGATTCTGCCCCGTCGTCTTGTTTGCTCTGCAATGTTTATATATTTAGCTCGCAGCCATTGCTTTCCTGCTCTTATTATCTAGTCATCAACCCATAGGCTGTTTTTATTTCGACCGTTAAGGACATTAATTCGCCACCTGGTTGTTGGATCGCATATTTTTGCTGCTATACCTCGATCACCTGGAGCATTCTTACCGAAGGAGGACTGGACCTGTCCCCCGTTGGAAATGCCGTACCCTTCATCGTTCTCGATCCCGGCGATCTCGTCTTCTTGCTGTGCCAGGAATGCGGCGGCTGGATCTTCCTCTGACCCAAACCCATTCCCCGAAGCGGGTGCACTGTAGTTATCCATGTCTCCCCTAAATACGTCTTTATCCTAAAGGGGAGCGGGTGAAATATAACTAAACGACACCCGTTTAGGGATGAAGATTGGTTACGTCAGACGTTGAGTAGGGAAGGGAGCCAACGCCGCTGGATAAGGCGGAGAATTGTTCATAGCCAATGAAACACCTCGGAATTTGACGGACGGCATTTTCAACCAATTGCGTGCTCTCAGCGGCAATACCGGCTTATAATAGACCAAGATAACAGACGTAATTTGGTTTTCCTCAGATGGCCAATCAGCGATGGAGAAGTTTGATGGATCACTTTTTCACCAATAAAATACTTCTGTCATTAAAACCGAAAGCAACACAACCAACGAAATGATTGAACTTCCAAGTCATCTGATCTAAACGGGTTAATTCCGATATTTTGCTCTCAGTTCGAACTTAAACGGGTATTTAATCTTTGTGATCTGTAGATTCTGGGAAACAGAGTGGTAACATCACATTGTAATATGAGGATGCAAGCCAGTGTTTACCGGAATGCTTTGTCTGCTCTGAATGTACGAAATATAACAGACGTACAAGCTATAATATTACATCCTGTACTTGATATTTATGGATAAGGATGTTTATGTAAATACGGCAGCTAGGTAAAAAAAAAATCTGCAAAAATATTGGAGTGGGCCAGTTCATAGCGGAAAATTACCTACTAATTTTTAATTCTACAATGCATTTTATTCAAATTTGTTTTACTGCTTGCTTTTGTACAATTATAAATAAGTGTTTATTACAGTTTCCTTCTAAGACTTAATCACTACATATGTTACCACCAAGATCCACTAATATGAATCCCTTGTGTTACGTTTACCTACGTATGTATTTGCATTTAGATTTATCTGTTTAGTAGATAAATGGTACTATGCTAAGCTTCAAATGAGTGACTAGTAACAAGTGTTACAGTGGGAGCAAGAGTTATACAAAATACGGTAGAACATACTATCAAAAAATCTAATCCAATATTCCAACTCAGAGTTTAGGAGGAATTAAGACAGAATCTAAATCCTTTTATTCGTCATGTACAAAAATAAACAATGTTTTGGTGGTGGCACGGGTATACAATTTAAACATGCTGTCAAAGACACCGATACAGAAAATAATAAATAGAATGAAAGTAAAGGAGACAGAGAATGTGAAATGATCTCTTATTAAATAAGCTAGTTGATTTATAGCGCCCTAGGCGATGATGATCCGAGCTAGGCAGTGACGTTGTGTTAAATGGTAGGCTAGTTGACACATTAGTATTATTATTTGAACCCTCTCCATATCAACACGTGAAATTTTCGAAGAAAAGATATATTAAATATGTCGTTTTATTATTTAAGTCTCAACAGGAAATATGAACTTAATTTGAAAATTGTAATAGGGTCATATTTATGTTAAATCAGTTACTTATACACTATATGGACAGAAATATAGGGACACCCGGCCATTACACCTATTGGAACTTTACTGACATCCCATTCTAAATCCATAGGCATCAATATGGAGTTGGTCCCCTCTTAACAGCTATAACAGCTGCCACTCTTCTGGGAAGGCTTTCCGTCAAGATTTTGGAGTGTGTCAGTGGGAATTTTTGCCCATTCATCCAGAAGGGCACTGATGTTGGAGGTAAAGCCCTGGCTCACAATCTCCATTCTAGTTTATCCCACAGGTGTTGAGGTCAGGGCTCTGTGTGCGCCAAACTGTTCCCTCAAAGTTGGAGGCATAGAATTACCCAAAATGTCTGTGTATAATGAAGCATTAAGAGTTCCCTTCACTAGAACTGAGGGGTCTACCCCAACCCCTGAAAACAACCCCATACCATTATCCCTCCTCCACCAAACTTTACAGTTGGCACAATGCAGTCAGACAGGTAACGTTCTCCTGGCATCCGCCAAACCCACACTCTTCAATCAGACTGCTCGACAGAGAAGCGTGATGCGTCACTCCACAGAACCCTTTCCACTGCTCCAGAGCCCAGTGGCAGTGTGCTTCACACCACTCCATCCGACGCTTGGCATTGCATTTGGTGATGTCTGGCTTGCAACCAGCTGCTTGGCCATGGAAGCCCATTCCATGAAGCTCCCGGCGCAGAGTTTTTGTGCTGGGGTTAATGCCAGAGGGAGTTTGGAACTCAGCAGTTATTGAGTCAACACAGCATTGGTGACTTTTACACACTATGCAACTCAGCATTGCAGATCATAAAACTAGCTATTTACATGCAATATGTCTACATTGTTTTTGAAGGTGATGTCATTTCCTGTGAAACCAGTCCTGTCCATAAAATACATCTAATATGGTGTTGTGTTACATTAGTGGTCACGATTGTTGCTGTCCGAAGGTATGACATTTCTAAATTGCCCATTATCCGCTGATACAATGATCCTGACCAGAAGTATCCAGAACACGTTTGAATATACTGTATTTCCTCAGATATATGTGTGAACACAAGGGGGCGCCGCGGCACTATGAGTAACCAGGAAAAACCTCTTAAAGTGGACCCTGGAAGGAATAAACGCTGAATTTTGAATACAGCTACAAATAAATAAAATACACATTTGGTCAATTTGATTAGGTTTCGTAAAGTAAATATTTATAAGCTAAATAATTAGCACTGACTACTCAATTTGCATTGCTTCTTAGATATAACTCAGTTTTGTCACTCTACAGATCTAAAAGCCTATTTCTTTAATCTTAAACAGAAGTTAGAATATCAGTTTTTTTTGTTTATTTGCATAGAATTGGAAGAAATGTGTTTTCGTATGAGTTTGGAAATGCACTGGGTGTCTACGTGTATATTGAATATACATTTTATGTACCTTTCTGTGCATTGATGCATATATATGTGTGTAAATATATTACTCTAAATAGAAGCTGAAATAGTGGGATGAATCAATGAAGGCAATCAAAGACAATACAGACACTCTTTGGTTGTGGTGCTATGTTGTGAGTCTTGAGTCAGTTGGTGTGGCAGTAGAGGATAAGGCTTTGATCGGGACAGAATGAATGAAGGCTTTGCGTTACTGGTCAGACATTGACCCTGGGGTTGGAACCAGGACAGCTAACTTTGGGATGAGATCCCTTAGGATGAACAGCTCTAGTAAACTGAAAGTATGCATTGATGAATGTTTTTCCAGAACAGGGCTTCCTGTGTGGACGGCCCACCTGCGAGGACAACCTGGAAGTCATAAGGTGCTGGACATCTCTAGCTGTCCTGGGTGAAGGTATGGAGAGCTTGATCATGGTGCTAAAATCTGTCCATTTACAGAACAATGTAAGACTGTAAGATGCACTGGATTACAAGCTTTATTCTATTGTGTAGACAGCAACAAATTGTT
This sequence comes from Mormyrops attenuatus, assembly GCA_026777985.1. NCBI lineage: Eukaryota > Metazoa > Chordata > Actinopteri > Osteoglossiformes > Mormyridae > Mormyrops > Mormyrops attenuatus. Next base: position 7,814,881 of record JAODKC010000016.1, read on the forward strand.
GTTGAATATCCATACATCTTCTGGGTACTGATCCTCATCAAGGTTTGGGGGGTTGTTAGAACCTGTCCCAGCTGCTTAGGGCCCAATTAGTTCAAGGGGGCCCAGACAAAGTCAAAATATATATATATGCATATGTATTATATACAGGGTCATCTCTAGCTGTAGACACAATAGATCAGGGTTATTCAACTCACAGTCCTCAAGGTCCGAGCCCTGATGGTTTTCCAGCCTTCCTTTACCTGTGAGCCAGGTGTGACGCCTGTGGCCAATCAGAATCAGTAATTATTTAACTAACTACCTGGGAGAACTGAAAACACGGCCTGGATTTGGAATCGAGGTCCAGATTTGAAGAACCCTGCAATAGATCATGGCTTAGGGCCCCTGAGGTACCTGTGCTGGGGAGCAAGTGGAATGATCATCAGTTTTCTTGGTGGGGGGCGGGGGGGCAATAAAGCTAGATCCAAACCTGAATACACCATGGATGGGTATGCCGGTGCATTGGGGAAGTCATATATTGTCATTCTCTATGTGCAATATAGAGACATTAATTTGCCATACTGCATGTCTATGGACTGTGTGAGGAAACCATAGTGCCTGAAGTGATATGCAAACTCCACACACGCCGAGAGGAAGATGGATCTAAGCCCCCAAACTTGGAGGTGTGCAGCATTCTAATTGTCCATTCTCTCAAATTTCAAGTCTATAATGTTGGTGGGATCAACAGTGCTCCCTCCGTCTCAGGTGGAGTGGTGGCTCTGAGGCTTGGGATCTGTGCCAGCAACTGGAAAGTTGCCGGTTCAAATCCCATGAATGCCAGGAGTGATCTTACTCCATTGAACCCTTGAGCAAAGCTCTTAACCTGTAATTATTTCATCCTGGGCATGATGTTAATCCACATCCAGTCCTGCAAGCAGGTCCTCTAACTTTCAGGGGAAAAACTTGGGGGTAGGTGGCAAGATTGGCATTCCAGTCATTGTCTGGGGAAAAAACTCCCACTGGTTCGTTTGGACTAGTGTGGTGTTGAGGTATCACCCACTGCACGGCTGTGCTCAGGTTCTCATCCCTGTGGTATGTGAGGCAATGCACTGTGATAAGTGCATCTCTGCCTTCTCTGTCATCTATCCCATTGTCAGTTTGTAAGGGAATGGATGTAACTCTTCAACCAGGCTTCACTTATGCCACCTTAACTCCATGTGGAGCAGCAGGTAGCCTGTGTTTCTGTTGTCTTCTCTTCAGTGATAAGGGCACCAGTTTCAAAAGTCACAATCAGAATATAGTGTTGCGGCACTGAAAAACGTGAATGGTGATTACCGCCAAATTTGTCCCAATCACTGAAATGTCAGTGGAATCGAGCAGATAGATTGAGCTCTTCCAAACGGCTCCCTTATAAATGTAAGAGAGCGTGATTGCGTATGATTACTGACTATTCTACAGGTAAGTGTTGTAATTCTTCACGTACTTTAACTTCTTGGTGTAATGACGTCATCATAAGGCGGGGGGTGGGGGGGTGGTTAGTGACTATATTGTCGTAAGAGAGCAGAGGGAAATGGTAAGTCCATGACAGAAAAGCAATCAAATTTCGTAAAAGCAAATTAAATACAAACATGTTGACGACGCTTATTGAAGTAGTGAAGTTTCACTCGCATGGTCCAGGTTATTGCGGCGATGAGCCCTCTGCCCACTCGGATGCGCCTTGCACTGGGGATTGTGTTACTGGCGGTTTCTGTTGGTATTGTAGTCCGTCCTTACTTTATCACGCAACTCACACACCCCTGCTGAAAGCGCCAGAGAAATGAGTGCGGATGAGGGTGACACAAGGCTGCCGATGGGCACGAGATGTGTCTCTCTTACTCTACGTGAGGGGCCGTAGCCAAGTGCCCTATATATGCACAGTATGGGGACAGTCTTACCATGTGCCTAATTTGGTAATGTGTTTCTTCAACAGCCTCTATTACTTACGTTTTTCATTTCCCCAACTCCCAGTTCAGTAATATTACATTACTGAGTGTTAATATACGTATACATAGTGATGATCAGTCATAAATTATCTATGGAGATTTTACGCTAATTGCAGATAATAAAATACAATAAAAACATGAAATTCTTCCGCATCTACAAATTCGTATAAGTGTATGTTTTAAGTCCTGGAATTCATACTTAAAACCATATTGCCGTCTCGTGACACGTGTTACTATTCATGAGGGGAGTCGGCGCTCCATGTTCCTGCATATTTATAGGATTTATGTAAATTACGCACGTGAAGAGTCCTGTATACCGATAGTTTATGTTAATTAGGGCAACGCAGCTTTCAAGAAAGCGAGCGCAAGGAAAATTTGGGGTCAGTTTATCAGATCTGTGCCTTAAAGGAGTTGCTCTTGCGGAACGTTTTGGGTGTCCTATCTGCGAGTTCTCCTACTAATCTGTTAATAGGTCCTCCAAACGAGAAGAACAGCATCATCATCCACAGCAGTGCAACAAGTTTTGGGAGCGGCTATACAGGCGGCGGGATCCGTCACAGGTTGCAGCGCCTTTGACAGGGAGTAGCGGCGCGGCTGTTCAGTGGGGAGGCTTCCCGGCGTCGCGCTTGTCGCCTGTTTAGAGTAACTGTGCTCTGGCCATAACCCGCTGGGTCTGACAATCAAAACAGTCCCGCTGCTCTCGCTACATGCCGAGTGCATGTGACTCTGCGTTGCCCAGCATTCAGCATGAAGCTTGCAGAGACGAGAGAGGACCCGAGGTGCGCTGAAAACATGGAGAAGACAGCGGAGACTTCCAAGCGACAGTACTGCTGCGGCACCTTCCTCAACGTCCTGGCGTGTTTGTTTTCTTTTGTTTCCTTTGCATACTGTATTTTATTGAGTGTGCAGACATCTGAGATCAAAACAAGGGTGGCGGAATTGGAAACTGGGAATGGGGAGCTTCTGTATCACCAGGTTCCCGGGTTCTCCATGGATCAGTTTAATTCTCTGATACAACAGAGAGTGGATGAACTTCTGTCTCAGGTAAGGTGCAATCACTGACTCACGCAACCGTGTGAGTTTTATTCAAAATGGGAATTACGCAAAGCCTGCAAGCTATTTATAGTCCAAACTTTAGGTCACCCTGTTTCTTCCAAGTTTAATATCTTAATAATGCCATTTAAATGCATTATACGTGTTTTTTTTACTCTTTCTTTTAAAAATGACTTATGCGTGAATGTTTTGGAATTGACAGCGATCTTATGAACATCTGACCAAGATAAGGACTGCTCGTGAAGCGCCACCTGAATGCAACTGTCCACCAGGTAAATGAAAGATTGCTTTAAAATTCGATCGATTATTGTTTTGACCATTTCAGCGAAGGTGGCATAGTTTAGCAGACCACCGATCGTTTATCGTAATTTGTTAGAGCCATCATTCTCTGAATTTGCCTAGAAGCTGCTGCACCACCCACACCCCACGCAGATTCGCAGTCACAATTCAAAGGGGTCCTACAAAATAAAGGAACCTTTTTGGTTACAAAGAACAGAAATGCGCTGAAATTTAGTAAAGTTATGTCAATAACTAATTCCACAGTTTTGAAAGTCAATATCAACGTGTAATATGTATAGATGGTAGCGAGACTTTATCGGCTTAAACATTAATGTTGACTCTGGTGCATTTTTTTGTAAACATGTGCAGATCGGATCGCTTTTATTGTACTTACGTAATCCTGCGTAATAAATTCAAGACGTTAATTGAAAGAGATTTTGGTGCGTGAAATTAAACCTGCGTGTGGGGCAATTTGGATTAGCGCGCTCCACTTGTCAAGACTGGGTTGACTGTTTCCACCGCATTTTCGCTGTAGTAGAAACTGTACTGTTTATGGGGTTCGGGATTGGCCGGGAGTACGGATGCTGTCTTTTAAAATCACATTAAAAATGCAAATACATAACAGTGAATGACTTTGCGAGGCGTGCTTTTAAAAGGCGCTGGCACTGTCGTGCAGTCAAATATTTGAGGTGAAGCGCTGGACTCATCAGCCCTCCCTATTGCGGAGCCGTTGCAGTAATTCACGTCTCCGGCTCAGTGTTGATAGACAGAAATGGATATGAAGGATTCAGACAGCTGAATCACCGCTATTTTCAACTGAAAGAATGGCATTTACGGGCTATAGATAGGCGCTGAGAATCTTTTGTGATGTGGGGAAAATGCCGTCTTTTATGGATTTTCTCTTTTTCGTGGAAATTAAGCTTTGTAACATATTTCGAAACTTTCTGGCTGTGCAGTTCTTAAAAACGTTTTGCGTGTATTGCAATTAATGCACAAACACAATCAATCTCGAAACTATTATGACGTACTAGCCTATTGACTAGATTCAATAGTGCATTTCAGTATTTTGGGTCATAGTTATCAAACGGCTGGGGAAAGTTACTGCTTACGTCTCAGTAGCAGTTAACAATCATTAATGCGATATATTGAACTAGGTTGCTGCATGGTTGCTTAGACTAACATGAACAGCTCCGCATAGCAAAGAAGCTGAAATTACTCATTTCAACCAGCAGATGGAAATAGTGTTTGTAATACTTGTTACGGCCATCCTACTAGGAAATCTGCCCGTCTACGCCAAACAATGCATGCTATTAGACGCGAATAAACTACGAGTCCCCTGCTAAATCCGAAATTCATCCGGTAAACCGAATTAAACAATGCTGTGTAGCATGTTGGAACGCAGTGATTTTTAGTGCGGTTCGACTGCAATCGAACAATTCGGATTCATTTTTTTCTGAACAATGAGCTCAGCCGCTGTCATTTGTGCTTGAACAGTCAACAAGTTAGCAATATTTTCTACTTGTAATAATGCAGGTTTAACACATACAAGAGTGTTGGTTGTTACTACAGACAATTACTACAGTCAATTATTAGGTAATCTAATAGATTATACTGAGAATGAAATTAGCACAAAATGCTGACGCTTAAATTATGTGATTTCTGTTTAGGTTTTAAAGGTGTTTGAGAGGTAAGGTTCACCACTTGATTTTTCAGATTCCTAAAATGCACATCTGTTTACGTGCCAGTAGCATGCAAAATCCCACTGGGGGGAGAAATCATGTGAAATGTCAGCTGAAACAATCCGCCCGCGTTGGTAGAGACATACCATAATGGATCCAGCAATTAAGACAGTTTTTACATGGATTTCATGCTCATGGGTCTCGTTCATTTCTGCTGTCTTGTTCGACGAGAGCCCGAGCCTGTGAGACACTACCGGCACCGGCAGATCTGCGGTGTTGCGAAATGCACCGGTGCTCGCGTGCGCTGCGCAGTGATGAGTGCAGCGCTGCGCTTAAGCGCGTCAGAGGCGCGGCTAGGAGGTCCAGCCCTGGGACCAGTAGTGAAAATCTATCATACTGCCTGCAGCTTTGCAGCATGCACGAAATGTGCAGGGTCAGAGTCTGGTGGATGCCCGATTTTTGTATTTTCATTAAAAAAGAATTAAGAAGGTTATCTTGTTTTTGATTTGCCTGTCAGTTAGCTGGCCTGAAAGTGTAGTCTATAGTGCAGTGTATTTAACGCTTTTGATTTGCCTCCATAACACACACTAGTGGTTCTGCCTCTGCTTTTGCTGGATGGAAGGACTCATATTTTGTGGTTGATTAAAACCCACCCTGTCTACATTAGGATCTCAACAGCTGATGGGCAGGAATGTCAGTCTCTTTATATTGTGTTTTCTGACGGCCTCTAAGTTCTCAGAAACCAAGAATTTATGGTGGAATTACCTCACACATAAAGACCCATGTTTTCATGAGGAATGATTGATTTGTCTGCCCGTGAGCTCTGAGATCAGGATATAGGCGGCCAATCCCCTGCTGGACAGGGCAGGTTGGAGGGTTTGGGAGGTGGACAGCTTCAGGGTACCAGAGGGACTTATTGCAGAATATTGAAGTGAGGAATGCATTCTTATGTCCAGCTGAGCTGCAACAGGCAACACTGTGATTGGCTGGCCTACATGGACTATAAATGAAGCAGTCATGTGACCTGACTAACAACATCTGTGATTGGTTGGCCTACAGAACCGATAAACAAAGGAGTCACATCAGATCCTGCTCTTCTGAGCTTTGTAGATAAGAAACCTAAGGTGCTCATGGGAGATGGAGTCTCTAGGAGCTTTACTAGGGCACTATCCTCGCTGTGGTTTATTATAAGATTGAGATGATGAGCAGAACTATGTGACATGCCGATGGGTAGATGAAATATGGACTTTATATGGGTACTGGAGTAGGGAAGCATTTAACCAAACCATGGGGAAGGAGACACTCTTCCCCTTTACATTCAAAAGTTTGTTCAGATTTTCTGATCCTTTATGAATCTAAAGATGGTTTTATGTCTAATGTGTTTTAAACAGGAGTCACATATCTTTAACAGCATAGTAAACAGTCTTTATGTGGCAGTTAATGTATTCTCCCAGTTTTCATCGTGGAAGTCTTGGGTAGCGTTAAGAAGTTATGAGACATTGTGTTCTTGGATTATGGCCTTATGGAAGAATCACAAGATCTCCCAGACGTAAATATTCTGAGGGCACAAATGACTGTAAATTTCCCATTTTGACATCCTAATATCTATATACACTAGTGGCCAAAATTGTGGAATCATCTAGCATACTTTAAAAATTACTATACGAATATTGGTAGCAATGTTGATAAACAATCAAAGACTGTTTACAAATAGTATAATTGGGCGACTAAGTGAGAATATCAGTGGCCTGTACTGCGAAGCGGGGTTACTGGCTTATTGGTTACTTGTCGGATTTAAGGTAGTCTGGGCAAAATGTAAGTGAACGAATTTGAACGAATATGAAGTCCATTTAAACTGTGGCCCGACAATCCGACAAGTTACCCCGATAAGTCAGTAACCCCACTCCGTAGTACAGGCCACTGGATTAACTGGAATAAAGTTCTGCAGTCTCTAAAAATTGGAAGTGTTTCCACAATTTTGGCCATTAGTGTAAATTTGAATGACGATAGAAATACCCTTAATTCCTGTTAGGAAAGGGTGTTGGCATTTCTGGAGTGGGAAGGGGAATGGTACACTTTATAGGATAGGATGATGGTTACTTTTTTGGTTATATACAAAAAATGTTCCTTGTCTAAAATAAGTAATTGTGCAAAGTAATGCTGTCTCAGTGTGTGTGTTGGTTTTCCCTTTTTTTTTAGAAAAAGGAATAACACACTAGGTAATAGCAGTTTGTGTAACCAAAGGTTGTATCACAAAGGAGAATAACTTGCCTTCATACAATCCAAGAAATTGTCATTATGATTATCCCAGGCCCTTGAAATAAAAGGGGACCTATTGACGTGCAGGAGCCCGCAAGCGGGCCGTCCCAACAAGCATGCACCAATGACAGACGGCCTCCTAAACAATCCTTTTTATAAAACACACCGAACACGGAATAAAGGGACCTCTTCTCCTACGGGGGGGGGGGGGGTATGTAGTTTTTAACGGGTAGAGAGTGGACGGAAGTTGGCCGCTTTAAAGAAGGGAGGCAAAGATAAAAACAC
>JAODKC010000016.1:7822463-7849604 GCA_026777985.1 Mormyrops attenuatus
ACCGGCACCGGCCCCCGCCCCCCCCAACCCCCACGGGGGCCCGGGGGTAACGGGCGTTTTTGCGGGGGCCACCCCAGCCCTCACCCCCGGTTTGCCCCCCCCCCCCCTCCACTGTAGCGCCAATTTGCCGGAACTCAGGAAATTTCCCTACAGAGACGTCTCGTTTCTTGTGCATTCAGAAAACACCCCCTCCCCCCCCAAAGCTGGGACTCCTGCACTATTTAAGACCCCCTTGAGAGCTTGACAGGTCTCTCTGCCTCTGTGTACCTGCTTTGTATACGATGCCCGGGGCCCCGTGTTCCGAGACATGTGCGTGAGCCTCTCTGCTCTTCAGGACTTCCTCTACCCGCATTTTCCCCCGGTGCGTAAGCCTTTCCCTTGGCTCGGCACTCGCACTTAACTCAAGGTTTTTGTGACGGATGTCTGGGTTCTATTAAGCCCCTCAAGGACCCTCTCGCCCGCTGACGACATGGCCCAGTCGACTCTCGATCAACGAGGGACCGGGAGAACTGAGTCTCTCAGGAAATTATGTGGAAAGAAAGGAAGAGAGATGGCGTTTTTGTTTCACCTTGGAGATGTAATATCAGACGGCGCTGGTGGTAGAGGAGCGCTGATCATGCAGGGCTGCCATATTTTACCCACGATGCAGCTCAGCGGACTGTTGGTGAGTCAGCGCCACGGCAACGGCAGCCTTCTGCTTCTGTTGACTTCCGAAGTGGCTTGCTTAGCGACAGTCTCTTCTCCTATAACACAAAACAGCATTTCAGGCCCTCGTCCCCTTGTTGGGCAGTGAAGTTCTGGGAGGTACCGTCACCTCTGTGGTCCAGAAACACTGTACTTTCTGTTCTCGGGTCGCCACTAGCCGGTGCCTTTGGAAACTCAGGCTAAACCTGGAATGCCAGAATTACAAAGCCAGCTCGCAATGTATGAGAACAGGTTTAAGGTGCCCAAGATCTTGTTTCATAGCCACAGATAGAAAATCTATTTTCTCAGTTCAGCATCCATTAATGCCTTTTTCTTATTATTAACTTTTATTGGGAAATGACACAGGGTGTTTCTCAATACCAAGAACACGAAGATCGTACTTATGTTCTTGCCAAGAATGTTCTTGCTAACTTGCCTCCTAAGAATGAACCTCGAACGCAGTGAATGATGGGATTGTTCTTGTTGGCCACACCGATGTATCCTTGATATTTGGGGCTGGGCAAGAACGACATCCTCCGTACTTCTGTCCTTAGTATTGGAACTGTACAGCAATGGAAGATGACGTCAAATGAGAACCCCTCGGTCTCAGGTTACCTGCCAGCAGGCCGCATTCAAACAGGTAGATGTGGCTCCATTTATGATATTTGTTTTGCTGGCTTTTGGGTTTGGGCCTTGCCAGCTGGAAGGAGCTTCTGGTCTCTTGCTGAAAAGCTCACAGCACTGTCTGAATGGGCCTTTGCAGTCCTGATGCCCTTGGGGGATTTCGTAAGGGGATGCAGGTACGGTCACGGCTCGGTGAAAGGTGCGAAGGGATACACTCTGGCCGCTTTACATCCGACCATGTATCCGTTTAGGCCAGCGTTTCCCAACCCGGTCCTCGTGGACCCCCAGAAAGACACGTTTTTGCTCCCTCCCAGCTCCCTGCCAGACAGTCCACATTGAACTGGAAGGGAACCAAAGTGTGGACTGCCTAGGAGTCTCTGAGGACCGGGTTGAGAAACTGGGTTTAGCCTACTCTGTTTTCAGGGTTTGTGTTTACCTGCTCTTGTAATTTTCTTTCCTCATTTCCTGGAACATTCTGGAAGTCTGGAGAAGCAGCGTGCCCCTGGCATGCTCAGTGCCCCAGCTCTGTGGAGACGGCTCTTATTTGCCCATGCCCCCCCCCCCCCCAGCACTCTCACACATTCACACCAATGAGGCACATGTGACCTCAGGGGAGAGAAGCCGGCCCAGAGCCTTTCACAGGAAGCGGCCTGGTCTCTGATGGGGCTTCAGTGCATGAAGTACATCTGAAAAATGGCCAAACCTGTTGCGTTTTTTGGGGCTGGTCAGACCAAACCGGAGGCATCTATAATCCATGGGGATACAAACACAGTGAAAAGCCAGCTACTGAATGGAGATTTCATTCTAGTTTTACCACTCTCCCTAGAAGTGATTCGAAGGCACATAGCACGATCTCAGATCATAAGCATAATGCAAAACTGTGTTTTGTTTTTTTTTTGTAGATCTAGGGAGCTTGTACAGAGAAGTTTTTATCGGAGGCATTTCGGTACACCACCCCTCCTCCCACGCTCCATGTTTTGTGAATTTTACAGTTTTAAGTGTTAATGGAGCAGAAGCTAAATACACCATTCAGTCGAGGTCCAAGGTCCTGTCTGTTAGAGAATGTTGTTTAGTTTAAAATGTTCTCGTTGGGTAGGGAAACGGACAGGAGTGGTTGATGTTAGCTCACCGCGCTAGTTCTGTCGCACACAAGTATAGCCTTTTTTTCCTATTTTATGCCTGGAAGCTTGCTTTGCTTTTGACAGATATATAAACAGTGAGGGTCTTGTTTTTATTTCCTTATTTCCTCCTTGGTCTTGAACACCTGGAAAAAGAATCTGTGTTTTTTTTTCCCCCATGAGGGTCAAGGTTGAGTTAGCAGTTAGCGTATGGTGCTAATGTAGCATCTCGTGAGGGAGCCCTGGGCGGGGTCACAGGTAGAGACGGAAGCTCGGGCGTGAAGCCCTCGTGCGAAACGCTGAAGGCTTTGATCGCTCATCGGCTCATTGGCTACTGGCATGACGGGCATCTCGCCAGATGTAGAGTGGCCCTCACGACCCGTGACAACACTGGTCAACACTAGGGGGAGCAGCAGAGCCTGTGTTTTTAATCAAGGCTTTAATTACGGTGAGCGTGATGGGCAGCAATGTGCCTTCTTGGGGTAAGAGGGCGTCTTACGCTGCAGGTCTCGTGCCTCCCTCGCATAGAGTCTGTTTACCTTCATTATGATGTGGCTTTGCTTTGCTGTTCCACACCCGGCTCCATGAACGAGAAAGGGCTTCATTGCAAAGTAAGACCTGAAGGTGACGAATGAGCAGTAATGCAGTGTGTTTTTGCGGACCCCGGGTGGGAATAGGGAACAAGAAGCCAGGTCTTCCTGCTGTTCGCCTTGTAGACCACACAGCACTCTACACCCCCCCCGCACGCCACCTAGCTGAATACACCCTAACACACCACTGGGAGGCTGTGTTCGAAGTAATGTAAAATCTGACTCATGCGATGTGCCTGGAAGACTAATGAACATAAGCCCTCCCCCCCCCAGCCATTTCCAGTACACTGGCTGCAACTGGCCGATTAATTTTAGGGATGTTATTTGAAGTGGGCTTTACATCCCAGTGAAAAAAGGGGAGAAAGGGAACAGCTCTCAGAGGCTTTAAAACCCCGCCCTTTACCGAACACTGGGGGTCATTCATGACGGAAATTCACCTCGATTAATTATTATTTTTTTCAAATTCTCAGATGTTTGAGGGAAAATGTTATAATATATACCCCAGATGCTCATTTTTGACTTTAATGCTTGTACGACCTGGTATCTTAATTTTAAGGGAAATGCACCAAAAGCACACGTAAAAGCACACTTAGAAGCACACTTAAAGGGATACTTAAAGGCATACTTAAAGGTATACTTAAAATGGCATTAGTGCTCTTTGAATAATCCTGAGTGTTTTCAAGTCAATTAAGTGCGGTTCGTTCAGTGGATGCTTTATTGCTGGGTTGGCAGTTGCGGCCGCAATCTTCGGCTCCCGCGGTTAGTAGATTGAAGTCGGCGTCACTGCTTAAGATATTGCTGATTAAGGAGCCTCCGTTTTCGCGCCGCATGACTGCTTCCCTCCTGGCCGCTATAAGGCAGCCTTGAGGCATGAACGCATCACAATTGGCAGACAGCTTGCCAATTAACGGAGCGAGTGTAGCTCGAGACGCCGCAGGGATGTTATGGGAGCTGTGAAGTAACTCGGGAAGCTGTGGCGGATCAGGGCAGATGTAATCCTGTTATCTGCGAGCAGACTTGGGCCTCTGGGGGTTGGGGGGGGTGTATTTCTATTGACCTTCTCTTGTAAATGTGGTAACAGACAGTCGTGTTGGTAGCGAAGCCTGCTCCCGAGAAGGGGGGCTGAATTAAGCCTACAGGTGATTGACTGACAGGTTTATTTAAGCCGGGCTGACTGACCTTCCGGCTCCCATTAGAGATTTTGATGAGGATGTTGATGCGTCCTACCTGGAGCAGGGTGACTCATGGCTTCATGAATATGCGTCATCTGGATAATTACACCAAAAAAAGCATTAAAAAAAGTCTCTTCAGGTCTTTGTGGCTTCTCAGAGAATGCAAGCTTTGGATTTGTTTTAGCATTATTTCAGCAGCCCAAAACTATAGCCATGCCTCTACCCCATACACATCGTGAACCTATAATTCTGTGTCCTTTAGATAATGATTTTCAAGTCTAAGAGCTTCTCTGTCACTCTCATTTCTCTGCTATCTCTCTTATTAAAAGGAAACCTTTTGTGGATTTTTTTCCCCAAATGCATTTTTCTCTTCACCTTTTGTATGAAAGTTAAAGTAAAGTATAACTGTGAAAAATATCTGCAAAAGGTTACTGGCAAAACATACTTTTGTTTATTTCTTAAAAAAATACTAATAACAGAAGATTCACTGGGGTTATTGACTGTTGTGGGGCCGTTTATGACATCTGTGCACTCTGGTACGTCAATCGCTGAATCTGTCCCGGTCCTTTGTACGGCCTCAGATTTTTGGGTCCTTTTGGATTTCCTCCGAGCTTTGATCTACATGTCTCAGAAGAATGACCCTCATCACATCCCCCTGCTTCATGCCTCTGTGCTCATTCTTTGCACCACAGGTGCCCCCATCTTGTGCAATTACCCAACATGCAACACGTTAGCCTAAACAAGACAGACTCTCACTTTTCCCACCCATGCGTGCATGTGCCCGATTTGTATTGAGCTCTCTCTCCAGGAGCTCGTCCTGAATTGATGTCTGCTTCAGGAAGCCCCTAGTTGCTGATAAAACTGTTGATGACTTTGTCCATAGTGGCTAGCACAGCATCTATTAAACCATTGCTTAAAATGCAGCAGTCAGTCGGGGTATTTCTGTGTGCATTTCACAGAGAGATCTCTGTCCCGCTGCACTTTAGCGTCTACCCATCTGCCAGCTACCCCAGGCTGAGTGGCAGAAAGACGTCACATCTGTTTTCCTTCAGCTCCCACAATCTGCTCATGGGAGTTTTCCTTGCACAAAAAATATTCTGAGGGCAGAAGGAAAAATGATTGGTTCAGAGAGATATCCAATGAGATTGTAGAAGAGGTGGGTCCAGGCAACTAGAGGAGACATCTGATTGGTTGGTTCCACGTCCTCTAGCTGCTTGGACCCACCTCCCCTATAATCTGATGGGTTATCTCCATGAAACCAATCATTTTTCCTTCTGCCCTCAGAACATTTTTTTGTAAGTAAAACTCCCATGAGCATTCTGTAATGCCCTGGGACCTGATTTTGTTTTTGCTCCCAAAGGATTCTCCCTTATAGGTTTGAGGACGGTCAGACTCCCCATTCTCTCCCGCTCACACAAAATCGGCTCTAAGAGAGCCTGTTCAAACTAGGGATAAATCACCGCGACTGTTCTACAATAAACCTTTCTCGTCCATTTCAAGCCTGTCTGAAGTACGTGGCTATTCAAAGGCCTGCATCGAATCAGCTCTTTTTTTTAAAGGAGCATCAACTAATTGGCTGTACTCTTTCATTATTTTAACGACCAGCAGAACAAACTCAGTACCAGGCCTGACAAACACCAGCAAAACAACTGCATCAGGACTTCTCAGTGCCTTACTAAAAATAAGTTTAGTAACCGTATAGTCAGTATGAATGCGAGCGATATGGCGTATCCCATGAGGCATTTCATAGCTGATGTGTGCGGCTACGTGTTATATTCCATCGGTACAGCCACGTTGACTTACCATGCCCGTGCCAAGTAGCTACAGTAGACCCATGGCAGATTCTTCAGAGCACATGACCTCACACGGCTCACTCCGTTATCTTGGCCGCTGATCACATCTCATTGCCATTTAATATTCCCACATTTGTGAGCTCTCTCATAGGCCTGTATAAACATTTGTAAACCGAGTGCGCAACGAATCCTGATAATATCTGTCTTCTTGGCAAACGGCAGTAATTCACTCGTCCTGTGATCAGCTGACATACTCTGGTTTTGCATGTTTCTGACAGCATGAGCCTTTGGCCCGGTCTGAGGTATTCGCAGCCGCCCCAGGGCTGCCGTCATCCCCGAATGTTGGCCGAGTGGGCTCGATTTACTAGGGTATGTGTGGGTAGCTCTTGCGGGCGACATAATTCATCTATACGCTGACGACACATGCTACAAAAAACTCACAAATGTCCCACCACTGAGAAGCAGAGTGTGGGGTCGTGACCTTTGATACCCATGCCTTCCTAATTGATTAACTTAGAGGTCAGCTATGAAAGGCTGGACTCCGGTGTTTTCCCTGGAGCGATTCACTGGGCATGTCCTTTCAAGGAAACATGGTCTTCCTTCATGGTCTAATTCTCTGCGGCTCTATGTGAACATCTTCCACCCTAAGGTCAGACAGGGGGTGTCCCACACCGATTCCAGGCACAGTCTCTTAGAGTCCCCAAATCGAGCTATTTGCATCACTATATCTTATCTTTCTGACCAGTGAATTGGGACATCCTTCAGCTGAAGTTTATCAGCCTTGGCTCCCTGTCTCTCCTGCATATGAAATTTTAAGGTATTCCGGCTACATCTCCTTCTTTCTTAATACAAATGGAAGGTTTTTGCGTCGGAAGGCCGGTGTAATTATTCTCTACATGTTGTGCAGCGTGGTTAAGCGTGATAAAAGAAGAGTAGACCCATTTATATGGCTTAAGATATCGACAGAATTCAGGCCGGCGGGCGCTAGCTAGCATTTTAAATTCATATCTAGGAGGGCAGTGTGTAGCCTTGAACCAAATATATAAATAAACTCTGCAGAAAACAGAGAATGCAACGTGTTATATGAGAGGCCCTGGAGAAGGATTAATCTTGGCAAAACACAGCCAACCTCTCCTTGATCTCAGAATCCGGTCGTGTTGTGCCCCTTTCCATTTCCATGGTTAATTGCCCTGTACCTTGGCATTTCCCACATTAGCGCAAGCCGGCCACAGGTTTCGTTCTTGCTTTGGCGTTTTGCTGCCTGTAGGTTGAGCTGCCAGCGAGGCCAAAACAAAGACGGAAGGGCAAGGGTTGGATGAGGCCATTGGTCGGCCTGTTACCGGTAGTTCTGTTTTTAATTTTTTTGCAGAGAACACAAAGTGCTGCTCACTCTGAGCAGCTCATGCTCTTGATTCCTTCTCAAGGCCACCATCTAGAAACTACCCCAGTATAACAAAGTACCTGGTGAAAGGAGTCCCAGCCTGATGGGAAATTCTTTTGTGTCTATATGAGGAGCAGTGGTCTGTGTCATATGGGCCCCTCTATCGAGGCCCATAAAGATGAAGGATACTTTTACGGCCTTGACCTTCATGCTATCCAGGGAAATGTTTTAAAGGTATAAAAACCTATATAGAAAATTTCCAAGTTGCTTTCACTGCAGCTTGTCAGAAGGGAAGAGCTGTATTTAAATGGTTCATCCTTTAAAAGGAGCTGATGTGTTTGCCCTGCGCATTTGAAGGTTTGAAGTGGCATTCAAATTTGATTCAAGTTATAGCTGGAATCCAAACAAAATGGTTTGCAGGCTTGCAGAGACTATTTTTCCTAAAAGGCTATTAGGGGCATTGCTGCTGTGTACTGTGGAAGTCACTGAAAACCTGCAGCCACACATGACGTGTAGATTCACTGACCCCCTAGAATGTACGTGCCAAGTTGCATACTCACCGTCAATCTGCAGCCAGCTGAGCGCCCCACGGTAGCACCTCGGTGTGGGCATCCGGAGTGCTACACTGTGTCCGGCTGGCATCCCAGGCTTGAAATGAGATCGCCACACTCTTTAACGTCCAGATCATATCGGAACCAGAACGTGGGTCTACCTATCCCAAAGCACCCATTGCCTCATCCTCTTGTTTTTGGATAAATGGTTTGTGGGCGCTGGCAGGTGTGGGAATCGCCGTCAGTCGGGAGCACCGTCCATATTCACACGCTGCATCAAAGCGCCCTTGTGATTGGATGTATTACTTATAAGTGCAGTCGTTCTTCCAGCAGGAAACGTGGGACGCCAGCCTCTGAAAAACGGCAGCCTCTGGGCCTGCTGAATTTGTCCTCCCGGAGTAAATGCAAAACATTTCTTGGCTCCCTCTGATTTCCATTAACTGCTCCTTTCATGTGGGGAATGAGCTTCACTAATGCCTCCGATTGCGGCTAACCACCGACTCCTTGCGCGAGTCTCCATGACCCGAAAGTACCATGACCAGTCCGTACGGCAGATGGATTGAGTGCAGTCGGCATTGAAAACCGACGTGGATGAGATGGTGCCGTAAAATTCCAATATTTTGAGTCCTTCTGTGTCGGTTAAAGTTTTGGCAAAGGGTGCAGTGATGTAAGAATTTCATCAGGAATGTTACTTTATCTGTGTACATCCTCATTTAAATACTGAAAATGACTAGGAAAGCAGACACAGCTTTGCTTTTGCTGCCAGTTGCAGCGTTTTTAGCGGTAATAAGGACCTTGCGGCAAATATGTTATATTCAGCAGGGGAGCATTTCCGTTCCTTACCATGTCATTTCATTTTAGTGTCCTTTTATAACCTCCTTCCTCTTCAGATGACCCAGGCATCTCAGTTTTGGGCACAATTGGAACCAAGGAAGTTAACATGGTTCGTTAAATGAAAGTGACACCAAGCTAATCCTGCCCAGCATGGGTCAACAAGGGGGCATTTGTTCCGAGGTACCCCCGGCATCTAAGTGCCTGGCGAGGTAGTCAGACAAGTTCTGGCTTGTTGTCCTCTTGTTCCCACCGATGTGTCTTGGTACTAGCTGCAATGTTCCCAGGTTCCTGTGGAAATGGACTGTTAGACTGCTCCCGAGCCTGCGCAGGCCCTGTTCCATCCTGCAGATCTTCAGATGTCAGACTGGTAGACATAAAGTCAGCAAGTAAGCTTGGCTTCTGTGATTTCCTAGGTCTTGTAGTTCTTGATTACCCAAGGTCATGCTCACCTTCCTGTTATTTAGTAGGGAATTAGCAAGGAAATACCACAGTTGACGCAACACCGGTGCGGAACTGGGGCATGACGGGATGGACATTGGGAAAACCGGACACTCATAGACTCGGCAAAGCACCTGGCATGCTGGCTGTTTGGTTTCAAATTTCAGAGGAAATCAGAGTCGTGCCAGCCTTCTAATCTCCACCTGCAGTGCTATCTGTTGCAATTAAACATCTGAGAGATGAGCCGCCCCCAAAGACTACCCGTCCGCTGTAATTAACAGTTGGGATTAAAATCCAGTTTCTTCGCGGTTGGGGGGGGGTGGACTCTGCTGCCTGTCTCCTCCGCTGTATCCTGTGAGAGCGGGGGCCAGATGCTTAATAGGGCTGGCTGGTCTTGGGGCCAGTTCATGCCACCTGGTAGTCAGTGCAATCAGTTCCTCAGGACCTCCGCCAATGTCCCTTTAATTATGCAATGCTATTCTACTCACACACTGTCATAGTACTGACAAGTATGGTGTTCTCTAAGCCTCACCAGCTGACTTGAAAATGGAAGCGCCAGCCTGCCAGTGTTTTTTAAGAAAGTATGGCGTCCTTTTTTAGGTTTCTTCAAACAGTGGATAACCTTACATTTGAAGTGGATAACCTTGAACTGAATGACCTTGACCTCACGACCTCACCATAGACTTTCTGTTTTAACATACCTGGGGAAATTAGCTTCCTGAACCAAATGAGTGTCTTATAGATGTTCTCACACACCACAGGCATTGCTGGATAATGTTATGAGAAGAAGTGCATGCGGAGTGACCTGTGGGGTGCGCATCTGGGTGGGGAAGGGTGGGGAAGGGGGGGGGCATGCCCCAGCTCAAGGTCGATGGTGAGCCAAGGAGCGGGCCTTGATTTTGAGGCCTACGCTGTGACGGCTTCCCCTCTGCTACCAAAAGCAGAACCAGATGACAGCGTGGCTCCCGAGCCCAGTGGCCCCCATTACAGCCTAGATTCTTTGGCGTCGAACATCTGTTTAACTTTCACGTGTTTGCAAGCGATCACTCACCAGCCCCTGTCATACATAATGCCAGTCCTGCTTGGTCACCGGTTTGCTTAGCCGTGCGTGCAGTTTTGCAGAATGCACATGTCAGAATTCCCGTAACTAATGTTTTAACCGGAATTAAATTAGACGAAATGGCACAGAAGTATGTAAAATGCAGTGCAGAGCAGAGAATACTCAGCATGTTGTTTTATATAATGTTAAAGTATATAAAATCTATCAGTTCCATAATACTGTTATTCCTTATAGTACTGACATAGTACAACTTCAAATTTGAATGATATTCAATGAAAAGGCAACGTGATTCAAAAAGTATAAGGAGTGCACATTATATTCCTAGCTACACATTACTGAATAGGGGTGAGCAGAGCAGAGAATACTCATTACAGGCATCTGGATGGGCGCCTCGCCTTGGGTCCTCTGTAATTCCTTAACTGTCTACATCCCCTGAATAGGAAAAAATTGTGGGTCAAATTTTTCCCAGAAAGCCGAGGAAATGATGAAAGGCTTCAGATGTCATCCCCAATTTTTCAGTAATTGTAAAAGCAATGCATTTAACCATCCACTAATCTTTGCCCTTGCATTACTTAGCCAGGTAACTTGGGCCTTACGACCTGTTTAACTTGGACTTTCTCTGCGCCAACACCGAACCATAATTTTCTGGGAGAATCTGCTCAAACAGCACTAAAATGCTCTGTGGTGTTTACATTCATTAAGTAAACCCTGCAATGTAGTTAATATTCTTGTTCCTCGAAGCAGCTTGTAAGTATTGGCAGCCACTCTACGGTCATTTCCATTACAGCAAATACACTCTTCTGCGTTCCTGTTGACGCAGCACAGCGTACAGTGATGGACCGTTTTGCACGCCAGCTCTGACTTTAGCTATTTTGGTGAATACAGTCAACCACCATCACTTATATTTACTTGTTCATTTCCAGAGGTTTGCATTTTATGCCCTGCTGGTGATAGATCAGCTGGAAATTAAAGGGTAGCTATTATGCAGATTGATTTGGATATTCAGCCAGAGAAAAAAAATCCCTTGGCTCATTGTGATTTCCCAGGATGCATCTCTCAGTGGCTAAACACCCAGATGCCTGTGCACTTGAGTTTCGGTAAAAATGCTAATATGAGCCGAATCTGTCCATTTTCACACACTTTGCAGCCTTATGCTACATGATATTTGTTAAAACCCACCAATATATTGACCCTGCATTGCATGTTGCTATTAGCCTATTAGCGAACTCAGGGAGTAAACTTGTAGTACTTGGCGAGTATGAGAGTTTTATGCATATTTAACACACAGTTTAATGCAGGTATGACTTTGCTTTATGCACTGCTTTAGGTGTTGTTGTTGTTGTAGTTGCGCTCTATATTGGAATGTCTGATTTATGTGTGTCTCCGGTGGTAAATTTAGCGGCGTTAACAGTCATGCCAATATAGCATTATTACACCTGAATTGAACTGAGAAGGAGAGTTGCAGGCGCTATTGATTTTTGTGTGAGATCAGCGCTAATGATTTGGACTGTGAGAGAAAGAGAGAGAGAGTGGATAGCTATTTACCCACTATACTGTAGTGGGGCTTATCAAACCATCGGTATGTTGGGACAGTACAGCCACACAAAGTATGGACCACAGCCCTGAAAATGGCATGCAGATTTTTGTCAAAAGCAAACGGTAATCTATACGGTGTGTAGTTTCATTTACCTAACGCTATAGCACATTTATCCTCAATAAATTAAGAGAACAGTTGGTTGTATGACTTCGTCCTTGAGTGTGATTTTGTAGCGGGAGCTTGTCCTATTGGTACACGGAATCAGCTTACTGCCCCGAGGGAAAAGGTCAACCTCCCTTAGCCAGGTAGCACCCTTCCTACAGTCCATGGCTTGGATCTGCTCCCAGGGTGAATGATTCACCACACATAGCACGTTGGCTTAGTTTCAAAGGGTCCCTGTGGCGTTTGTAGTTGCTCTTGCTTTTGTTAGGTTACCGTCACAGCGAATGCATGCATGCGGTCTAAGCCGGGATCAGCGCAGCCAGTTGCTCTTCTTTCATATCCTCGTATCTTTTAAGATTTCCAAGTCGTGCCATGTGACAGTGCATCATGCTGCATTTGGAGAAGTCAGTCTCGAGGTCCAGTAGAGGTATGTGTTGTAATTTTTTAAAATACCCTTTTGTGACGTGTTTCGTGTTTTGAGGTATTTCATTTGAAACGATGAGCAAACCTTTCAGGCGCAGGGCACGACGCGATTGCGGCCTACCGAGAACGGCTACATTTGTGGGGGGCACGAGAGTGGTAAATGGTGATACCTAAATGGGGCACACCCAGCCCCGTGCAAAACTCCAAAAACAAGCCTTCAGGAGCATAAACCGTGCCAGAAGGAGAAGACCAGGCTCATCCCAGTACGATACTTTTGTGGCTTTTTGGAGGCTGTTGGCGTGGTTTTAATACTAGAAGTCCTCAAAGGAATCCCCCCCCCCCCCGACTCCCCACCCAAACTGCCTGCCCCCTCATCAATTAACACCTTTTGTTTTGCCAGAACTCATATCTTCTACTGAAATCTACATTCAAAAGTTCATCTATCAGTGTGTTCTAAGGAATCATAAAATGTGTGGTTTTATATCGGAATTATGTCATTTCAAATACCGTAATTTGAAATACAGTGGAACGCCCCTATCTGCTGATTCGGTAACCTCTGTTTCATTTACCTGACAATATTTCATATAATAAATACTATCAGTACTACCATCCAAACTGTCCTGTCACCAGAGCCTTGTCTTGTTGTGCCAACTCGAAGGTATGGAACACAGCAAAGATGGCCGACTTTGCCCTATCCTCCAGGTTACCCTAAATGAACAGGCCCCGCCACACATCTCAAGAAGCTCTTGTAAAAGTCCAGTAAAAAGTAGAGTTAAACATCCATGTTTCTGCACATTATTACTGATGGTTGTTTGGAAAACTTAATGTTGTCTCTGTTGACAGCATTTACTATCATCATTAGCGTGTCTTACTGATTAGCTGATGCTGTGACCTGGACTCACTTACAGCTGTAGCTGTTTACACAGCAGTATGTTTTACTGGAGTGGTTCAGGTTAAGGATCTTGTTCAAGGGCAGAAACAGGAGGGACTTTGGGATTTGGGATTGATCCCCAACCTTCAGGCTGTGAAACCCCTAGCAGTTACAGTCACCCAATGTTGGTACAAGTCTGGCTGTCAGTGCGGTTAAGAAATAAAACCAGTTTATGCGCTAACCTATACAAACCTTGACATTAAGTTGGTGTGCCCTCCCCTGGCTCATTTTGTTACAGCTTGAGAGCACTCTGCTGCTGCAGCTGGACATGAGAGGGTCCTGTAGTCTGTCTTTGCTATGGAAAATGTAATTTTGAAAAGTTTGTGGCTCAGTCGGTGTTTACAGTGTGGGAGAAGCTGGCAGCTGTCTTGGAGCAGACAAAGGAAGCGCTTCGTCGTCGGTCGCTGCTTTGTAATCCATATGTCTCTTGCACACGTGCTTCGAACCCCACTCCGCCACGCACGACGCACATAAAGTGTCAGCTGCCTCGGGGATCAGGTTCGCCCGGGGCTAGCTGCAGGGTCACGGGGATGTGTAGTTGCCCCCCCGTCTGATGGCTTTACCTCGACATCATTCTTCTGTTTGTGGGTTCTGTCCAGTTCCACTTTACCTTCCCTGGAAGTCGACGGGGGATTAGAGGGGCCGACCTCTGGTCCGTTGAGTCAGACAGAGGTACCGCCTGATCCTTTGGCCTTGCTGAATTCCTTCCTTGATGGAGTGGGAGAGCTTAACCCTGTCAGTCTGCAGTTAATGAGGCCCCTAGAATTTGGACTGGTGTCTGTCTGGAGAAGGGTCGTGTACAAATGCCATTCATAGGTGACCTTTCTCATCACTCCGAGAGCAGAGCCATGAAGCAGTTACATATCATACTGCTCCCAGAATGCACCTCAGGCCTCTAAGGTGTTTGCACGGTCATTACAGCCAAACAAGTTTCTGAATCTTTCATTCATTCATTCATTCATATTATTAAGCAACAGAGCAAGAAATTCAAACAGGTCTGAAAGTCAACATTTCGAGGCACGATGTTGTGTTTCGTCCGGAGGATTCTTAATCGCCAGTCGTATCAGTGGTAAGACGTTGAAGGTCAGCTTGCTGGTCTGCAAGCTGGGTCAAACATGCACACCTGCTGCAGGAATCTATGGAGCATGGCTTCGTTGACATGGGCACACCCCCTGCCTGCTGTCCTCACAAACTCAGCCATCTTATCGGTATTTGTGCCTCTCACTTACTCAGATATCGGGCGGCTCCTTTCCCATCCTTCACATCTGATCCAAGTACATCGTACTCAAATCCTTAATTTTACCTTTACTTGAAGGCAAGTGCCACGCTCTAAGCTGAGACAAACTCTCCCCCTAATGCGGCAGAGAGCCGTGTAAAAACAGGCGTGCACCTGTTTGCCTGCCGGCCGCCCACAACCTACATGACAACTGGTCTGGGATCATAAGCCTGCGGCTGAGAGGAGATTAAAAGAAATCTGTCAGTGAATCCCGATACCCTGTTTTGCCTCTCAAATTGCCGCTACCCAGTTTGGTATCCTCATCCTCTGGGGAGACTGCTTTAAATCCTGTGTGGTTTCCAGAAAGTTAGCATGGATTATCGTTTAAAAAAAATGAACCATTCCTTTGAAGATTCCAGTGTTTGAAGGATTTGTAGTGGAACATCAGTGGTGGATCTTTCAACACCTAATGAAGTGAATATAGGAAATGCTGAAGTACTTAAAGGTTGAAATGCTTTGTTAAATACAAGGTTAGCAAAGTTGTCCAAATCATCTGTTTGAATTATTTGTGTTTGCATTTTGCAATGTTTACTGTAAGGAAAACACCTGTTTCAAAGAGATGGCTGGAAGAATATTTTGGCTTAAATGAAATGGAAAGCAGATTAACAGATTTCCAAAGTGGCTTGTGGCTCCAAGGGATGAAGGCTTGAGTCTGGAAGAGCTTGGTCACATGGTGGCCACATGGTATGTGACCGACAACACACAGGCAGCTGTCATCACTTCTCTTATTTTTTCAAGCAGAATTGAATTTGTCTCGTACCCTTGCATTTCTCTGTACCATCATTGGTTTGCAATGCTCTTTGGCCAACCTATGTAGTGAGAACTGACGAATCGTGAGCCCTGGGCAGGTTTACTGATTTCCAGCAATCACGCTAACTCGACCTCATACAAACTCTATCGTAGTTAATGCATCGGAGCTGATTGTGATTAAGGCGGCAGACTTTAGACATTCTCTAAAAGAGAACCAGCTGAGTCAAAGCGGGGAGGAGGGTCGTAGGAGACTGTGGTTGACGCTGGAATTCACTGTCGCCCCGAGTTAGTGGGCACATTCGCCTTCTTTCAGTGATTTTTGTGTGTTTCAGTGTGCTGTGTAGTAGTTTCAGTTTACCATTCCATTTATTTCCTTTTTGTGTTTTACTGAAGACCCTGCCCCTAATTGGCCCTCTCTGCAATAAAAGTCCTTTAAAGTTTTGGATCCGTCCTGTCTTGCATTTCCATTCCTCCTCTGTGGCAGACCACCATCTCCACAACTTGCTGCAGTGCCCTGCGGGAATGTCACAACACACAGGGCAACAGTGGGACAAGCGCAGCTGCCACTGCCATCGGCATCAGGAAGCAATCTGTACGAGCCCTTCGTTGTTCTGAGGGCAGTCAATTCATATTTCAATGCTGCGAATACACGTCGATGTAATTTTCCGGCGATGGAATATTTAAGGGGGTTAGAAGCAGGACGTGAACGTCAGTACGTACCCAGGGCCTGATGAAGATGTCTCTGTCGATATGCAATAGCTAAAGGCTTTGAAACTCATTAAGGTACTGATATACTACCCATCCATCTTTTGGATGCCTCTTCTTGACAGGGCCTCTTGGAGCTTATCCCAGCTAGCGGCCCTCACAGGGAGCAAACACACACCTCATGCACTCCAGGCACACCAGCCTACCTATCGGATCTTGTGCTGAAATCCATGCAACACGAGCAGAATACAAACTCCACACTCATGCACCTATAGGTAAGGTTCAGATCACCAACCCTGGAGGTGTGAGGCAACAGCGCTACCCACTGATACAGCAAGACACCCTCTGAAATGATTGTTGAAATCTAGACATTTTAGGCATTTATGTCACGTGACGTTTAAGCGTTATCATGATGCTAAAGTGGGCAAAGCTTCCTCGCAGGTCATCACAGGTTATACGGGATCTCAGCTGAGGTCAGAAAGATGCTATTAGTCAACTTTCCTTGTAAACATGCAATATGCGGACCCTTAGACACCAACCATGTTGTATTTGGACCAGGGAATGGAACGAACCAGGCCTTGCGCCGAGAAAGACCTCACTGTCCTAATGGCCTCCCGACACTGAGAACACTGCCTTGCACTGTACCCCTCTGCCAAAATCCTAACCCTAATCCTATGCAGCCGGAGTCATGTGCAAGAATGCCTCCTATGTACCTGAGGTCTCCCATGAATGAAGCAGCGCAAATTATCTGGCATGTTTGAGAGTTCACCTCTCACAGTGACCCGTTCTTGGTTTAAATGCCAGAGACACGATTTTAAATAATTATTCTTTCAAGACAAACCTATTCTTCTCAACAAGCAATACATCCAGGGCACCCTTTATTTTTATGACCTGATGCGAATCAATCCCACAGGGTTGTTTGTGAATTTCAGTATCTGTCTGCATTTAGCTTTTCATCTTGAGGGTCTTGAGAAGACCCTTTAACAAAATATAATAAGAACTGTTAGTCAATCCAAAACAGACAAGTGGCCAGAGCAGCTACTAAGATTAAAGCTGATCTCCAGATGCACTGTGGATATAAGTCAGTGCTTTGGGTGACAGGGTTTAATTTCAGTCAATTGCAAATGTTAACCTAGAAGATGAAGGTTTTGAAACCTATGCTGTATAGCGTTACCATTCTCTGTCAATCACCCACTTTGGACCAATGGGAAGTGGGCGCAGGCGGGTCAATTGATGCTGTGCTACCAATGAGGTAGGGTTTACACAGTTTCCTTTCTTCCCTCATGGGTGTGGTTGGTGCCCCATTGTCATACAGGGTGGGAGAGAGCCCTCCAAAAGGCTTGCTAGGGCTTCAGCAGAGTGCTGAGCTGCACATACTACCCCAGGGCAGGACCGGGTCACAACTTGGCATTGTTCAAAGCAGGGGTGCCAGGTTTCACCAGCTGCCCAGTCACACTCGTTGACCCATGCCCACCCCAGGGCTTTGGATGTGAGCTTCATGCTTGTGATGGTCCGTCATGATCTACAAGTAGGTTAGCTGGCTTCATTTTTATTTTATTTTTTAAATCTCTAACCTACTTAAGTTATTGTCTGCCTGAGATCAGGTGTGGTTCATCAGAGACCAGGTAGGAAAGAAAACCTGGAGACCGGCACTCCAGGATCATGGTTGTCTACCCTCGTGTTAAACCCATGTGCACATAGGATATTTGTGTTCTTTTCTATCAGGAAGTTGGAGCGACATGTAGGTGGGGGAGATCAAAACGCAAACATACACGGATCAATGTTATTTACTTTTTTTTCAGAGCATAAGAGAAAATCTGGCATCCTGTCAGGCTGAGACAACATGACATAAAGAGGAGGATGGTGTGCCTCAATAGATTTCCAATTTCTTAGGTTTTGCACACCCTATGTGGCAGACAGTAACTGCTGCCCCCAGATTTGGGCATCCAGGAATTATGGGATGTTCTCCAGTAACCTTAGGAATGATTCAGTCTTGATTAGCAGAGATAATAGAATGTTATGCACACCAAGCATGAACATAATGAGGATTTAGGATTTTGGTGGGAAAAGCATCCTCGAAGGGAATTGAGTATTACATCTGAAGGCTCATTACACCTAATATAAACTCTTTTGTCTTATAATATCTTGTGATCCTTGCTTAAAATGATTGTGCCTTGCACTCCTGCTTTAGTATTCTGTGCTATCCTGGATAGGCACCTATCTCACAAACATAAACATAAAATATTACAATAGTGAAAATTCTATTCCATTCTATTCTATAAACAAGTATTACAATACTGAAAACCAGCTGAGTTGTGCTTATTTCTACACCTAGTTCAGTTCATGGCAGTGAACTTTTCAAGCACATTAAATGCAGCTGTTTCTATTCAAGTGTGTGATGTTTTACCCATTATTGCCAGTTCAAACATTTTTTTTGTATCAAATGTCAACTTACCAAAAGCCAACTAGCACAGGCTAGACTTCATACCATAATACCGTCCAGGTATTATATCGCGCTATATGGTATTTTGGTGGTATTTTCAGAAGTAGTGCTCTTCCAGCCTCTTCATATCATCCCGATAAAAGTCACTGAGCTGGGGAGGAACCCCCATGATAAAACTTGGCGAGAGTAGGGACCACCTTACCAGTTTTCTTACAAACAACAAAAATATGCCTGAATTTCAAAATTCGCAGGTATACCCAAAATACCGTGGCATTCCATATTACCATAATACTGCCTAGCACAGACATAATAGAGTCTACAGACAGACTTTACAGACATAATAGGGTCTACAGACAGACTTTACAGACATAATAAAGTCTACAGACAGACTTTACAGATATAATAGAATGTACAGACAGACTTTACAGACATAATGGAGTCTACAGACAGGGCTGCATGATTTATACTTGTCAAATGGATGTATGGGTTACGTGTCTGAACCCAGTCACCGGCAGTAGCTAAACTCCTGCTGACTGCACCAGTTTCAAATTTGTCTCTTCCTGACATTTTCGTCTCATCTTTATTTGTTGATAAAAGTGCCAGTACGGTTCGTCATAGTTGTTGTCGTCATATATTAATCTTATTTTATTATTGTCTTGAATAATAAAATGAAAAATCTTCATGGACGCATAACTGTTGTCACAGTTTACGTCAACAAAATTTACACTTCAGCATTCAGCCAATTGTGTTGAAATGCTACAGTGATATATACTAGTTACCTAAAGACAGGATTGAAAGCGTAAGTGCTCAGCAGTCTTTGAGCAGCACTTTGCTATTTCAGGATCAGCCCTGTTATTGGTGCTCTTAAAACAGTTTGTATGTTCAATTGCTCTTCATTCAGCTGCTTTACAAGCCAGTAACAATGTTGAATTACTTCCTTGTATACTCAGCTCTCTCCCTCTTTTATCTCTCCTCCTTTTCTTTCTCTTTCCTCTCCCTTGGCCACTTCAGATTTTTAATTGACAACGCTTTAAGAGTTCATTAGCCCCCGTCTCATTAATTTTCTGAATGTCAGACAAAAGCCTTGTGTTGGCCCTCTGTTGTGCATTGCAGAGATTGTGTGTTTGGTATCATAGCAACTGTGCGGAAAGCCCTACTGCGAGACTGCTTTGAAACAGGCTTGCATCTGATGAAAGGACAATATTGTCAGCCTGCAAAGATCTCTTTGTGTCTGCGTGTGTTTGATGGGTGTGTGTCATCTTCAGGGGACCGCGAGCTGTTGACTCACTCGAGGGGCTTCTTTGTGAGGGGTCGGCACATGCACAGAGGAAGTCATTCAGATGTCATCCATATTCACGCACACTGGCTGCAGTACACCCTGACTCCCCCACCAGCACACACACACGCGCACACACACACACACACACACACACAAATACACATCTTCTCAAGTAACAGAGCTGATTCTGCTCTAAACGCGGGTCTGTCCTACACAAAATCTTCCACACAGAACCTCTATCCCCCCCCCCTTATTAACATGGGCCTGGTACGACTGAGTCGCTGTTTGGCTTCCTAACTTCCTAAAGCAGTGTTTCCCAAACCGGTCCTTGGGGACCCACAGACAGTCCATGGGTCCCTGGGAGCTGGGAGGGAGCAAAAACGTGAACTGGCTATGGGTCTCCGAGGACTGGATTGGGAAACACTGGTCTAAAAAATTGGCAAATACTGTGTGAAATTCCATATGTTGGCCACAAGCATGTGCCGGGGCTTGACGGATCTCCGCTGTGGCTGGGTTTCATGTCTTCTCCTTGATCTGCTGCACAACCGCCCAGTGGTATCAGGTGCATGGATGGGGGTGGGAATCTCAAACTTGCCACTTAGATCTGTTTGCTTCTGGGATGCCTGGCACTGTGGCTGCAGTCAGGAAGCTGGCTGCCCGTTCACTATGAGAGTAAACAGGATATTACTGTTGACCACATTGGCATCAAATGTCCAGAAGGTGCAGCAGTTGTTTTCTTTAAAAGGAAGGCTTGCATTGCATTTTATTTTAATAAAAGGATGCCGGGTGGGTCATTAGAGGTGGACATGGATCAGAATAATTATACTAAATATAACACTGTTGTCTGTACTGTATGTTGGTTCTGCTACGACCAAAGTCGCGAACCGCAGCGACTCACCGTAGAGCGAAACAAAGCTCTTAGGCACCAGATTTGAGTTTAACAAGGGAAAACAGTGGCCTGCAAGTTTGCTCTGAGTAAGAGATTTGTGTTCATCATCATGGTCTGATCTTGACAGACACTCAAGCAGGCTGCCATAGATTTCTCTTTTCATTTCCTAGAAAATTACATGTGTATGAGTGACGTTGAGGAGTAATTATAGCCAACCCGAGAGCAGTGTGATGAAGATGTAGAGGGACAGTCTAATCATAAATTAAAGGAGAGATGGTTGCAGACTCACCAGGTCTATTGTTTTGATGGCAAAAAGAGCCATTCCTTTACTTGAGATCCAGGAATGAAAATGAAACTGTCAAACTATAGCTCCTTAATTCAGTTCAGATTGTTTCTTACAGATGCACCTATGGGATATCAGACATTATCAGGAAAAATAAAAAGCCTTTTTCCTGCCTCTGCGTCCCGCATGCCACCTCCGACACCTCTGCAAATGTCTCCTTTGAAACCTGAAGATGATGAGAGTGTGCTCTTCCACAGATCCATGCTGTCCACCGCTGTCTTGGGTTTCATGCATCTGAGCTGTCATTGCTGATCTTTCAGGCCAGCGTTGGCATCTTTTGAAGTCCCATCCCCTCTATCACATCATTCCCCTTAACCACTCCTGCAGCCGTCTCGTGCTGACACATACCATGACCTACAAGAGCCCAGGAACCTGTCCCAGAATGTTTGCTTCCACCTGTGGGAGCAGCTGCAGATGCCACCAGGCGCCTGCCACCCCTACGTCTCCTCGGGACTTTGTAACTGCTTGCTTTTCAGTGCCTGGAAGGTCACATGTCCAGTCATGGATGAGAGAGGTCCCTGGCGCTTGTTGAACACACTTTTTTTGAGGGTTTCTTCATATATCTACTGGCATCTGTTGGCGTTCCTGACTGAGTGGTCACACATGCTCTATACCTCCTCAGGCTATGAGTCTGGGATCCTAATCCACCTGTTGCTCAAAGCTGTGTTGAGTTGGCAGGACAGTCTTCCACCACCTCATTATATAAGGTTTTAAAATAACTCCCGCACATTGCAGGCTGGTTTACTCAAGGACAAAAGGCCCTTGACCCAGGGTGATGCAGCCAACTGCATTCACATAAACCCAAAATGCTCCAGCAGCAAGGACCACTGGAATGTTGACTTGCGTTATTCATTTCTGCGTCAAACTCCATTTTACCCATTGTAGCCCGAGTAGCTTAGAAGGTTACTGCATCCATACAGCATATATGCGCTTATTGCGTTTGTACACCTAGGTGCTGACATTAAAAGAGAAAAAAATTGCACATAGTATAGCCGAAATACATGACTTTCCAAGCTGGCCATAATCAAACATGTTCATGACTCAAGCGTGAACAAAAAAGGGATGAAGATACCTGTGGGACCCCCCCTTTAAATAACATTTGGGGGGGGGCATTCTGATGACTACATCACTTCCTCAGCGGTGTAATCATGGTTTTTTACTACAGAGTCGTTTAGTGGCAGGGAGTGATCCGTGCCTGAAGTCAGCCTGCATATATTATTTCTTGATGGCTCGGTCGATGCTGCTGGGAGGCAATAGTGATCTTTGAAATGGTGCGCTTGTTTTTGGCCACGGGTTGTGATGTGCTTATCCCCGAGGGGTGCACTTACTCCCTGGCTGCCTTGGTCCACAGCTTGACCCCTCTGAATATGGAGAAAGCAGACTGTAATGGCTCATCGCAGGGCTGGCGGCGTTCTCCATCTGAGAACTGCAGTTGGTGCTGAATATCTTTCCCTCGTTAACATCTCAGCTGCAAGAATGTGAGTCCGCATATAAAAACATCAATATCATTCAGCAAGTCCCTCTGTTTTTGGAGTATTTACTTGATTCCTTAGCATTTGTCCTTGGGAATAGACGTGGAAATCTGAGCAAATCACTTATTGAGGCCAGAGTTATGAGGGTTAGCTCGATGTAGCCTGCATTTTATGTTTACTGATCTCCTTAATCTCGGACAAGAACATCACAAACTGAATTTATACGCATCAAGCTTTTAGTCAGACCTTCTCATCATTCTGTTGTTACTTCCTGGTAGATCTGTAACCATCTTTGCTGTGGAGTTAGAGTTTGGTTTGTTGTGGCGTTTCCTTAGGCGGAAATACTGCCATGCAGTGCTGACGGGAAATTTCACGTGCACTGAGCCGCCACTTTGGTAGGGGCTGTATCTGAGGGAAAACATATCTGGCCTTTTGGAGTTTCACGCAAGTGTTTTTGTGTTTTGGAGGGCGGGGTACTGCAAGTTTCTGGTCCTATGGAAAACTGAAAACTATAAATTACGTAGTGAAAATTCAAGCGGGGAGGGAGAATCTGATTCGCATCACTGCAACAAAGACATACAGAGGTGGGACAGTCACTGGTATGACATGAATCTGAAGGAGGCAAATAGTTTTTGACTATTTCTGCTGTCTCATGCCTTGATTACAGCCCAGTGAGTGTTTCTGTTTTGTTACAGCCTCAATGCCTGTTAACCGTGAGCAAGAGGTAATTATGGCCGCTAGCTGGATACATTTTGAGGTCATGTTCTTGCCTTCCCCATTTGCTGTCATTTTCAAGCCAGCTGTATTCTTTTCTGAACAGAGATTTCAACCTTGGAAATGCTAAGTAGAGAAATAAATACATCAGAATGAAAAATTCATTCCTTCCACTAGGCACTTTCATTCATTTTAGTGTACATAGAAAAACAGAATATTTTATTGCAGTGACCTGCCCTGCCTTTTTTAATCAACCTAATTTATTTTATAGGTCTAATTTGTTTGTAGAGGAAGACGTTTTATGCCATATGAGACGATAAAAAGTAAGGGAATGTTAAGGGAAAACAAGTTGTGCTCTAATTTTTTTTCATCCAAGGCAAACCATATTTCTGTGTTTTTAACGGCCGTTCCCAAATGCAATGCTGCACCCTGCATTTATAGTGCAGCTAATGAAACGATGCATATTTCACTACAAGGGGGCAGCTTTACTTCCTGTGTTCCAGAGCGGGGTGTTGGAGAATTATTGCCCGTCTGTTTGCCCTCTGCTGTTGTGCTGATTGAGGGTGTTTAAGGTACTGACTGCCTCGAAAATAGGAAATCTTCTACCACCCTTGCAAAATGCACCAAATCCGGAGCTGTGTTCTGGAATTTTCTCTCTGCAATCATTTAGCCTTTAGAAATGCTCCTTCCTTATGTGAAGAAAGGGGAGGAAGAGATGAGGCAATTGTTCGAACATGGGCCACTGTGCAATTACCGGTTTATCTCAGCGAGTCTTTGTCACCTTGTCCGCCAGATTGTAGTTGTACACTGCGATTATGAGCACAGAGTTTCATAAAGCTTTACGGCTTGGCCTCCCTTTGGGGTTGCACTAATGACCTGACATGGGAGGGGCAAGTCGGGCCCTGGGAATGGATTATCAGTGAGGTGATGATCAGTTTAGAGGCGCTATGAAGGTGACAAGATCAAAAATTAAAGGTGAGCTTTCACCAAGTTTGCGGGCCCAGATCACACCTTCAAATAAACATCGATGGCCATAGAAACCAGGGAAATCCACGTCACTCTTTTACAAGTTCCCGAGACGCTACATTGACCAGAAACCGTGTACCTCAATCCCTGGGAATCTAAAATTAGTTTTGAGGCAGGCCGAAATGAGTCAGTCACATGGAAAGCATCATTGAACATCTGAATGACCTGTTTTGTGTGGAGTAATGTAAACGAAAGTGTGAGGCATGAACACAAACTGTTATTACACACCATTGCCCTTTTGTTTTCATGATGGAAATAAAACTTGCAATCTCCAGTCTCGATGTGCTGAGCAGATCCGCGGCTGATGGATTTAGGTAATTCTGGTTGTATGGTAAGAGCCGTGTTGCCCGCCTTTATCTGCCGTCCACAGGAAATGCTCAACAGGGAGGAACAGAGTGGAAAGCACTTCGAAGCAGGGAAACTTTTTTGCCTTGAAATTCAGGCGTGTTCCTTCTGAGGGGTTTCATGTTGTCGCTATTCATGCACAAAACTGCACATGCTATCGGCAGTACGAAACACTACGAGACACTCAGCACTGTCTCTCCCTCTGTATTGAGAGTGACACATCACAACACTGAATTGTGGCATTTAGATCACAATTTACTGCGTTCCATGTTAGGAGTGTTGTAAAAGGTCCCCTTTTGAACCAATCATCTCTCTCCCAGGGTTTTTTTTTTTTTTGCTTACAGGCAGGACCGCAGGATTGGACGTTCACCACAGTAAACATCTGGTTGCCTTTCCTGCTTTAAGTCACCAAATTGGAAACGGAATTCCCAATGCATTCTGGGAAAACCAACATTTTTTTTTTAGCATCATGTGCTGCGATTGAATTTTTATGCCTGCAGTCAATTTGAGGAACAATTTATCTGCATGGTCTTTCGAGTGTTCGAAGCACTTAAATCTGATTCCCAAAGACGAGCGAGCTATGTTGAAATTTAAGACAAAGCAACCGCGTTCCACCGTGCTTGTACTCTAGCCTGGGGGGGTGTGGGGGGGGTCTTAAGACTAGTAGCTATCCAGCAGGAGGCAAAGATGAGCCGCCATCCAATGCCAACTTTCAACAAGATAGATTTCAGAGCCATATTTAGAGATGATTTGCAGGGTGAGAATTAAAGGGGTGTTTGTGATCAGAATAATCAGAATAATCGGCATGTCTGTTGCGTCCTTGAGTAAAACCCTTAACCCCCCGAAATGCTCCAGGGGTGCGTGATAAGTAGCTCCCCCTGTGTTTGCACCCCAAGCTTCACTCTCAGTTGTGTGCATATGTCTCAAAGGAGACCAATATGGGATATGTGCAAAAAAAGCATTTCAGTGTACTTGTGCAAGTGGCACATTTCACTTATCATAAAATAGCTTTGTTCACCAATGTCCCTCCTTTCATTTTGCATGCTTGCTGTTCTTTTTACCCACGCTGCTGTTTAGTGACAGCAAGGTGCGCATGCTTCAGACTGGCGCTGACTCTGACTCTGAATCGCTGACTCCGGCTGCACGGAGAGCAGCAGCACGTTAATCCGAGGAGCAGTCTGTCTTTTTCCTTGTTATATGAAAAATAATGGATTAAATTTGCACACAAACAGATACCTCTGCAGACTGAAATGCATAAAAGCTGGGCAGAGTGAAGAGATACGATCCTAGCATTTGCCACACTTCTTTTTGAGCCCCGAATTAAATTGCTGCTAAGCCTATTCGCGACGGTGCAGCCAGTGAGCTGAATGTGCGAGGGCTGAAATGCGAAGCGCTGAGGGGCTGCATTCCCCCTCTTTCATTTAGGCTATGAATGCACATCATTTAAATCGGACATGAATATATGTACATAAATACCATATTACAACATACAGCAAGGCCATCCTCAATCCTGTATAAAATCATTGAGAGTGATGCATAATGCATCGTTATTCGAAAGGATCGTTGCGGACGTATAGAGTGACACAAATTCCACGAAGAAAGAAAGTTTCTCCTGTTACCGCAGGAACAGAAAAGCCAGCATGGCCTTTAAAGGGGACGAGTCAGGCCTACTAGCATTTTGGGACGAGCGCCCTAAGGGTAACAAGACACAATTGTGCTCCGTGGAATGGAGGCGGCAGGCTGCACCGCACCACGACAGCGTAACGCATAACCCAGTCGTGCCATCGCAGAATCCGGCCCGCCGGTGCCAGCGGAGGCCACTCATCAGGAGGCGTGTGGGAAGGTCATTAGTGTCGGCCAAGAATTCCGTCGGAAAGCAGAGCTCGTCTCTCTCGCAGTCGCCAGTATCAAATCGCTTCCTCTCGGCTAAGCCCCCCCCCCCCCATCCCAAGGTCCGGTTCCGTATTACGAATATAGATCGCAAGTAATGAATGAGATTGTTGCCGACATGTCGCAATTGCGCTGCTTCCATGCTCAGTTCAGTTGCCAACTCTTGGTCTCTTGGTCACATGAACCAAAGTATGTACCAGCGACACTGAGACTCATGAAAAATTCAGGCTTCAAGCTGATTGTTTTATGACTCTCTGCGCCACCTTGTGGATAAAACTGAGTGATAATCAATGGCGAAGGAGCCACTGGTACAGCACAGCAAAGGCAAGTTGGGATCTTGAGAATGTGAGCACGGAGGTATATCACTGACACCACTGGAAGAGTTGCCCATCGTCTCTCTGGAAAACAGAGTGTAGCTTGAATATACCACTCGGCCTACTTCTCCCTGTGTACCAGCCTAATTCCCAAACCGTTGGTAACCACTGAAGTGCAGCATCCGGTTTTGTCTCCGGCCTTCATACATTCACTCCACTGTGATGCTCGTTGGCCATTTTGCTTGGGAACCCAATGCTTCTCTATCCCAACCTGTGGTTTTCATTCCCATCCGTCATGGGGGGGGGGGGGGGGGGGGCGTTTTCCAAGTACCGGGATTAAAAAACTGTGGTGTGGGCCAAAAACCCCGTGGACAAAAAAGTTAATTGACCACAAAAA
>JAODKC010000016.1:7849704-7885049 GCA_026777985.1 Mormyrops attenuatus
CCCCCCCCCCCCCCCCCCCCCCCCCCCCCCCCCCCCCCCCCCCCCCCCCCCCCCCCCCCCCCCCCCCCGGGCCAAGTCCCTGGATGAATACTCTGTGGTGTGGCAGAAAACCGCGGTGGACAAAAGCTTTCTTTGCCCAACAGTCTCCGCCCACATATCCAAACAGCTCAGAGGCATCTTAGAACGAAAGCGAGAAGAAAGCAGGAGAAATATCCTACCATCGCAACCACACACCCCCCCATGTAAGCAAACTTTCAACTGTCTGGTTGTGTTATCCAGTCAGGAGAATTTTGGATCTGGATGTAAAGGGACCGCCTGGATTTCTCTCGCAATAGTCCCCCTGGACACATCCTTGTCGAAGGTTCATTTTGGCACTTGCCAAAAGTGACTACCAGTGACAGATGTAAATCAGCCTCTGAGGAACAAGTGTGACAAGTCTGGTTAACATGACAGAGGCTGTGGACCAGCCAAGGAGTGCCCAGATACTGACTGATGACACCCCCCCCAGGAATGGGCAGCATCAAAGCCAGGGATAGCCGGAAGTGGTATCATGCCTAGACCAGGAGACTGCTAGTCCCTGAAATGAGCAGATGGGCCTGCTGATGGAGATATAGGAGGTTTGGATCTGCCCAACCTATTCAGATACATCAATTGCGGCGGCCCGTCCTTGATGACGCTTACTGGGACATTCCCAGATACTCCCACAGCCCCCTGCGACATAACTCTCCTGCCTGTGTGGCCACGATGGACAATGGGGCCTCTTACATGGGGCCCTGAATTCTGACCTCGACATCTGTAAGAGTAAGACTTCCATTCTGCTTTTTCTTTTTTTACAAGCACTGTGCCTGTAACCATCCATGAAGTGTCTTGTTGTGCGGGGTTATCTGTGG
This sequence comes from Mormyrops attenuatus, assembly GCA_026777985.1. Lineage (NCBI taxonomy): Eukaryota > Metazoa > Chordata > Actinopteri > Osteoglossiformes > Mormyridae > Mormyrops > Mormyrops attenuatus. The sequence goes on from JAODKC010000016.1 coordinate 7,850,595, forward strand.
ACACTGTCGTGCCCCTGCCTTCTTCTCATCCATGTCATTTATTTCTGCTCCTCTTCAAATGTACAGCAACTGTAATGACGGCCCGGCTCCTGTAATGACTATAAGTGAAATTAATCAAAGTCTCATACTGTCGTCCTGCAGTTAACATTTATCGAGATATATACAGCTCTGGAAAAATTCTCAATTTATGGGTATGTGCCTGTGTAAAATATACACAATTTTTTTGCAAACTCCAGTCTGGCTCTTCCCTGCTTCTCATTAATGAAGGGCTTCTTCCTTGCTTTATGGGTCTTCACTCCTGCTTCTAGCAGCCTGTTATGAACTGTGCTAGCAGTGTGCTTCACGTCGCTTAATGGTTCCCATTCTTTTTTGAAGGTCACTTGAGGTCATCCTCTGATTTATGAGGGCACTGCCGGATAAATTGACGGTGATCTCTGGCATTAGTTAGAAAGTCGCTCCTGCCCTCTACCTGGCTATTTTTGGTTATTCCCAGTGTCTCCTGCTTCACCTTGTTCTTGTGTACTGCTGTATTAGATCTTTTGAGCCTGGAAGAAGCCTGCCTCGCAGTGTAGCCTTCTGCCAGCAGAACCAGGATTAAACCAGGATTTAAAAATGCAGATTTTTTTAAAATATAGAGTGGTCTCTTAATTGTTTTCAGAGCTGATTATTATGGGTCTTACCCTGAGCTTGGTGATGCAGTGACTAGAACAGTTGCATCACAACTCTGTAGACCACAGTTTGCGTTTCTGCCCCGTGTCTACGTTTGAGGAGTTTGCATGTTTTCCCCATATAGTCAAGGGCTTTCTTTTTCTCCAGTTTCCCCCCACAGTCCAAAAACACGCTAAGGTAAATTGCAGTTGCCAAGTTGCCCATAGGTGCGAATACCGTGAGTTTCCTGCAAGGGGTTGGCATCCCATCCAGGGTGTTCCCCTGCCTTGCACCTGTAGCTTCCAGGATAGGCTCCAGACCCCCAGGACACTGCATGAGTGGCTATTGAAACTGCTTGGATCTTGCCCTTCCTTTGCCATATTGTTTTATATAAACAACAAGGTATTTAAAATGTGTCAGTTCATTATCGTTCCCTCATCGATGGGAATTCAAGTTTTAATTCGAACTTAATTTAACAAATTTATGAATTGTGCCTTCGTAATTGGCAACTTCACTCATGTGCGGCACGATGAAAAAAAAAGTCTGTGCTTCGACCAAAAAGTCATGTAGACCACATAAATCAAAATAATTGACGAAAGAAAACGGGTTGTTAGCGGCGGTTTTTGGAGCGTGTGAGCTATGTGGCACGGAATTTCATTCTGGCTGGAGCGAAAGTTTAGATCCACGTGCAATGGCGGCTCCTGTGAGACTGAATCCCCTCTTTTGGTACTATTTTTGTGCGGTAATGCACATTTTCTGCAGTAAAATCAAAAGATCAAACTGGTGTATCATGAGAATATGAGAGAAGGCTGTTATTTACTGCTACAGGTCCCATAGCCTGAGCATCTGTGTATTGTCCTGTTTCAGAGCATTTCCGTCCCACGGTTGGCATTTCAGTCATCAATGAAATTGTACAGGGAACAAAATGCTTGCTGGGGTTTGATCTCTTCACTGTTTGAAGGCTATATTGCAGGGGAGAGAACAACTTCATCCACGAGACTTAATTTTTCTGGAGGAACCCAAGAAAGTGGTAGGTCGAGTGGCATAAATGCTTACAGATTTAGGAGACTTTCAGAGATATATGCACGCAGTCCACAGAGACAGCTGGATGGGTGGTATATTAAAAACTGTCTTATATATCATAAACAGAGAATTTATCCTGGTTGGATCACTTTTAAGTATGTTAATAAAACCAACCCTATAGACATATTAACCATAATGTTTTGAGTTGAGCCTGGAAGACTTCCCTAAACTGTTATTTGGCTGCAGTGACCCTCAAGTTGGTCGTCTCCGTTCTATGGCCCACTACTAGCTGGGAGTTTTCGTTGATGGAAAACGTACAAAAGGAAACATGTATAACAAGGCGGTGGTTTGTCATAATGGGGGCATCAGTGCTATAAAACAGGGCCCACATTTTCAGGATTAAGAAAGTCTCAGCCTACGCCCATTGAAAAAATGATTTATGAAATGTATGTGGGCTTCTTTTGGGTGAAATGAAAGCCAGACAGCCGCTGGCTCTCCAGCACGGGCATCACAGGGCTTTTAATTCGGGGGGGTTGCTCTTGTACTTCTCAGGACCCCTCTTCAGCATCTCCCTCTGCCTGCCCTGTTAGTCCAGCGGCTCTCAGACTTTCTTCTGGACCTAGAGACGTTTGGGCATTTAATGGCACGCCACAGAGATATCTTCCTGCTAGCTGCTTCAGCATGCACTCGCTGCGTAGTTTATTAGGAGAAAAGAAACATGGGCAGTCTTGTGGCTGCAACTACGCAGGGTCAGCAAACCATTAGCAACGGCTAAGATGCATGATCGAAGTGATTTTGGATGTGGTTTGGTTGTTTGTCTCAGACATGGTGGTTCCAGCATCTCAGAACCAGCCACCCTCCTAGGATTTGCACACACTGTAGTGTCAAAAGTTTACAGAGTGTGGTGTGATGAATACAACACATCCGCTCATTTCTGTGGCCGAAAACATCTCACTAATCAGAAATGTCAGTGTAGAATGGCCAGACTCATTAACGGTAACAGGAAGGCCACAAGTGCAGAAAATAAGTGCAATAGAGGTGTGCAGAAGGGGATTATCTGAATGAACAAATCATCTACTATTAAAGTAATTCTGGAGACAGATGGGGGCCCTGCCTAGTACTACAGAGATGTACCTATGCCAGTGTTTCCCAACCCAGTCCTCGGGGAACCCCGGACAGTCCGCGGTTTTGCTCTCTCCCAGTTCCCAGCCAATCAGGAACACCAAATACCTGGTACAGGTGCGCTGGGAGCTGAGAGGAAGCAAAAACATGGACTGCTGGGGTTCCCCAAGGACTGGGCTGGGAAACACTGACCTATGCAAGTACCCGCAGAGTGGATATAGATTATATCAAAATATCCAGGATCTGTCGAATTTGAAGATGACTGGACAGATGGCACAGGAGTGATCTGCTGATTTCTACATAATGGAAAGTCCTGACTCAGCACAGGAGTCAATGGAGACCTGTGCTGAAAATGGGAAGTATTAACAACAAAGCATTTTTCCATTAAGGCGTATTTGCTACAAACATATGGAAGGTATAAAAGTAGATTAAAGCAAAGTATTGTGGGAATAATGTTTGTATTTGCACAAAAGCCAAGGGCAGGAGGACTTTGAGAGGTCGTACTGCCGGGGTGTTTTTTTCGTGGACGTGAAGAATAAACACGTATGAAACCCCACTCATTGAATGCCTGCAGGTTGGTTCTCGGCGAGGCCGCGGTTGGAAATTGCATAGCGGGTGCTGCAGCTTCACATGGAGCCTGATCTGGAATTAATCACTGCCACTTCTGCGGTCAATTGCGTTAAATCTGAACGCAGCGTATTCGCGCATTCCTTTTTCGGTGCCGATGGCACGGGCTCGGGCCAATTAAAAGAACGTGACGGCGTGGGAGACGGGATTGCGGAGGGCGGCGTGCGTTTTCTCTGTCTCCCGGTGTGGTATCCGATGGCACGTCACGCAGCGCTTGCGGCTCCGGGTTGACTCGCTGCAGACGTCTGCTCCAGATGTTTTTTTTGGAAGGAGATCTCTCTTTGTCAGGGCATGTGGCTCACTGTTAAGATCCTCCAGTGAATCTCTCCATTCAGAGGAGGGCCTGGATGAGGCTACCGTCCAGATCTGCCTGGACCTAGCACCTTTCTTTACAGCATTAGCCTGCTTCGATTCCCCAGAAGCAGGATGAGTTGCTATCCCTTCCACCTTGATTAGACTCGCGCCTGTCGGCATGCAATGCCATTGCTCTTTGCAATTGAATCCGGGAGTAGCGATATCCAGTGGCGAATGGGATTGGCTGTTTTTGTGGCGATGAGTTCCGCACCCCGATCACCCATTTATTTTGAGATGTGATGGGCCCTGGGGTAATTCGACTCCCAAATGGATGCATTTATTGCAGCTCATTCTCAAGATTTTCCAGGCACAATGTCATATGCCTGATATGATGCTCATTCGTCTGCCATCCAAAGCAAATACCTTTAAAAATAAGGGTGAGGTTGGCTTGCTAGACACCTTGCCTTCATTACATAATGTGCCTTTTCCCCTCTGGAACTAAATTCTTTTGTTCAACACAACACAGCGGAAGGTAGCAGTTATGTGGGCCGAGATCCCAAAGGGAACTTAAACACCTCATACTTTTAGCTTTAAAAGAACTCTACATCACTGCAGAGAGTCCGTGTAGTTAGCACGGAGGCCGGAACTGCCCTGGTCGTCTTGGCAACCAGGTGACTTGTTTTTAACAATGACGTCGCGGCAATGGTCGTGGCAGGGAGAGTGTGACATTCACATTTTATCTGCTGGTGTGGACCAAAGTGCTTCCATACGTCCAGTGATCCAAGATTTACAGCCAGAACATCTACTGGGGCATTGGAAGACACGAGCTGGGTCTCAGTAAGCTAACCCCTCTCAACTCTATTTGTTTTGGCATACATTTCCTTTTCTACTGTTTCTTAGGCGGCATCTCTGTTGATAGTGCATCAAAGCAGTCGAACAAATTCAGATTAAGCTTGTGAGCTGGGCTGGCTTAAACTGGAATAAAATCAGCTGGTGTACTTTGTGAATCGTTTGCTGCCTTGTTTGTCTGTGATCTTATTCGCATCGTAATGGCTTCAGAACTTCTTAAAACATTGTCACTAAGTCTTCGGTTCTGCAAGTTTCGGGGCAGCTGTGGAAGGGCAATATGTAATATAAAATGCAATTTGTGTACAGCTGTATTGCGGTTTAATTTAACCGCATGCCAGAAATCTATTTTTTTGGGGGGAAAGCGGAACATTTTGAAATTTCTGTGATTGGTATAATTACTTAGGCCTGTTCTTGTGGAATGCCGAGTGGTCCGCATTTATTACTCGGCGAAGGGAAGCAACCGGACATTAGTTGAAGGGACTCTTCGCACACAGGATTGGCAGTTCACTGCAAAACAGTTTTGGGTTGAGGTCAAAGCTGTGGCCACGAAAATACAGGATTTCCCAAATGTTTTGAAAATACTGACCTTTTCTCTCTTTTTTCTGCTTTTTCTCTTCCTTTCTTCCCCTCCTCCTTTCCTTACCCTTTTATGTCACTGGAACATGAATTCGTCACCTGGCGTTCGCTCTTCCGGGGCCAGGTATGTCACATGTGTGTCACGTTCCTCCTTCGGAATTCTAGTGTGTTTTTTTTACCCTCTTGTGTAACAGCAAATACAGCAGATGCGTTGGACATGACTTTGTCTGCCACTCGTCATCTTGCAGCGCCAGAGTAACGTGACATTACACATACATACATACATACATACATACATACATACATACATGACATACATACATACATACATACATACATACATACATACATACATGACATACAACTTCATGTGGTTTGAGGCATAGGAACCAGGGTGGGCGGGTGGGATGTACCCCCCCAATACTTAATTTGGCTTCATTAATCCCCCCCTGAAAAAAATAGATTACCCATTATCAAACTTTGTCCTACACCCTTGGCTTTCGGTGTTACCTGATAGCATTACCGCATCACTTTATGAAGTTTTAATAGCTCAAGAAGTACCATTTTCCAAATCATTATTCTGTCCCCTGAAAATACAAAGATGTTTCATTGCGATTCCTGTATAAAATTAAAGTATTTTAGGAAAAGAAGCTACTTAGTGAGGCCTAATGATTTTTTGACCCAACCAAAGGAAGGTTTTCAGCCTCCCAGCTTTGTGTATCTTGGTAGCCGTACAAGCTACACTTCACATCGAGTTCTGCAAATGAACTAAGAAGGGGGGGGGGGTGCTTTTGGCAACAGATTTCCAGTAAAATGGCTCTGTGGGGTATCTGGCTGTTTTCTTTAGTAACAAGAGGATTTCTGTGACAGTAAGCAAACTGCAGAACAGCCCTGTCCTGGCGGGCCGTGCTTGGGCATTCCTGCGAACCGTTTGGGTCTTCCACCACCCCAAGTAGCGTGGGTCGACCCGTCATCGTTTGGCTTCAGCCCCGCGGAGAGGTGCCCATTCACCGGGCCATGACTTGCTCCTGCCCCTTAGGTCGAGTCGCTAAGACCACAGGAAGGCGATCCAGCTGTGGGAACAGACACGTGACGACCGAGGAGTGAGTGGAACATGCTACCAGTAATATCACCTCCCTCGTTTTCGGGATTGTGATGAACGCCTTTAATAGTTATCATTTTATAGTGACTAATAACATACATAAAACAGAGAAGCCTTTGGAAAACCAGACCAGGCTCATTTTACCATCTTTTTTTGTAAGAAGACTGTTCCGAAAATAATGGCCAAGGATGCAAGGAACAGAGGGTGACAGGGATCTAGTCTCCTGCCCTGTACCGTAGCCCTTTGGCCCTGGGCCTGAGGTGAGCGTACGCCAGTGTTCTGCCCCCCCTCCATGAGCCTCGCTGGCACACACCTTCCCTTTCTGCGGCGGTAATTAATGCCACCTGTTGCCCTTGGGGCATCATTACATCCTCCCCCCCCCCACCTCTCTGCATTCCACGATGCAGGGCATGGCAGCCATAAACAAACTCCCTGCTGGGAAGGCGCACTTCTCAGGGCCTGGCACTCTCAGCCCCCTGACCTCAGGTGGCCTGGTACAGCAGGACACTGGCCTGGGTTCAAGAGGGACCCTGGGCAGCCTGAGGTTAATATAGACCAGACTCTGTTTAGCATTGCTGAGCGAGGAGTGATGAGAGATTCATTATGCACCAGGGGCACCGACAAGTTTCTGGAAAGGGGCATTTTTTTAACAAGAAGTTTGATGGGATCACAGATTATATTCAGTTTTGTGCAGATGTATTACACTGCACATTCACAGCACTATACAGAAGGATCGCGATGCAGATTCTGAGCACTGTGCAGAGGGATCACAGTGCAGATTCTCAGCACTGTGCAGAAGGATTGCAGTGCAGATTTATAGCACTATACAGAGGAATCACAATGCATTCTCAGCACTGTGCAGAGGGATGGCAGTGCAGATTCGCAGCACTGTGCAGAGGGATGGCAGTGCAGATTCGCAGCACTGTGCAGAGGGATTGCAGTGCAACACAACACTAAGCAGAGGGATTGCAGTGCTGATTCACACTGCAAATTCTCAGTACCATGCAGAGGAATAACAGTGCATATTATCAGCACTGTGCAGAAGGATCATAGTGCAGATTCACCGTACTGTGAAGGGGGATCGTAGTGCAGAATCACAGCACCCTTCACAGGGATTGCAGTGCAAAGTCATAGCAATGTGCAGAGGGATTGCAGTGCAAATTCACAGCACTGTGCAGAGGGATTGCAGTGCTGCTTCACACTGCAGATTCTCAGTACCATGCAGAGGAATAGCAGTGCAGATTATCAGCACTGTGCAGAAGGATCACAGTGCAGATTCACAGTACTGTGCAGAGGGATTGCGGTGCAGATTCACAGCACTGTGGTGAGAGATTGCAGTTTAAATTCTCTGTACAATTCCAATTGATTGCAGTATAGATTCTCAGTGTATCCTGATATTATCTCCAGTGTACAAACACTGAGCTGTCTGTGTTTTTATTAAGCTAAGCTCCTTATTTAGCCCCCCCATTTTGCCCTTAACAGAGCACTTCGCATATCCCGGCTTGCTGTACCCTTGGTTCTGTGTCTGCGATCTGAGCCCGGCAGCCACACATGAGACGACCGTAGGTGAGGGGGTTTGGGAGCCCAGAGCTTTGGCTGACATTCTCCACCAGGAAAGCTTGCTCCCGTTCACACGCACCCACACGGAGAGATACAGCACTGTAATGGGAGGCCGGCAGCCCTGCCCTGCCTTGCCCTCTTGGGCCTCTGCTCTGGGCACAGTTGTTGTGCCAGGTGTTTCCATGCAGGACTGGTTATTTTTAAGGCAGAGGTGATACTGGGAGTGGGTGCGGAGGAAGGGGCTTAGGATCTTCTCTGCATGTCCCTGACACTCTCCTTCCATTGGGTGAGTGTAGGGGTGGCAGGGCTGATGGAAGAATAAGGTGTATTGGGGATGGCAACTAGGTTTTTGTGATAGCCAGAACAGCCTCAGATCTATGTCTGTCAATCGATTCAGCAGCTGACAGCTTTTTTTTTTTTAAAAAAAAAGGGTTGTTGCTTCACATTGCCCCCTACTGGAACAGGCCTGTAAATGCAGCTCACCACCCAATTTAAGGTTTGAAGCACCCTCATTATATAGACAAAGCTCTAGGAAAAAAAATGGGAACTAAAAGCAAGAAGCCTGTATGCAGTTTGCTTTAACCCCTATGGATGATGTACTCGTTGCAGTCTGAGGGGTGGAGCCAGGAAGGGAGCTCATACATATTAATGAGCAGACACTTCTGACCTCATCACAGCACCTGTGAAGGCGGAATGAAGCACTGTGAGAAACTGAATTATTTCACAGTAATTTGTAATACACATTAGCCACAACATCCATTATAGTTAGTAATTCTGGCTGAAAGTTTGCAGAATTAGCACATTTGCCATAATGTTCTGCTAATGTTTTGTTTTTTATATAATTTTTTTCCACTGTTAATTTTTCATATTGCTTACATATAATTGAACAGCCACCCAAAAATGTGGAAGTCCACTTGATTAGCCAGGGAGAAAAGTACACGTTGTGATTGACAGTGTTTTCTTTGGAAGGCTTATACTGGCCACTTGATACTAAATGTATTAATTATTTACCTAAGTCCCCCCCGGAGAACATCTATTAACCTTTGTCTTCATTAAAGTTTGATGGTGGCTCCTTGCCTGCCTCGTGGTTTGTGCCCCGGGTGACAAGTGAGCGCGGCCGCTGTGTAAATAGAGTGTAAACGCAATCATTAGGGCTCAGTCGGCCGTGCGGTGGGCAAATCCTTGGGGATTTCACCTTATGCGGGGCTGCGGACGGGCCAGACTCGCGGATGCCTTCAGGCGACTCTCGTCTCCTTCCGGACGGGGGGGACGCTACTGGAACCCCACGGCGAAAGAGCTGACAGCGTTTATCACTTAAGCGCAAGAGGAAGAAACAGGAGATGTCTCGTCAGGGGGGGAGGGGGGAGTGTGATTTCCCGTGAGGAAAAGAGACCTGGCCTGCTGGATGGCGGGCCTCCAGTCCGGGTAGAGGCCAGCTGTCTGCAAGAGCCGAGTGGTCATGTGCTAAGTTAATAACCGAGCGGGATAACGCCGCAGCTGTTTATCCGTCAGGGTGTGACCTGAACATTCAGACATGTCCAGCCTTCGTCTTAACGGAAGCTTCCTCCGGCGTCTGAGTGTGAAGGAAATTTACAATCCCTCTGCTGGAAAGTCGAAGCGCTTGTTTTAGTTCCCATTTTACCTCAATATTTATGCTGCGTTCCATTTCAAATCAGAAGTCGGAATCTCTGAGTTCCTACTCGGAATTTTTAATCGGCACGCCACCTGAAGTCGGAGTTCTGACTTGGAGCAACCTCTACAACCCTGACCTCAGAATTCAAGATGGCTGCACCCTGCATCAACAGCTGTACAGTGAAAGCTGTACTTATATACTGTTTATTAGCATTTATGCCTGATTTGTGTTGCATTAAATCGGTCGTACACACAGTACTGTCCAACTGCTATCTGTGGACATGTTGGTACACTGTTTGTATGCACAAAATACTGCGTAATGAGTTGTTAAAAACTGGTATCACTAACAATGGCTAACAATGAACCTGACTAGAACTGGAATTGCTAAATGGCTTTCCGACTTGAACTGGAATGTAGTTAAGTTGAGTGTGTCGTCATTCCCAACTTCGATTCCCAACCTCCAAGGTAATTGGAACGCAGCATTATCGTGAGGTGAAAGGAGATAAGGGGTCAAAAGTCAGGAACTGGCATAAGGAAGGATCCTACTGCTCTGTCACAGGGACATGCGACCTAGGCAGCATTTATAGCATTTAAAGGGGGAGTATCATGTGGGGACTGGGGGGCATTTTGCTGTCCGTCACGGAGAGGGTTTATAACTACAGTAATGTAAGCATGAAAAACCGTGTTTGTACTTTTACATAATAGCAGTAAACTAATTCAGACGAGATGCAATATAAGTAGTCACTGGTGTTTGTTAGAACACCTCATAACGTAAAGATGACCCCTCCCCCCCCATAGGAAATATAATCACTGGGGATCCCCCTACAAGCCCATAAAAAAATATCTAGAGTAAAAATCAGGTTATTGACAATATACACCAATGGGACATCTTTTTGTCCGCCCAATCACATGAACTAGAGGGTGAGTGACGGGAGATTCCTGACCTCTCATTGGACGTACCAGTTTGTTAGCTGAAACTGAGCAGTTCTCTTGACGGCCTCCAGCTGTCAGGTAGGCGAGCAAATAATATTGTGACAGGTGGTCTGTGCCTCTTGGAAGCCATTTCAGGCTTTCGAAGACACAGGCAGGAACCTTGCTCCCTGCAGTGAAGTGTTTTAGAACAGTGACGTGATGCTCTCTGGCTGGTTACCTGCTACTGCGCTTTAGCCTTTTTGGGGGAGCATTTGTATAAATGATGTAATAATGGATTGCTGCACCCTCCTGTCAAGTGCCTGGGGGCAACTGTGTTGTGAAAGGCTCTAAATAAAAAATAAATTTAATTGCAACCATTTTCCTGGACATTTTTGCATGATTTCTGGTACTTCCAGCATTTGGTAATTATTTTCCCTTTTTTTCCATTGCATTCATCTGTTCTTTCCAGTAGTCTGTAGTGAAAAATTGGATTTGACTTTAATTGAATGTAACACGTTTGTTTTTGTAAAGTGAAAAAATCAGTACAGTTGGTCAAATTCCCTGTTACCTAAGATTCTTGTGCTGCTTTGACATTTCCAATGTCTGTATCACTACGTCTTACTTAAGCGGCACAACAGAAATGTAAATCATTTTGGGCCCAGCCAGGCAGGGATCAGGCACTGTGTACACGTCCCCCCCCCAAAGGATTGTACCAGGATGAGTTGCCAGTTAAACCAAGCGACTAAGATTCAGGGCAGCCGGGAGCGGGGGTAAGGGGGAGCTGCGGTGGCTGAATTATCCCAAAAATGTTTTGTTGAGCTACATCCTTCGCCTCATTATCCAGAACACGGTCCGGCCTCGCGGAATCCAGGAGCGCCAGTTCTGTCGCCTTGCGTCAGTCGTCGTGTGCAGAACCACGACATTCCCAGGCGGAGGAATGCGGGCCAGCAGTGGCCCCCATCCCGTCTGTGGGCAAGCCGTGGAGCCGAGCCGGTGCCTGATGCCATCCCTTTGAAGGGGTTTCCTACAGATGAAAGCCCAGGACTGCCATTTGGGGGCGGGGGATAGGCCTGAACGTCAAGGAGGGCCCCCACGCCATATGGCCAACAGTGCAAGCCTGCTCTCTCGGGGCGGCTGCTGTACTTACAGGCACCGGTGCAGCACCATGCTGGGCAGGGCTTGCTTCCAGCTTCAGATTCTTCCGGAACATTACTGCCTAACTCTTTAAATGAGTCAGATCCCCAGGTAAGGAAACTGGCAAAACTGGACTTGTGTTGGGCGAGGTAGCAGCCATTCCAGAGAATGGGGAACTCACTATCTGTAGGTGGGAATACCCGAATGCCCCCCCCCACCTTATATTTTTCGGATTTTTTTTTGTTAGTATACCAGCTCTCACGGGTTACACATTGGAGAGGCAGAATGTCGAGCAACTCGATCGGACTCCTTGCTGAAACTCCCACCAACATAAGATCGGTCCTCCAGCAGGGATTCGCTGCCAAAGCCGGCACTCAGAACTTTCCGGAAGGTCATTATCAAGCATTGGCAAGCTGCAGGCCAACAGGACGCTGAGCGTCAATTTCTCGGCCGTACGTTAAAGCGGATAATTGTTTTGTGCACGATGCACAGACGTCGTTGTGATTCGGCCTGGTAGTGACGGTAATTTGAAGCAGAGCAGCGATGGATGCATGGCCAATGGATTGATAAATTCCAATCCATTATGCCGTGGCTGGATGGGAATCGGATTGAGATTAGTCACCTCGGCTCATCTTGGTCAGAGGGGGGAGCATTTTTGGTTACTTTAATCCCAATTAGCACTGGAGCGTAAACAAGGATGTAAGAAGTATATCTTGGTATGCTGCGGTAGCGTACCATGATTACACTTGGGAAGTTGAAGCTGAAATTCCGCTCTGGTGCATTAGCAGCGAAACTCAACGGGGCCAGGCCTTCAAACAAGCATTTGCGTGAAACCACGTCGTGGAACTTCACAGCCAGAACTTTCCACCCCTGCTGTGACGAGGTGCAGGGCGATGTTCCTTTGGACCAGACGCCACATTCACATCCTCCATACATGTCGTGGGCGATTTGGATATAGTCAGATGGCCAAGCTGCCATGCCTCATTCGCCTTCCTGCCGGTGGCCGAAGCTGTTAACATCTCGCCACCACTGAGAGATTTATGAAAGTGACAGGGGTGTCGTGGTGAGGAGCAGTAGGGACAACGTCCCTTAATCCGCACCCGTTCATAAATCATCTGATAGCCAAACTGATGGGATTCACACCGTAGGGAAACTGAGCCGTCCTCAAATCCCTGATGTACGAACATGAAACTCAGCTCAAACATATGGTCACACTGGCCTACTGAAAATCATATTAAAATTCATCAACAGCTCTCCATTGATTGACATGAAAACTGTAAACAATGTGCATTTTTTGCAGTTTCTACTGTATGAAAACTACTCACAGTATCTTCCGACTTCTCAGTCACACAAGCCAACCTGTCTCTTGGCAGCAGTCCTATGACCGTAACCTTTGTGACGCAAGATGTCAAAATAATGACAGTTATATTCTTCTCTTCTATGCCGGTCGCTCGAGCTGCAAGCCTGACGTTTGTAAACACACCATCAAGCACGCACCAGCTTGGACATCTGTTATGGATCCTCGACTCTGGCCTGTCAAAACCCCGTTTACACTCAACCCCCACCGCCGGGAACATTGGCCATTGTCCCACTGACCCCCACCCTCTGTCCAGGTCCTCAGCCCACCATCGCAGCAGACATGCGATCCGCTGCATGCAGCGACTACACCTGTCTGAGCAGAAGGTTCCGTTACACAAACTCTTTCAGCACCAGTCCAATTAAGGCTGGCTTGTGACCCATCAGAGACAGATGTCAGTGTTGGAGTTTCTCTGTAGGATGTGGGGGGGGGGTAACATGGAGGCGCTTTACCAATGCAGGGTTGCGGGAGGTCCAGAGCCTATGCTGGAAGCTACGGGTACAAGGCAGGGAATAACCCAGGACAGTGTGCCAATCCATCGCAGGGCACCACAGTGATTCATAAAAAATAATGCAGCCAGCTCTGTGTAGCGCTGGTGTGGGCCGGCTATTAAGCGCTGACGTTAGGCTTAGGAGATGTATCTCCAGGTAGGTTCCTGACTTCTTGTTTCTGAGTTGTACCTCAGTATGTCCTTATTTGCTCAGATTCTGTTCCAGGTTTTTTTTTTTTTCGTAGTCTCAGTAAACACACATTTTAGGCTTGATGTTTTGCCTCAGTGTAAAAGCCTCCAGAGGAAAAATACAGCTTTGTCTTCCATGCATCTGTTTTGGGAAGTGATATTGACGAAAAACATTATATACACTCTCTCACACACACACACACAAGCACTTACACACTGGAATGGCCTGAAAGAGGTTCGCGATAATTTACAGCAGATGGTCTAAAAATAGCTAATTTCTGATAGACTCTCAGTGATTTTGGTTACAGGCTGTGACTCACGCTTCTGTCCAGGGTGATGAAGTATCTCTCAGTTACACTGGCCTGCGGCGATACTGACCCTGACAGCTGATTGGCTTGTGATCTCTGAGATGGTGGGTGGGATCTACAGGGTGGTTCCTTTAAACTGGGAAACAAAGAAGGCCACATGTGCACAACACAGCCAGAGATGCATGTCTGATTTCCCATCGTGTCGGCTGCCTGTTTACTAAATCTTTGGTGCAAAGCCTCCTCACTCTGGATGTGCCTTTTTCAGACTTCCTGGAAGTTTTATAATGTTGATCTAAATATTACATGTAACACGATGGGCAATATATTGATACCAGCAGGGGCATAGGAGTTTTACTTACACAAAAATATTCTGAGGGCAGGAAGAAAAATGATGGTCTGGAGAGACTTGTCTGCCTGTGTTTGAGTCTCATTTGCTCTGTCAACATGGCAGCTCAATGGAGGTGCCGTGTGACACAGTGAGGAAACGCCTCTGCCTTCTGCTCAGTCTCATCCGGTGGAGAACCTCAACCCTGGCTCGCCTGCTCCGCGCTCCACCCTCAGGGCTGCCTTCATCATCACTATTAGGGTACTCGTCCTAGAAGGGACAGCGGTCGTTCTCAGTGACTCTGATTATCTGCAGCAGCTCCAAGTCATGTCAAAACGTGGCTACATGCAGCTACGGTGCATTAATTTCCCTCTCCTCTAAAACTCGAAAATGTCTTTTGAGAAATACCACGATTCCACACCTTCACCAATATTCAGGTTTCCTCATCCAGGACAATATCCTACTGATCTCTTTAGGAGAAAAAAAGCTGCAACATCCCTGAAGGTCACAAGTTCGTTCCCCTGACCACCCTCTTTCCCTCTTTGATTACACTTTTTAACTCATAAAACTTTCTCGTTTTTACGTAGTTCTGTTTCCAGTGGTATTTTTGTGCCAGTCACGTCGAAGGTTCAGGAATTCTTCCTGAGGTGATCACATGCGCAGCCAGCAGGAGCGGGTGGTCAGGCATCGCTCTTACTTGTAGATATTGCAGCCGTAGCTCTGACATGTGTCGACCCGCCGTTATCTATGCCTTTGGACCTGAAGCAGCAGACCGGAGAACCAGTGTTCAGTAGCAACTCCCAAACGGTTGTGTGCCTGGTTTGTTCTGTTTGTTCTTGTTGCTGGGTTATCCACACCTTCATCCCCACCCTCCCCGGTACGCTCAGTTTGTTGCGCCGCATCCCAGCTCGAGCGCCTTGGTGGATGAAGCCCAGATGTCTCCATGCCACTGGCAGAGGTAACAGCTGGCATGCGCCACGGGGACCTGGCCGCCCTTTAGTCAAATAAATACTGTCAGTGTCAGGCATGCCAATTATTTTCCTCTCCCTGGCCAGAGTCAACAGAAGACAAGTCTGCGTCCAACAATTATACATCTCAGAGGTAATATCGTTATGAGCTATGACAGGGCAAATGAAATATGGCAACTCGGTTATGTGGCCTGCCCTGCTGTGAGAAAGCTGAATTTTCTGGACGGGGGTTGATTCAGGAGGGATTTGCTGCAGAGGTCCATTTCAGGTGGAATGGGTATCCTCTAGATGCAATTTGGTCACAGCCTGAGTGAGACACGCAGAACGCAACGCTAGTGGACTGGAAAATGCATCGATCTGCGGCAATCCGGGGGCGGGTCGCCGCGTACACAGCTACCTGGTTTGCTGGGTCTAGTCAGCCTGAGCCGGCTGTCGGCACGGAACCGATGTGTCTGGCCTTTCGAAAGGCACTTACCGAGGGTTCGGCTTCCCCAAGCACCCTGTGATTCCGAGTGCCTGATTCAAACCTGCCGGGGTGCATTGCTAAGCAGGTCCCAGACTAGCATTGGTTTTGCATCCAGCTATTTGTTATGATTACATGGAGCCACTCCCTTGATGGATTTTCATAAGGTGCAGATGTGAATCATAGGAGAGCAGGGGACAAGAGCGTAGATTTGGGTATGGATGATGGATAGGAACATGTCCCTACTGATATTGTGGGAGTATCGTGTGTATTTCCTACGCCCTTGGCAAAGGAGGGGTGCTGACCTTCATTTTTTAATTCCATACAATCTAGCACCATCTACCAAATTGCAGTTCTATATGACGTGGTCAGTTGTTACTGCCTGCCTGTCACGTCAGCTTCGCTTTACCCTGGCAGCTACTGCCTTAGCATATGAAAGGCCTTTAGCAATTGGAGAGGCTGCCTCATGAGTTCAGAGGTAGTACACCGAGTTCTTCCACCATCCTGTCTATTTACCCAGCTGCCAGAGCGATGGCAGAAAGTGCTTCCAGGTTATCGATGTTGGTGTTCCGCCTTATTAACGGCAAAGGTGCGCTGGAGCAGTCTCCAGCGACATGGAAAAGGGCACTCGGATTTTTAATATGGGATACATACAGCGCACCCATGCTTTTCCAGTTGTTACGTTATCGGGGTGGGAGAGTTTTACGAGCTACAAACTTGGCATGCCACGATGTGGCTAAGGTAGCTGTTAGCGCCGCTCCACGTCTTTTTTTGCGTCAGGAGGGTTTTATTTCACTTTAATGACCCAAAAACGCGGGGTCGGGAAGCACGCACCCCTCGGCCAAACCTGCTTTTAAAGTCTATTTTCTGAGCCAAGCTGAAAGCATCAAAATGAAAATCTGATTCCTGGGTCTGTCTAATCGGGGTTTTGAAAGACATCAGTATGCGTTGTAAGGAATGCATCGCTACGAGGTTCTTGGGGTGAAAGAATGCTGTGGAGAAATAGTTCTGCTTGCTTTCATTCCCGCTTTGCCTTTGGTGATGTTTCTTATTTTTGTGGCTTTTCTGCTTCAGGTGAAAGTGTGAGAATGAATCGGGGAGGGGGTGTCTCTGAATGTGTCTCCTGGAGCTTCCTCATTCCTCATGTTATAACTCCTTTTTTAAAAAGGTGTGAATGTGAAAGGAGAAGAATCTTGAAATGGGATTGGATTTAGTACGGGGGGGGGGGGGCTGGATGTCTCTTTGCAAGGGCAGCTTTGATTGATACTTTTGACTGAGATTTTGGCCCCTCTGATCATTCGGGTCGGAGAATATTATTTTTGCTTTTGTTCAGATTTTTGAAGATGTGCTATGCTCAGTGGCCACAGCGCTAGTTAGCACCAGGTAGGACTTCCCTTTTGCCTCTAGAATCACTTCAAGGGTAGACAAGTTGTGAGTTTAAAGAAGACTTTCCTGTACTTTCCACCGGTATTATGTGTTTATCGTAGCACTTGTGCTCTTCATGTTTGCTTTAACAAGTCTGGCCATTCCCCTCTGAACTCTCTCATTAACAACGTGTTTACATTCACAGAAATGCCCCTGACAGGATGTTTTTTTGTTCATCACACCATTCTCTGTAATCTCTAGACACTGTAGTGTGTAATAATCCCAGGAGCGTGGTTGGAGTTACCACGAATGGCACGAATAATCGGCCAATGTTCAAAATTGCTTGTCTTATCTGCTCTAACGCTGAACAGCGACTCTACCTCTTGACCTTGTCTGCATGTTGAACATGTTCAGCTGCAGGCACATGTCTGAATGTTTGGAGGAGCAGGCTGCTTGCTTTAATAATAACAGGTGTACCTGATAAACTGACCATTTGTGTTGGAAGAGGGAATAGTGACCTTCATAATGAATGTTCTCATATCCCATTAAATGCAATGATTTAGCTGTTCATCTGCAGTCAAATTGTTTGCAGTTTAACAATTTGTCAGCTTTAGCAGCCAGGTAAGGTGCTAAGATTGCTCCTTAAAGTTTCTGTAGTGAAAACGTTTTACTTGAAATCTGAAAGCCTATTATTCACACTTATGCAGTACTCCTGAAGTGATCTGTGGCGGCGTTCTTTTTGTAGTAGTTGAACAGACTCGCAGATCTAACCATCTGAAAAGCATTATCCCCCCCTCCCACCACCAGCCCCACCAGCCCCATCTTCGTTATCTTCAGTTGTCTCTTGAGCAGATCTGCAATGCCTTCGCAGGTGTGACATTATGCGTAGACAGGATGGAACTGGAAGCGCAGGGATTGTGTGCTGTCAGACTCACGTTCTGCTGCGGGAGAAGCCTGGTCCATTGGATATGCTGCCATTCGGCCATAGTGATTCCCAAGGTACACCCCCACCCTAGACTCCCACAGCAGTGCAGTAATGGAGTCTTCAACCTGATCTTAGGATGATTGGCTCAATTCCCTGAGCTGTTCAGGATCCCTGCTGTGCCTTTCGACAGGGATGGCTGTCTACTTGTAATACTCAACCATCAGCCAGTGTGTGGGGAGGTGTACGGTTCTGCAGGTTAAGCCTCTGTGCCTGTGATCAGAAGGTTACTGATTCAAATCCTATGTTTGACATAAGAGTCACATGTTTTCTGGGCTCCTAACCCCACAAAAGTGTTCCCAAGGTTCTAGATAAATGGCCTGGCCCTGTGCTCAGGCCCACAGCTTCGCTTTCAGCTGTATACAGGTGTGTGTGTATTTTTTAAAGGAGACACGAGATAAGATATGTGAAACACATTCCACGGTATTTGTGCAAATGGCAAGTAAAGCAATATTTCACATCAGATTTCTTCGTTTGAGGAAAAACATTGAATTTGAAGGCTGTTCCCTTAACGTCATCGGCACAGGAGCGCAGCGTTCAGGATAACCATGCTCAGAGTGCCTTTGGGCTGTTTCCACTCGAATGAAACACTCACCTTTCAGCTCACCAGCCTGTCCCGGGGTGCTCTCTGAGGGGGCGGGTGGTCCCCTGTGTTAACGGAGGTATGGCACACATCAGTATAGTGGGTGGGAAATGATCCACATTAAAGCAGTCTGTACGGCCTGCCTCTGGAGGAGGGGTCAGGCAGGTCACTCCCCACAGCCCCCAGGGTTAGGTCACCAAGCCAATCCTTTTCTGTGTCCATCAGGTTAACAATGGGCCTCTTATTGGGTAATTGTAGGAAGTGTGACCCATATGTGCTGCAGGGTCAAAGGTCTTCCACCAAGAAATGTGTGGTCGGCTCTGCTCTATTAGAGGGAGAGAAGTGATCTAAAAGCAGTTTGTTTTAGATGTTGAGATGAAATTAAATGATCCCATTGACCCCACAAGGCAAAAACAAAAAAAAAGATCTTCTGCTGCAAACTGAGACTAAATGATTGAGAAAGGCTTTAGTCCCGACCTCCCGTGTCCGGAACTTGTGCTTTAGATGTAATATAAATATCTTGGCCTTCCAAATCAAAGCGGCATGCTGAGTGAGATTTGGGATCTTAATGAAGAGAAAGAGTCTTTTAAATTTAAAGACCCCTTATAGTGCAACTCTTCAAGATGAAAATCACCACTCATGTTATTAATACACTGCTTTTAAAAATACTTGTTCTCTGCACTTGTGTTCGCTATGTGTGTCCTTCATTAAGATTTTATTACTGATTTGTTGTTCAAAACATGTCGAAAGTTTAGCACTTCAAAGCAGTGGGCACCAGTACTCGACTGTGGTCGGTCTAAGCTGACTTGTTTTTGGTTGTGCCCCAAATGAGGTGATTCTTTCAGACACGGGTCTTTTCCTGGCCTTCGCCCACAAGCCGTTTACGACTTGTGAAGACTATTCCGTTAATGGTCTTTGTAATTTTCAGTCAAAAGTACAAAGTCAAAATTTTCTGCCACGGTGGGATTCTGCAGCTGGTGCCTCACAACTAGGTATTTGAAACGTCGCCCACCCTTAAAATGGATTTGCTTCCCAGTGTCTTCCAGACATTCATTCTCCTCCAAAATAAGCATACCCATCTGTCAATTTACCATCACAGTATTTAGTATGAAAGCAACTGATACCTTTATGAAGTGGTTCAATATGTTCCTTATATAAATAACTTTGGTTTGATTGTGTTCAGTTACAGTATCAACCAATGGTTCCTGCCTCTTACCACATTTGATTAATGCCCCAAATCTGCTTAACATCTCAGAAATTGGCCAGTTCCTACTGAATGAACTTGCCAGTTAAATAAGTGAAAGTTCCATTGTTATCTAGGATTGATGTGTGGTTCCTTTCTTTTGAGAAACTACATGCAGCGAAATGGCGCTTAATTTAAGCAGCATTGGATGTCTACTCTGAAGTGAAGTCAAACATCAAATGAATTTCCACCCTCCAGGTTCGTGGAATGTTAAATATTAATGCAGAGTAGCAAGCCAGCCATTTTTACGACCATGGGATTTGAAGGATGATGTAAGGTCCATGATTTGGTTGATGATGATGATGATGATGATGATGATGACAATGGAGGTGGTCTTACTGACTGAATAAGAGAATAAGAGAATTTGCTTGTTGGATCACCAGGATTAGTGTTAGGAACATGACTCTTCTCGGTTTCTGGGTAGGAATGGTTAGGAATTTGAACACCAGGCATCTAAAATCTATCATAGTTTCCACTCTGTTCCATATCCAGAACAGTTTTGTTGGTTATTAAGGATTTGACCCTCTAACACGGTGAGAATGACTTCCACTATAAAGTTAGTCCCCAAAGATAGTCAGAAGGCTAATACACCGCAAGATTTGATGGACATTATTACATATACAGTAATGATATAAAGTTGCAGAACTTGTGTGCTTCCTGAGTACAGTAGTGGCAAGAATTAGTTTTTTTTCTGGGAATATAATGAACTTTGACAAACCATCAAATTACAATATGGAAGTAAATTAAAACACCGGGGAGTTACAAGCCATTCTGTACAATTTTGGTTCTGTTAAGGAAAATCAATTGAAAGTGAATAAAGCAGAACCCAGTTTTTCCACTGAGGGAAATGTTGCCGTTGCAGCTTGAGAAAAAAAGTGGAATAATTGTTAGATGATGCACCGGCGTTTGCCTGCTCACCATGTAAGTCTGGGTCCTTTGAATGTCCTGCTGAGATCCAGCAATTCATTTTCAACTTCTGAAGAGGACATTATGCTATTGCTCGTATCTCTCATACTGTACATGCCATGACATCATGTGCGTAGGGGCGTGGCCTTGCCAAATTCGTCTTCCTGTCAAATCAACATTTTAAGCAGTATTAAAGACTTTTTCCTTTGGATCTCCAGAGGTGCTGTGGCTGTATGCTTAGTGTGTTTGCTTCTTTGTTCAGAGCGCTCCTTTTATTCAACGTCTCATTTTTACACATAGTGTGTTTATTTCACAGAAGGACCTGAGAATGTGAGCATTCGGAGTCAGTAATGGTTTTTAATTCTGGATAGTTCTTCATAGTACTGGTCAACAGCGTAGGAGAGAATTTGATATGGGGGGGAGGGGACAACTTATTGATTTGAATGCAAAGGTCTATTTGTTGAGGGGGATGCATGAATCCAAGTTAAATATCATTTCCTATGGCCCTGGTTCCTATGGCCCTGGTTCCTAAGCTTCCGATAGTGGTTACCAGAGGTGGAGAGTTCAGGATCAGAAAGTACAAATCCAGACCCAAGTTTTGTTTCAAACGACCAGTTTAGTATAAATAGTCACATTCACAGAGTACTCAACTGGACGGCTGAACAAAATCTTGGTCTGGATTTGTACTTTCTGAACCTGAACTTTCTGCCTCTGCTGGTTACTTTGACTAGTATTTAGGCTCACTAGTTTAACGGCTGGCCAGTTTGTTTGTTGTTGTTGAAAGATTTGTCGAGAGTGACTTTGGAGACATGGATATGTTTGTGACAATTAACATCACAGTGGAAGTACTCGGCTGCTGAGTAAATACAGATTGCTTTTAACAGTGAAAGTGTTAGGATCGGAGTTCCCAGAGCACACAAAATCCACCTCTATGTCTTCACTAAGTACTGCTGCAGCTCTCAATAGCAGAAGTTCTTTAAAAGCAGTGTCAGATTCAGAGCAGGTGGGATAAATGAGATCCGAGAGAGTGATGTGTGTGCCTTTCTGTTTCCACGACAGAGCCTTCCATCATGGCTCCATTGGACCCCCCCCCCAATTAATCTCCTTCCTTCTGTTTTGTGGGGAAACCAGAATGGCTTCAATTATCTAAATGGTTCTAAGAAATACTGCTAAGGACAATTTATGAAGGTCCTATCCATTCTGTGAAGGGTGAAGAAGCTATTAGGAGTGTGCCGTGTCTTTAAAGATCTCAGAAGAAACTGATTTAATAATTAAACTATACTTTTTCAAATGCCAGGAATTTTTTTGTGTTTCACCTGTGAGAAATTGCCAGGTTGGTACATTTTTATCAAAGGGTCAAAAATGGGTAACTGGTGAGATTTTGTCTGGGCTGTGCCCCCTCTGAATTTTAATGAGAGTTGAAGTGCCGGCCTCATTATGTTGGGGTATAGCCAGGGCAAGGCGCACCCCAGGTAATTTTGCCTCATGCTGTGGAGTAGGCAGCCCTCATGCAGACAGGGCCAGGGTCACCATACGGGATGTAGGGGGGGGGGGGGGTGAAAGAATTCAACGTGAGTGGTGTTTCTGAGAATGGGGAGGTAAGGCACGGGAAGCAGACCACTGGCAAATTAGCCTCCGCTGTTTAGCTTGGCTCCTGGGCTGGAAATGATGGTAATGAAGTCCTCTGTGGGACCCACACTCTGTCTGCTTTCACGTGGCCGCTTTGTTACCATCGCCACCTAGTGAGCGGAGGACCATGGACCCCCCCACCTCACTAGCTGAGCTGACAGCTCCAGGGTCTTGCCCTCAAAGCCTGATATAAGCAAACAGCCCCATACACCCATCCATGCTGAATTGCCATCACCCCACGCCCCCGCGTTCATTCACTCAGTTGACATTTGACATTTATTAGCATTGAGATCGGCGTGACAGATCTTTTCTATCCAATCCATAAATAAGTCATTGCAATGTATTTCCAAGTGAACAATGATTTCTTGCTCGTTTCCTCAAAGTTTCTTTCTGCTTTGAATGAAATCTCAGCTGATTTGACTCGATACCTGGGAAGAAATGTTTCTTAAAAAATAGTAATGTGAAATTACCCTTGACATTAAATAGTCTGATCTGTTTAAATAATCTCTCATGCGAGAGGATACTTGCTTTTGCATTCTTCTATTAGGCACCCAGGAATATCAAAGCCCACGGACCATCGGCTGATCATACTGTAGAAAAAAGGCCAGATCTGTAACATCTGTATATTGGCAATAACAGTTGGTGGGATGCTTTGACTACGTGTTGATCCAAGAAGCTGAAATATGAAGAACTTTCATATTTCCATAATTTTTTCTGACAATAGAACAGACATTTACCTACAAGAACTGTATGTGGCTAATAACCCAAAAATATTACTCAGCATTATGCAATGTGAGAAATAGATTTCCAGTGGTTGTACAATCTTATTTATCCTGAGGGTAAATGGGTAAATGCCGCGTATTTGAAGTGTGTAACTTGTTCATTTACTCTTACACTAGGACACCAGGAATTCTGTATATTTGGAGAGGAAGGGGTGATAAGGGTTCTTTGGGTAGAGGACCCATTCATTTTTTGGGAAAGTGCTTTAATTGCTGCACCCATTGCCCAGTTTGACTAGCACATCTATAATAATTACCTGCTATGAACTCCATTACCATTTTTCTTGGCTTATGATTCTCAGCGCTCAGATTTACATTTAATTGCGACGCCCCTGCGCCAGAGGCCGCGCCAACCGTGTAGACAGCTAATAAAGCTATTTGTAAAGGATTCGTGGTGTTTGAAACCTGTGGCCATCGGGCAGCTGGAGAATGAATTGCTCACCGGCGTAGAAGGGAGACGGCTACTCTGTGAACCCATGGGTGGAAATGGCCATGGACAGAGTGCCTGATTGCTAATAGGGAGCTAAGTTCATGCCGTCTTGGTGCTTTGTTTTGTTAAGCTGGTGGAGTGGAAGCCATTATGAGAAGTGATGTTTGACTTCCATTCAAACTCAATGAAAATGGGCTCTGCCTGGCCCCCCCAGTAGGACATTTTCCCAACCAGCACTGAATGCTTTTTCCATTGCTTTCCTCTCCAGAATAGCTAATAAATTTTCACCCAATCTTCTAGAGGCACAAAGACACGTCCTTCCTGGAAATACATGTCTAGTAACATTTGACGGTATTTTTTTTTTTTTAAAGTAGCGTGATGGTGAAGGTGCTGGGATGAGCCACCGGAAGGTATCAGGTTAAACTCAGGGCAGACTAATCAAGAAGGTACCTCATGTTTAGCTGCATACTTCATGGAAGTAGCTTAACCGAATGTCCAGCTGTAAAAATAGGCAAAGGTTAAAGCAGTGAGTTACTTAAAGAGTCAATTTGTAGCAAAATTACTGCTAAGCTAATCAATCAACTCCATCTGGAATCAGAACGACGACCCAGGTGTTCAGGATTCATACTAAACTGATGCATAAAATATAGGTAGAGTTAATCTAACTGCTGTTCCACACAGGGTTACCCCAACCTTGTGCCCTGTGATGCCTGGGATAGACTCCAGGCCCCTGTGTTTTTGGAAACAACACACTTCTCTCTTTTAAACAATCTAGTGGACATGTTTACATTTGGGTTTATACTATTTAAATTTTTAAGCATTTTGCTGAATCTGATCCCTATGGACATAAGGAATGTTCTGAAATTTGTGATTGCAACATTTCTACATTTGTATTCTGTAAACTAGCTGTTTCCCTCTCACCCGCTCTGCTGACATTGTTGTACTCCAGTGTCTGGAGATTTTGTGTTCTTTTATTGTTGAAGTTCTTCTTTGGTACCACTGCAGTTTGGAAGGAGTAAATGAATGGGGATTGAAAGGTGCCGAGGTCATCCTAAGACTTTAGTTATAGTGCCAGGTCTTGAGAACGCTGTAATGGTTTTTACAATGAGTGATGTGGGCAAACTCAGGCCTCGATGAGAAAGGTAATAGACAGGAAATAGAATGTTAACTGCAGACTGCTGTCAGTGTCAGGAAGAGCTGAGTATCTTTGCACACTATCTCTATCCTTATATCTCAATCTAGCACTCGGTCTGGTCTTCGTCACTGACGGCTTTGTACTGAATTCCCCGTTGGGAGAGTCTGCGAGGGATGGACCAGACTCAGTCTGCAGAATCAATCCTCCATTCTAATGTGAAGTCCACCATTCTTTAATCTAAGATCGTTCTGTTACTGTCACATGGGTAGTCTAATACTGACTGATATGATTTTCAGGCAACAGTCTAGGTGTCTCGGTTACTATTGAGTTCGAATGTGTGCAATCCATCACTGTCCAAGATTGCCTGGAGAAGCCTATTCCCTTTACAACATACAGCTGTTCCTCAGTCCTAAAAAAGATCATATACACATGTTTCCTTGTCGTTAGTTTCCTGTTTCGACATACAAAACTGTTTTGCTTCCAAATGGCAGATGGCACCTAGTTGAGTTAGGAGTATATGCTGAGGGAAGTGTACACTGTCTGTAGTATAACTTGTTCTCCCATAAATGGATGAATCTGGAAGCTGTGGATCTGGTAGACTGTCCCATATGGAGTCGATGGCATCTGCTTCCTGTACATCAAGAATCAGCGCCAAGCTGGGCCTGCCTTGCTTCAGCTTTCAGCACCGCTTCAGACAAAAGCACCCAGGGAGAGGCAGCCAGTCAAAACAGCGCTGACCCGACCCGTATCGTTTTTGGTGCTGCTCGAGGGCCTCGTTCGCCGACACATTGGGGAAGCACCTGTCTCCCTGGGAGCCTCCCGCCGTCGTGTGTTCTGTCTGTGGCCAGGCCCCCTGGGGATCATGATTGACACACAGCATGATGTGGAATATCACTTTTCTCTGGTGTTGTACGGAGACTCCCAAGCAGTTCCTTGAGCATTACAGAAAGGTGAAAAAATAACACATAAAAGATGTCAGCTGTCACCATTCCAAAATCAAGGTCGAAGGTGCCAGATCTACCCAAGATTTTTGCCTCACAGAGGACATGTTTATTTTTTGAACTATATCTCAGAGCAACGGATATTTAAAACATCTCTTCTTTTGAGCATCTGTCATTTAAAATATATTCGGTTGAGGTTTTCCCAACTTTCTTTGAAGCCCTACCTTCGGCCGGCTGAAGGTTTCATTGGCTTCTGTGAAAGCTGCATTTCGTTAGACTGGATGACTCTTGTGGGAAGCTCTCTGTCTCTCCACGTTGTGTAAAAGTCATGTGGTGACGCCCCAGCCAGCTGCTGGAGCTGCCTTTCCAAAGTCGCCCTGTCTGCTGTCCTTTATTAAAAAATGTCTTTGTTTCAGCTGCTGGCTCTGAGTTGGCCCGGTGACCACTTCTGGTTCAGGCGTGTTGATCGATGCTAATTGAGCTGATCACACCCCACTGTTCACTCTCCGTCATGCTTCCGGGACTCCTGATACTGGTATCTCGCCCACCTGGTACCCCTGCTTCATTCATATTTTTTTTTGACTGAGGAGTTATGGGTAGTGATGTCATCAGTTGATGCACACTCTATCAAACCCAGTTTATGTTTCAGTCCAATCAGAGCCAC
Source organism: Mormyrops attenuatus (assembly GCA_026777985.1). Classification (NCBI taxonomy): domain Eukaryota; kingdom Metazoa; phylum Chordata; class Actinopteri; order Osteoglossiformes; family Mormyridae; genus Mormyrops; species Mormyrops attenuatus. The sequence continues at coordinate 7,876,831 of JAODKC010000016.1, forward strand.
TTAACACGGTATTAGGATAATACCAGACCAATCAGATTCCACCGTGTTCTTTAAAGCAGCATCAGGCAGTGCCCAGATGTTTTCTACATTAATGTCCCGTCATGAGGACTGTGAGTGGACCTTTTATGAAGGCCATAATATTGCGCGCTTCCTTGCTTCTCCTCTTCTTTCCGAACTCCTCAGAACAATGGGCTTTATTTTCTATGTACATTATGGCTCAATTTGGTGTTTCTTATGGACTTTAACAAGCAAATGTCAGGGTAATAAGGTGAACCTCGAAGGGTTTTACTGTAGTAAAACCTTCTTGCTGAGGTAAACCTTGGCCTGGTTCTCCATGGGCCAGTTATTAACGAGAGTGGGGCGTTCATAAACCCCGCCCCCCTCCCCCGTTTAATTAGAGGTTATGTTTAAGCCGCAGGGTGGGATTATTGTAGCCGGGCCATAAAGAATGCCACCATATCGGCATGAAAGGGCCACCCTCACTGCCTCTGGCAAGGGGCAGGCCCCAGAACCAGGGGTGTGGGCCCTTCACATAGGACCAGCTTGTTCCCAAGGTAAACCAAAGCCCAATAAACCATGGCCCTAGCATAGCTTCTATCAGAATCCCAAAGTATTTCCAGGCCTGCTGGTTCATCTGTGATCATCATCTATCCATCTTCTATAACTGCTTGTCCTATTCTGGGTCACAGGAGCCTATGGACACAAGGCAAGGAACAACCCAGGATGGGGTGCCAACCCATCACAGGGCACACTCACACACCATTTACACTTATGGCCAATTTGGTAACTCCAATAAGCCTGAACATGTTTTTGGATTGTGAGGGGAAAGCAGAGTACCTAAAGGAAACCCCATGATGGCACAGGAAGAATATACAAGCTCCACACACAGAGAACCCTAGCAGAGATTCGAACCCAGGTTCTGGAGGCATAAGGTGACAGTGTTAACCACTGCACTACCATGCCACCCCAGCTATAATCTCGTTTTCTTTGTTTTCATGTGATTGCTCAACCAATGGACTATAGGCCCCCAGAGATATTTGTCCCCTTCCTATACCTAATTTCTTGTTTTTCCTCCTTTCCATTTCACGCTTTTGCATACAATACTATATTATAAATTCTATTATACCTGTCAGTAGTGGTTTCTTTGGTTTGATATAGTATTGACTTTGACGTCTTGACTTTGACTAGTAATGCTTTGTTCTTTTGATACATGCGTTGCAGGCAGCCATTTTGGCAAGAGTCATCCTGTCTAAACATCGAAGTGTATTTCAACGTACCATCAAGTGCCCTGACACAGCGCCCTGCCATTGTTAAAGAACACTTCATTTTGCTTTATAAAGGCAGAATTATCTTAATGATAAGTTCCTTATGTAAATTACTATGCGGGCTAGTCAGTATGACATTTAGAGTGGCTCTTACTTGCCATGTGTTTAGTGTGAAGCTGGGGGGTCCTTCAAGGGCTGTACGCTCACACTTACGAACACTTGTGCACCATTAGGTCGGATCATTAGCTGTTAAATAAAATTCCGGTGAAAGGGAAAGTGGGAATCCATGTACACAAACACGTTCAAGCGGCACAAACAAATGTCACGTTTAGGCAGGGAGTTCATTCATAATACCCAGAAGTGAAAATGGGTCAAGCATAGGATACATTTTCTATAGAAGAATGCACCATGATATTTCATAATTAGCATAAAACGGTAACTTTCTTATTGAACTACTTGTTGGCTTAGAAGTTGATCTTGGCTTCGAATGCTTTATTTGTTCATAGAATCGTCAGCATTGTTTGAGGAAACAGTCGTCCAAGAAGGGATTTGCTACCATTGATTAAGGTTTCAAATGACCCTTCATTAGAATATTTGTTTTGATAAAATGAGATTTGCATAATTCCCTGGACACCACCCGGGCACTCATTTGCTTATTTGTCTTTTTAACTCAGTCATGTTGTTTTGCTGTTTCAGTTTCCCTTAAACTCCTGCCCACTCCATTCCCCAGCCAACCTCACTGGTAAAACACTTAAAACCTGTCTCGTTGTGTTGTTGGGCAACCCTAGATGAGAAGGTATGACGCCAGAGTAGGCGTTAAGTGGCTTGTGGGCATAGCTCAGCCACGTCGTGACAAAGACACGCCAGTGGGAATTGTGGGAGATCTAGTGCCCAGCAAATCCTGTGTGAATCTGGAGTACCGCTGCTTTCCAGGCTGTTTGATTAAGGCTGGAGCACACCGTGCGGGGGCCGCGTGGGGGCCTGCAAACACGGAAATGCAACACCAACCCCGGCGTTACTCTTAAACTACCACGAACGTGACACAATGGCTGCTTCTCTCCGAACACAGCGTAGGCTTTATAATCTGAAACCGTAATGCGAACAGTATGCGACCTTTTCAGTGGCTAATCGTCTGCAGGCGTCTTGGGGGAACTGAGTTCGTCTCACTGCTGAAAGCAGCGTGACCGGTACCCCCGTTCCCGTGAGGACGTGTCAACTCGGGCCAATCGTGTTAATCGAGGAGCTGGAATCTCGTACGCTTACAAATAACTAACGGAGGAAATAAGACCAGGAATCTATAGAGGGTTGTCAGGTTTTGGATCCCGGGTCTCTTTTGAAAGGACAGACTTTATTTCACAGTGACAGATTTCGTGCATTTCAGTATAGCTGGCCAGCTATTTTATCTCTGGTTTCTGCTTTGCTGTTCTGCCAGTTTCAGCTCCCATCCAGTGTTTTGGACTCGACTGCAGCAGTTTCGGGTATGATTCACAGTGTGCGACATTCCACTGCGCCTGAAATGTCCACTTTATTAAAAAGATGCATATACATAATTAAGTAACATAAAGCTGGCATTATAGGAACGTGATTGGTTAGATGGAATTTGACTGGCTAGATCAGGTGATCACAGTTTCTCCACATTATTTACACCCATTCCTTGTTCCTGATGCTGCTGTGTGCTGTCTGTAGCCTCCATGAAGCCACAGTAGGAAAGCCAAAGCAGATACCTGTTTGTGTGTGCAAAGATTTTTTTTTTTCCTCCCTCATGTTTGGTCTCGTTGAAATGGCCATCTTATATTAGCACCGTGACCTTTCTTGTCTGATTTAATTTTTTTTTTGCGGGAGACCCTCGAGGTGTTTAGTTTGGCCAATTTTGGTTTTAATTTCCAGTCACCGTGAAAGGCCTTTTCCGTGAGCGTGTCACGGGGCACGTCCTAAAGCGCTCGCTGGCGGTATAAAAACGGAAACCCGGCCTCCCCGTTTCCATCATTCATGGCAGAGTTTGCCTCAGAAGGTCGGGGAAACCCCAGGTGTTAACAAGTGTTTCCAGGAGGCGAGGCGTTCGTTAAATCCACGTTATTCCTATGTGCCGGGATTGCATTCAGATACTGTGGGTTTAACTCTTGTTTCTGTAAATTCAGCTTTATTTCCGCCGACCCTTGAGGAGTCGCTACTGCTCAATGATATGGAGCCTCACCCAGCAAGTCAGTGGTGCTCCGTTCAGTCCAAGCATGTCCTTTCTTTTGCCATACTCCGTTCTTTCTGAAGCAACCTCTCAAGTCTTCTCCTCCATGCAGTCATGGAATATAATGGGCTCAAATTCTGAATGTCCTGTTGAACCATTAAAATCCGAAACGGAAAATAAGAATAGATATTATCGGTGTGTTGGTCAGAAACTGCGGTGTGTGCAGAATTTTGTTGGGTGGCCCAAAATAGCAGTGAGGGTCTGTAGGATCTCACCAGCAGTGCTTCTACGTGGAAATAAGCCTCCGAGACTCTGTTTCCCTAATAATGCTGTGCAGATCCACACAAGACACTGTTAAGTTTTGTTGGAAAATTCTCAGGTTTGTCCCTGGATTGCACCGCCACGATTATGCCAGGATTTCACTTAGCTGTATAGAGGAAAAAGAAAACCATGCCTTTTTAATTTAAAATAAAAATTGTTTCTTTGGTTTAAGTGTGGAATAAAAAAATATCATTTTGGTCATTATCATAGAAATCAGTGAACAATTAAAGCTTTGGCCTTGTTAGCTTCTCTCAGCACATGGATCCCGATGGGTCCAGTGTGCCAACAAACGGCCCTGCCAGTGGGCACAGATCCTATGTCAGGAAGTCTCCCTCGCTCTCAAGCTGATTGGCTTCCTATGCACGTTTATTTCTTGGGCTCGGACTGAAGTTGGTACTCATACGCCTTTTGTAAAACAAATAGCTTGGCCCGAAACAAATCGCTAACAGTAAGTACAGCAGAAGGAGAGGGTCCCTTACCAACGTGGGAATTTCTGCAGGGCTGCTATTCAGGCCAGAAATGAAGATGGATTGGATACATGGAGAAAATTTATTAATCCCAGAGAGGAAGTCAAGTATCAACATCAAACGTGTAATATTGCAATTACGGGATAAAACTTAAGAAACACAGTTTCAGGAGGGGTACAAGGTCCAATGGAAGTACATATAAGAACGCAAAATGTGATGTTATACAACACAGAATGAATAAATAAAACAATAATGTTACATGTATTGCTATGGGTTGGTGCCCCATCCTGGGTTATTCCCTGCCTTGTGCCCGTTATTTCCGGGATAGGCTCCAGACCCCTGCGACACTGTATAAAACAAGAGTTATAAAAGATGAATGAATGAATGTTACATATAATGTACAAATGCAGTGTTGTGAATGCGCAGTGCCGCTCAGTACTGTTGGCTGGAGTCTTCATTGGTCTCCTTTAACTACACAGTGAGATGTGACCGGCTTTGTCCATGAGCTGTCCCTTAAACGAAAGCTTGGGAATCCTGGCACCAGTACAGCTTTTTTGGATCTTCCTCTCCCTAGCTGGGCTGTTCTGGTCCTGACATGATGTCATTTCCTGTCTGGTGATGACAATGTCTCTTTGTTCATGCAAACTTTCCACCATCCTCAAAAACAGTTTCCCAATCCGGTCCTCGGGGACCCGCAGACGGTTCACCTTCTTGGCCACATTTTTGGAGGAAAAATGTGGACTGTCTGGCAGGGAGCTAGAAGGGAGCAAAAATGTGTACTGTCTGGGGGTCCCCAAGAACCAGGTTGGGAAACACTGCTCTAAAACAATACGCTGGTGTGCTTGCACATTCGTCTTAACAACCCTCCCTCCCACCCAAAAGAATGGAACCTGAGATGCTCATGTACACTGGTGTCTGGATGCCACGTGACCTTCATCTTGGTCAGTCTGCCTGACACCCTCTGAGGGAAGCAGGCCACCTGCTTTATCCCGCAGATGCTTCTTAAAACACAGCTTGTTTTTCTTCTCAAACGCACTCCGATGTGACGAATTGCACACTACATGCTGAACTTCTCTTTCTTTTCCAATCCGGTCTGGGTTCTGATGCATGTTTTCTGCTGCAGAACTTCCATGAAGCGAATGTAATAGCTTGTTATGTTTTCTGATTCAGTCCTTGGTTTCCATTGGCGCTCTCCAAACTGCGGAGCGCGCGTCAAGTTGCTTGCCGTGCCAGGAATAACGTTCTGTGTTACTGGGAATTCTTCTCTGGATTTCTTCACAAAATTTAATTTTGTTCGCAAAGTCGGTCTCTTATCGCACCTCAGAACAGTTTTCAAGGTTGTGTTGGCATGTCCAGCGTTTTGAGTTTTCAAAACCATGACAGCGGACCAGCGGAGGTCTGATGTCAGTGCCGAGATCTCATTTGTCTTAGTCAGGGAGATCTTCATTCAGCTCTCACATATCAATCACACACTGCAAAGTCAGCACAGTGGACCACGGTGTACGGGCTTGGATCACCTCCAGAGTCATTTGTGACTAATGGCTGTCTCAGGTCGGGGGTCATTACAGGACGAGTGCCCACTGACAGTCTTTATTCATTCATAATGTGTCCGAGACGATTCTGAATGTATGGCTTCTTAAGGTATCGTGTGCTTGTGTTGACATTAAGGGGGGACAAACACTTGAAACAAATTAAAGAAGGAGCAGTTAACGACATGCACATTAAAGCAGGAAACGAATCGGCCTGCTTCTTCCTTTGGCAGAGCTTAATTTTTCAGAATCCTCATCGTTATTGTGAAAGTAAATGCATAGCCCCCAAACTTTAAATCATGAGTCAGTGCTCCAAGGAAGGGGGGGGGGCGGATAAATGCCATTATTACAAGATTGCTGTGTTAACAAATTACCCTAATTCAGCTGCATTAATGACTCACAAAAGTAGCAGAAGGTGCTACGGTTGTGTGCGAGTGAAAGGAAATCTAAGTAATTATATGTTAGAGAAAGCAGGCCTTTGAAAATGGGCCCTGTGGTTGGTTCTGCTTTTGTACTAATTGAGATGTTTTCCTGAAATATCAGTCTCTGCAGGTCCAGTTTATTTCTGCCAGTGGGTTGCTGGGGGGGGGGGGGTGCTGCCTTACTGCTGCGAGGTTAGAATCTCCTCAGCTTGGCGCCTGGAGATGTTGGGGGGAAGGGGGGTTTCTGGTGTTAGGTGCTGCTTTGCTGTGGATGGGCTGCAGCAGGTCTGGGAAGACTAACTGGCACTAGGCCAATGGTCAGCAGGTACACGGCCGACACAGGGTGGACCCTCTATTTTCGTTTCCATCCTGCCAAGCCCAGCTGCGGACACTGCCTTCATTCAGCTGTGGACCAGGCTGAAGCCTTGTGAAACCCATCCACGCCCAGCAGAGACCCAGGCGGAGCCAGAAACGACATCCCAGATCCCGGAGTGGCGTGGCTGATGGATCTGATGGTACTGAGGCGGAATGACTTCCCAGCTCCACCTTCACGGCCGCACAAACTGTTTACTTACTCAAAAAAAAGCACAAAATATGTTTCAGGCTGATAATCGCTTTCCTACTTGAAGAAATATGTTTGCAGAGAAGGTGCAAGAGGAAGTTTTGTTTTGACTTTCAAAAAGACTGAAGTTTAGTGTCGTGCATTTAGTCGTTTTCTTATTTTTTCCATACATCTTTGTTGTTATATTAGATGAAGGAGCCTTCTCTTCTGGCTCCATCATCTCCATGCTGCCTTTGTTTATCTTGCCCTATTTGTCCCGTCCAGGGTTTTTGTACGACTGTGAGCCATAATGAGAGTGATCAACAGGAGAAACAAAATATCCTGGTTTAGGTGTAAGGCTCATCCCAAAGCAGACAGATAATCACGTACAGGGGAGCACGTACTGCAATACTGCAAAAAGTCAAGGGGCTCAGATCTCCGTCATCGCATTTACTGCCCCGACAGGGATTAAAGGAAGCTGATGTCGTGGGGCTACATGTTATTTATGAGGTCAGCGTTCGGGGATGCACATTTGTTAACTCCCCGGGATGTGATAATTGCACCTTTTAGAGGCTTTTGCATGGAAGGGATCCAAGGAATGACAGGGGCAGGTGGTGGCCGGCAGTCTGGGACCTGCCGAGAGCTCATTGGGAAGGGGGCCGGAGGGACCCAGGCACAGATTTTAGGTTCGCGGGGGCTAAATTTAGGGCCCCCGTGGTGGTGAGCCAAGGACATCTGCCACCAGTCAAGTGCAAACGGCTACTCCTCGCGCCTCCTTGCCACGCCGTTCCCCGGACAGGGTCTCACCTCCTCACCACGCCATTCCCCGGCCAGGGTCACACACCTCTTGGCTGTCGGCCCGGCATCTAAGCGTGTTCATTACTCGGCACCAGCAGCCACCTGGCTACAGCATTTTTTAAATTTGTCTTGCATTCTGGGTAAGGAAGACAAGCAAGAGAACTTAAAGTGCTGCACTAATTATGAGATTTTCTTAATTATCACTTAATCAATTCTTACAATGCCATCCCATGAAAGCATGAATACAGATACTGTATTTTATAGAATTAGAGCTGTTAGTTTGACATATCTTGTAAGATAATACCTAAACTTTATCTCAAGTAAAACTTCTGATTATATTTGTTAATTCGGCTGTTGGTGTTGAGGAGCAGGACCTCTGTAGTGATTTTTAACTCTTATTTTCAGATATTCCGTATGTCATAGAGGGCAGTGTACAGGCACGGCTTGGGACATTTAAGTCACTCTATTTCTAAGCTTTGACTCTTCTCTACTAAGTAAAGGGAATGTTTGACGATTACCTTTAAAAAAGTAGAACCTTACCTTGAACTCTGTTTTGTCACTTTGAGTTCTCTGCCTAACACCAGGGGGATGCTTGACAGTTTTCTTAAAGACCTGTTTCAGCTGTTCTTTAGTTTGAAGGCTTTTTGTCTCTGTTACTCACACTGTAATTTTTTTCTGTTGACTCATCTGAGGC
>JAODKC010000016.1:7885149-7905633 GCA_026777985.1 Mormyrops attenuatus
CCACCCCCCCCCCCCCCCCCCCCCATCCCCCCGCCACCCGCCCCCCCCCCCCCCCCCCCCCCCCCCCCCCCCCCCCCCCCCCTCCCCCCCCCGCGGCGCCGCCGCCCCTCTATCACTGTGGGCTACCCAACAGCCGTGACAGTTATTCTTCTAGTGGTCTATCCGTCGGTCCGTACGTCTCTCATTGGCTGCCGGCGCACGCTGCAGATGGAGGACACAAGTCGTCATTCCCCCAAGCAGATCCAGTTTCTCAGGAGGCATATTCATTTCAAATAATCTGAAATGCCCATCACGACTAATACCATGGCCAGTACTCTACTTTGTATGTTTATTTCTCAAGAAAGGACGAATCCACTTCAGAATGTTGTTAAAATGATGCCAGCGGGATTCCCTAATTTCTCCAATCAGTACGACTCACATTTCATCAGATTCAAACTTGCTTTGAAGGCCTCTGATGATGGGTTAGTGAACCAGACGGTCTCAAGGTTTCTAATTTGCCGCTCTGTTGCTATTAGGCTCTAGTGAGCAATAAGATTTCTGCCAGGGTTTACACTGATTGGTTTTATTCTGAGGCTAGATTTCACTGGTTTGTATTCAGATGCCACTTTCGATTGGTTTTACTGGAAGATTAGCTTTCACTGGTTTGTACTGGAAGGCAACTTTGGAATGGTTTTACTGGGAGGCTGCTATAAACCATAAAAATTTTTACTTCCAAAATTTACCGTCCTTGCTGAGTACGTGCTTACGTCAATGGCCTTTCTTTAATATACTAATTAACTCACTACTACTTCTAAGTGCTGACTTCGGGGGAAAAAAAAACTTGATAAATAAAAGTTATTGTGCGATCCAGTTGTGAGTGATATGGATATGTTATATAGGGAATAAAACTGTAAATACCTTCCGGGCAGCTGATCGGGCCACTTATTAAGCAAGTCCTAGGCGGTCTGACATTACACCCACCAATGATCCAAGCTTACTTTTTGGCTGTTGATTAGCTTTTTTTTATTGATCTTCACCATAAATATGTATGTTCTGTTTTCAATTTAGCAGCAGCCTGATGCACGATGTGGATAATTACTGTATAGCAGTGTTTCCCAATCCGGTCCTCAGGGACCCACAGTCAGTCCACGTTTTTGCTCCCTCCCAGGGGCCTCCAGCGGCCCACTGTGGGTCCTTCCAAAGGAAAACCCCCATTGATCTGCAAAGGTGGTGAAAAGACGTTTTCCTCGACTTCACTTCCACATTTGGTGTGAATTCCCACGTTGGGCTGTGTATTGTAGGCAAAGGATGCCAGCTTGTCCACAGTCACATGGGTATCTGTGTTCATTTTCCCTTTTTTAAATTATTGCTGCATGCTGGAACTAAGCAGACTGTTTATCTTTCATGTGGTACGATTACTGCATTTGGAAGCCAGTCGCCTTTGTTTTAAAAGGCAGCTAAAATAACTGTGTCAAGCAAAGACTGGCCACAGAAAGCCTGAGCTTTCATGTCAAGAGCGAGTAGCATCAGGACCTGTGATTTATGGGGAAAAGTACGGGCAATTTACACACGGCATTCATTCCAAAGTGAGAGGATGCACTGAATGTCTGAAGTGTGTTAAATGGCCTAATTTTAATGGACAATGATGGACTCTGTACTCTAGGGCTGTTTGAGAGATTATGGAGTTGGTTACCCCGCAGCATGATAATTCACCTTCCCAACATCTTCATTCACAAATCGAAGGGAAGAAGGCAAATTAAATGCCACTTGTTATACTGTAATTAACCTGTGACTGAATCCCAGCTGGTTTTAACAAGTTGGCCCTATTTAATAAATTTTACAGTAATTCATGGGATATAATCCAAATTTTTCTGCTAGGAGCACTTCAAAAGAGACCAGTGTTGATTTTTTTTCTCCCAGGAAAAAAAAAAATGCTATGAAATGCCGTGTAAAGATGGCGCTGGATCTAAACACAAAATAAAGTGAGCTAAAAATTGGGTGGCTAAGAGTTGGAAATCCTGACCTAGATCCTCATCCAGCTTGGGGGGAAAGACCTGCAGATGTTTGGACTCACCCAGTCTGTGAGTCACATCCCACAGTCCTTCTAGAAAGAGCTGTGCAACATTATGCCTTTCCAGCCTGTTTGTCAGCAAAGAAGGGACTGATTCATATGGCGTCGTGGAGACGTGCGAATTCGCACCAAAAAAGAAGGCTGGCTCACTCTGGCCAAAACATACAGGTATCTTGTTCTGGGAAACGTTTACGAGCCTCACTTGCACGTTCTGAGGTATTTCTGACTCCTTGAAAGAGGAGCTCGAACACTTGGTGGGCGGGCGGCTTTAGTCACCCCTGAAGCCTGGGAAGGTCGAGGAGAGGGGAAGCCGTTCTTTACAAATCGAAAATTTTCTGCCATTTGATTTTTAACTCTTTAATTTTGGGGGACGGTGTGTGGCTCAGTGGGTTAAGTTGGTGATTGGAAGGTTGCTGGTTTGAGCCCTGCCAGTGGCAGAATAGTCACATCTCCATTGGGCCCTTGAGCAAGGTCCTTAGTGCCCTGAAATGCTCCATAGGTGCCAGATAAATAGCCTGACCTTGTGGTGGGACCCCAAGCTGTGCTCTCAATTGTGTGTGTGTGTGTGTGTGTGTGTCTCAAAGGAGAGCAAGATGTTAAAGGAAGCATTCCAATGTACCTCTACTAGTGCAAATGACAAACAAAGCATAGTTTCATTTTTGCTAGATTTTCACTCTTGAGTCATTATTATTAGTCTATGTTTATATGGCACAATTTTAACAACAGCGTTTACAAAGTGCTTCATAGACATTTAAAAGAAAGGAGTTGAAATAAACATAACAATAAGCACAGAAAAAGTAAAAAAAAAATTGAATCAGTTAAAACAAACTAACAAACAATCAAGTAAACACCACCACCAACAACAACAATAATAATAATGATGATAATAATTATACCACCAAAAATGTTCTCGGTAAGGAGCTTTAAGCCACCCTCTCTGGTCTCTGTAGGGGACCACCCACTCTGGTCCTCGTGCTAGGGGATACAAACCCCTGCCACACTGGGACCCAAGTCCAGTGTCCTCTGGGGGACTCGAGCCTGACCTGTTCATTCTTAATGCCATACTGTGCACCATTATATCCTTTTGACAAGGCTAATTAGTATTAGAAGCTGTATTAAAAAGACTTGCACTAGGTTAGAATAGTTTAGCATCAGTGTGGAGAAGGTCCTCATACTAAACTCACCTTCCTCATTGGACCATCCTGGTCCAAACAATTACCACAATGGCTTATAATTGGTAGCAACTGGTATAGTGCTAGGTAGCATCAGCTGTGGTGGTTTGGCAGGGTTTTGGAATGGAGCCGGAATAGAGTCGTGATTCGACAGATTGACAGTGCCCTGGTCCATTGCCAAGACAGAAGACCGTGAAACCAGAGGCCGCATTAGACACAGTAACAGTTGAGCATAGTCATAAATAAATGATACTGTAGCGTCAACACAGAGTGTCATCTGAGTGCTCGGCCGTTGCCATGTGTTTATGTAGCACTTATCCATCTTGTCCGTGCAACCAAGGTAACCGTGATCAGGCAAGGGACCAAGGAAAATTTGATTAGGCATGTGACTGAGCGCCAGGACGTGAGACATTTAGCACAAGTGCATGATGCGAGCAGATGAGTGTCACAGAGAGGTGAATGAATGGAATGGAAATTGATGACTTGACTATGGCTTATGGAGTATAGCGCTCGGTTCATCTGGGACGTTCTTCAGTGGTTCATGGCGTCTTCATTGTAAATGGACTTCTCAATGACTAATTGTAAGCAAATTCACATTCCAGGAACAAAAAAAAGGAAAACAAGAAAACAGTTTCTGAAATCTGTTATTTGCAGTTTAAATGATCTCAACAATACAAATCCACCTGGAGACTGCTGTATAGCAGTTACCTCGCCAACACTACATACAAACCGCTGTTTAATGATGCCTTAAGGGTTAAAAAGAGCTGATTTATAAAACCACAATGGTTCCGAGAAACATTAAGAGCCGTACAATTGAAAAGCTTCTCAGGAGAAACGGTTTGGTGTGGTTCTGGCAGCAGCTCCGGGCTGTTACCGCGGACAAAGGCAAAATGTCTCATTATAGCATTGTACATTTGTGTGTCTGGTGTGTGTTTGCGTTGCCATCCTATTGTTATGTTTCTCAATTAGGTAATCGTGCATTCTTTAAAAGAGAGAAGCAGCATGATTTCTTTTTAAGCAACAGCTGAAACTTGGATTGTGTTTTCCTGAGAAGTGGCGTGACGGAGAAAGCCAGGCCCTGCTTTGTTTTATTTCGTTTTTCTCGCCACCATCTTGTTTGTGTCGTAGGAACATTAGCGGCCCCTTAAGGCCCAAAGAAATAGGTTAATAAAGAGTTGTAACGTGCCTTGGCCCAGTACTACCATTCTAAGCAAAACAACAAGCATTTAACAATAGCTATGATTTTAAAAATAACAATAATTTTTCCAATGAAGTTGAAGTTAACTGGATAACATTTTGGATTTGTATTCATGTATTTGTTCATTATCGAGCAGAGCATTTATGTGCCATAATTTCGTTGCCACGTTGCCAAGTGTTTCTGTACTATGAATGTGTACTGCAAAGATTCGGTCCAAACATGCGAGGTGCTGGAAGGGTTGGACAGGGTTTTCAGGCTGCTTGTTTTAGCCAGCTGAGTGGTGACCCTTGTTTTGCTTCAAATCCAGTGTGCACCCCCCCCCAAAACCTCATTCTTCATCATCATCTGGGTGACATTCTTCGCCTCATCTGCTCAAGCCAAGACATTGTTCAGTAAGAGTTCAACTGTACGGTTTCCTAATGGATCCCATATTGCCCGTGGATCATTGCATCGTGCCTCGTGCTTATGAAGACATCACAGGAAGTCTTAAACACAAGCGTGATTAATGGCCCATGGCTTTCACTGGGAGCTGCTCGACGGAATGGTTTTCCTAACTCAGCAATTATCTTTCAACTTTATATTGCCCTTCGTGCCTCTCGATCATATATGGACTCTATGGAACTGAATTCTTGGTGATTCTACGTCTTGCTGCATCAGATTGGGAGGCAAAAAAATTTATAATATTAATACTATCGATGGCACACTATGTTCAAATGCTTACAATAAATCCGACGTTCTTCTGAACAGCCCTCTATAAAAATCAGCCTAATCTAAACCCTTGAGGAACATAAACATAACCCTTGAAGAACTTATTTCGTGCAAGGTTGCTTATTAGCAATTAAATGCAAACAAACATATCACTCTGGCCTGAGAGCAGCTGGTGTTTAATGTGCTGTGAATTCACAGTAGTTATTTTCTTCAGGTAATTATCCTGCTGGATTCCCTGTACTGACAGACTGAGAGTTGTTCAAACCAAACATATTCTGGCACTATAGGATGTTTATAGTTCCTTACCCCTGGTTAGGGGTCTGCTATATTCCCTGGGTAGAGAATTGGCCTGATTCCGTTTGGCCGAACCACAGCTACACCGGTCATTTCCATTATAACACTGGCCTCTGTCCGTTCTCGACCTACCAGAAGGTTGTCCGCACTTTAACAGATGTTTCTGACCCAAGAAAAAGGATCTCAGAAAGATGTCATACTTTTTTTCAACACACAGTGTGGTTTCTATATTTAAAGGCAGTCCAGGTAACGGCATTAAACACTTGTCTTACTGAATGGAAAAGCAGTTCGCCATTGTTTTAACGCCTCAAGGCAGGCTGAACTGGTCACTTGGTAGACATAACACAAACCATTCTTTATGGTCTTGTACGGTTGCAGAAGTTTCAATGGAAAGTTCACATGTGCTGGGAGCATGGTAGGATTAGCTGGCTATTTTCCTCAAGTTCGATTTGTGTTAAAACCTGGATCATGTATCCATAAAGGGCTGTCTGCACAGCAGTTGAATTTTTATATTCAATTGAAATGAGTATAAGATATTTTTATATTGGGCCCGGCATGGCTTTCTTGGAACATGAGGCAAAAAAATTTAGCGGCAGCATTACGAGCCGATTTGAACCAAATTAAGAGCAGCGTCAAAGACCACAGTAATGGCAGTTAATGTTATACAAGGAAGACAAGTCTGAGTGTTTACAAGACTTCTGTAAATTATTCGGTTGATATTAGCGTGTGTGTGTGTACCACATGAGAAACAGAACTTGCTTTGTAGTCATTCTGGGCAGGAAAGTAGAGACATGAAATCAGTTTTGCTTTTTGTTGTGATCATTAAAAAAAGGAGAGGCTTTTCTCTTTTCTCACTATTATTTGGCACTGGGTATGTAGTTGTAGAACTCCTAATTGAAACTGACTATCTAAAGCTGATCTAATTCCCTTAAATGAAGAAAGGGCTGTTACTGACCTCCAGTTGTTTCTCCAGCTACATTGTGATGAACTTTGCCGCCAAAACTGCATAAGATTTATATCTGCAGACTTAGTTCCAGTAAAATAAGTCTTTGTATATTTCGGGTTAATCTGTCAGTTCGATGAACAGTTCGATGCCGAGGGATGATGGGTGGCGATGACGTCGTTTGCTTTCATGAGAGAGAATGTGGCAAATCGGCGCGGGACACCTTTTTTAAAAAGTTAAAAGGATGAAAACGAATAGGTACGTGCGCATATTGAATATCAAAAGCAGTCTCTTAAAATATCGGCAGTATTTTAAAGAAATATATGTCTTATCAAAAAATCTAAGAACAAAGTGGTCGAAAATATGATATACGTTTAAGGTGCACAAGTCTGGAGCAAGGTGAAAAAAATATATATTGCAGTGGCATGGGATCTGTCAGCCAGTGTAACCGCGAGCACCGGGGAGAAAGGGGCTGCTGAAAGGCTTTCACCGTGGCGCGTGATGAAAGGCGCCGCGGTTACGTGCTCTGCCCCGAGCCTCTGGAGCGCTTCCTTCCAGGTGCCGCGCAGGAGCCGCGTGCCGCCTCGTGCAGCTGTTAACGGACGCGGCCTTGTTGTCTTAAGCCGGAGGCGGCGCCCCCAACGTGTGACCTGACACCGGGCCGGCCGGAAACCTCCATTCGCCTCCCCCGTATTCTGCTCACAAACCCTCACTCTTTTTTTTTAGTCCCAAGGACAGCGTGCCGACAGGAGTTGGTGTTTTTTTCCTCATTTTGTATGTTCCTTCTCAGTTTTTGTCTGGTGTACCCTGTCGTCTTCCCACACCACTCGTATATTATTACCTCTGGCTGTTAATTCTTCAGAACTACCCACAAAGTCTTTTGATAAGCATGTGACGTGAACATGTTATAAAGGATGGTGTACAACATTTGGATAGAGTTTGATTTCGCTAGCTGATAATTACCGGTTTTCGTCTCTTCGAATATCGATCCTCGTTTCAGAGTCCTCAGTTATGCCATTATCTATAAGTATGGTGCCAGATAAATAAATGACAATGTGAAATGTGAATGAAAGCTAATATTTTGCTATTTAAAAAAACAGTTTCACTCACTGTTCCTTGCTGTTTTCACCTGCCATTTTGAGTGAGGTGTGCAGTAACCTGCCCTATATGTAATTCTTATTACGACACACACACAAGAAACTCAGGTGCTGGTTTTGACTCACCAGTTCCTGCCTGTGCATCTTTCCAGCCTGGACCGCTCCTTCCAGTTGCTGGTTTTTGTGGCCAAAGGTACGAGGCCGACCCCTGGAGCCGCCAGGTTCGAGCACGCCTCAGCTCATTAGCGCCTCCTGTGAGGCCCCAGGCACTACACTAGCTCCCTGTTACCTGGCCTTGTGCTTCAGTCATGATGTGTTATGAGAATAAAAAGGTTGTGTGCAATTTTTTTGGTCTAGCCACTTTTAAATGATATCAGCAGGGCAGAGCTCACCTTTTTGTGTTCAATTTCACCTGTTAAATCAGCTAGTTATATTAGGTTTGTATTGCTTCATTCAGAAAGTCCATCTCTCTTCCATACCACCTTGTCCGGAGCCTGTCCTGGAATCTGTGGGCACAAGGAAGGGCATAACCGCAGATAGGTGGCCAACCCATCACAGGGTGAGCACACCATTCAGACATGGACAATTTGGCAACTCCAGTTCACCTTGGCATGCTTTTGGACTGGGGTGGGACCAGAGAACCAGAAGGAAACCCCTCGAAGACACAAGGGGTGAACATGCAAACTCCACATACACACAGCCAGGGGTGGAGACTCAAATCCTGGTCCTAGAAGTGTAAAGCAGTAGTCCAAACCACTGCACCCCCAATTCATAAAGTAAACAAAACAAATAAAAAAAAAAAAACATAGTGGTCATGTACAAAAATCTTGTATGTGAAAAATGTGGCATATTCAGAGTCTTTATCCATTTTCTAACCGTTTATCCTGGTCTGGGCTGTGCAGGAACCTGGAACCTGTCCCAGACAGCACAGGGACAGACACAAGGCTGATATGTTATTATACATATCTATTTCATAATGTCACATGAGCATTATTTGTATATTCATGTGTTTTTAATCATGTTTATTGAATGATGTTAAAGATATCTTCAGTGCACAGAATCGGTGTCTGTATGTGTCTGCGTTCCTTACCTATGGACAAATGTAGAAGATGGGAAATAAAATGGAATCATTTTAAGCTCTAAGCACTTAAAAGAGAGCCCAACACCAGCTATTGACATTTGACTGGAAGCTGCTGTAGTCCACTCTGTCTAGGCCAAAAATCTGGACTTCCTCCCATTCCTCTGGTGGCTCCCTCTTCCTTGTCCATAGCAAAGGGGGCGGGGCGGGGGGGGAGCCAGACGGTTTTCCACATGCCGGATTTAACGTTCTCCAAAGGCCTGGTCAGCGCTAAGGGCTGCAGTCCCTTGGTGCATTAGGCCGCCGGTTTCCAGTGCGAGCAATAAAAAGCTAATGATGCGTGTAATTGTCTCTCTTTTCTCAGTAAGCATGCACAGACTGATGTTACTTGCGTAAGGCATATGGGGGAATGCTCATTGGAGCAAAAAAAAAAAAGTAAATTAAACACTGTAATGAGATGGTGCGTAGTCCACACTGTTTTCGTTTTCTTACACATTTCAGTGCTTTGAAAACATTTAAAAGGGGGGAAACATCCCCAGAGCAAATATCTGCAAGTACACTGTAATACAATATGCAGCATTTTTTTAGGTTTTCGAATGAAAGCTTTTGGTCCTCGTGCTAAGAGATAAAGGTCAGTGGTGAAACATTTTAAAAATGCAGCAGATAATATCTGCCTAGATGAAAATATTAACAGTCTCTTTTTGACTTTCAGGCCCTCCGGGGAAGAGAGGAAGACGAGGCAGGGATGGGGAACCTGGTAAGGGTCACATGCATGTTGCAGGGGGGCATCATATGTGGAAAAAAGTTTTTTATCTGTTTTGTGTGTGTGTGTGTGTTTTTTTTTACGTAAACTGTACGTATCGAGTTGTGTAGAACACGCATGAGGTCATGTTTGAGTTAAAGGTGCCACATTTTCAAAATGAAGGGTAGCAGCATGATTAGGACAATAAATAATATGTTAAAAGAACAATAAAATGTAAAAAAGCCAACTGCTCCTGGGTGTCCTGCACACTTGAAGGAACCTCTTGGATTCAGTAGACTGCATTAACACAAGGAGGAACTTCCAACTAAATGTCTGACAGTGGCGGCCGTTTGCCATCTCGTCTCACTCCGACAGTCTTGGGTGTGTCACTGTATGTTCCAAGTCTCCCTTGTGGGCTCACCCTGCCGACCCGGTTCATTTGAGTCTGTCTCCCTCTGGTCTGAGCATGCCGGTGGCTTTGCTCCCTCCAGCCGTGCGCAGCGAGACGGATATCAGGGCTAATTAATGGTAGGAAAGCATATAAATCCCAAAGCCGTTGCATCCGAAATGCGACGCGCAGCACTAACAGTGAAGGCTAATGGCCGCTGGAGCCTAGTGTCCTGCGCCAGAGACATTGCTCAGGCAGTTAGGCAAGTCGTCTTGGACCGAAGAAATTCATGCAAAAAATAAGAAACAGTTTGGAAAGTGATTCTTTTTGTTCAGAAAGATAGTAGCATGAGGTTTTAGTTAAAGCAAAAAAAGAACATGTTAGGAAGTCACTGAAGATTTAACTCCGGTCTTAGTGCTGATTTCAATGACAGCTTTACTGTCACACACATAAGAGGATCCATATTTCTTAAAACCGTGTACACTTTATGTTCTCTGGCTTGATTTTTGGATATCTGTGTTGGAGGCTGCCTGAAGAATGAAGAATTATCTGGCCACCCAGGCACTAAATATCCCTTTTGGTAATAATTTGTTATAGCGTAGTCTGTAATATTATACCTTTATTAAGGCTTATCGGGATGATTATGTGTACCAGTTGCAAATAACGTGTAGTATAATAGGAACACTCATTTTTATTTAATCTCATGTTCTGCCATGCCGTTCCTTCGAGGGTGTGACCAGCCGTGCCCCCTGGGTCTGGAGCACCGCTACCCTGCCTGGATTAGTGGTTATTAAAAATGGATTGATGGCATTCTGTTCCATGAGTGATAACAGCACTTCAATAGCCTTGCAATATTTCAAGCAGGATAGCTGAGACCAAAGGAAAACAATAAAACACAGAGTGCCACCCCATTCCCTTGGTGCCCCAAAGTGCAAAGTAATGTGAGGATGGGGGAGCCCTCCAAATCTGCAGTGCATGTCTAGGACGCTGGTTCTGCAGGTCCAGGGTCGCCTTTGGTTCCTCAGGCCACCTCCCTGTCCCAGACACCTCTGAGTTCCCTTTAAACACTCTAGTTGTGCCATTGCCCTCAGGCCGCAGCTTAATTTGCATTTTCGGCTCCGCCTTCTGTCAATTTATGCGGCACCTGCACACATTTCTGGATCATTACTTTACCTTGAAACAGATGCAGGAGCTGCTGAGTTAACGGTAGCCATTCCGGTTGCATTGCACGGTCGGCTAATTTAAGAAAAAAAAATGTACTTGGAAACATTTTAGGGGGTGCGTCATAAATAATTTCCCACCCTCCACATGAAAGTGCAGAGCACATACCTCTGCTCCATAAAGTCTGAAGCATAGAGGACGGATTCAGATCTGCAGACTAAGGCACTCTTCTCTCAATCTATCAACACACATAAAAGCATGGAGGAGAGGAGGAGGAAAAGTTATTTTTCCGGTGCTCCCTTTCAGTCCCCATCCTCAGAACATTCACATGGGCTTGCCCAAAACCTGAGATCCTGTGCTTGGATGGTCAGAGAGTTTCCATTGTAAGGAACCGGCCCAAACCCAGCTAGATCCGCTGCCCGTCTGAGAAAGCAGACACGGCTTTCATCTGCTTCCATCGGGTACAGAGAAACAAGTTCGTTGAAGGGGTGGGGGGAGAGAGTGGGAGATGAGAAAAGCCCTAGGTGTTTACCCAGAAAACAAGTGCGCTAAACAGGGCCTGCGTGGAACACTGGTGTTCTCAGTGAACCGGCTGAAAGGGAAGAGTGTTGCTTGGTCCGGCTTTCCTCAGTCTGACGGTGGCAGCCTGCCGCTGCGTACCGCAGAGCGTGGAGCAGCGCTCGACTCGGAGCGGGAGTACGGGTGGTCAGCGGCCGCCGCTGTCAGTTGTTTGTTTTTAGTGCTGCTCTAAAACCTGTGCACCCTGGAGAAAGGTTTGGGCTGCCTGATAAATTAAATGCATAGTCTCGTAGGGCAGAAAACACCAGCTTAGTTGCCACTGGAGGCTGTTACTGACACAGCACTGGTGCCCACGTATGAGCTGTAAAGGCATACCCTGGTCATTTGTGCGTGTGTTTCGCACACTAATGTGGGGCACATATGCCAGCTTCTCGTAAACCCTCATAGGCACCTTGGTGACATTAAATCGGCTAAACGCCGCAAAGGGTTTGCAGTTTCGTTAAATGACAGCCACATGTCGCGGATGGGACCGGGGTGAACCAGCGACGGAGGAGGTCCGTTTGTATTTAGCATGGCCCAGAGATATGTATCTAACTGCTGAGCCTGCTATTTCTATATCCCTGCCTCGATAGAGATGGTTAACATGCCGACGTTGTGTGTCTGCTTAGCATCCTGGCCCCAGAAGTCGACTTTTGATTGGGGTACGATAAAATATTCCGGGGTGCCTTGATATCAGAGCCGTACATCAACAATAGGGAATTTATGCAAACGAGCAAAAATTCCACAGGACGTCAGCCATGTCGAACGCATTTTGTCTCCATTTCAGGGAAAAATAACAAGCATTTCATTCTGGAAATTCTTGACTGCTGAGTGCGGCCAGATATATTCCTAACGGGCCGGCAAAAGTGCTTTCTGAATTTAATCGCTTTGCTAACTGGGGTTCGTCGGGGGTATTCTGAGTCTAGCGGCAGTTCAGTCAGCGTTCAGCATTATTAATTGTCCGGGATAATTTGTCTTTGGTGTGTCCATCATCATGTTTTCATGTGGCCTGGCTCCATTTATGCCGCCATGGCGTGATCCTGTCGTCCATTAACCGGCCTTGCTCACGTGCACAGCACACGAGGAGCTCTAAGAGAGGTTAGAAAGGCCGCGGTTTAAAATAAGTAATCTCACTCAGCGAGCTGTAAAACAATGGCGTTGAAGTGCAGTCTTGAAAGCATCGGCGCCGAGGCCTCTGAGGGGCAGCTGCTCGAGCGATTTGGCACCTCAGCTAACTGAGAAATATGAACGAACAAAAAAAAAGAGTCATAAAAGGCGGCTGGTGTTAAGGCGTAGCAGCTGCCCCTTCTAATAAGCCCCCAACATCCGAAATAACTGGAGGAGCCTTTGATAGAGTCCCCACGCGGAATGGTACCGACCCCTCTGAGTGCAGATAATTGGAAAAGCATGCAAGGGGCACCTCACAAAAACAAGCGACAGTTTAAACAAGCCGTGGGGTGTCGCGTCAAGTAAGCAGTAGAAGCTTCCGGAATGCGAGCGATCTGTCTCATTGTTGGCTTAACAGTGCGGTAAGAGGAGACAGGGATGAGAATTTTGTACTGTTGCCAAGGCTAAATGCCATGGGTATAAATACTCCTGTTAATTTGCAGTTAAACAGAAATGTAATGCCAGGGCGTTTTCTACCCGGCGACTTTGAAACTTTAGTGTCCGGATGTGTTTATTTCCGTTTTTTTTTCCTCCCCTTCTGCTGGACAAGGGAGATAGTAAATTTATCAGGGCACTGCAGGAATCGTGCTGTGTTTAGTTACTTCACTGTGTAATATGTGGGCACCGGGATTTCTCGCCTCTCTGAGTTTGTTGCTGATATTCGCCGCACTTGTGTAATGGTGCTCTCCCTTTTCTTTTCTCTCCAAGGGCCACCTGTAAGTACCTGGAGTTTCTGGCATGAGTGGCAGTGTGAGTGACTCACCCATAAAGGTAAAATCTCAACCAAAGAAATCTAGGTCATCTTCACAGCAGATGTAGACAAGATGGATTGATTTCATCTATTGTTATATTTGGGGGGGGGAGCGAAATAACTATATTGAAATGCAACAATCCTCTGCTGAAACCCTCTCTTTTTCACTTCACTGAATATAGAGAAGTTACCAGTGGTCATGAGGTATTTTAATAGCCATTATGCATCAACTCATGTTAAAATGTTATACTGTACTAACCTGTTACAAAATCTCCCTCATTCATTATTATTATTATTTTTACAAATGAATAGCAAATCTGACCTGGCCCCCTGATATAAAGGGCTTGCATATGGTTTATTAAAACGTACGCTTGCCATAGAGTAACATGACTATATGATTAAAATAATATATTTTTTTTATTCATGTTTCCCTTTTCTCATCACCATTACCAAAAAAAGATTTGTTGCTGCTCCTTCCACCAAATTTGGAGGGAAGAACGGGGGGGGGGGATGTGTCTCACCTCATTATATGTGGGGAAATCACAGATGGGAGCGCGATGCAGTCATATGGTTTCCAAAGACATGGACGAGATTGCGAATAACTTTTGGGGGCCTTGTCGGAGCAGGGCTGGTTGGTGACGAGGTCAAGCGGGCCGCTCGTGCTCTGTTAAAGCAATTTATGGAGTTTGCGGAACGTGTGATTAAATAGGTATAATAGCATGCGCCCCTGGAGCCATAAAAATAGTGAGTTAATTCATTCTGCCTCCTTGGACCTCGAGCCCCCCCTGAACCCCCTGGCTTTTTTAAGTGAATGCAGGTGGTCCTACTGTAGCGTTCTCCAGACCATAGTACACCTGGTAGCTCCCAGGACCCCAAGCAAAACCCCCGGGGAGCCACGTCTCTGTCTCTTCTTATAGGATCTCCTCCAGATGGATCAAGCACAGGGAAGCCAGTTATTGCGCTATGGGCCTCTGTACTGGAGTCTTATGGGCACTTTGTGTTCAGAAGCCGGGTGTGCGGACAGCCAGCATGTCCCCAATGTTGTAAACATGCCACTGTTTCTACCCTGTTGTTTGCATACATTTCCGTGTTGTTTATTGCCTTGCAATAGGATGAAACAACCTCAGTCTGACTCACTGCACACTGCAAAAATTTTTTTTTTCTTCCTATGCTGAAATTCTGGGCTTCTCATCCATAATGTCCCACAGAGAGCCAGACAAAATACAATCTTGTGGCTAAATTTGGAATCATTTTTAATGATAATTATTCTATTCCTCCATTGAAAGGGGACTTGATATTCAGCTAATTTAAATCTCACCTAATAATTCTCAGATAATCAGGAAACTCTTGTCTAGAATTAATATCCCGCCTTTCAAATACCACCGAATAACTGATTTGTTTTTCTTTCTCCATTATTTCTTTTCTTTTGTTTTTCTTTTCGCCCTGTGAGGGAATCATACTTATTGTAGCAGTAGCAGCTTATTAGGAAGGTAATGAAAGAGTCTGTTCCACTGGGAGCCTTTGATTACCTGCCCCGCTAAGGTTCCTGAAGTAACCACAGCTGGATGTTTAAGCTGCTTTGAAGTGGCAATTTCACAATAAAAAAATCCCTAAAAATCAATAACAAAACAGACTGGGTGAGATAGGATTCTGCCTAGCATTGTGATACAGATAATAGGTATTCATTTTAGATGCCTAAGTTGATAGTGACGATTTTTGCACTAATCGGTAAAATATTACTTATTATTTCTGGAGTAGTAATAGATTGCATGTAGGGTGAAATGTTGCAAACCAGGTTCACGGTAAGGTTAGGGATGATGCTAAGTGAAGGAGAAGTCTCAGTGTAGCATAACGAAGGAGCGTTTTTACCATTTACAACGAGCTTTGCAGAGCTCATTTTATTCCGTTGCTGGTGTGTGGCTCAGTTGGCTGAGCCTGGGCGCCTGTGTGGGAAGGTTGCCGGTTCAAGCCCTGGCCTCGGCAGAATAGTTACATGTCTGTGGGCCCCTGAGCTGGGTGCTGCATCCTGGCTGACCCTGCACTGTCACTCCCCTCTCCCCCTAAGCTTGTCTGTATCTGGCTGTGTCTCATGGAGAGCAAGATGGCCCAGGTGAAAAGAGAGTTTACCTATGGGGATTAATAATGTATCACTATTTTGTTTCTACTAGGGTAAGAAATTAAGTTTTCTTTTTTTTAAAAAAACATAAATGCAATTAAAGTGTCTTAAAAGAAATTTGGGGGGGGGGGTGAAGTATTTTGGAAGTATTTTTAACAATATTTTGTGATGATGAAGTGCCATTCCATCTGTGGTGTTCCTCTGCCTGCTTCCTGGGGTAGGTACCAGGCTCTCCATGACCCTATACCGGATACGTCGGTGGCAAGCGGATAGATGGATGGATGGGTGAAAAGATTATTTTGACTCTTCTCCCTCACCAAGAGGGTTGTTGTTATTTTTTCATGTGTTCCTGCCAGCATTTACTTTTTGAAAGAAAGCAGAAATACAGTTGAGAGTCCCTTCCCAGTGGGAGTATACTATTTAGCACATACAATGCATGAAACGCCAGGCGTGAAGATCAAAAACGCAGTTAATGTTTATGTTACTACAAACTGCCTTTAACTCTCATTATGTTTGATGTAACTACACCGAGAATAAGAGTCTACTTAATTTATGACAGGATAAAACATTCTGGAATGGGTGAACTCAAAAGTGCTGCCATGTATATGGGAGGATGGGGCCCTCTCTTCTGGTTCTGCTGCCGAATGTGAGATCCCTTCTTCTGTGTGGATTCCAGGATGTTGGAGGGAACAATGTGTCCCGGTGCTTGAATTATGCAACTGTCTTGAAGGGATTAAGGAAAATGGGTGACAGTGGGAACCGACATCCAGTCTCATCCATAATGCAATGCACCTGTTAATAAAACATGCCACAGCCAGACTGGGTTGAGTTCCCCTCTTTCGTGGCCTGCTGAGGTGGCTGAGCTGATCATGGCTTTTCAGGTCTCCATTTGAGCCAATCTCAGTACACCTTTTCCCCTGGTTGGGGTCTGGTGTGTTTAGCACTGAGCATCAGGACTGAAACAGGCACTCTCCTGCATACCTCGGGTGATCTATATGTCGTGTTGATCTTGCAGTGATCTCAGGAAGCTCTGAGTTACGGTGTCACTCTTTTCTCACACCTGTCTTTGCAATGATTCGTATTTACAAATGTTGAATATCAGATGCATGGTTGCATAGCAGCTTTCAAAAAATGTTATCCATTTTTACCACTGGATATTTTTTTACAGAAATCAGTGTTTTTTGCATCCCTCGCGGTAAGGTACAATAGAGGAACCTCTTTCTTGGACTTGATCCACTAATCTTAGCCAGAACCCAAACTATTGTCTCAGCAGCTGTGTCCTTTCTAATGGACTTCCTGTGGCAAAAATACAAGCTGAAGAGAGGGAGTTCTCCTTCCATCCCTAAACCTCCATACTCAAATTCCCTCAGCTAATCAGTGACACATTACAAAATCCATTTGTTTTGTTGTTCCTTTAATGAAGCACATGCATTGTACAAGGTTATATATGCTTTTTGGAAGCACATGAAGCCTCACTTTTCAACGTCCATCCCGATCGGCCAAATTTAGAACTTCGTTACTAATTTAAGGGGTCGGAATTAATGGTTAAGAGCTGGGACTGTGCGGGCTGATAAATCCTTACCGAAGAGAACGTCAAATGGCAAACTGCAAGAAACCTTCATTTTTCTTGTTTATATAAATGAGCTTCTCTTTGTCCTGCTAATATCTATAAATAAGCGTACAAATTAGTCAAAAAATCTAATTTTCAAAATTTCTGTCAGACAATAGAAACCCTGCTGGTCCTGTACTACTTAAGGTGTACAGCTAACGTAGTACAACCATGTTTGTTTTCTTAAAATTTTTATATGAAATCTTCATTTATTATTATTGTTATAATTATTATTATTATTTCTCTTTGAAAAGAACTTTGACTTGTAGATATGTATGTAGTTGACAGGAGGAATGCCTGTTAAATATATAAATACTTTAAGTTCCTTGTGGAACTTGTCGGGACCTTCGGTTTACAAGGTCGTCCTGTAACCGCCAAGCGGCATCCCAGCGTCTAGCACGGCAGGCCACAGTGTCTAGTGTCCCTCGGGTATCTCCTTGATCCATGTGTTCCAGCCAATGCCATGAAGCTATGCATTTAACACTGTTTAACAGCTTTGATATGCACAGTTAACTGTGTATGTTGTTCTGTATGAATGACGGTTCCCACTGCCAACATGTTGGAAGCACCGGACTGATTTACGTCACCCGTGTTTTAATTACCATCATTACATCCTTCTGGTCCGTTTGATACCTAATAGGCTGCGTTCTGATGCCAGTTGAGCCATATCCAAAGGCATAAATGTCCAAAGGACCTTATTTTAAGCACTTTCTAAGTACTTTGAAAACGACCCTGTCAAATCCTTTTTTTTATTCAGAATTTTCATCACCTGTACTTTTATCCATGAACTGTTTTTCAAAGCCATAAGAGGAGCGTCAATTCTAACATTATTCTGGTTGAGCAACAGGTTCGGAGATAGGAGCAGCACTTCTTTTGTGCTCTACAAGACTGTCCACCCTATAGCTGACGCACCTTATACCAGATTTTCCATTAAGCAAAGCGTGCTGCCAGGTTTAAATGTATGAAAGAGGCTCAGCTGCGAGGCAGATTCTGGACTATGTTGAAAAGTGGTGGCTGTTATCTGAGTCTGCTTCCCATTTTCACATTTCATGAAGATTGACTGCTTCCTTTCATTGCTTCCTTAACTCAGCGCTGGACATTCACGGGGACAAAAGTCAATTCCGCTTGAAAGCAACACAAAGAATAAGCCGGGACAGCGACACATTCTACACAAGGCAGAGGGTAGCCAAGGTCTGGCCTTTTCAAAGAGGCCAATTAAGTTTTGCTTTTATAACGTTACTCTCTGATGTCTTTCTTGCTTGTGAGATATAAGACCAACCAAGGCAGTTTGTAATAAAACATTTACTGCAGTGCCCTTCCTGGATCAGAGGCACCTGAGGTGTGAAATCCATTCTGACGGCTTGGATAGACTGGCCAGACAGAGGGAAAGAAGGGTAGGATGAACGTCAAGACGCAGATAGGCGTATTCACAAGCAGGAGCAAACAGGAGAAGCAGAAGGAGCAAAGCTTCAGAAATTGACACTGACAGTCTGGCTGAGGACGTCAGGTGGCTGGGTGGTTGACCAAACTGCACAATAATAATTAGCGTACTGGTTACCTTACATATGATCCATTCAGAAGAGCCAATTTTGCTCTGCTGTAGAGACGTAGTATAGTTGTCCTGCACTATTAAAAAGAACTTTTTTTTGCTGTATGGCCTGTGTGTTTGATTTATTGTGCTTTGACTGGAAGCAGCAGGTGTTTTTGCAGTGCCTGATGGCTGACGGCTTAAATCGTGTTTTCCCTTCATGCTCATGGAGCTCCATGGCAGTCCATCTCGCAGAGGGCTTCAGGGCGTGATGGGCGAGCTGCCTCTTGGAACACAGAAGATGTTCGAGGTGCAAAGGAATGTAACCAAAATGCCCTTGTGGAACCTGATTCCTCGCCTCTGTGCCGTCTTTCCATTCCGATTGCTGGATTAAGACATGGTCATTGGAATGATAGCGACCTCATCTTCTTCTCTACAGTGGACAGTGACGTAGGCATCCATCCTACAAGCCCTACTTGTTCCTCATCTGTAACCTATGAACGATAGTGTAGACACAGCGCCTGCTGTTTGTTGGGGTCTTGGGGGGGGGGGAGGAGGAGGCGGATGGGCACTGTGGGATGAAGGGTAGTATGAGCAGAAACTGTACACCTTGTGTACAGTTTCTGCTCATACAGTGGGATGTCTCGTCCCTAGAACTCCTGGCTCCCTTTAGTTTAATGAGAGTTATGTGATTATACCCTGCCCCCCCTCCCCAGACTGGACTCCCCCACCACAGCCATGGCTGGGTGCTATGGGTCCATAAGATGTCATGCTCCGATCCTCCTTGCCAGTCTTGATCAAACCACAGTCCCCTCCCCTTTTCCCTCAAGGACTTTGTCATCATCCCAGAGCTCCCCGTTTCCCAGCCCAAGTCACCCCAGTCACCGCTAATTGCAAGGTGACCCCGCTGATGAGCCGGGCTGGCGGCCGGCTGGCCTCGTTTTATGAGGAGGCTCTGCTGAGCGGACCACTTTCCACGCGCCGCTCACGTTAAAGCCGCATCGGGCCCCGGCTAATTGTGATCCGCTGGCCGATATGGGAAACAGATGCCAGTCTCGAGTCAGTTTTCCATTGCGGTTTTTCACTCGCTTGCCCCGCCTCGCCTGAAGATTCCTCGACAAGCACCAGCTACTTATGGTAATCTGCTCCTGCCCATGCTGTTCCTATTACTTCCATCTTTCTCGCTGTTTGGTATCCTGCTCAAAATGCTCCCCAGGGCCCCTTTATAGATGATAGATACCTCGATGCAGGATGCTGGTAGGCCATTAGGTACTTATATGACATAACATCTTGTATCCATGTTTCATAATATATTTTTGCTAATTTTTTTTTTTTCATCATCTTTTATTTTATTAGCTTTTTTGTAAACAGGTCCAACATTAACACCGCTAGCTGTGTTTTCTCTGAACATTGTTCCTAGAGAGCCTTGCGTCTTTTAGGCATTCAGCACAGCAAAGGGGAAGCAGGCCCACGGTCCACATCACTTTCACTTGTCAGGGGCAGCGTTGTGAAGGTGTCGTGCCTTCCCTTCTCCAGCTTAAGGTCAAAGCATACCCTGTCCTTGTCACGGTTTCCGTGGTGCCTCAAGATACCACAGAACTGAGAAAAACGGAATACATGGCAACTCTCCTTTGAACACATTTGCTGGCCTTGGCGCAGCAGATACAGCTGGGCTCCGATGGCGTCCTGTTTAGAGCTGCCACTGGTTGGCCTTTGCCCGTGCACTTTCATTAGCAGCAGGGGGCCCCCGAGCTCGTGGGCCATCCAGAAGGGCGGAGCTCACGTGTCCCTCCTGTGACAGAGACCCATGGCATAGTGTTGCACCATCTCTAACTTTACCCCTGACCTGTGTCCTCCATCTAGAGCTAGCACCAGACGGGTGAATGGAAAGCGATCTAGGTATGGGGGGGCGGGGAGGCGGGGG